>OX638404.1:21754024-22403698 GCA_951813805.1 Limnephilus auricula
AGCTCTGTGAATTTCCCGATAAAAGTTTTTTGGAATCATGATTCAGTCCAGAATTTTAAGGTTAAAAGTCCTTTTTTGAAGTAAAACTTTTTTAGGCGCGATATGACGAGTAATTCAGATCTTTTTCGGACGGAAACAACGTTTTCAAACGGAAATCCCGATCGGATATCATTACACTTACTGCCATCTGTGTTTGATTTTATTTTTAAAGGGTTCTCGTCTTCGCTAGAATAGTAATACCTGCCACAGCAGTCAAATAAGTTTTACTTTAACCATGTGTAAATGTTAGACGTACAAATTTTTTTATTGTTTTCAAGTTTAATTTGCAGAACTCCATTGTAATTTTTGTTGTTCACGCAGTTTGATAATGCCTTCAAAAGACGAAACAGCTGTCACACGTAATAATAATTACATAGCGGAACTTGTTTATAAATAACTGTTTCATAATATAATAAAAGAAAAAAATCATATATTGAATATAATAAAAGAAAAAAATTTAAACGTTTAGAGATTGACTTTTTCAAATTCCCTTCATTTTTGTTTGAAATGGCGTTGCGAGCTGAAAATAGTCAAGTTAATCTGGAAATTCTTAAAATAAATAGCAATAAGCCGGAGCTCATCGTTCGAGAATTTTTTCTGCTCAACAAAAGGGTCTTACATTTTTATTTTTTTATTTTTAAAATATCTATCTGGTGATCAGACTTCTCAACAATGTACAACTTCATTACTCCTTTAAAAAGTCATTAACAATAAACTGAAAAAAAAACCTTATTTAAAAATGTTACGTTAGGTTATGGGCTATTTTAAATTGTTTAAAAAATATATTATTTTTATTGACTTTTCAGAGGAGTATTGCAATGCCACTTTGTTGAGGTGTCGTGGACCCATTTTATCAATTATAGCAAGCTTTTTATGTGAATATTATAGTCCGATTTCCCGCAGCCGGTGGAACTATGGTATCCCCAACTACGGGATATATTGTGAAGCTAGAGGTGTGGTAGGAAGCCGTGAAGAAGATGTATTGGAGGAAGGTTGGGAAGCGCCTCGCTATTTAGTTATGGACACTAAACACGGTTAAAGTTAACAAGCAACGATTTGAATCTGAGTAGTGATGTTTCACTAGGGCGATACTGAGAGTTTATACTGCTCTAATGGACTCGAAAAAGGTCGAAATATTTTTGATTTATAGCTAATCTTGTACATAAATCATTCGACTCATTTGTCAAATTATTTCCTTTTTCGAAACACCGACATTCCGTGTGCATATGCACAACACTGGAGAAATAAACTATAGGAAGTCTGGTGTGGGGGTTTTGGTCTTTGTGTCCAAAGTAAGCTCGATTTGTGCTTACTTCTGGTGAAAATTAACAAAACATTTTCAATTGCAATTTTTTTATTGGGCAGATTATTAATTTTATTACCTTCTATGGCCTAGGAGTCGAGTAAATTTTTATTTAAATGACGACATTTTTTTTCTCTCAAATAGGTTTAGTAATATATAAGTTATTTATCGTTGGTTATGTGGGAAGTGCTAAGTCAACCACAGCCGGTCGGCCGCCGCCTTAGCATTTCGAAAAGTACAAAATGACAACACGTCTGTTTGGTACATTATTAGTTCGCATATTACTGTTTGGTTTTCATTTGACTAATTGTAAATCACAGTACCTATCATTATTACAAAAAAAAAACTAGAACAGACCCGTTAAAAACCTCTAGTAATCCTATTAGTGAATTACGCTTTCATGAAAACGGAAAAACGCAGACTTTGAAAAATCACGAAATCCACATTCACTTGTCGATTAATCATAAGAAATTTAAACAAAAGAAATATGCATTTCAAATACATAATTAATTATTACATAAACTTAAAATAATTTTCTGGTAAAAAAATATTATATTATTACAGGTAGGTTGAACTAAAAAAGTACTAAAGATTTTTTTACCAAAGAAAATGGTAAAAAAAAAATATATATTTTGGGTAGGTACTAAGGTCAATTTATCGCTTTATTGCAATCAGTTCCAATTTATTGAAATTTACACTTAAATTTAAAGCAAATCCGAGTTTCTTAAGTTTATTGAACCAGAGTTACAGACTGACGCACAACCGAAAATAGTTTAAGGTAATCTTGTTTTAATGTATCTTTTTAAAGCATTTTGTTTGGGTTAGGTTAGGTTGGGTGTGAAGAGCGCATCTTCATATGGTCCCAACTCCCAACACCGATATGGATCGCACTTCTTGGTATAACCTATTCTGTGTTGCGCAATATAGAAACAGTGATGGATCATCTCTCATCTCACGAGAAGAAGAATGGACCAGAACAGTTGGAGTCTTATAGGTTTGGTAAAATGTAATTCAATAAAGCACATGGCCCCGTGAGATACTCCCCATAAGGGGGATTGAGCCGAAACTTCAGAACGCCACGACACGCGCTTCTACCTTAAATGGAACTGGTTTACGGTTCTTCAACAAACTACACGTGAGATTTTACCGGGTGGCTTACGTTAGGTGTTTTAGATATATGTGCTTTTATTGTCTTGTAGTTATTGGCTTGTTATTAGTTCCAACTGCCCGAAGCCAGTGTAAATGAAACATTATAAATTTTGCGCTTTATATTTAAGACGGTCTAGTTGGTTTGTTACCAAATCATTTTCTAGTAAGAAAACTTCAATTCACACAACATCACGATGTTTAGTAAAGTAATAGAGGAACACAGGCCAAAAATTTGTCTATTTTTAGTGTATCGATGTGCAAAAATAGGTTTCATTTATTTTGTGAATAGTTTTATCAGAAAGATCAAAGTTAATCAATGGAACTATTACTCGTTAAGCTTTATTATATAATATGTTTTGTTTTGTTTGTTCGAAAAAATAATTAAAATATTTTTATGTTACATAAATGGTTGTTTGACAGTCTTTGTTGATAATAGAAACACTAATATAATGTATTGTAGTCATGGAAATTCTCTCTTGGAAACTGTCGTCATGGAAATTGTTATTATGAAAAAAACACTCTCTTCATCATTGCTGGATTTTGAGCACACATGCTTTTTATATTGTGAATTTATTTCCGAAGTGTAAAGGTTGACTTCGGAACATTTGTGGATCAATAATATCAAGATTTTTAATTAAAGTTTGGAATAAAAATGTAGGCCTCCTATACTTGCAGATAACGACAATCAAAGGTTAGTGTTTCTGTTTTTTTTTTCTGTGATATACATATTATTGTTCGCGCAAATAAATTCACAAATATATATTTTTGGGTATTACGCCCAGAGAGATCTGGGACTATTTACACGTCCCAGACTCACATATTATAATTCAATTACAAATCATCTTAGACATAAAATAATATTTTTAAAAATGTTTCTCGCGTTCATTAAAACTAATTAAAAAAATCATTAGTTGGTAGTTAACGCTTATGTTTTTTATAAAGTAATTAACAATTTTATTTGAATTATACTCAAGCGAAACGATAGGGAAAACTTTTATTTATCCAAAGCATATTTTTTGATATTCGTAAAGTAAACCGATTCTTATTAAAGGTTAAACGAAAATAGTAATTTTAATGTTGTGTTTTAAATAATAATCGCGAATTCATCTTTTTTTTTAATTAAACAACTGAAGATAATAAATTTGGTGGCCATATAATTTGTTATTATTATTTTTGTTCAGTCTGGCAGAATTTAAGTTGAGTATGCACAATGTACCATCGAATGATTAACTATGTTAATACCCTATAAAAAATGCAGCGCTACACTGCATTAAAACGCAGTACCTGCTTATAATATATCATGACCATCAAATTGACGACCACCAGCAATGTTATATTTTTAACGATTGTCATATTAATAATTGTTATAGCATCATATTATTACGCATATTTATATGGGTTTATGAATAGGTTTACTCACGTAAGTACCCAAGTATTAAAAAGCTAATAAAGCTAGCTTGGTTAAATAAAATTACAGATTTAGCGGGAAAAGAAATATATGTGGAAATTTTTTAAGTTTTTGAAGGTTACTAAAATCAATGCACGTAATATCATCAAAAGCCTCGTGTAGGCACTCCATACAACGCACGTGAGCCGTTCCCAACTAAAAAATAAATTACTAAATACTTAAACATTGGTGGAAAGGCCCTAATACATTATTATAGTCAGAATGGGATATTTTCACAATCTATGAATAACGTTTAAAATGAGCGAAATGCATAAAGTAATTATTTATAATTCTGATCGTCCTACTAAAAATTCCTAATTTTAATATTTTCACTCAAAACGATCTAAAACCGCACATTCCAAAACGATTCCGATTGGCTACAAGGTCATTATGACGTAGAAAACGCCAGTGTCTGGTAAGAGGGCTATCAAATCCACGAACAATAACGAACGTGTCGTTTTGGCGGCAATTCAAACTCCACCATTTAAAATTATATAGTTAATTTATTCGTCAACGTAAAATTAAAATAAATATGCCTGGATTTATCGTATTTTTTTCTAAAAAAAAGGGAAAATATTGTTTCGATTTCATACACTTTATTTTGTACTTTTAATTATTTATTAGTTCATTGGGAACGGCTTACGTGCATTAGGTGGAGGGTCTCAGGGGGCATAGAAGTCTGAAACCCCAAAGGAAGACATGGCACGATCGAGTGAATCAAATTGGGTCGGGTCATGTCATGTCTGAAGTTGTCGTCATAAACATAAGGGCGCGTATAAGATACTGTAAGAAAGCGAATCAATCAAGAGTGTGAGTTAAGGCGAAGCAACAGAACATGAAACATTTGAAATCCGGGGAAGGGCCTAGATGTTTTAGATGGGATTATAGAAATACTTGACTAAGGCGCAGAAGTGCGCCAATCGTTTAACTTCCCAGTTACGCCCTTAAACACTCACGGATAGGTAAATAATAATTACATTAAGAGGCCAGAATTTTCACCACACGCGGAACACACGCGTCTGTCATTCTGTCCCGCTCACAATAAGCTCACACACACTTACGAAACATGCGAATCCGAAATGTGCGAATGGGGTAACGCTCGAAATCGCTCGAAAAAGGGTTTTGGGAGAAAACATTTTTCTAGACCCAAACTTTCACGAAATTGTAATTTAAAAACAAATATATGTTGTCGAAATAAGAAGCTATGTCTGTATGTTTTTATAATTTTGTAATTCGTTATGAGAATTAAGATAGCAGCATTTTTTCTATACGTCATATTTTCCGATAAATTATACATGTTTGACAGAGAATGTTTACGTCACTACGATACGCATCGAAAATTAAAAAACATACCAACATAGCTTTCACCTTCTGGAAGACAATTTAAAAAATATATATATTAATTTCGTGCAATTTTCGATGTAGAAAAGTGTTTTTCCCGGGCGTCCTTTTTGTATGGGCCGAAAACGAAGTCTATCGTCTTAAATTATTATTTATGAAAATTAAAATACAAAGTGAAACTCATACATCGTCGGTTTAATTAGAGGAATGCGTAACTTCCTTTATCAGATTTCACAGGAAGCACAAAAAACTTCTTTTTTAAAACTATTTTTACTATACTTTAAGTTGTGTAAACACTTTACAAAAGTAATTTTTTTTTAAGATTTGGTTTGACAGGTATTGATTAAAAATCATTGTAGATATCAATTTGTATTTTATTCATATCTACACTTGTATTATTTTTATTATTTTCCAACCATACATTCTCTACAGATTAACTAAAGTTAAGTAAGTGAAAATGTTATTTTCTTTTTTTCAGGAATAAAAAAAACCTTTAAAAAAACAGTGTAAAGTGTAAAATAATCTACTTATAGAAATTGCTGTAAAAATAACCTGTTAAAACTAAATGTTCCCGTTTTTTTACTACGTAATGAATACCGCTTTTCTGAAATAGTATCCCACCGCGCCTTGCACACTGAAAAAATATTGTTTTAGGTAAGGGACTATTTTTTTAAGAGGAAACGAAGTTGAAGGATCACGACGTTAATGGGAAGTAAAAATAACGTTTGTCAACGTCTCCGGGTGATTGGAGTGCACTCATTCATTCAACTGTATGGTTTTAATGTTTTTTTTACAAAAATATACCCAAATGGTGGCATATATTCTTTTGCATATTTTTTTCTTAAAAATAGCTGTACGTATTTAGGTATGTAACTACATATTCGCAAAAGAGTAAATAGTATAAATATTATACAGAGGTTGTTAACGGACGTACTTACCTACTTTAACCTCTGGTTCCTGACATTATGAGTAAAAAATGTAAATGGAATTGTGGTCTCCGGTGACTTTTTACATGTTTTTTTTTAAATGAACAAAAAATAATTCTATAACACGTTGTCACTGGTCACTCAATCGCATAACTGCTCAAGTTGAAAATATCATCAAAAATGTCACCGGAGACCAAAATTTTCTTAATTTTTTTTTCCCTAAATAATGTCAAGAATCATAACTTAAATGAAGTTTAGAACGTTCCTTAACAACCTGTATCTACCAAATACAAAGTTGTGCAACATTCAATCCTTTCTGCCTACCTCTGCAGCAAATGACGTGATGGTTTTTAGCCAGATAAAATTTTATATCCTGTATTTCGCACGTTTAAAATTTATCATTGTAAATTTGAATTCATCAGAGCAACAAAATTTCAAACAGGATTCCAATATCAATGAATGACACTTTTTTTTACAAAATGGCAAAAGTACTAACTCTCGTTTTCAGTAACACTCATCTCCCAAACATGTTGCAGAATTTACAAGTAATTCCGTTTTACTGGAATGCAGGACATGTACCGAGTACTGAGGAGCTGAACCGGTTTTCCGGTAAAAAGGAGCCATCTCAGTTACAGGTATCCGGTAAGGGCAGTAAGGTGAGCCTCTTTTCTGATAAGGTAAGACCACCGGCCAGTCTGTCTGTCTGTCTATATTGACAATAATAAACATTACATTATACTTTCATTCATGAAATCAAGTGTCTGCTTTTCAATACCGTCAATGTTATAATATGTTAAACATGACGTCAGTTACGTGAATAAACTGCTTGTACCTAATATCTATGTAGAATGTATACCTCAGAAAATAGTAAGTATATTTACTTATCAAAACTTTTTTTTTTCTTGATAACACCTAATTTTTTTAATTCCTGAATCTGTGCAATGTTCATTGGGATTAACTTTAGGTCTCAAAATTAAGTAAATATTCATTATGTTTTATATGTACGTAAATATCCAATTGGAATCCGAACATGGAAATCACTGCAAATAAGTTTTAATGATTTTGCTTCTCCAAAATCTTTCAAAGCTCTCAAAAGCTTCAACTCTTGGCAATTACAAGAATAAACATCCTGGAGCTTCGTACGCTTGTCAGATTTTCAATTGAACTTTTCCCAGATAAACAAACTTTTCAGAAAACAAAGATGCAACAAGATTCTACGAAAACATTCACAGAACATAAAAACAATAGTTCAAAAAGGATCACATCGGACGTAGTAATTCAATAAAATATCTAATATTCTTCAGCGAATGAAAGATTTCGTTATGGACAAAAAAAACGTAATCACTTTAAAAAAATAGTTAACATTTTTTCTATTTGATTTATTGTACATTTTTTTATGTAAACCGATAAGAAAAATTATTTTATTTACATTGTTATTTTTCTATCTTGGTTGCAAGAAATTTCAAATAATGAAATCTTTGGAATAAGTCCATCTTTTCTAAGAAATATTATAATATAATTATAGTACTACTACAATTCTCCTCTGTGATTATTACGCATTATACTAATTTACAGTTATAATTTATATTTTGTCGTGTATGTAATCGACTAACATAATGTTGTCATTAGTTATTATTATTGTTTACAATTTTTTTTAAATCTTACTCTTTAAATACGAAAGGCAGAAATATTATAAAATATAATAAATACATGTTTTGTAAAAATGTATAACTGTCTTGAAGAAATGTACAATACAACATATTATTTTAGCAAAAAAGAGGGTAATTTGCGTCATTGCAGAAATATAATAACTCATGGTGCTTTGAAAGCTCTCCCTGTAAATAGACAAAGTGAATTCCAGGAAGAAAAACCAACTTCTTTGATCAATTATTGTTGCGGAACTTATGAAGTGAATTCATACGTGTTTTTTCTTCAGATGTGCTTCGTTTTGCGCAAATTGCGTTTTATTTTTATTAATAAACACGTTTGTGTCATAAGTCATGTCATAACTGAATTCTCGTGAGCAGGATTCTTTGAAAAGGTTGATGGCTGATTGGCTTGTTTTGTTTGGTAGGTACTAAATTTGACTTTTCTGACGGAGACTTTTTTGATTTTTATTTGATGTTATTTTTTAGTTTGATCTGTATTGTATTCTCTCTAGTTTGGGGTGTTTGTTTCATTTCAAATTCATTTTATATATTGTCATCAAATGACTAATCAGTGCCATTTTGTTTTTGTTTTACATTTGAAAAGTCCACATTTAACTCGTAATTTTTTTTTAAATTTAATTTAAATTAAATTTAATAATGTTATTATTAAGTTCTGCAAGTATTATAGATTTGTATTTTTGTTACAGCTGTTTCGGCTTACAAGGCCATTTTCAAACTGTGGTTGAAACCACGTTTAGACGACTTATATACGATTTTAATTATCTATTTTGAACGTGCTTAAATTGAATTATTACCGGTTAAGGATTAAACCAATGTATGTTTTCTCCGCACTAATTGTTAATGCGTTCCTAATTGTTTAATAATAACGTTATTGTTATGAATTATTTGAATGCGTTATATTCCTTAGGTTTTTTAAAAATACTGAGAAGGGGAGAATAAATTATTTTCCGTACTTTATTAATTATTGTTAAATTAGGGTCGAGTTCGTTTATGGATTTCTAATTGTTCAAGTAGATTTAATCTGAGATCCTCTTTCTTTCAATGAGTAATGGTTAAGGCCCCTTGTTAGTGGGTTGGAATTATTTACTAAGAGATGTTCTGCCAATTTTGAAGTTGTATTTTTATTCAGAACACGCGTCTAGTTTTTGCACTGTTAATTCGTAATGGAATTCCATCGTATTAGATTTGAAATAAAAAAATTATAAATATTTATATAAATAAGTGGAACAAAGTGCAAAAATTATTTTATTTCAAATCTAATACAGTGGATCTTTGAAATGTCAAAAAAATACAATTGCACTGATTGACCATTTGATAACACAAATACATTTGAATTTCTATAAAACTCCCCAACGATTTGCTAAAAATTCGCTGACAATTCGCTAATTTTATAATGATTTATTTTTTCTTTGTTTTAACATTTTGGCAAATAACACACAGATTTATTTGGAAAGAATGTATAATCCTATCAATCATCAGGACGACTAACGTCTTTAGAGAAAAGTAAACAGAAACAGTACCTGTTGAACTTCTCAACGCGGATTTCCTTGAGATCAAACTCATTGAAATCTTTAGAAAATAAATTTCATTATGTTTAGACAGTTTTCTATTTCGACCCGGCTTACAGTAGATTAGATATTATACATACTTATACACCTACTTCTCCTACGATTCAGTCTAAACTCAAACACACTCATTACCAAGTAACGTTACTTTAAATATTTACATAAAGTTATTTTTTCCATCAGTTTCTATGAACCGCCCAGAGATCAGTTAATTTTCAGAGATGACGTCACTTGTAGGCATCTGCAAATTGTAACTGACCACGGAAGTATTCAAACTTCTTTGAAGGAAAATATATCTTGGTGAGACCAACGCGTTACTTTTTTTAACAAGACTAAAACCAAATTGTTTGTTTTTGGGAATTTATATTATTTTATGCACAGATAATAGAAAAAAGTGTCGCCGATCGCTCGCATCTACCTACATTTTCTACGTGCAAATCAATCGTATAACCGCCGCTTTGATAGTCCATGCTGATTGGTGGTAGCCCAGTGACATTAGGCACGCTTACAAGCCATATCTCCAATTCTTTCTAATATCTATTGTCTATAGCGATATTGCCAGTCCATCGGCGTTGCTTTGTAACATTGATTTGGTGGATTCCAAAAGCGATATTTTTTTTGTTACAACCATCATTATTAAAGTTTAAAATAGCGTTTGTAAGAGTCTCCGCGTAATTATATTGAACTCATTCGTTTATGACTTTATGCGTGACTTTTAATTTCTTCTAAAAATTGGTAGCCTTTGTATAAACATTGGAAACATAATGAATGGAAGATTCTACCCTACGAATGCTAGATACTTCGAGTCGTAAAATAGTAAGTTAGATAATAAAATTTTAAAAAATTCCTTAAAAAAAGTAAATTATATGTTACAAATTTTATAAAATCTTAATTATGCTCTGAGGGCGGATAGTTTCAAATCCTGTTCATTGGTGGGAATTATCATTTTAGTTTATCGTTTTAGTCTTTGAACAGAATGATCAGCAAAACGAGTGTTTGCAATACCCCTACGTAATAGTTAATATCAACAACAAAATTACATCAGGTCAACATAAACACATTTGAAATATAAAAGATGTCACTTCTAATTATTAAATATTTTAAAATAACTACCAAAGAATTACTTTTAACTACTTAAAACCCCAGGACAGCAAAACGAGAAGAGTGAACCAGAGAATTTCACAGACTCCTACATGTTGAGATTGTTTACAGAATGCCCGATGACGGCCTATCATTAGCACTTGTGTTTATAATATAATATGTTAAATGTTTAATGTATGAATGGCCCACGGAGTGCCTATGAAGCCGGTTGTGCCTGTAATAATGAAGTGTCGAAGAATTGGGCCGATGAATTTTATTCGCAACTGAAGTTGAACAGGCCATCGGAATTTTGCCGATGAGGAAGATTTCCCACTGCCAAATTTTAAAAGAGGCGGGAAATGGAGGATGCTTTTAAATAAGCGATAGGTTAACTTCAATCATTTCTCTTTCTCTGTAGATACGTTGCAGAAAGTTCAAAGTACTACAAATCATAACAACACCTATTGAAATGTTACAAAATATCTAAGCGGTCCAGTCAATCTTAACCTCGCAACTTTGGGATCCAGCTTAAAGGGGTTAGGGGTAATTTACTAATCCGATAATTGTTGATAATAATTTTCATTCTGAATTTGAAATACGAGATCAACAAAACGACCTTAAAAAATCAGGCCACAATGGCCGAGTGGTTAGAGGCGTTGTACAAGCAAGACAGCGATCTTACATTCGATTCTAAGTGGCTATTGTTACCTATTTTTATTTTCTGTGTCGTATTCTGTTTATCTTCTTCTTCAAGGCTTATATATTACTTTAATGGCTAAGATCTTCAAAAGTTATTAATAAAAAACCTTATCCCAATAAAATTAAGCAATTTAAATGTGTGTGCTTCAAAAACTCATAATAGCAGTTTTAAAATAATTGTAGAAAGAATACGCGTAAAGATTGGGCTATATATAAATTTATACTAAACCCTAGCTGAAGAACCAAAAACACATTAAAAGCAATGTGTTTCATAGCAAAAGTAAAATATTGGCCTACAGCCCAAAGTACTATAGCTTACTTGTAGAGAACTTTCGCTAAATTATGCTACAGAAATTAACACATAATTACTCGTAGGTAATGTGCTGTACAAATGTGTCCATTCTGGAAGAGCCAGTCATCAACAATAGGTTTCAACTATCTGCCTTCAACGTATCTTAAGATACTTTGGACACGTTGTTCGCCAAACTGAGGACTCGAACTTGGAGAAACCCATAGTCACTGGTAAAGTAAAGGCAGAAGATGCAGAGGAAGGTCTTTAATGCGCTGGAGTGACCAAATATCACTAGCGTCCGGTATGTAGGTGTCCTTGGCTCTCCACTTAGCGCAGAATCACAGGGAGTAAAGGAACCTTATCCACTATGGAAATTGGATCATCAGCAGAAAGCATAAGGAACCGACTTGAAAAGAAGAATGTACGTACCGTTAACTATTAATTGTTTGTACTGTTTATCGTTACAAACAATGACTCTACAAATGGATTTATTACCTAATTAGTCATCCTTGTCGCCAAATTGTAACGAAGAAACGAAGCGCCAATGAGATAACAAATAAGTGTGAGAAAATACTCGCAAACTTTTAAAGGATATCTCCAGACATTGCATCATTTCTAAAATTGCCATCGCGTGCTAATACTGTGGAAAGTGTTAATAGAGCCAACTCGAAAGGTTTTTGCGAATCGTTTTAGCATGCAGCGACTTTGTTTACGGTGACTTTTTTTACTTTTAGGTGCGAAATTATTGAACGCCTAAGTAAATCACCGAATCATCAAACATAATATTATAACTCCTTTGAAGTCTGCTGACCTGGTAATAAAAAATGTTGAATGCGAATTGTGGCATATTGCAGAGACACGGGTTAATTGTTTGCTTTTAATATTTTTACCTGCCAAAAATCAATAGATAAAATAAAGGCCATAAATTTATTTTTCTTGCTGTACGTATTTTAAACTCATGTGAATGAAATCACTTAGATTTTCACACATTTGTAGGTCGTATATATGTGTATGTATGTGTACGTGTGCACTTAATAGATAACCCGTATAATAGCGATCTTTCATTTTTACTTATGAAGGAAAGTCAAACATTTACTTACCATTTGTCATCAAGTTTTATTTGTGGAACCCCATTTTATTTTTTACTTTTAAGGAAAAGACAAACATTTATTTACCATTTGTTTTCAATTTATTTTTATTTTTATTTAATATAAAAATGTTCTTATTAAGTTCTGCAAGTGTATTAGTTTTTTATTATTGTGACAACTGTTTCGGATTACAAGGCCGTTTTTAAACTGTGGTTTTCCACAATTAGACGACGATATTTATACGATTTAAAATGTCAATTTATTCACTTTCAAAATTGACATTTTAAATCGTATAAATATCGTCGTCTAATTGTGGAACACCACAGTTTGATAATGGTCTTGCAAGCCGAAACAGCTGTCACAATAATAAAAAACTAAAACATTTGCAGAAGTTAATGATGAATTTCAATTGATTTTTTTTAAAAATTAAATGGAGTTTTACGAATTAAACACAAAAACAATAAAATAATTGTTATCAAGTTTTATTTGTGGAATTCCATTTTATTTTTACTTGGAAATCAATAATATAATAATATCGATAATAAAAATAAAAGCAATCTTGAGGTTAAAAATAATAGGAATATTACTGCCTATATTTGATTTAAAAAAATTATACGTAAATCCCTGGAAATTTTATTTTATTTTTATTCTGTATTTTTTTTACGAATTCTTCTTTAATATGACATATTCTTTCCTATTTTCTTTTGTATTTACTCATAGGCTAGATATCAGCAACAATAATTTTACTATAAATTTTAATTTTTTCTTCAACTGCATGTCTTCTTACGTCCAATTATAATATATTTTGTCTTTTTTGTATTCAATTTAAGTGTGTGTATTTTTAAACATTTGATACATATTTAAAAATATTGTATCATTTTCACCCGAAGTACATATGGCAAAAGGACCTATATTCTGGAACACGGACACGCCCATAACACACGTATATCAGTTCATCTCCAATAGCGGGTTCAGACGATTCAATTTTAGTAGATCAACTTTTATTGAACCACTAAAATGGTTTGAAAAAACTTATCAAATTTTTTTGAAAGAATATTCACACTAATATGCTTGCAAGTGTCGAGTTAATCAACTAAAATTAAAACGTCTGAAAACGCTATAAGGAAAAGCGATTCAAAATGCTACGAGTAGCTAATTTAAAATTAAGAAAACTTAGTTGGCAAAATGGCAAAGTGGTTGGTAAAATGTTGCGAATAAAACGTTTTGTGAAAGCGCTTCTTGACGGACGTGTAAATATTAGTTGTCGGTCGGTTTACTAAATCCTCTGTAATGGGTCCGTGCGCCGGAAAGCCTTGAAAACAAGTCTAAACTTTAAAATATCTCATTAATAACAGCCAGGATAAACAAAGGAGGAGGCCAAAGAAAAAATCCCGCCCAAATTCCCAGAAAAACTTGGCACTCCTTGCGCAGGCGCGGGAACGGGCCACTGCACACTACAGCGCAGTCGCCATTATGCGGGATGATTCTTTTCGGTCCTTGAATGATTTCTAGATTCTAAGGCATATTTTTTTTTTAAAAGATTTTATTTAGTTAAAATGCAGATACTAAATCCATAACGGGGCGAATTTTTTTTTTTTTGAAAAAACACCATTTTCAAGTTATGAATTAAAATATTAAGATTTTTTTACATTAGCTCCACATAGGAGGCTCTGAGGAAAATAATTCCCCTGTGTCATCTTTGGGGATGCTGTGCGGAGGGTATTTTGAGGAAAGGAAGGAGAAGGAGTTCTGGGAAGGACAAAGGTATGAATCTGGGGGTCGGTTTCTCTAGGAATAACAAACATAATGAATCCATCCTTCCCACTGCGGTGCAAGGCGATGTTCTGGGAGAGACCGGCTGGAGAGATCAAAACATTTCCCTCAACCAGTCTCTCCTGAACTGGCCTGCCACGCAATTGGTGGGCAGAAGCATCCTCCGCTAAGACCCGGACAAACCTAACCCCATGAACCCGGGCACCCCTGCTAAGTCACCAAACGTAGCGAACCACTTGGGGTGACCTATGGCAGACATATCCAATAAATGGTTCCCGAGGCGGCGGTGCCCAAGCAATGAATTAATTGCTTGCGCCCGTACATACGCAAAATGAATATGAATGAATAGTTTCGTCCAAATCTTTCAAGAAACGCTTACAAATGCAATATTGTATTGAATCACCGATACCAGGAATTGGCCGTCAGATCCGATGGTCAGATCGGAATCGATCAGATGTGAACGGATTTTTTATTTTATTTTTTTTATTTGGAGATAACAAAGATACAGACAGTAATTACCAAGACAATTTATGATAGTAACCATAGAATTCGCCCCTAAGAGATCTACTAAGCTAAGATCTTTCGATTTGTCTGAGACTATCGCATAGAAGAATCGGAAGTGTATTCCCAACCATCTCCGTGTCCTGTGTATATACGTGTATTAAATTAATGTTTTTTTTTAATATCTGCGAGTTAGTAACCTCATTTTACCTGCGAAAACATTTAAATGTAGGTAACACGGGGAAATAACTATGTTGTGTTTTTTGGTCGAAAACGTAGAAATCCATTTTTTTAATCGGTCGCTATCAGATAATATATAATGTATGTAAAAATGCGTCAGAACTTTTTAGTTGTAAAAAATGTAAAAAGTTTAAAATGCTTAGATCCAAAAAAGGTTATCTTGATTTTTCTATATAGTAACGCATAGTACAGTTTCCCCTTTGTATTATGCGTTTCTGGACACCATGTTTAAGAGTATATCATTTTATTTTTATATTACACTAGCTGACCCAGCAAACTTCGTACCGCCTCAGAACCAATAAATGTTGGGTTTAATTTATTAGCTGAAAAAAATTATGTTTTTATCAAGTTAAAATAAATAGGTACCTACTCTAGCGCTGTTGATTAAGCACAAAATGTTCGGCACACTACACCATTGACAGTTCGAATTGATTCAAATTATGTCGACCAACGCACATTATTTGAAAAGCCGTTCCATACAAAATATATGAAAAAATTCATTTTCTTCATAATTATTTTTCCCGATGTTTTAATAGTTATTCTGTTAATCGGGACGGAGACAAATCCAACAAATTTAAAGATCATAAAAATCGGTTCAGCCGTTCTTGAGTTATAAATGGTGTAACTAACCCGACTTTTTTATATATTAAGATTAACTTTGGTTTCAGCTTTTGTTCAAATTAAGATTAGTCGTAAAGCGACTGGTAATTTTTCGTATTATGCATTTGAAAAAGGAAACACTTTAGGGCCATATACCTCGATTAACCTAGGTTTAAATATAATTTTTACATTTAAAAATAATTGCATAGTTCTTGCTCGGGGCAATGCGTGATTATAAAATAACATAAAACATTTAACACGCGTCGTAAAGTTTAATGAAACTTTGCAATGATTTGATATGCATATATCTATATGAAGATGCGATGTGGTGACCATTAAAACCAATCGTAAACGCGAAAAATAAAAACAGAGTTAATTATTTCATCGTATAGAGATGGCGGCGGTAAAAAGAAGAAAGGATCATATTATGTAAACTTGGAGGTTATGTCGGTTGTAAAATGGGTCCAATTGGATTCTCTTGTATCTTGCCGAGAGGTAGGTACCGTCTTGGTTAATATCATTTTACCACGCAAGTACCCCATCCCATCGGCGGGGAGTCCACGCAACGAGAAAAGGATATTATATTTTTACAAAGATAGATATTTATCCAATTTGGGAGGTGGGCATGGGTACTATTTATTGGATAACCAACACCCCTGCCATAGGTCTTCCCATGTGGTTCGCTTCGTTTGTTGACTTACTAGGGGTTTTATCTAGGTCTTGATGGCGAATGTCCACCTACTTCTCTGAGATGATCTGAAGAGACTGGTGGAGGGAGACCTAACCTCCAGCTGGACTCTCTCGACCCATTGCTTTAAACAGCAATGGGAGGGGTGGATTCATACTTCCGCCACTCCGTAAGTAAGTACTTCCCCACCTTCCTCTTTCCCATATCCTTCCCTTCAGCCTCACAACATATCCCAATTGCGGATGCCATAGTCTCACTGGCTCCAGACGGGAGCAATTAAGACTCTTGTGAGGTCTCTATAAAAAATAAAAAAGATGGGAATACGTTTAGGAGATACCTGACTATTCAGATCTGGTCACCAAACAAGGCTAAAGACATTTCAAGCAACGTTGTAATGCTGATTGTGGCATTACACCTGAGCGATACTGCGATGAGATGAGGAAGGTTGAGCTATTCAAATTCGATCACCAAACACGGCAAAAATCAATTTCATTGAAATTTCTACGAGAACAGTCAAATAACCAACTGTTAAAAATATTAAACCCCATAGATTAAATCGATCCAACACTACATAACTCTCCCAGAATGTAATGTAATGTAATGCAATGTAATGTAATGTAATGCAATGTAATGTAATGCAATGCAATGTAATGTAATGCAATGCAATGTAATGTAATGTAATGTAATGTAATGCAATGTAATGTAATGTAATGCAATGTAATGTAATGCAATGTAATGTAATGCAATGTAATGTAATGTAATGCAATGTAATGTAATGTAATGTAATGCAATGTAATGCAATGTAATGCAATGTAATGCAATGTAATGCAATGTAATGCAATGTAATGCAATGTAATGCAATGTAATGCAATGTAATGCAATGTAATGCAATGTAATGCAATGTAATGCAATGTAATGCAATGTAATGCAATGTAATGCAATGTAATGCAATGTAATGCAATGTAATGCAATGTAATGTAATGTAATGTAATGTAATGTAATGAAACCGCTCGGTCAACAATAAATCAAAATAATAAGTAACAAATACGCATATTGTGTAGAGCCAATAAAGGCTCATTCATGACATACACTACAATGGTTCACGGCGAGTTCATCGAAAATGAGTTCAACTACCTAAAATTTAACCTAACCTAACTTAACCTAACCTAACCTAACCTAACCTAACCCAACCTAACCTTTTTGTGTATTTTGTAAATATGCTTTCGATGAATTGATTTTCGATGAACTCGTCTGTTACCGCTACAATATTATGCCTACTATAAAATCAACCATAAATTTAGTACAAATACATTGTACCAGTCTGGAGATGTTCGTTATAAGGTGAAACCGGTCAACCCACTAATAAAATGTAAAAGAAAGTTTAAAAGGTGTTGGAATTTTTAATCCATCAAACGTTATTTTATCTATGAGGAATCTAAAAATTTGCAATTGCACCTTTGCCTCGTTTTAATATGTTAACCAACGATAATAATTATATCACTAACAAACATACATATTACTTTTTATGAGTTAATAACTTTTTGCTTATATTATGTTTTGTAAAGGAGTTTATAAGTGAAATCAGTCATCGTTAGATAGGGACGCACTTGAATACTTTAACCAGTGATTCCTGACATTTGAAGTAAAAGATGTAAATGAAATTTTGGTTCCGGTGACTTTTTAGATGTCATTTAAAAAAAATTCTTCAAAATTAAACAACAACAAAAAAGCTTCCACTTGTCGTCGATGATCACTCAGCTGAGTCCAATAGCTCCAGTTTTTTTATTTTTTTTTATAAGAAAAACTCTCTTTTTAACTTTTGAAGGTTATTTCCATCAATGTAATACATCATTGAAGAAGAAGATAACAATAATAATCTAATTTTTCAAAATATGAAAATGAACAAGACACAGAAAAATAATAAAAGATAATGGTCGCAACTGGGACACGAACCCAGAACCTTACGTCTTACCGGGACATACACCTCTACCAATTGGGCCACTGCGATCTATTATGAGACTGTCGTAATTGTCAACTTCATATTTCAAATTTCAGAATAACAATATTATCTTCGACTAATGTTTTTTTTTTTTGTCCCAGTTGCGACCATTATCTTTTATTATTTTGCTGTGTCTTCTTCATTTTCATATTTAAAAAAAAAAAAAAAGATTATTATTGTTACCTGTTTTTTTGTTTACTTGAAAAAAAGCGTAAATTTCCATTTTTTACTCTAAATTAAGGAGGGAGTAAAGTAAGGGAGTCAAGTACGACCCTTATGGGGAATCATTTACTCATAAATAATTTCCCAAGTTGCCTCTAAAATCATGAAATAATAAAATCTTTAATGGCCTATACTTTATAATTTAAAACTAAAATAAATTAAGTACTAGATATTTAATACAACTTTTGCTCAAAAAAAATATTATTCAGTTTGTTTGGGTATTTTGGTCTCAAATCCAAAATTAAGTTTTGTATGTGCAACGGGTTGAAACGGGCCGCGCAACCGTTCCTCTTACTATTGCACGTTGTGGCGCCAATTTGCGACCCGTGTTCACCTTGCTGAGATGATTGACGGTAACTGCCGGCTGTGGTTAAATTTACCCACAACCACAAACACAAAACAACCCACAACCAGAACTGTCTAGAAACCTGACCACACCACAACCACAAACCTGACCACAAACCTGACCACAAACTGTCCTCGACGTTTCCTTTTTTACGTAATTGTGAAGCTTCCTTAGGAATTTTGTGGCTACTTCAAAAATTATTTTATTGGCGGAAAAAAATAAGAATTAGATATTCTCGTATATATGGGACAAACATTATGGTGTTTTGTCTAATTTTTTAGAGTTAGGTTTATAAGTAATAACTAACCATCACGCCGTTTCCCGCAGGGTTAGGCAGAGAAAGGACCGCCAAACAACTCGGTCTTGACACACACTCTTTGCCTCATTCTCATGCATACTATTCTATTTTTCTGACTCTTGACATGACCCGACTCAAGTATCTGATTCACTTGATCGTGCCATGTCTTCCTCGGACGTCTCCTATTTCTTAAATCTTTCACAATTGCGTCATATATTCTTCTTACGCTCCTTTCTTCGTTCAATACTCTACATGCCCAAACCATCTGAGGGTCCCTTTCTTAATCTTACTCATTAATGTTATCCATATTAATGCATGTTACCTACCTAGTGTCGGCGCACAATGGATTATAAATCAGATATCTGTGTACTGCCGACTGCTAGAGATTTACCACGTTCCATATTTACCCACGTTCTACGAAGAGGTAGGGAGAATGGAAGCTATGTAAAAGGAAAAACAGACAAAATTCTGATCAATTCATTATAATATAATGTTTTCAAGGATCTGTATATTATTAAAGACATTTGTACAAATCAGAAGTAAATTATCTAATAAATTTTGTTATAGACTTAGGCTGCCTTTACACATGTAAGTTTTTTCCCGTAAGTCACTCATGGAAGCGACTTCTGGCCAAATTATGTATGTAAGCGACACCAAAAGTCACTTATTTTAATTTGTAGCAAGTTGCAGAAGTCTTTCTTGTGGAAGTTTTTTGATAGGTCGAATCATGTCCGCGCGAACTTCCATCCTTCTTACAGCTTATAAAATCAGTTTTATAAGTTGAGAGACTTTCCGTAAGAAATGGCACCAAAATGCGTCGCGCGGTATGTCAAAAATGAAAAGACAGGTGTTTTCGTAGGAGTTTTTTTCATATAAAAACTAATAATTATTATTTTAATTAAAATATGATTAGGTTAAGTGGATAATTACTCACCTTATTATCTCCCGAAATAAGGTGAACTGTCGGCGACCGAAGTGGCTCAGTGGTAGGAGTCTTCGTTGCAATCGCAAAGTGTTGACGATACTGTCGATATGGGTATCAAACTAAGCGTATCAGTCTACATAACCCGGATGGCTCACTGAAATATAGAGCAGTATGCTCATTTCTGAAATAGCTTCTCTTTCACAATATAGACAAATAGTCTCAGGTTGTGAATAACCTTAGGGGTTATACATTAATTACGTGAGCTCAAAATGGGGGAGAGGGGTCCAGTAAAATCTTATCAAATCTCATTTAAACTCAGGGGGGGGGTCAATAAAAATCTCACGTCAACTACAAAAGAATACATATGATTAAAGAGATAATCGAAATAAAAATAAATTGTTTCACTTTTTTTGAAGTGAGATATGTTAAAATGGCTATAATGAAAATTTTTATTTCGGGTGATTTGAAAAAAGGAAAAGAAAAACGTTTTGTAGTGTAAATCTCACCTGAAGGGGGTGGAGTGGGTACGACCAAATCTCACTTAATCTTATATTTTACTTTACTTTTTTTGTTTTATCTGAATACCGCATAAGAGTCCCAATTACACCCAACCGCCTGGAGCCAGTGAGACTATGGCATCCCCAATCAGGGTGTGTTGTGAGGCAGAAGGTAGTGGAGAGTGGAAAAGAGAAGAAGAAAGGAGGGAATGGTGGAAGTTGCGGAAATACTTGGATATTCAGATCTGGACACCAAATACGGCTAAAGTCATTTCAAGCAACGTTTCAATTCTGAATGATGGTCTTATACCAGGGTGATACTAAGAGATATCTATAGATAATATCTTCCACTCTGGGACGTGCCGCAAATATGCTTATATTATTTTAAATGATTGAATTGTGAAATAACACAAACAAATCCAATCATTTTTACTACAACCTAATTGCCTACAAGTTAAAAATTAAATTTAATAATTGTACTGTTCAAATATTATCAGTAAGTTCGGATAGTAAACAGCAATATTAAGAATTCAAAATAAACTAAAAAACTATTTTTTTTAACAAAAGTTTCAAATTTTCCATCTTTAATAATAAAATACCACTGAAATATATTATATAGATTTCTATTTCAAATAATTCCCAGAATAACTTCATGTTAGTAGCATTATTTTGAAACATACCATATAATTTAGAAAGTTTGCTTTATGATTAGCAGATTACGAATGTTTGCAAGGAGATATTTTCAGCCTGCTTAAGGAATTTACAAACATCCTCGTAAGTACCATATACAAATAACTTCAAAGAGTCTAATTACAGAAGCAAAAAACCGCTGAGTTTACTGGCCTTTGAAAATCAGATGTATTCATTCTTTAGTTCAGAAATCAGGGCCAGCTTCTATTTATTATACGTGTTATACTTTCTATCTTATTTTCATTTTGACTTGGAGAGGTAAAAGTAAACGTCTTGGATATTTTGACTTCCAATTATTTGTATCTTTAATTTCATTTCATGTCAGGTAGAGAAATTATGAAAATGACCTCCGTGGCAGACTTTTGGGTTACGCATAAGATTCCCAACTGCTCCCTTTGGCTTTAGTGGACTGGAGCCAGTGAGATTATGGCATCCTCAATTATGGTGAGTTGTGTGGCTGAAGGTGGAGGGTGGGAGGGGGAGGCGAGGTGGACAAGGGAAATTTATAAAGTACCTAGTTTTTCACATCTGGTCACTCAACGCGGCTAAAGTCAATTCTGAATTGTGATCTTTCACCATCGATACTGATATTATCTTTCACTCTGGAACGTGCCGCAAATATCCTGTGCATTATTTGTAATTAAGTATCTAATAATTGCTAAACAAGACACAATTTAATTACACACAAATTAAGTGCGCAGAGGTCAAAATGTCTCCCTTGACCAGTAGGTGGGTAAAAACATCCGTAGCCAGGACATAGACAAACCTCACCCCAAAAATCCTGCTAAGTCACCAAACATAACAAAACAATTGGGGTGACCTACGGCTGGGGTGTTGGTTACTTGCTCCCCAAATTAGTTAGTTCCCCATTTGTAAAATTACATATGTTAACATGTATATATTAGAAACGTGGTACAGCCTACTGTATGGATTAGTCTGTGTAGTTATCTAAATCATATAAAATGATTTTGTTCACCATCGCATTCTCCGCAAGCTCCAACGCGTGCAAAAAAGGTTAAGCATTTTGCGGTTTGCACTTGATAATCGGAGAAATGAATTAAAAAGGTCGAAGCTCTTATCTAACACGGGCATGTGCCTAGTATGGCGGCCATAAAATCCACAAATGTTATATTTACTATTCAAAGAATAAAGAAACATAAAAAAAAAATTGGCGCGTGGCGGCCCATCTAAAGGCAGGTTCGGACCAGGCTAGTAATTTAGTCGAGTGACTAGTAATTTAGTAGCTAAACGTGTCCGAACAACATCAATTTAGTCGGGTAGTTTAGCAGTGGTTTAGTCACGTCAATTCATTTTGTTCTATTTTTCAGTCGAGTAGTGCCCCTCACCACGTTTCACTGCTCACTGGCTCAACCACTAAACAAGTCCAAACCCATTGCTTTAGTAGAGTTCATTAGCTACCGCAAAAATGTCATTTGGGTATCCTTACATCGACTTTGTGACAGAAAATTAAAACATCTTTCAGTCAGTCTCAAACTTGCGAAGTATTCTTTAAAATTAAACATTTCTGCGTGATACTCGTCTGACTGCGCTATATTATTTTCCCAAATCTGCTAATATATAATTATTTGGAAAAATCGCCTATTCAAAGACTGCACAGACTAGGCAATAAGTGTAGTTCAATCGATGTCTATGGTCATCAATCAGTTTCCAAACTAAAAGAGAATAATTTTAATAGAGCTATACATTTTTTCTTCAAACTTCACAAAATCGCTTTGTGGCGTCATTTTGAATTAAATTAAAACAAATAACTTTGTGGTTTCTTCGTCCGGGTAGTAATGACATTCAACCCTGACGAAGAAACCATCGGTTTCGAAACATGTAGGTAATTGTGATTATATAATCGTGGTTTAAACAAAGTTATTTGTTTTAATTTAATTTAGCTATAAATTTATTTACATTCACACATTTAATTGTTATTTCAAATTTTGCTATTATATTCTAGAATATACCCACTTTATAGGGCCTAACAAAAGTTACTAAATAACAAAAACTGAAAAATATAGATCTTTTCATTTTTATTTATGCACCAGACTTTATGTCCGCACCCCACACTTTTCCACAAATGATCATCTAGTAAGTCCACGCTATGCAAGTGTATTATATATTATATAAGTATAATTAATACAAAACAGTACAAGAACAACATGTTAACCTACCAGAGTACCAAATGGGAAAATAATTCATCGACTCCAGATATTTTCTTATCAGAGGGTTCGGCTCGGTGAAATTCCTAATTGGACCGATAAATCCTACTGATCCCTCAATACAAATATTTTAAAAAACTTTCGTAATCCTACATGTATTTTTGCATTTTTATATACAAATTCTTTGACAAATCTAATACTACAAAATTTTTAATGGGGTAGGTATGAGCTAGGTAATCATAATAACTGTATAAATATATTTTTAGGCACAATCAGGTTTTAAAAATAATTCACCAAAGTTTGGTAATTAAACATAACTTGATTGACTGCCGTAATATATAGTACCATATTATTACGAAATATATAGTACCATATGATTACGAACCAAATTCATTTTTAGAAAAATTTTAAGAAAAAAAAATTCTCTAATATTGAAAAACCTATATCTGAAAAAATAAGAAAGTGTACAGATTTAGTAAATGAGATTAAAAGAATTTGGCATTCTCAGACGATAAAAATATTACTATTTATTATTTCGGCTACTGGTATTATACCTAGCTCTCTCATAAAAAAATTTGGCTTATTAGATTTGTCAAAGAATTTATACATAAAAATGCAAAAATCAGTCATTTTAAATACATGTTACGTGAGATTTTTTAAATATTTATATTGAGGGATCAGTGGATTTATCGGTCCAGTTAAGAGATCTACCGAGCCGAACCCTCTGATGTGAAAATATCTGGAGACGGTGAATTATTTTCCCATTTGGTCTCTGGTGGGTTGACGTGTTGTTCTTGTGTTGTTTTGTATTTATTATACTTAAATAGTAGCATAGATTGACTAGATGTGTGTGTTTGTGGATACATTTGTGGAAAAGTGTGTACAAGGGTTAAGTTTTTCCTGTGGGGAATATTTAACCCGAACATAAAAGTCAGAAGCTCAAAATTTTTTATGTCTATTCATCACTTCCTGTATTTTCACATCTATCTGTGCATGCGGCCACAATGCACATACCAGCTGCCCTGAGCCACTGGGTCTATGGCATACCCAATATATGGGATATTTTGTGGATCTAAATGGAGTGGTATGGAAAGGAGGTGAGGAGGAGGAGAGATATACAGATCTGGTCAATAATGACTATTTGCAATGTTTTGTTTCCGAATGGTGATCTTTCACCAGGGCGTTAGTTGAGACATCAACAAATATGCAAGATTATGCGTTTTTTTATTATTTACTCTGTACAGAAAATATTAAATATTATATTAAAGACGGCCGGCGTAGTCCGGCGGTAGAGCGTTGGACTCCCATTCCGAAGGCCACGGGTTCGAACCCGGCGTGCGCATATAAATTTTATTTAATTGATTTGTGTTATTTCACAATTAATTATTTAAAATAATATATAGTATATTTGCGGCTCGTTCCAAAGTGGAAGATACTCTTAGTATCGCCCTGGTGTAAGACCACCATCAGAATTGAAACGTTGCTTGAAATGGCTTTAGCCGTGTTTAGTGACTAGATCTGAATAGCCAGGTACTTCCCCACCTTCCTCTTTCTCGTCTCCTTCCCTTCCCCACTCACCTTTAGCCTCATAATATATGCCATAGTCTCACTGGCTCCAGACGGGAGCAGTTGGGACTCTTGTGAGGTATTTGAATATAAAAAAAATATATATATACATATATATATTATTAGAGAATGTATGTGGGTATTGCGGGCTGTCTCTAAAATAATGTTGTTTTTCAATCTATGTTTAATAATATTGGGAATTACCGTAATAACTTATATATAATTAATAATTAAGCAATTTTTGCTTCATTGTATCGCGATTTCTCACAACTGCGAATTCCCCGAAGATAACATCGTTTCCAATGTTCCCATACTTCCTGGAATGAATATAGTACCAGCAGGAAATGCCGCTGTTACACTATTCTCAGACTTGTGGCCGATTTTGTTTAGAGATTGCAACTTTCCAACCAAAAGCTCGCGAAAGCTTCTGCACATAATCCGCGTTAAACGTGTACAACTGTTTCCGCGTTCCGTGCGCCCATCAGTTCCTACTAACTCTGATAATTTCGGGAATTACTCCGTCCTATTAGTATACTAGGTATGCAATTAGCAACAAGCTGGGAATATCGATCTCTGTGTGAAATGTGAGTATTATCCACATAAGTCACTACAAAGTGACGATCTTTCAATGTTATTTTAATTTTAAATAATATTTTAACTATATTCATCGTTTATTTTTATATCTTTTCAACAACACGGAGAAAAATGTTATTCTAAAATACGATAATTTTATTCGTAAAAACGGTTAAAAACGGGACTGAAGTTCTTACGAACAAATTAACAGTGATACAATGTTTATTGGCGGGAATATGTAAGAATAATTTGTTGGTGTACGTAAAATCGTACGTATACCAACAAAGTATTCTTACATTTTCCCGCCAATAAACATTGAACTGTGAATTTATTCGTAAGAACTTCAGTCCGTTTTTAACCGTTTTTACGAATAAAATGATCGTATATAGTTGGGAAAAGGCCTTCAAAAGTGCAGAAACTGGTATGTTAGCAATAAAAAATTGGATCGACAAGAATCTACTTACCTTAAACATCTCCAAAACTAAAAACCATTACTGGGCAACCAAAAACTTTCCTGCCTTTATTCCTCCACCCCTGTACTACATCAAACCCATCAAATCACAACTGCGAAAAAATAGAACATACTGATAACATCAAATATTTAGGCTTAACAGTGGACTTCAAATTAAAATGGGAACCTCACATTAACTTGCTCATTAAAAAAATTCGTAAACTATCTTTCATTTTTAAAACGATAAAAGAAACATCGTGTCACTAAAACAATTAAAAAATGTTTACTTCGCCCCCATGTCAAAGCCTTTTAACTTACGGTATTTTGGCATGGGGGGGAGCCGCCGACAAATATATTAAGCCACTGAATACAACCCACAAAACATTAATTGGGACCATGCTCAAAAACCCTTATCTGCATCCAACGGAAAACCTCCTTATTACCCATAAAATATTAGATATTAGAAAACTATACATTAAAAAGATAATTCGTAACAATTGCATAAAATCCTCACCATGCCAAATAACTCACCCACAAAATACAAGAGCAAAATCACACAATCAATTCCAAGTGCCTACAATCAAATCAACTTTTGCCAAAAAGCACGAATCCTACCTCTCACCTCTAATATTCAACACCTTCTTAAAATAAATCACTTACTCTATCACTGATAAAAAATCTAAAATGGCTATATAAACAATGCAACATTTGGCTACTACACAAAAAAAGAGAATGCATCACCAAGTTAATGCTAATCTCTTCCTAATCGATAATTCTCATCCTTTATTTACACGTGTTTTATTTCCAATTATAGAGATTTATTGTTTATTTATTCTTTCTTCTTATTGATTTATTATTCTTGCAACTTGTATTTTCACGTTTATTTTCTGACTATTTTCCTGTTTTTATCTTTTTTAATGTTCTAATTATTACCTTTTTCTGTTTATTTTCTGTTTATTCTGTTTATTTTCTGACTATTTCCCTGTACACCTTTTATCTTTTTTAATGTTTTAATTATTACCCGTCTCAGAACAGACAACGTCTAGTGAGGCGGGTAACTTACTTGTTATAAAATATTATATTACATCAATAAACGCCCGGGTTGCCGGCAATGAAATTGAAAAAATTGAAATTGAATATATGATAGTATAGTAAATAAATGCACTATTAAAATAATGACGTTTATGGGTGGGTAGTGTGTAGGTACTATTTCTAGTCTGTTGGGAAACAATGTGTTCCTCGGCAACATGTTGCGGTAACACGTGTGTTGGTTTCTCAGAAAACTATCCGAGTTTCTCGGGTTTGATGCTCCGCTGAGGGTAGCCACTATACCATAATATGAAATGTAATAATCCACTGTAGTGACTGTAGCAAGTATTATCTAAGTACTTACCTATTACCTACCCAGCCGTGAACGGTTGAACGTATTCACCAAAAATATATTTAATATTCCAGAGTGGTAGACGCTTTCAATAGGTATTGCCCTGGTGAAAGACCACTATTCAAAATCGAAACGTTGCTTAAATGATTGATGTTGGCTTTGTTTAGTGACTAATTCTGAATAGGCAGTTACTTTGCAACCTTACCCTTCCCGTCTCTTCCCCTTCATATCCTCTCCAGCTTCACAACAATACTATTGGGCCCATTTGAAGATTTAATAGTCCCACTTTAGATAAGTGGAATTATTGTATTAATTAGTGATGGTGTAGCAAATGTAAAATTATGCAATGTCCAATGTTATAAATATAGTGTCCTCCGCGTGCAAAGTCGTCTTTCCTCCAAGCATAAACTTTCTAATTAAAGTGTGTTTATCGGAAGTGACGTGCCAGGTAAGTATGTTTTCTGTATCTATTTGTAAATTATAGTTGTAGGTAGAGCCATAATAAAAGCCATATTTAAGTCATAATAAAATGTACAGTATAAAAATGTCATAATGTATATTATTATTATTATTATTTATTTACATTTGATACATTTAAAGCCAAAATAACAGAAATAATATTACATAATAAGAGAATATATTTAAAATGAATACAAGTGTTATTACGTTGTTTTAGGTCGATATTAGTTCCTAGCTAGGCAGATTGCCTGTTCTAAGGAACCAAAGTTTGTAAAGTGCCAAATGCACTCTAAATTTTTTTTTTTAAATAATACTTATTTATACTAAGTTTTTACTAAATGTGCCATTCATAGGTAACCATGTATAGTTTTAAGTCACATTATATAATAGTTTTTCAGACTCCTCCCTACCCAAGCCAATCAACCATTTAGTTATTATTGAACCAATGCAGGACATTTTGCAATTTTTAATATTTAAGTCTGGGGGGATTTTATTGTATAATTACGGCTCCAGATACGCATACGTCTTTTGATACTTTGCCGTTTTATTTATATTTAAGTCATAATACAATGTACAGTATAAAAATGTCATAATGGAATGTGTCGCTGATACAATACAAACATGAAATTATTAAATCATTCATGTCAGAATGTGAAATCAGACTTTTTTTTTATTAGTTACTGTTATTTAAAAGATTCCATAATATTTTGATGTAGCATATTCTTATAATGTAGGAGCTGTTGCACATATTTTTGTATTATTTCTATTTATCTGTAATGTAAAAACTTGTTACTCTCTTTTGTTTTTCTGTATTGTACACTTTTTCTTGTATTACACATCTGTAAATTTCTAATATTAACTTACACTATATATTATTATTTTTATGCCATCTGCAATTTAAATACTGGTTTCAGTTTAATTTATTTTTACTTTTTCTCTTTTATTATAATATAATATTTTTTACTTACTTTTATACCTACCATTTTTATAATGTTAATTGCTATAAGTTTATATTTCTTATTTAAACATTGTATTACATATATATCACTGTATAATATACTTATTGTGTAAAAGCCTATCAGGGCGTTGAAAATTAATAATAAATAAATAAATAATGTATATTTAAGTCATAATAAAATGTAAAGCGCCCTTGGCTGTCAACAGTGCAACCGTGCTCGGGATCGATATAAAATCGTCGGAAGTTACGCCTATCGATCTGGCTCTTAGCACAGTCGATCAATAATTGATATGATAACTTTCAGTAACTTCTCATCGTACCCTAGCATTACTGCAGATTGCAATAAGTAACAGTTCACAATGACTAAGTGTTCTTAATATATTCAACGTCAACTGTTGTTTGTACGTTAGAGTTAGTACACGGAGAAAAATGTTATTCTAAAATACGATAATTTTATTCGTAAAAACGGTTAAAATCGGGATTGAAGTTCTTACGAACAAATTAACAGTATTTCAATGTTTATTGGCGGGAAAATGTAAGAATAATTTGTTGGTATACGTACGAAATTACGTATACCAACAAATTATTAAACCCTGTTAATTTGTTCGTAAGAACTTCAGTCCCGTTTTTAACCGTTTTTACGAATAAAATGATCGTATTTTAGAATAAAATTTTTCTCCGTGTTCGAAAGTTATCCTATAAATCCTTATTGATTGATCGTGCTAGGGGGCCTTATATCGATTTCACTGAGCTAGACCCCCTGGTGATTGCAACCTGGTAAAGTGATAAATAACTCAAGTTTCGAAGCTCTTTCCATTGCAGTTACCCGTACAACAAACAATAGTAATAGGTGCAATAAAAATAAACAAAAAGCTATTAAGCTTTGGTGATTATAATGATGAATTTGAATTATTAATATCAATACCTGGAATCAAATCATGTATCTGTCATTTAATAAATTACACGTAATTTTGTCACCTGCACAGTTGATTAAATCAAATACCAAAATGGTGATTAAATAAAATTATACAAATTGAATAATATTATTAAGTAACTAACCAGTTACCATACCATAAAACTTATAATAATATTCAGATGGAACTATCAATAATTTCGGAAATAAAATTGCAAACCGAGTCACGTATTACGACTTTAAACAAGTTCAAAAAATGTCATCTGTCTCCAAATTTCTTTGTCGGTATTTTATTTAAACTAATTTATTTTCTCTGCCGCTTAATTCTTGATAACAATAAATTAATTACAGTGACTACATGACATTGTGATGCTTTTCATATAATACTATTGGTGGATAAGTAGTTGCACGGACTTTATAATATATATCGTTTTATTTTATGCATGTAACAACTACTGTGCAACGGATGGGATATCATTTGAAACGGGTTTTTCCATTGGGTTTTCACACAAATTATTAGAAATTTTACTTCTAAGTTTTTTTTACGCCACATAATTTGATTTTAAGGCAAGCCAGTTTCAGATTTTAAAGAATTGCTTTCAATCAATAATGGGACGTAAAACCAATCTTACTAATATTATAAACGCGAAAGTTTGTATGGATGTATATATGTTTGTTACTCTTTCAAACCCATTGACAAACTACTTAAAAGTAGTTTATTGGGACTTTTTCTCTGTTTTTGTATTATGTTTTTATTTGATATGTATGTATTATTCTTTGTTTTAAATGTTTATTTAAATAAAAAAAAATAAAAATAAAAAAAAAGCAAAAACCACTGAATGGACTTTAATGAAACGTTACAATAATAGAGAGAGCTCATAAATCAGAATAACATATAGGCTATAATTTATACCCAACGCTTGCTATTTTCAACGTATTACAAATAATAATTATTTTTTAATAGCAAACGTCAAAATTTGAGAATGACATTTTGAAAACAATGATTGTAAAACCAAAATTCTATTTTAGAAAATATTTAAATTAGTGAATTTATTTGAAGTACTCACCCTTGAATCGAATCAAGTGTTATAGATATTTTAAATAAATAGGTTAAGAATTTTGGTATAAACATAGAAGGGACCTACGAAAAGAAAATAGGCTAATCGAAGTACTAATCCTGCACAGACGAAGTCGCGGGCAGAAGCTAGTAAACTATATTTGAAAGAAAATGCTACCCACGGAAGTTGTCTCCTATTTTCTAAATATATGAATTTCGATTTCGATTTCTTGAATGAACTCCAGAGTGGAAGATACTTTCAGTATCGCCCTGGTATAAGACCACCATTCAGAATTGAAACGTTGCTTTAAATGGCTTTAGCCGTGTTTAGTGACTAGATCTGAATAGCCAGGTAGTTCCCTACCTTCCTTTTCCCCATCTCCTTCCCTTCCCCACTTACCTTCAGCCTCACAACATACCCCAATTGTTGATGCCATAGTCTCACTGGCTCCAGACGGGAGCAGTTGGGACTCTTGTGAAGTATTCTCTCTAAAAAAATATTTAAAAACTTGGAGGTGGAAATTAACCCACTTCCCAATATCCGATCAAGCTGACACTCGGCAGATAGATACGTTGTCGATTATAATGCATTATATTAACTTTTGTATGCACTCGTGTACAAACACGCGCGCACACAAGCATTTTTATGTAATTGCTGACATTACTTTAAAATTTATCAATTAATATACTACATAAATTTGGGTAAAATAAATATGGAAGCCGTACTCTTGAATACCAAATACCAGTGATTTTCAATAAAATAAATAAAAATTTAAATTTTGAAAAAAATGAGAGATTATGCCCTAAAATGATAAAAATGTGGTTAATTAACGAAAACTCCATGTATCTTTAAATATGTTGAATTGATTATCTTAATGTAGCTGCCTAAATATCTTATTATTAGGCATGTACATTGAAATATCTTATAGATGTAATTCAAATAATCTAATATTATTATGTGATCTATCCTAATGTTTCCTTAAAACTATATAATATGTATTAACAATTATTTCTTTATGTATAATATTAAGAGTGATAAATTGTAGAACCTACAGACAAGCTGCCATATGACAGCTTTGTGGGACTACCCTTATTTTGTACAAATGTATTTATAATAAATAAATAAAAAATTTAAAAAATAAATGAGGATTTGGTTAAGGTATTAAGTTAACTCCAGTTACTAAAAGTTACTGGGGAGGAAGATTTAATCCTAATTCAATTTTTTTAAATGCTTTGTAATTCAGTTTCAGTGCCGGCAACCCGGGCGTTTATTTAATATAAATTAAATGGTTTACAATTTTTAGTTCCTTTACCTGCCTCACTAGACAAAGTCTGTTCCGAGGCGGATAACAATTCGTTACTAACCGGCTCAAGAGACGGCGTAACCAGGTCGAAAATTGAAAATAGATGAATTATTCTTTTGCGATTATTCAAAGAGTTAATAACGACGTTAAAATTAGTTTTTCTATATCTCCGATTCAGATTGGTGGTCTTTCATACTTCGCACATCTAGTAGAAAAGTGTCGAAAGTCAAAAAAATAATTTTACAGGAGAACGAAAACAAATGAATGAATGAATGATGAACAATCAGTCAAAGGCGCTCCGCTGACGAGGCAACTGAAAACAAACTAAAACCAGCTGGTTTCCATGTCTTGATTGGTCAAAAAGCTTGTTTAACCATAGACGAAGAACAATCAGCTGACAGCTGGCAACTAGCAATGGCCGGCCACGCCAATCAGCAGTGCGAGTCGTGAGTCACCGCTTGCGTTATCATTGACAACGGGATTTTGTGTCATTGTGAAGTTTGCGGGCCATCACATTGTCATACAAAGGCAGTCGCCAGTTGGCAGTTTTCAGTTGCCTCAGTTTGCGGATCGCCTATAAGAGACACTAGCAACGTTTAGCAGAGATGGAGTGATCTAAGTTAAATGCGGTTGAATGCGGTTTTCGTGGGGCATAGATAATCGCAATCACTTTCTCACAATCATAGAAAATTTCTATTTCTATGGGTGTGCGATCTGAATATCTAGTACTCTAGAATGTATAGCATTTAGCATTCACACTTAATAATCGTAAATATACAGTGTGACAATTTTAATGGTACAGCACTCTCCTACCATCTTAAACCACTTAAATGATTTATTCCATATCAAGCTATGTGTTTTTTTATGGACACAAACGAGTGAAGAAGATTCATTACATTGGCCCTAATAGGTCAAATGGCGCCTACTAAATTACATCCAGATCTCTCGACGTCGTTGACACGTTAACTGCCGCATTTATAGAGCGTTCAAAAACATAAAATATTTTACTATGTTCTGTATGACAGCTAAAGTCAATTTTGCAAGGTCAAACAATCATCATCGCAGCATCCAGACTGGAAAATGAAAAGACACCAAATATATTAAATTTATAAAACAAATTCATTACCGGGTGTCCCTGTGAGAACTCTGACCACACACGGAGAAATTTTTTATTCTAAAATAATAATAATAATTATCATTGATTAATTAACAAAAATTATCATTGCAGGCGATTATAATCTACCAAATATTAATTGGGACCCATTATCCTCAGAACTATCTAGGACTAATAACTCCAGCATATCTGACATTGAAAGAGAAATTCTCGAAATGTCTAACTTTTTAAACTTAAATCAATTAAACGATAACAAAAATAGCAATGACCGAACTCTGGATCTAGTTTTTTCTAATGTCAAATCTGTTACTGTAACTAAATCCGCAGAAATTCTTCTTCCTTTGGACAATTACCATCCTTCCTTAGATATAACCATAAACAACACCATATGTGAAAATCCTAAAACTAAATTAACGTCTCATAACTTCCATAAAGCAAATTACACTGAAATTTGTAACTTCCTACTCAAAGTTGATTGGTCATTTCTGAATGATGGCGAATTAAATGACAATATCGAACATTTTTACAGCATCTTAAAACAAGCTATTGAAATTCATGTACCTGTTACTTCACGTAATACATCAACTTTTCCTAAATGGTTCAACAATGATCTTATTAACTTAGTTTTAAAAAAAAAGATTGCCCACCATAAATTCAAAACAATGAGAACACTCCATGATTATACTGAATTTCACAAATTGCGTAAGCAGTGTGCTGTAAGTTCAGATAAATGTTACAAGAACTATATAAAAGAAGTTGAAACCTCTATAAAATCTAATGTTAAATCTTTCTTTAATTATTCTAAATCATTACAAAACAACTATGCATCTATCCCTAGTATTATGAACTATGGTGGTAAGACTTGTACCAAAACTGAGGATATTGTCAATCTATTTGCTGACTTTTTCAAAAGCGTATATGACGACGATATCTCTGTTGATAGTGTTCCTGAATTTGTCACTGATATTAACTTGCAACTGTCTGATCTATTGATTGAACACAATGATATTATAGCCTCTATTAAACTCATGGAGCCAAAAACAAGTTCTGGTCCGGATAACATCCCACCCATATTTCTAAAAAATTGTGTAAATAGTCTATCCTATCCATTGTACTTAATATTTAACAAATCTCTTAAAACAGGTCAGTTCCCTAATAGCTGGAAATCTAGCTATCTCACTCCAGTGTTCAAAAAGGGTTCTAAAAATGATGTATGCAATTACAGACCTATTTGTATTCTATCTAGTATACCTAAGCTCTTTGAAAAAATCATTCTAAGCAAAATATCCTCTAATATTAAACATGTTATTACAAATTGCCAACATGGTTTTGTCTCATCCAGATCTACTCTCACAAACCTTACAGTATATGCTAACTACATAAATACAGCACTGACTAACAGGAAACAGGTAGACTCCGTATATACTGATTTTTCCAAGGCGTTCGACAAGGTCTGCCATAAAATACTAATCAATAAACTTGTAAAATTGGGGATAAGTGGCAATTTACTAGCATGGTTGATCAGTTACTTATCGGATAGATTACTCTTTGTTAAGATTAATGACTGTCTATCCTATGAATTTGTTGCTACCAGCGGAGTCCCACAAGGTTCACACCTGGGACCTTTATTATTTATCCTATTCATCAATGACGTTACCAACATTTTCTACAATGTCGAAGTTTTACTTTTTGCCGACGATATGAAGTTGTTTAAGGTCATTAATGATGCGTACGACTGTATAATCTTGCAAGAGAATCTTAACAACTTTTTCAAATGGTGTTTAAGTAATAAACTGCAACTAAATATTAACAAATGCCAAGTTATGAGGTTCCACAAAATTAAACATCCAATAATGTATAATTATTCATTGTGTAATGTTGACTTAATCTCTGTAATCGAAATACTCGACCTAGGCATCATGTTCGATCAGAAACTCTGCTTTGTATCTCACATAACTACTATCGCTAACAGGGCTATGAAAATGTTAGGTTTTATAGCAAGAATTTCCAAGGATTTTAAAATTATCAATACATTAAAACTTCTGTTCACATCTCTCGTTAGAAGTATTCTAGAATACAACTCTTCAATTTGGTCACCTGTCTTTAATAATCACATTAATACCATTGAAAGAGTCCAACGCAAATTTTTGAGGTGTATTAACTTTAGACTTGGAATTCCTTTAGAAACAATAGATTATGATTTTTTATTACATTCATTGAAATTGCTTAAGTTAAGTGATAGAAGAAAAATTTTTGATCTTATATTTTTATATAAAATTGTAAATTATCATTTGGATAGCCCTGATATATTAATGTTGATTCAATTTCATGTACCTACCATTAGATCGAGGTCCTCTAGTATGTATTATTGTGACAATTATACCACAGTCTCAGGATATAACTCAGTTATAAATAGGTTGCAAACACTTGGTAACTTTTATGCTAAAATCGCCGATATTCTTAATATACCCCTTGTGAAGTATAAAGCTACACTAATTAAACATTTTAATGAGGTCATTGTATAACAGGTTTTTGTTTTTGCTTCCGTCTTTCTTAAAGTCATTATTATTTTATTTGTTATGTGTTTCAATATAATTATATAATTTTCACTCATCAAAATGTAATACTGTACTATTTATGCCTGTGTAAAAAAAAAAAAAAAAACTTATGTATGTAAATGGCACTAGTGCCGTAAATTCTAAATAAATAAATAAATAAATAAATAAAATAATAATTGGATGACTTGTATAGCGCCGTTTTTGTGAAAAATCACCTCAAGGGCGCTGTACAAATTTCAATAATTTCTACAATCTTACTTCTAACTACACACTAGAAAATATAAAAAACCTATGGCTAAAACAATGGATGCAAATCCACCGGTTCTTTGATCAGCGATACAAAACTATATGTACAATGCATCTGAACAACCAGCGCGGTGCACTTTTTATTCGTAAAAACGGTTAAAAACGGGACTGAAGTTCTTACGAACAAATTAACAGGGTTTCAATGTTTATTGGCGGGAACATGTAAGAATAATTTGTTGATGTACGTAATTTCGTATGTATACCAACCAATTAGTTTTACAATTTCCCGCTAATAAACATTGAAACCCTGTTAATTTGTTCGTGAGAACTTCAGTCCCGTTTTTACGAATAAAATGATCGTATTTTAGAATAATATTTTTCTCCGTGCATGAATATTTCATTTCCTTTCTAGGTCAAAGCAGCTATTTCAGCATCAATTGTTATTTCCAACGTAAGCTATGGAGCTTCGAAAGATCAAATAAACTGCCAAAAATAATACGATTTTATGTATTTGTCAGAATTTTAGTAAAAAGATTTCTGCTAATAAACAATAAAACATTAGTTATTCGAGATTTTAATACTAAATATATTTTTAAAAAATTACCAAGAATCCGGACGTTTGGAATTAATGGCTGCTTTACACGACGCCATTGTTTAAGGTAGATACATACCGGGTTAGATTCTAGATTGATAACATTGATAACGGCGCCCTTGAGGTGATTTCTCACAAAAACGGCGCTCTACAAATTATACAATTATTATTATTATGATTACACAGTTTTTTTGTATGAAGACGATTGGCCACTATTTAACCATAGATATACCAATATTTGACCATTTTTTTAGTCGATTATTTGACGTCGCACACCATCGACGAGGATAAAGCAAACTTATAAAAAAAGCGCTACCATAGACAATAGTATTCTCCTTCGAAGCCTACCCAATTCATTAGCCTAAAATATTAATTTAAAAATAAAATGTTTAAAATGTCAAAATCTTCCCTCAAGACAACATCTTTCTTTACAGCCCATTTTCTCAGGACATCGCTTTGTCAAATCATTGATCATTATCCTTGGAACAATCGAGCTTTCTAAAAAAGGAAAATTTAAACAAAAGGAAGAGTTCAAATCCATCAATTCTCTACGTCGACTTCTGGAGAACAATGACAAATGACAATTTCAATGACAAAATTGTGTAAACTCAATACACACACTCCAGAATAAAAATCAAATAGTCACGCTAGTGAGACCGTTGGTTTTCAATTATTTGAATTATCCTATTAACTCCGATGATTCTTGAATAATACTAATATCGAAAGTAACCTTGAAACATTCCAGATCGTGTCAGTTTCCACACTATACAATAAAGAGGATGCATTCTATTTCATTCCGTAAGTAATATTGTGTTGTGAAATGCTTAAACTTTTTAAGTCAATATAAATAATTGTGACTTACTTAAGTTACAGCTCATGGAACAATAAGTTGATTGTTTCTGTTCTTAGGTTTTTTACTGCCAAAAGAATTATAGTGTTTTATTTTTGGAGCGCTACTTCGTTCTTTAGTTAACGTTTCGAACAGCGTTACAGATTCCGAATCGTTGGCTAAAGGAGGTAGGGCAACATGTCATAACACCCCAAAAATAAATCACTAAAACTTTGGACTTACCACCGCCGTGGTAAGGCTCTCGACAAGCAATCCAAAGGTCGCGTGTTAATTTCCCGACGTGCACAAGTATTTTATTGCATTGATTAATATAAGGTATATTTGCGGCAAATTTCATATTTGAAGATACTCTCAGTATCGCGCTAGTGTAAGACGACCATTCATAATTGAAACGGTACTTGAAATGGCTTTTGACGTGTTTTGTGACTAGATCTGAATAGCCAGGTACTCCCCACCTTCCGCTTCTGCCCATCTCCTTCCCCTCCCTCACAACAACCATATTTAGGAATTAGGAATGTTAATATATAAGTATAAATTATACCATAATTAGGAATGCCATATTCTCACTGGATCCAAATTTTAGGGTTAGGAGCAGTTGGCACTCTTGTGCGGTACTCACATAACAATTTAAATACGCGACATCTGGGTAAAGATTCGAAGAGTTAACAACTCTGCCACGTAGGCCATCTAATTAACTAGCCTGTTTTAACTCGACCATTTGGCATTTTATCTTTTTTTTTTTTTTTTTTTTTATTGGCAAAATTTTTTGATACATACATTTACAAGTAGATACATACATAATAACATAAATGAAAAGGTAACAAAAAAAATCCCACAAAGGCGAAGCCTGTGCGTGGGCATTATAATATGTGGGTATAAAACAGTGGTGGTTAAAATAAAAAGATTAAGAATTAAAAATGTAGTACATATATGTGCAGAGGTAATTGATGTTGCAGGAATTTCTGTGATTGTATTTTTATATTTAGATGTGGATATATATACATATATATATATATATGTACACACGTGTACATACACATATACACATGTATACATACTCATACTCATACATATATACACATGTATACATACTCACATACATGTATACATACTCACACACATGTATACATACACATACACGCAATTTTATATATATATTTTTTTTAAATCTAACGATTCGGAAAGACATGGCATATTTTAGTTATTTAAAATGTAAACAGTACAAAATTATAGGAAAAAATTATTTACTTCCTTATTTTTTAACCAACTTTTAGTATATTTTTTATATAAGTTCAAGTTTTGGCATGTGTTGATGGAATTGGGTAAGGAATTGAACAATTTTGGGGCAATACAGTTAATGTGCCTTTGGGCCAGCCTGGTTTTGCAATGAGGCACTGTGTACATGCAAGTGGTGAGTCTTTGACTAGAGCGATTTGGGTTTTTATCGAAATTGTTAGGACGAGTAAATATAAATTTGAGACATTGTAAACAGTAGATCTGCCTTAGTTCCATAATTTCAGTTTCCTGAAATAACTGATTAGTGGGATAAGTTTTGGTCTTCTGGTACATTATTTTAATGATGGACTTCTGGGCAGTTTCTAGAGGTTTCACATGGTTATTGTATGTTCCTCCCCAGGCGATTATTCCATAGGTAATGGATGAAAGCACCAATGCATCATAAACAATTTTCATGGTTCTTATATTGACAATATTGCTCATCCGTTTGAATATGTAACTTAGGTATCTCAGTTTATTGACTGTTTTCTCTAAATGGTAGGTCCATTTGAGTTGGCAGTCTATAGTTACACCTAAGTACTTAGTATATTTTCCTAATTTCACATCTTCGCAGTTTGGGCATGTAGCAGGGTTACAATTTATATTATGGAACTTCAGGTTAAAATTATTTTTAGGGGATGACTTTAGGGAATTATAGAAGGGAATACAAATGGTTTTATCAAAATTTAGACTGAGAAGGTTTCTATCCAGCCAATCTTTGACTATTGCAATGCATTTGTTGGCTTTAGTGGTTGTTTCTTCCCACGTTTTACCTTGTACTGTTATTGCAGTATCATCTGCAAAGGAGAGAATTTTACCGGGTATTGCAATATTGCATAGGTCATTGATGTAGATTAGAAAGAGAATTGGCCCTAAGACAGTTCCTTGAGGAATGCCATGTTTTGCTAGATCATAAGTGCTTAAGCTTAACCCTATTTTTGTGCATTGTTGGCGATTTAATATATAGCTTTTTAATAGCATGAGACTTTTGTTTTTAATACCAACGTTTGATATTTTCTTTAATAGGATTCTATGGTTGACTGTGTCAAACGCTTTCTTTAAGTCCAAGAAAATGGTTAGAGTTTTAGTGCTATGGTCTAGATTTGAGTATATGTTTTTAGTTAAACTAAAGACAGCATCGTCGGTGGACAGGTTACTTCTAAACCCATATTGATTAGCTGAGAGTATTGAATTAGAATCTAGAAAGTTCATAATTTGTCCCTTTAAGCACTTTTCAAAGATCTTGGATAATTGTGAAGTTAAGGTTATTGGTCTGTAGTTGTCTGTTTTACTTTGGGATCCGGATTTATGTATTGGAATAATGTGAGCGAGTTTAAAATAATTAGGGTAAATACCGAGCCTGATGGAGTTGTTGAAGATGTGACATAATGGGATGATTATATGTTTTTTAATTGATTTAATTGTGATGTTGCTTAAGTTATCGGGGCCATTTGCAGATTTCTCTTTAAGGTTTTCAATTTGTTTAGAAATTTCAAGTTCTGTTATTTCTTTGAATGTAGATAGCTCAGGGGTGGGGTCATTAGACTCTGGAAGGCCGGGAAGTATTTGATTTGAGTGAATAGAAAGACTGCGATTATTATCTATGAGGGTTGAGGCGATGTTTGTAAAGAAGTTATTGAAATTGTTTGCAATGCTCTCAGCGTCTTCTATAGTTGTATTGTTGTCAGTGATGATTTTTTGAGGAATTTTGTTAACCTTTTGATTTCTATTTGAAATTTCGTTTATGACATGCCATGTTTTTTTTGAGTCGTTTTGAGCATTAAGTAGTTGTGTAGAGTAGTATTCCTGTTTTCGTTTTTTTATGATTGTGTTTAAGTAGTTTCTAAATAAGATGTATTCTTGCCGTTTGGTGTGAGTCTGCGTTTCGTTGTTTAATGTGAAATGTTTTTCCTGATTTTTATAGATTTTAAAAAGTTTGTTTCTATGCTGAATTGAGATTATTAGTCCGCGCGTGATCCATGGTTTTATGTGTTTATGTTTACTTTTTGGTGTTGCTATTTGTTCTTGACTTTTAAGAATATATTCATGGAGTAGTTTGTAGAAGGTATTCAAAGCTGAATCCGGATTATCATTAGATAGAACCGCGATCCACGATTCTTCGGTAAGTAAGTTATTTAAAGTAGAATAATTGATTTTAGTAATTATTTTGTTAGAGTTATTTGGGTCAGTAGAGATGGGTGAAATTGGAGTATGATGACCGTAGAAAGTGGGATAGTGGTCAGTTATGTCAATTTTTAGTGTAGCGGATTTATGTTGGTAATTTTTATTTGATTTTATAAATATGTGATCGAGACATGTATCGTTAGGATGGTTAGGTCTGGTGGTATTGTTTATGTAGGATAGGTATCCCGAGGAATACAAAACATTTAGATATTCGTTCGCGATCGGATTTAGTATGGCGTTTTGTATATTTATATTAATGTCACCCATAAAAAATGAAAAATCAAAATGGTTTGAGCTATTATTGTTAATAAAAGTTTTAATTTCGTTTGCAAACGGAATTGTGGATAGAGAAGGAGAGCGGTATACTGTCAAAATAGAGTATTTTTTTCCTTTGGAGGTGAAAGTTACATGGACAGCATTTGAATATTTGAAGTTTGGGTTTTCAATGTTTATGTTAGATAATGAGTGTTTATTGTAAAATATGGTGATGCCATCATGAGAGGTATGTCTAGCCGGAATTGAAAAAGAAATATAGTTTGGTAAGTTGAACGGGATACATTCGCGCATTTGCGTTTCAGTGAGTGCTATAAAATCAATTTGGAAAGATAACGAATTTAAAAGGATACAGAATTCATCAAAATGTTTCCTGATGCTTCTGATGTTCATGTTTAATATATTAAAAGATGTTTCGTGAAAAAATGTGTTTACATCTTCAATATTATCACTGTTCATTTTTTTGTTACGTTTCATTTACGGTTCAAGATGTTGGCCATGTTTAGATACTACCCTTTTATCCCGCCAGAGTTCGCAAGATCGTGGTTCCTACTGCAATTTGTCAAACGGAATAATCAATATTATGATACCTGTACCTACTGGCCAGAAAAAGTTATTTATTCCAAATTTTGTTTAAAAAGTGATACGCAAATTATATGTGGTTTATAATTAAGTAGATAGGTATGTACCTACAACATTACGAATATTATTACTTACAAATATTACGATTTCAGAGGAAATTTTAATTTTGATACATTAAATAAGAGAAAATTAGAAACGTAATTTTTTGGACGATGTTTACAGAACTTCTGGGTATTTTGCATTATCGTCTGCTCCGATGATGACAGAAGTATTGCCAAACTATTTATAATCAGAAAAGGATTCACATACAATGAATAACAATGTTCAATGCTTAGAAAATAATATATTTTAAAATGAATATTTGATACTATCAAAAGGTTATGCATTATATATTTAAAAAATAGGTTAACTAACTAACTAACTAACCATCACGCCGTTTCCCCGCAGGGGTAGGCAGAGAGGACGGACCGCCAAACAACTCGGTCTTGGCACACGCTCCTTGCCTCATTCACATTCATACATCTTCTCATACATACTCTTCTATTATTCTGACTCTTGACATGGCCCGACTCAAGTATCTGATTTACTTGATCGTGCCACGTCTTCCTTGGGCGTCCTCGGCTTCTTATACCGTAAAAAATAGGTTATATTTATAAAATAGGCTCATAAAGGTTATGCATTATATATTTAAAAAATAGGTATCTGTTTTTCAGTGCATGTATGTTTGCAGTGCATGAATGTTAATCAATTTAGAACGTCTATAATGTTCATTATAGGTAGAACTCCCGAAATTATTTAAAAAAACTCCCTTTCTAAACACGAATTAATCTCAATTAGGGAGGTATTTTTACATCAAGAAACATATTTATATTTACCAACTTCATATATATAATATTGTAAACAATATGAAATATGATATATTATGTTAATATTTTCTTGATAAATAAATAAATAATAATAATAATAGCGTGGCCATTAAACGTAGGCATGTTTTAAATATGTATAAACAATTCATAATTTCTTAGTAAACGGAGACGTTACTTTTAAAAACTGGCCGCAAACCTAATTTGGTCACAAGTCACAATGTGAAATTCAGTTATTGCTGTTACCACACGGGACCAGTGACATAATTCACATAAAAAAATAAGAGCTTGTTATGTCATTATTTAGGCTGCACTCCATTTGATGTCTCGTGTTAGCACATTTTAACACACTTGGAAAAAACGGCAAAACAAACAGACCGCCAGACTTAAATCACTGGGATCTAACTGCGAAAAGCTGTGTAATTACAAACTGAGATGGTGGCGATTTTATTTATGATTCCTACAATGTCTGCATGCTAATTTTAAAATTATGGTCAAACTGTCATCTGTACAACATTACTAGATTAATTGTAATGGGACCTAGACTGAGTGTGAGTTACCGGGAGGTCAGAATCAACCAAGCATGTAATATTTAAATATTATTACGTCTTTTTTTAAACATAGATACATAAATTAAAAGAGATATATTCTGATTGTGAAAATGTATTAATTTAACAGATTAATTTTAAACCAATATAAGCTAAACACGGTGTCCGAAAACCTGTAGCAAGTACAAACGGTAAAATGTTTAAACTCCACATTTGGAGTGGATTTTGTAATTTTTTTTTATTTGAGCTTTCGTTTTCGAAATCGAAATCTAGAGTGAAGCTGGAGTTTTGGGTCATTTTGTTTTTAAATCGGGCGCTGGTGGATTACTATCATCTTTTCAATGTCTTTTAAAATACTTCGATGCGTAGACCGGGCTATAAAAAGTTTTTTTAACCCTTTGGTTAACGAAAAATTGGAAAAAAAATAGAAAATTTGGAAAAAATTTATCTAAATAAGTTTTTTGGGGTTCTCGATTATATCACATCGATTAACCAAATTTCCACATGACCATTGTTTATTACGATTGCGAACATTTATTTCAAGTCAACTCTGCGAGATAGTCGGGAAATTGAGTAATTAGCGAATATTAACTACATATTATAACACTGAAGTCGATAGACAGATGCATTTTTGTTAGAATAGCAATGTTGCGTTTTTTTTCAGTTTATTGCTTAGACCTTCGGTTGATTCTCAAATTTCGTAAAACGTTCGCAAGAAATTGGTCGCGAGATAATTTACCGAGTAGATGAACCAGATTGAATTTAATATTCCTCCATATTTTTCTCATGGATAAAATGAACAAAACAAAATCATTTAATTACAAGTTGTATTATTATTATTACTGGATTGTGTGCAAAAGAGGTCAGTCCGTCTAATTAAGAATACGTTGTTCAGCCCGATTGACATCTCTAATACAAAGACCCAATGTAGGCGTGCTGATTCTGTTCTATATGTATTTCAGTGGAGCCTGCTCGAAGAAATTTGCAGCGTTGATCTTCGTTGATCCTCGGGTTACGTACGCGAAACTCTCATCCACACATCCACAGTAATGACAAGAGTTACACAATGTCTACGCTGCATATCGTAGCTATCTTTACATTTCATCGCAGGGTCTTCGGTTTATTTCGAATCCCTTACCTTTACCAACCCAATGGGTCGACAGCCTTAGTTGACAAAAAGTGTCAACACACGGATGTATGTTTTGTTTCACGGACTAAAAACGATTTAATTATCATGTCCAGAGTGGTTAGAACACTGTTATTGTCAGGTCACGAATTGCAAACATCTTGCAGCAAAATGCAAGCAATTTGCTCGTGAACAAAATAAGTGTATGAACAGTCAAACTGTCAAATTAAAAAAGCCTACCATTTGCATAGTCGAAGTTTTTTCCAAAGATATCTAAGTTTTTTTTCCATTTATGTATATTTAAGTTTATTTCGTATATATTTGAGTTATTTCCATATATATTTCGTACGGCTTGTGTGAGAAATTAGCACGTGTTTCGTAACTAAATAGTAATTGGTGTCCAATGACAAAACGGTAATGATAATGACATTATTAATATGAATGTGTAGGTAAAGGTCGCACATTTACTGTTAGGCTAATTGAGACGACCAACTCATATTATTTAGGATTGTGTGTATCGGTGCATGTATACATACACTTACGACAACTATATCTTTGTGAAACGTCACTGAGACACAGCATTTTGTTTAACTTACTCCTACATTTTGTTTTTTAGCATTTTCTCTAGATTAATCCTACTTTTTGTTTTTTGTTTAAAAGGAGAACCTAAAACAAAAACAATATTCGAAAATTTTAACATGTTTTCTGTCGTAAAACGAATTTAAAACATGCTTTATGCAAGGAATCCATCTGTTTGAGTAGGAACTGTATTCGTGAACTCCGTCTGCGATAATTACTGGGAACTGCCTTACATTACTTTTACTATTGTAATTGACAATACAAATCGTACAAAAAAAAGGTAATCTTATGAATTTATTCCTATTATTTTGTTTTAAATCTAAATACCTGCCTACCTACTGTGTGTTATACCTACATACAGAATGACATAGTAAAAAAAAAATTGGAACTTAAATATACACATTTGTTTAATTATCGACAATGGGTCGAGACGCAATTTATTTATTCCATTTTTTGTACATTATCTTCACACGGGAGGCCTTGAGGAAAAAATCCCTCAGGGCGTGTGTAATGTTTGGGGATGCTGGTTGGAGGGTCTTTTTAGGGAAAGGAAGGAGAGGAATTTCTGGGAAGGAAAAACTGGTGTTCAGGAGTGACGAACCTTAGAATCCATCTCTCCCACCGCGGTGCAAGGCGGTGGATCAATAGAGCCCGGTTGGAGAGGTCAAAAGGTAGTGGAAGAGCAAAAGCAAACGCCGACACGAGCTATACAAACATCACCCCACGAACCCGGGCATTCATGTTAATTCGCCAAACGTAGCGTGACGTGTGACCTGTGGCAGGGGAGTTGGTTATCCAATATTTGGTTCCTGGGGCGGTGATACGGCCATACGGATATATGGCCATATTCATCAAATTTTTAATAAAATAAAGGATTTCGCGAAAAGGATGTTGAAATCCCAGGAGGAAGCGGATGGTAAATACTAGAAATTACCTTTAGTTTGCTTTTCCCACCTCCCGTAAATTGGTTTAATTGAATTTAATTGGTGAGACAGACAGACCGGTTTATCCAATAGATAGAATAGGGACAGATACAGGACCCTGGGGAAACCTACAAACCTTGTAAGATCTGCAAATATTTAAGACAATAATCATTACAATTACGTTATTTTAAGTTTGATTAAAAGCAATGTATCAAGTAGCATATTTATTATAAAGTATTGTTAATTTCATGACGGTTAATAATCAGTCTCTCTAGAGTCTCGGAAAATTGCCAATTCACCTTTCACCCCTTTTTAAACCTCCCTATTCAAGCGATTTAAGAGTCCAAACGTGCAATATAAGCTTTAAAAACGTGCACACTCTTTGGACTCTTCGAAGTTACACATCGGTGCTGGAACTGAACCCTGGTCAATAACGTGGTACGTAAATGATTTAGGTACACATTCCTTGTCCATATATCTAGCTAAGTATGAATAAAAATGCATACCTAGGCGAATTGTACGAGAAGAAGATATATAATGTTAATTGAAAATAATTTTTAATATATACAATTTTTTTAGATGCATTTCCATGAAACCGCAAATAACATTTAATACACCTTATATTCTAATTAATAATTAATAAATCCGTTTCTCCAAAAAACATATTTTATTATAAAAGGATTGAATGTGCGATAACTGTTTTAAATGCAGATCTATTAATTATTATTGTAATCCTCAATTACCCACCTTGAAATGAAAACGAAATTTTTATTCATATTTTATTGCTGTTCGCTAATTATTTATGCAAAACATCATAATAACACTTACAGACAGTTTAAATTATAATTATTAATGACCCGACCAAAATATATATCTAGCCAGATAAAAAAATATATTTCGGAAAAGTTTTGATGCGAAAAATAATATTTGTTAGTCGGAAATGCCAATAAGGCAAAACGGCCCCAAAAGCTCCATAAAAGCTCAAAAAACTTACCGCCAATGCGTTGAGATATTCATCATTCCTACTGCATTCCTTGCTCCTCCAGATCTTCAAAAACCAAAGGTCAGAGTCACTCCAGACCCCGCCTCTCTCACTGGAGTCCTTATTCCCAAATACACCCTTTTAAACAAAACCCAAAAACACTTATTATTCTCTAAACACACGAAATGATCGAAAGTTCAAAAAAAGAGTCTGTAATTCACTTCTAACAAATCCCGACAAACGATCCGGTATAATTATAAACAGACGTCAAAAATTAAAAATTAGGCCGGTGTTTTTTTATCAGATCAAATCCGGCGATAAAAGACTACCCTTTCTTAAAAAAAACTACCTGTATATATTTGGATAAGTATGATATATACGGCACGGGGTAAAGATAGAAGAATGCGTACAGTTTGCCGCCGATGTAAAAAAAAGGTTTGAAAAAAATTGAGGGAGAAAAAATTAAATCCCGCCCGTCGAAATCTCTCCACGAACAAGATAAATCGGAAGGTATGTTCGTTGGTAAACTGCGCGACCGCTCCGGCCAACAGCGGTAACTCGACTGAGGACAGGGGACGATGGCTGGATTGTCTGCCGACTGAACACGGACCACGAGCAGTAGGTACAAGCAGTGCAGCACTGTACCGGGTTGGATCGCTGGTTGGAGGTTAATCTCCCTATGCTGGCGAGAGCAGTTGGGATGTGAGCCGCGAGCCCGTGTGAGTTGGGCCGGGAGCAGGGGGAAGAATGGAACAGAGCCAGATGTAGGTCTCGGATAGCCGAGGCAGCAACCACCAACCCTTTGGTGTGAGAGCGGACACTGGTGGACCACGGTCTGACTCAACGCCGCGGCGTAGCACAGTGGTCTGGGACCTTTTTCAATTTCGGGGCCCGATCTTACCTAACCACAAAAATATCTAATTGCTTACTCTAGAGCTTTTTATTTTCAGTTATACAACATTGACTTTTTTGATGTACCTAACTATATAATATGTTATGATGGTGTCAGTGATCACTGGTCAGTTAATCAGGAATTAATGCAAACCCTGAGATCAAATATTTTTTCATATTGGAAGAACCACTTTAAGCCTTTTAAAACTTTTTAACCATTTAAAATTTTATAGTTCAGTTTTATAATTTTTTCATTTTATAATTTCTTAATAATAATAATAATTGGATAATTTGTAGAGCGCCGTTTTTGTGAGAAATCACCTCAAGGGCGCTGTACAATTTATAATAACCTGTTTATATACATTTTATACGTATAATATGTTTACAATAAAGAATCTAATAAATACTTAATTAATCATTATAATACGAGTCGGTAATTAATTTTAAGTAAGAATACACCCCTGAACAGAAGTGTACTATACTTAGGGGGTTTCTCACCATCCTCCCAATATCTTATCTACACTAATAACGAATATTTTCGATTTACGATTTACGGTTTATTTATTTATTAAGTTGGAGTTTATAATTCGGTACTTGAACCTACGAATAATGGCTATATATTGGATAAGTTGGTCGAGTTTTCTAACCATTGCGAGTATTTTATTTTTAATAATATTCGCTATTAGGGTAGATAAGTAGGGGAGATAAGCTATTGGGAGGATGGTGAGAAACCCCCTTACTATTTAAAATGCATATTATCTTATATTTGTAAGCATGGAAGAATTATACGGATTTATGCTGTAATAACCGTATAATATTATGTTATGTTTTTTAGCTTTAGAGATTCAGATTTTTTAAATATATTTTTACGGACTGTAGTTGGATTGTTAGTGTGTTTAAACATTTTTTTAGATAAATCTTAATGAATGATAACATAGCATACATTGATTACGTAATATCAGTTTTTTGAGTGACGATAGTCGTTTTAAGTGTTAATCGTTTTGTTTTCATTTACTGAGCTATATTTTATCCAATTTGGGTTAGCGGATATTATTGACACGCCATTTAACACAATTAATAGCCTCGAATTGATCTCGAAAAACTCGCTTTATCACAATTAAATGCAGCCTGTATTATATCCAACGTGCAGAATTTTAAGAGTTACAAGTAGGTAAGTACATTGCAAAATGATAGATATTCCTCTTAGATTTTATGTAATAATTTTGTTTAATTGCCACCTGAAAATTTTTGCCAGAAATGCTTTCAATTTTCATGATGTCAGAACTCTTCTTTCGAATGTTTTTACTGCTCGAATTCACAGATGTCCGGTCAGTGGATTGGCTAATTCCTCCATCACGCCACAACCAACATTTTCCGCATACTATGGTGGTAGTAGGAGATTTATGAAACGCACAATTTTTCCAAATGCCCGGAGCCTGCGGGAATATGCGGATATCTTATCTTATCTTACTAATATTATAAACGCGAAAGTTTGTATGGATGTATGTATGTTTGTTATACTTTCACGCAAAAACCACTGAATGGACTTTAATGAAACTTTACAATAATATAGCTCATACATCAGAATAACATATAGGCTATAATTTATACCCAAAGCTTGCTATTTCCCATGTATTACAAATAATAATTATTGTTTAAAAGAAAATGTCAAAATTTGAGAATGACATTTTGAAAAACAATGATTGTAAAACCAAAATTATATTTTAGAAAATATTTAAATTAGTGAATTTATTTGAAGTACTCACCCTTGAATCGAATCAAGAATTACAGATATTTTAAATAAAGAGTTCAAGAATTTTGGTATAAACATAGGTGGGACCTACGAAAAGAAAATAGGCTAATCGAAGTACTAATCCTGCGCAGACGAAGTCGCGGGCGGAAGCTAGTATAATATATATATATTCCAAAATTGGGGTTTTAACCTTTTTTCTATGGTTGAACAAGAGACATACTGAGAACATTTTTTTATACGGATACCGAACGAAAGTCCTATAACTACTCCCAACCGTCTGGAGACTGTGGCATCCCCAATTGGGGAACGTTCGTACTGAGGCTGATGGTAGTGGAGGAAGGAGCAGTGGCGTAGCTAGGGGGAGCGTGACACCCGACTGTGAAAAAAACTTATGAAGTTAGAATATTGAATAAAGAACTCAAATTATATGTTTCAGAATTTACTGATTTTTATGATGAGGTATCAGAAACAGAACTGCCTTTACAGATACCAAGGTTGAGAATACATTTAAAAACGACCAATATTACACTTTCAATATACAATTGGGTATCTCTAGATTTTTTTTTAATTTATCGTAGAACGGAATTTTACAGAATCTCTTCCAAATCTTATAGTCGCACTAAAGTTATTTATGATAATATGCGTATGAGAGAGTTTTAGGAAACAAAATTACTTAAAAATTACTTTCGGTAATTGGAATTTTAACAATTGAGCACGAGGCAACACTAACTACAAATTTTGAGGATGTAATTTCAGAGTTTGTAGCTGACAAAGATAGAAAGAAAAGATTTTAAAGGTTTAAGTACACTCATTTTATTTACGGGGGTAATATTAATTCTACTTTCATTCTTCTTTTGCCATATCCATATTTCAATATCATACATCAATATGAAAGAAACAATGCTATTGCTTTGAAAATACTTTTGTTGAGACTATCATTTTATTACTTATTAAATTTAAACATAATTTACGATTATCAGATTTTTATTAATTTTATTAGTTTCATTTTTAGTGCGTTGCTAGCTACAAGGAGAAAAATGTTATTCTAAAATACGATCATTTTATTCGTAAAAACGGTTAAAAATGGGACTGCAGTTCTTACGAACAAATTAACAGGGTTTCAATGTTTATTCTTACATTTTCCCGCCAATAAACATTGAAACCCTGTTAATTTGTTCGTAAGAACTTCAATCCCGTTTTTAACCGTTTTTAATAATAAAATTATCTATTTTAGAATAACATTTTTCTCCGCGTATACGTAATATCGAACGTATAACAACAAATTATTCTTACATTTTCCCGCCAATAAACATTGAAACCCTGGTAATTTGTTCGTAAAAACTTCAGTCTCATTTTTACGAATAAAATAATCGTATTTTAGAATAACGTTTTTTCTTCGTGTACGCCACTGGAAATGAGATGGGAGAAAAGAAAGGTAGGTAAGAACTTGGCTATTCAGATCTGATCATCAAACACAGCTAAAGTAATAGCTAAAGTAATTTCAAGCAAAGTTTCAAAGCTGGATGGTGGTCTTACTTCAGAGCGATACTGAGAGTATCATTCCAGATTTAGAGCCAAGAGTTTGACGAAGATCGTGATTACTGTCGTCTGTAGGATTTTTAGGATTCTCGTGAGTAACTTACAAATTTTATATATTTATTTAAAAATCCACAAAATGGTTATCTACCCCTTCTTAACAAAGTCCAGGATTTAAACATGAGACGGAATGTATGCATTTTAAACACAATATACAACATGTTAGGATAGAAAACAGTTGCAGAAGAGAAGAGGCAACCTCCGCAGTGTAAAGATTCTTCTCCGCCAGACATAATGGGAACTCGAGACTTATCCCAACTAAGCTTTGGAGCGGCAAATTACTAAAGTAACTAATTAAAAAGGTTTTAAGTATACCACCTACTAACCTGAAGAGCAGGCCACCCATTTTACCTTCCCCCGATCTCACAGTAATTACGTTTTTCTAACACATGCTTGAAATAAAAAAAAAATTGTCAATAGATAAATTTTTTTTTTTTAATTAAAATTTTTGCAGAATGCCAAAAAGAAATCTTAAAAGTGTGTGTGCTTGAAAGAAAACTGATGTCACCAATTTAGGAGGGGTAAAACTTTCGACTCCCAATCCGAAGGTCGCGGGTTCGAACCCGGTGTAAATAAAATTTATTTGATTAATTTGTGTTATTTCACAATTAATTAATTGAAAATAATATATAGTATATTTGCAGCACTTTCCAGTGTGGAAGATACTCGTTTACTATTCCTATTTATCATAGCGAAAAGTGTGATCTAAACGGCATTGGAAAGAGAATAAAACACGCTATATATTCAAATATAAAAGCTTACTACAAAATTAATAAAATGTACCTACAGCTTTATGAAACCAACGTTTCCGATAGCAATTTGAAAAAAAAATTTAACTTTGTGAATTTTTAAAAAATAAAACTTCGAAAAAGTGAGGTGACAGTAACGTTTATAATTCATTTTTTTAATTTTCTTAGAGAAAACGTAAAGTTAGCCATTTATAAATATAATTATTTGAAAGATACGTTTTTAGATTTTCACGGCCAAAAGCATTTTCGTTGTTTGTTTTTGGGGTGTTACGCCGTGTTGTGCTACCTCCTTCTTTAGCCGACGTTTCGGACAGCGTTGCAGTGTCCATCATCAGGGCAGATCCGGCAGATCCGTCGATCTGCCGGATCTGCCCTGATGATGGACACTGCAACGCTGTCCGAAACGTCGGCTAAAGAAGGAGGTAGCACAACACGGCATAACACCCCAAAAACAAACAACGGGAAAAAATATTATTTGAAAGCTTATTTTATCGCCTTTCGAAAACAGTTTTTAGTTTTCGTATACGTTAACAAATATTCCATTTATTTGGATTTTATTGCAAAGCGGAAATATTTTTAGCCTCTGAAAAAATTTGCTAAATTTTCGAAGTGTTAAACGAATGTCGGATAGCAATTTGGAACTATCTTAATTTATATTTTATGAAACTAAAACTGTGCGAATTCTTTGTTCATAGACGCATTACTATCAAATTTGAAGATGAATCACGTGGAATATTGTAAAATAATGCATTTATTTAGTAAAATGCTCGAACGCGTGAAACGGGGTTCTTCACATTACACGTGCTTCGTGGTTTTGTTGATTAGGCGAGAAATATTTTCTATCGCGGAGAAAATAATATTCCTGCCAATTCATCACATTGGGTATTCACGATTTTGGTAGATACGTAATTAGCTATACGTTTAACGTATACAAAACCAAAAAAAATCATTTATCAATCAAATTATAAAAAGCAGAAAATCTGTATTGTACGAGGCAGCTAAATCTCTCATGACTTGTTCGCATCTTGGCAAGTAGTAAGTCGAGTAGCGAGTAACTCGCTACTTGACTTACTACTCGCTATTAGATTTACATTAGTAAGAGGCGCAGATCAACTGGCTGCAACGCAACAAAGTAAATACGCTAATGAAGCTGATTGTAATGCTGATGTAATGATTTTGAAGTAAACTAGCAGGTAAAACCCGCTTCGTGAACGGGTGAACTATATGGCATCTTCAATAGTTCTATGTGAATATTACAGATGACAGCACTTCCGATTGTGTCTCATACAGATCAAGAGTATAGAGCTAGTGTGTACGACAGGATGTTAGCGTATTAATAATACAGATGCGCTAATTTGATGATTGCAATGCTCATTTTAGAAGAGATAGAGAATAATAAATTAGTGAGATAAAAATAAAATAACTATGCTTTTGAGAATTTGACAAAACCATTTTCGCTCTGACGGGACCACATTTCTGTTTCTACGTCATATGTCAGTGCGCGGGGGCGTGTGGTGGGGGACGCCACTCGCCCGAAAAAATAGAACGAAATGGATTGACTGTACTAAACAGCTGACTAAACTACTCTACTAAAATTATGGTATTCGGACGCGTTTAGTTACTAAAATACTCGCTACTCTACTAAACTACATGCCCAGTGCGAAACAAGAGTCAAGAAATGTACACGCAATTTTCCATACAACAATCTTGAACTCGCAACATCATATCGGTTATGAACTGTGGAGCCCTGAAATACCAGTCGTCATTGATATCAATAGACGATTTTTTTTCATCATCTAATATTATATGTAATAATGCCTTCATCTAGGCAAGCATACTGTAAAGATGAAAAGTTTGTGTTTTTTCATCTAATATTTTATGTAATAATGCCTTCATCTAGGCAAGAATACTGTAAAGATGAAAAGTTTGTGTTTTTTCATCTAATACTTTATGTAATAATGCCTTCATCTAGGCAAGAATACTGTAAACTTGAAAAGATTGTGTATATTTATTTATTTAACATCCACTGTATCAATGATTGCCAATGATTGCATTTCACATTTAATATATGCATAAGCAAATACTTGAAATATATATTTTTAAATAACAATTAATGTTGGCATTTGATCATAAAATGACATCAGTAATAATCAAATTAATGCAAGCATTGGAAATATATCAAAGTAGGAGATATAAGTATATACAAAATATAATACTTAACTTTAGATGACTTAGGTTAAATTAATATTGATAGGTTTGTTGATATAATTCATTTTCAGCATTTTTCTTTCCAGCAACGCATTTTATTTAATGATTTTCAGTAAAATATATATATAGGAATACTAGCTGATACCCGGCATGCGTTGCAATGCCACTTAAATAAAGAAATTGTTTCTCCCTGCGTGTCCTTTCCCATTCGTCCCGTTCCCCTTCCGCCACCTCCTTCCCTTCCGCGACTCCTTCCCCTCACGCTTTTCACTTTCACCTTCCGCTGTCCCCCTTCTCGCGACCCCCCTCACTCATTCCCCTTTCATCTCTTCCCTCTTCCCTCCTCTCTTATCCCCCCTCCTATTAAGGAGGGGGGATAAGGAATTATCCTCTCCGCCGCTCCTGGATTCTCCCCCCCCCCCCCCTCACGACTTCTTTCCCTGCCACTAAACTCTTTGACCTATTTAAAAAAATTTATGCAAATTTCTTAAAGCCAGAGCTCGCGGTATAAAATATACTTAACGACCTATTCTAATATCTACCATATATATTTTTAAAAATCATAAAAATCGGTCCAGCCACTTCGGAGGAGTGCGACCATAAACACCGTGACACGAGATTTTTATATATTAGAAGAAGATTAAATTACATTAATCTCATACAAGAATCGACATAGAATAGTCTTAGGACGCATTGTTTCGCGGAATTTTGAACAATCAAAGTTAACTAGCATTTAAAAACCAGCGCCGTGGGTTTTTGCTTCATGAAAATGATTTTGCATAAGGTGTCAGAGATGTACTCGAAGTCGGGTTCTTAAATTTCAACCATACAGACTCTAGCGCATTCAAATTCTGTGGATCAATCGGCCCTTAGCCTTTTACTATCAGGAACTTAGTACTATTTTAATAAGGGGTCACTTCATTAGGCGTGCTAAAATATTTTAAGGGAATAGATTATAGGTGGTTGGCTAGGTTTATCACATAGCAACAATAAAAGCAGCTAGATTTAAACCCACTCGCAGTAGTAAGTAGGTACCCACCGCCATTTCTGACACAATTATCACAATCTCGTTTTAATTATCACACAGCCTTCGCACAATTAGTTATTTAATTAATATGAGCTACGTAATAAATATAAAATAAAACTTACATTTTTTATATTTATATAACTATCGCAGTTTTAGCAAAGAATGGGGGTGAATGATAAGAATTTGGGGGGCCAGGAAGTGATTTGGTACGTTGGCTTATCGCGCCAAATTGCTGAGTGGGAGTTCATTCATACCCACGTGGAACACGTGGTACCCGAATGTGCTGGAACTGTCATCTTTTCATCACGTAGAATGTGGAACATAAATTGTGCAATCTTAGATGGTATCGACTAATGTAATCGACTCGGTGTAATGGTCATCCCTTTGTAAAAAGCATCATTACCATTATGATGTGAAAAAAACCTTATAAGTCTTACATACTTAAACAACACTTCATTTCTTACGGTTCCATGACATCTCATGACATTGGCAAATCAATACACATTTGGAAATAGATATCATCAGAAGAAGGTAGAATAAAATCATCAGAGGAAAGTAACCATTTAAAGGCTCCGTCAAACAGGAGGCGTACTTACGCGCGTCAAGGCGTTAAAACGTCCCGGACGTATAACGCTACGTTGTGTTGTACTGAACATGTCTACCGGTCAAACAGAGCGAGCGTTTAGTAATACGCGAAGCGCTGCCGTCGCGGCAGAACGCCACTTTGTATTTTTGTTACAAAATTTCCTTTGACGCCGGGAGTTCTTGCTTGACTGTGATAAAAATGGTTGCTGAAAAGTTAATTAAATGTGTCCGAAAACATCCTTGTTTATATGACACGAGGAACAGTGCATTTGTGGTGTATTTGCTTATTTGGTGTTGCGGAAGCGAATGCAATTCTTCGAAGCACTCTCGTGACATTGAAAGAAGCGATCTTCATGTGATGAAAGCTCCCGGAATAAACGATGATATTCTCAAAATTCTTTCCTCTTCTTATTAATATCATGCACCCATATTCTATTACTACGGGAACATGATAGTGCACACAGCAGTAACAACTTATCTTCATCTGAATCGCTGGACATCGTGGCGAAGACCGACTGGCAGTTACTGACGCCGAACGCGCTGGCTTGCGCGTCGAAGCCATTCAAATTGAAAGTACGCGACGTTACGCTGACGCCTTGACGCGCGGTAAGTACGCCTTCTGTTTGACAGAGCCTTAAGAAAGGCACAAAACCGCGAGAAGTGAAGGAGCCTTATCCACCATGGAAATTAGAGTAGGGGTCACTAACCTCAACAATGAGAAACGAATTGAAAATAATTAAGTCGTTAAAAGTCATGAAAAATTAATCTAACATAGCCTATTTTACCTGCTTAACCAAGATTGGTCACTGCGTAGAGTTGTCCTGGGACCATTTCTTACTACTACCTTATCAGATATTGGTCAATAATATCATGAACCCTTGACTCTGCTGCCCAGAATAATGGCTATTGTGTTGTTTGGCAGGATTGTAGATTCAGAACGCTGAATTTGAGCACGTGTTTCCGAAACACGCCAACTCTTGAAGGGCCTAAGGTCTTTATGATATCCCGGCATCAGTAAGGTTTGTGGAAATGCTGTGTTCTAGATCTAGAATCTGTGGCGCTCAACCTTACCGCTTATCTCCTTAGAAGAAAAAGAAGAATGTAAGCCGGTATATCAGGTAATGTTTATTTAACAATGCCCGCTGTCAAATAATCATCCATCCTTTTGCTATCGAAGGGTGAGCCCTTGCGTCATGAAAATTGTACAGCTTTTTCTATTTAGACAATGTAAATGATTTTTTTATTCGCAACATCTCCTTCATGAAATGTAGGCCATTTTACTTTTTCCAGATATTTCAATTACCAATCATCACCAAACATACCAATCTCGATTATCTTTGATATGTGTTAGTTAGGCCTACGTGAAATCAAGTGCAATGTTATCAAATTTACTTTGAATTTAAGTGTAATTTTCCAATTTAGAACTGCTTGCGGGAAGAATTCAGACACACCATAAAGTAGGTACTTATTGATAATGCAATATTTTAACAGAAAACTATATTAATAAAATGAAAACAAATCTCTTGATACCACACCATTTATTTAATCAAAATTATCAACATGCTTCAAAACCAAAGGTTTCCTTTCGTCAGGAAAAAAATATTTTTTTTAATAATTTCAATTTTAATCAATTTAAAATTAGAAATTTAATTTTATCCTGACTAAGGACATTGTTTCGAAAAATGTCGAAACATTTTGATTAAGAGCGATTGACCAGCGTAAATAAAAGTTTTAAAATGCTTGCAACTGTACAGGGAGGTTCCAATGAGAAAGACCGATTATTCCCCGTGTCAAATTTTTTTAATTAAAAATTTAATATCGATTTATTTCATTAAAAACTGGCTTTAATATATACCTACATTCAAGTAAGCAATAAAAATGCTCAAAACGCACGGTGATAAATTATTAAATATCGTGTACTTCTTGTAAGTATTTTTTGATCATAATTATCTAGGATTTTACAATAATGTCTAAACAAAATAAGTGTGTAAAATTTTTTTTTAATTACTTTAGTTTGTAAGACCTTAAATACATAGAAAAACTGAGGTATTTTTATCACAAAACACGTTCTCGGATTTATTTTTTAATGATTTTAATTTAACTAAAATTAAAATTCTGAAAACTGTGTTTACTAGATTAAGTATTGATTTATTTTGTTGTATGATTTTTTTGATTTGAAATTTGTGTTGTTTAATAGAATCTCTCGTTTGTATATTGAAAAATCTGCCAACGATCAACGGTTTAACCTTAGTAGTATATTAAAAATAAACTTAGTTTTTCAAAGTTTTGAAAAAATGCGTTTACCAGATAAAATAACAATCTTTTAAAATCAATTTATGTTTTTTGGTAAAAAAGAGTCAATACGTCTAGAATTTGATTTAAAAAGGACTAATTTCCGGTATTCTCTGATACCCTCTTAAATAAGTAGTGTTGACGAAGTGATTTGATTAATGACGCCACAAATGAATTAACGAATATTGAAGAAGAAAACTATTTTATTTTCATTTCTTGTAGCCGGCAACCCTAATAATTTCACCTTTTAATTTTTATGTCAATATGCGTATCAAAACAATATTAATAAACTCCAACAAGGAAACAATGTAACATGCTATCAGATCTGTGCACAAAGGTCAGTATTGCTGCATTAGATGGCCAAAAAAGTCACAATCGCTAAAACCTGTTAAATTCATTTTATCTTTTTTTTTTACTTAAATTCCACAGAGGAGGCCCTGAGGAAAATAATTTCCCTCAGGGCCTATGTCATCTTTGGGAGGGTGGAGGGTGTTTTGAGGTAAAGGAAGGAGAGGAAGTTCTGGGAAGGAAAAATGTACTAGGGTTGGGTAGGAATATGGGGTTCAGTGTGTCCAGATCGTCCGCCGCCAAGACCTAGACAAACCTCACCCCATGAACCCGGGCATCCCTGCTAAGTCACTAAATGTAGCGAACCACTCGGGGTGACCTATGACAGAGGTGTCATAAGTCACTCCGCGTCCCACCTCCCAAAATTGTTAGTCACATATAATAACAATGTTGAAAAAGAAATCTCTTTTATCGATGTTTTCGTGCCATTGACCGCATGTTGGACATATTTACGAAACTATGTCTCGCATTTTTTTTTGATTTTGTGACTTTTCTATTAATATCAGTCTTCAAAGTACTACCCATGTTCCGAAAAATACCTTTTTTCATGATTAACTTATTTTTATGGATGATGCAATATTTATTATTTTATTATATTACACAAGTATATAGGAATATATATACAACTTTTTAATTTATATTAAAAAGTTATAACACTATAATCCTTCTATCCAAGTCCTTTTTGAGACCCGGATTAGCAAACAACAACTTCCTATCCTTCCTTTTCCTAAAAAGACCCCCACACAGCATCTTCAAAGATGACATAGGCCCTGAGGGATTTTTTTCCTCATTGCCTCCTGTGTGAAGCTAATGTAATAAAATATCACTTTAATTTTTTAAAGTGAATACAGCACAAAAGTCTCAATTGCTACAAACCGTTTTTTAGCCAGTGGGGGCTATGACAGTTGGGGTACGATGTGAGGGTTAACATAAGAAAATGTTAGCATCTCAATTTTTTTCATTTTTGACCAGCTGAAGTTGCGATTCGGTCCTTTGTGCTATGAAGAGATTGAAAATATACTATATCGGGCGGCTTTCCGAAATGCGATAAACGCGAAACACTCAAGTTACAGTATAAAATGGTCCAATTAAATCGGGGCCAGGACGAGGGCGTCATGGCTACCGGATGTTGATAAGATGGCTCCCACACAGAAATGGCAGAACCGGAAGCTGACAGAAACGACAACTGCGAGATTCGATTCGGAAGCTGAGTTTTACTATTTGAACAATTCACGTATTCTATGATTAATACGAGTAATAGTTTATTCTAGAAGGTATCTGTCAAAGCAGGGGTAGTGCAACGCAATACGCAATGCCTTACGTAAATGAAAATAATTAGGAAACTAAATTGCAGACTCCATATTCATTATTACACGCTTACATATTATTACACTCATTACTTCTTTCTTTTTATTCTTTCTCTTTTATACTTTTTATACTCTTTATCTTCTCTCTTTTGTATTTTATACTTTCTGTTATAGTTTTTTCAACTTTATTATAATATTTTCTTCTACAACTTTTCCAATTTTCAAGCATGTTTATATACTTAATCCATATATGTTTACACTAGACTTCATAAAGTAACCAATTAAACTTATATATAATTGGTCACCATAAAACAGGCAGCCGCCTAGTATGGTGATTTAATATGTCATTTATATGTAAATGTTTTAATGTATATCATGTATTTTATAAATAAAATTACATCAATATCTCATTCCCCTAAAAAAGTTAGTATTGTTAGCCAATCTAAAGGAAACCCAACCCACTATGCTGTGATTTAGTCTGTTATTCGACCAAATTCGGGTTTTGTCAATTCCCACAAACTGAAATCATACAAACAAATTGCATATTTTTTCTCACCATTTGATTTCAGGTAAAAGGGTAGGATACACATATTATTATAAAAATAGTCTCCAAAACATTAAATCGTCTCCAGTAGCTATCAGTAGAGATCTTATATTTTCGCATTTACAAAAACGCGAATTTCGCCAAAAAATAAGGCCACTTCTCCTAATAATAATGAGAATTTTGTTTTAAAAAAACGCAAATTTCGCCAAAATTAAAAACTTTTCACAAAAAAAAAACGCGATTTTTTTTTAGGTCTCTAGCAGGTATTGGACATCGAAGTGTATTTTATCAATTAGATCAGGAATGCGGTCAAGGCGTTTTAAAAAAATTTAAAGCCTTTGCACCTCAAATATCAAGAAATAATGTGAAATTCGCCTAAAATAACTCATTTTTCACAACAGAAAAAAAATTAAAACCATTTCAATTCCACCACGAATTGTATCAAACATTGAAATGTTTAAAAATGACCCGAAATGTTCAGGTTCCTAGCAATAGACATCGAAGAGTGTTTATGCGTTGGAGCAGAAAAACTCACTATTTTAAAAGCTTTTGCACCTCAAATAATTACACAACTAGTCGTCTTTACACTTTACCTACGACAAAACAGAGAGCTGGTTAAACTGGATCGCAATAGCAAGAATTGAAGGTTACCTATATTAGCGCAAATCGCCAATACTTCCGGCTTCCATTATCCTACAGCGCTTCGGAAGTGATCCTGGAAGGACGAGTGCGCTCTTTCGAAGTAGATACCTCTCTTTTTCGTTGTTTGTTTTTGGGGTGTTATGCCGTGTTGCGCTCCCTCCTTCTTTAGCCGACGTTTCGGACAACGTTGCAGTGTCCATCATCAGGGCAGATCCGACGATGTGTAGTTGTCAGTGTTAAGTGTGTGACAACAATAGTCGGATCTGCCGGATCTGCCCTGATGATGGACACTGCAACGTTGTCCGAAACGTCGGCTAAAGAAGGAGGTAGCGCAACACGGCATAACACCCCAAAAACAAACAACGAAAATGCTTTTGGCCGTGAAAATCTAAAAACATATATAGATACCTCTCCATTACGTTTATTATAATAATAATAATATATTCCAAATCCTACTGGGCCAATCCAACAACGTATCAACCACAGTGAATGAAAAATATATAATTAAAAATATATATTTAGCTTTTTTATTATAGATGGTATTGGTATTAGGGGTGCTAGCATGGTCGATCGATATGAAGTTACCGACCGATTGTCGGTAACTTCTCATCGTTCCCTAGGACAACTGCAGATCGCTAACGTACAAACGTCAGTTGATATCGTATGTATCGAACATATTAAGGACACTTAGTCATTGTGAACTGTTACATATTCGTTTGCGATCTGCAGTTGTCCTAGGGAACGATGAGAAGTTACCGACAATCGGTCGGTAACTTCATATCGATCGACCATGCTAGTTCCCCAGGACGTACGGTTTGTCAATTAAGAGTAGAAAAAGTAAAAACGGAACTAAAAAAAAATCTAGGCTGGCAACACCAATTTTAACTGTCAAATATAAATTGTATTTTGCTGAGGCATTTTGTTTAGCATTATGGCACGAGTTCTCAAGTGATATTGTTTTTTAATTTGGTATTAATTTCGAATTTCAACTAAAAACTGTCATCAACATGGAGAATGGTGAATAAAATAATAAAATGTAGCGCTTAGGGAGACTTGGAAATGATTTTTTATTAAAGGTTATGTTTACGTTCTGTTTGACAGATCAATCAAAGTGCAATGACACCCTTTATGTAGAATACTGTGAGTAACTTTAAAAAAAATTGAATATAAATATATTCAGTTATATTTTAATAATAACAATTTTAAGGCGCTTTGTTTAAATATTTCAAACATGGATACATGTTTTAAGTATGATTTTATTTTATTTGAGTAGATATACAATATTTTTTTCTATCTTAGTCATATAATAGTTATATGATATCATAGTTATATGGTACTTCAGCAGTATTAAATAAATGTGAGCAATTTCTAAACTGCTTTGTTATTTTACTACGATATCATTATTCTTCATTGTGTTAACAGAAAATTGCAAAGGTATAATATATCTTATTGCAATGAAAAAATATTTTTCCCACTTTTTTGTTTTTTACAAAATTGTAGATTACACAGCTTTACATTTCAACCATGTGTTATAATTTTAGTATTGCCATTTGAATAACTTTGGCGCCCTCCTATGTTTTCTACTCTTAATTGACGGACTCTACCCGACAAACTTTAATCAGTAATTGCTGAGTTTATTAGGAGTAAAAATTGAGAATTGACAGCATTGTGGTTCCGGTGCATAATTTTAGAATTTTTATTTATATTTGAAAATAACAATAAATTACTTGTTAGGCGCTCCGCCCACTTAGGCAACTGAAAACCAACTAAAACCGACTGTTTTCTCTGTCTTGATTGGTCAAAAGCTTGTTTAACCATAGAAGAAGAACAATCAGCTGACAGCTCGCAACTAGCGACGGCCGCCCAGGGCAATCAGCCGTGACAGTTGCAAGATGGTCGCAAGTCACCGCTTGCGTTACCATTGACAACGGGTTTTTTGTGTGATTGTGAAGTGCGCGGGCCATCACATTGTCATACAAAGACAGTTGGCAGTTGAGAGTTTTCCGTTAGCAATTGAGAGTTTTCAGTTGCCTCAGTGATCCGCTCACTGAGGCAACTGAAAACTGTCAACTGGCAACTGACTTTGTATGACAATGTAATGGCCCGCACACTACACAATCACTCAAAAACCCGTTGTCAATGGTAACGCAAGAGGTGATTCGCGACTCGCACTGCTGATTGCCGTGGCTGGCCGTTGCTAGTTGCCAGCTGTCAGCTGATTGTTCTTCGTCTATGGTTAAACAAGCTTTTTGACCAATCAAGACGTAGAAACCAGCCGGTTTTTTTTCAGTTGCCTCGTCAGCGGTGCGCCTAACCGCCAGACACCCCACGCAGAAACGAACTAATACTTTGTTTTTCCATGAAAAAAAGTCACCGGACCAAAATGCCATCTACATTTCATCCTGACACATCCTATTATAATATAAAATGACTGTACATATAGTATGTAATATATTATAAAATAAATAAATAATATAATATAAAAAAAACGCTTCATCGATTATTTTACAAAAAAAAAATTAAATAGTACCTACCCACTTCCTATTATCATTGAAAAAAGTTTATAAAATTCAAATATCGAATTTTAAACTTGACATTCAGTTGCGTTCAAATTTTATTTCTTCGTCCAATATCACCCTCTTATTTCAGATTATATAAATTTTGAGTGTTTATTAAAAAATTAGGTGTATAAATATTTAATTGCTCTATTATCAATGCTAAAAAGTTGTAAACCTCCCAAAGGATTCCAGAATGGCAATGAACAAGGGGAAAGATGCTGCCATGGCGCTCATCAAATTTTTGACTAAAGGACCTCCGATCAGGAAAATCAGGACTGATAGATCGCTTCACTTTTCCGGTAAATTAATCAAATACAATTTTTTTGCTATTACAAAAGGAATATTTCAAATCTTTGGAGGTTGGGTAGGATATAATACTCGACTGTAAAATTAGAAGGCATGTCTGAAATTCACACGGGCACTTAAATTAATCGAAGGTGTTAAAACAATTAGTCATTGTCAACTATTATTTATTCGTTGAAAATCGTTAGAAGTTACCGAATGTTAACGATTCAATCCGTATCGTTCGACTGTGCTAGGGGGCCAGGATTGAATGGGGAAGAAGATGTATGTCAGACGTTTCATGAACAAAAATACTGGGTATAACTTCCTGTGCGAAATATCATGGAAAAAAATCGATATTTTCATTCCACCTTTTAAATTACAAGGTTTTTTTTTACTTACGTTTTTTAATTTTTTTTATTTATTAAGTTAAAAGAAATTTACATTTCACTTTTTTAACTTAAGTAGATATAAAGTAATAAAATTAATTTTGTTATTTTAAGTTAAATAGTTTTATTTTAAATATATTTACACTTTTCTCCGTTTTTAGGGAGTCTGGAAGGAGATTATAAATTTGAACACCCTCGTGGCCAATGCTTCTCTTGCCACTTTCAGTTTTAACAGAATTCGTTGGATTTATTTGATTAATAATACTATAACATCGAACTCATGTTTTGCAGATAAATCTACTTGTGGCGGTTCTCCCTGCGGGACCCAGCCCCCCGGAGTGTCTCCCCCTGCGGCCAGGACTGACGTCATGCACGTGTCTCCCTGTGAAAAACTGAGACACGTCAAGGGTCCTGCCTGCCCGCCCCCGTGTCCCCCGCCGCCTTGCCCGCCGCCTTGCCCGGCGCCTTGCCCGCCTCGCTGCCCCCCGACTTGCTCACCGTGCCCTCCGCCGTGCCCTCCGCCGTGCCCTCCGCCGTGCCCGCCGCCCTGCCCGCCGCGCTGCCCGCCGTCCTGCCCGTGTCCTCCGCCATGCCCGCCGCCCTGCCCGTCGCCCTGCCCGTGCCCTCCGCCGTGCCCTCCGCGCTGCCCCCCCGGGCCGTGCCCGCCGCCCCCGTGTCCACCACCGCCCTGCCCGCCGTGCCCACCCCCTTGCCCTCCCAAGTGCCCACCGCGCGCCACGGCAGCGACCCCCTCCCCGCGGCCAGACTACATTCCGCCGCCGTGCCCGCCCTTGAAGCTGAAGCCGTGCGTAACGCCATGCCCGCCACCAGTATGCCCGCCCTGCGGCCCGTGCCCCAGCCCTTGCTGTTACCCGTGCCCAGTCTCCCCGTGTAAACCTCCCGTGCCACCGTTTTCTGGAATTGCCTTCCTCTTCAGACTGTTGACACTCGCAGTAAAGGTACTGTAATAACTATGATTTTAGAATCACACTGACCGTACACGCATCGCAACGTGTGACCAGTGTGATTCTAAAACATATATTTTCATAGAAAATGTATGGTAGCTAAGTAGCCCAGAGGCCCTAGCAGACTCACTCGATAACGATCGATAGGATAACTATCGGTAACTTCTCATCGTTCCCTAGCATGACTATAGATTGCCAACGAATAAGTGACAGTTCACAATGACTAACTGTCCTTAACATATTCGACATCAACTGTTGTTTGTACGTTAGCGATGTGCAGTTCTCCTAGGGAATGATGAGAAGTTACCGATAGTTATCTTATCGATCGTTATCGAGCGAGTGTGCTAGGGCCTCAGATATTGTTAGGCGTAGCGATGCGTACGTACGTCGACCTGGCAAGTATTTATCATTACGAGTATCTCAATTATGCAAATTTGGCGTTAGACATTTTCTTTTACATTAGTTCCAAATCCCTCAGAGCCTATATCATGTTTGGAGATGTTATGTGGAAAGGAAGCAGAAGGATCTTTGGGAAGGAAAAATGTATGACGGGTGGTGTACGGTTATGGGCCGAAAGAGAGGCTGGAGAGGTCAAAAGATCTCCCACAACCATTCTCTCCCGATCCGGCCCGCATCCGCTTCCAGAACGTCACCTCATGAATCCTTAGTCACCAAACGTAGCGAACCTCTTATGGGGTGACCTAAGGCATTGTCGCAAGGATCTGTTCTCTGACCTATCTTATTTATAATGTAATATTTCTTGTAAAGAAAGACAAACATTCCGGGTTACGAATAATCTGGCAAACTCCTACTACCGTCATGAAAAACGAAAATGTTGCTAGCAGAAACCCACGGCGCCTTGGTGGAATGGAAGCATTTGTTTCGGGCAAGGCATTTTTCCACTGAACCTAATACAGGGTGTCCGGGGGTAAAGTGCATGAGTTGATTCTACATGATAGTGTTAGTAAAAAATATAAATAACTTTTTTTCAAATTCTAACTTTTAGGGGTACTTTTTTAGTAAAAAGATAAAATTAGTACGGCGTGTGCGGCCTGCACTATTAGGTATTTTCCGCTGTTACGATACGCGCCAATCAAAACCAACGTCGTCACTAGGGATGTTACGAACATTCGCATTCGCATTCGCATATGCGAATATTTCGCATCATTTTAAACATTCGCATCGACATTCGCATTCGCAACAATCGATGCGAATGTATAGCGAATGCGAATGTGTGCAGATCATGTCATGTCTCGCCCACTGTCCACGTGCCCTATATACGAGCCCCTTAGAAATCGCCTCATGGGAGAAAAGGCTGCAAAATTGCTTTTTCTGAAATATAATATGCCTCTTTTGAACTTCGATTATTAAATTGCTTAATTACGATTATATCTTACTGTATAAGAATTGATTTATTTTTTTATAAAAACGATGATTAATGTTGACTAAAGTTTTTTTTATGTGATACCTTAACATTCGCATTCGCATTCGCATTCGCATTCTGAACATTCGCATTCGCATTCGCATTCGCGAATGTGAAAAATATCACATTCGTAACATCCCTAGTCGTCACAACGCGCCCGGCTGACTCACAGCAAATTTATCGGCTAAGTTTATACCTTACACTAAGGATTTTTAATAGGTATATCTTTTTGTATGGAAAAAAAAGTTGGAATTTCGGAAAAAGTTGTTAATCTTTTTTACTCCTACCATCATGTAGAATCACCACCCGAAGTTAATACACTTTACCCCGGACACTTTGTATACATAATCTATTTATTGACTGTTGCAGACTGCCGTGGTGGGTGGGGCGGTGGTGTGGACACGTGAAGAGGGGGTGTGGTGCGAGGGTAAGAAGACGGAGTTCACTTTCAGGAAGTGGTACGGGATCATCACGGGACCCCCGTCTCCATGTGTGTGTCTGCCTCCGAACACACCCGTGAGACCCTTAAATTTCCTCATTATTGTCACTTCCTTATACACGGAGAAAAATGTTATTCTAAAATACGATCATTTTATTCGTAAAAACGGGACTGAAGTTCTTACAAACAAATTAACAGTGTTTCAATGTTTATTGGCGGGAAAATGTGAGAATAATTTGTTGGTATACGTACGAAATTACGTATACTAACAAATGATTCTTATGGTAAGGCCACACTGCGGCCAATTTCCAACTTCAAACGTTTAGACGATTGTGTGGAGGGGTAGTTCGTGCGTTGGAAGTTCGAGTCGGAAGGTTGGAGTCGGAGTTGGCCCGGGATCGCCTCCGAGGCGATCGCCGCGGCCAACTCACACGAACCAGCCTGCCGCAGCCGTCCACACAGCAGTCTGCGAACGGCCGGCGATCAGAACACGTGTGCCGCGTACCATTAAAATGAAAATATTATTACGTGAGAGTGGTATAACAATTGTTTGAAAACTTGTCGTGTACATACATCTACGTAATAATTGTAGGCAACTGATAAGATAAGCGCCGAATCAGCTGTTCGACATCCGCCATGTTGAAATTCGGAGTTGGAAGGTTGGCTTCGGTGTGGTCTCAGCATTACATGTTCCCGCCAATAAACATTGAAACCCTGTTAATTTGTTCGTAAGAACTTAAGTCCCGTTTTTAACCATTTTTACGAATAAAATGGTCGTATTTTAGAATAACATTTTTCTCCGTGTATGTACACTGGAGTATGCTTCGCCAATTTGGAACACACAGTACAAAGTGTACATTGATAGCATAGAACATATTATTTAAAAAAATGGATAAAATATCTTACCTTCAAATTCAACAATAACTTCGAATGTATGGAAGGTTTTGCAACAAAGGCAGGCAGTAGCTGACTTCATTTATAGAATACGATAGAATTTTAAATAGTAAAATCGACCGAACTTCTATACTTAATTAATTTGAATATACCTTTAAGATGTACACGCCATACGGCACTATTCCATAGGCTTAATTATAAAGCAAATGCAGCAACTAATTCGCCAATTAACCGTGCTCTTCATGCATTCAATAATATTTGCCTAAACTCTAACATCGACATTTTCTCAAATGCCCAAATTTAAAAAGAGCATCATGTCAATGTTATAAATTGTTTAATGTGCATACGCATCCTTTCACAGATCACAACTTCTCAAACCTACGAACATACTCACACGTATACGCACACACACCTACACATTACACCCGGTAATTACTAAATATACATACCACAAATAATCATACATTCCTAAGAAACATGTCTTAGGTACCCACCATGAAATATTACTTAATATTTGTAAAGTTCTTTTATCACTGTAACCAATGTACTGTTTGTTTCTATAATCAATATATCTACATATATTATAAAAGAAAGTTTAAAAAAATGTGCGGACCTCAAAAATTTAGAAACGACTCCCGGTACGATCAAGGAAGTTATAAGTTTTGGTAGATCTCTATCCCCCCTCCAGGATGAGGGTTCCCGTTTTTACCTAAAGGGCGTGCTTTTGAAAATATAAGGGCTGGATGTTTCACCGTCTAGAAATTTCAAGAACAGCCTTCCGGAAAGTTCTAAAAGGTTCGATAAAACTCTAGAAAGTTCTGGAAGGAGTGACGGAATAGCACCCCGGAACATTCTGGTATGTTGTGGAATGTTCGGGAATAGGGAATCAATCAAGAACATCATTGTGGAACATTTCAGAACACTCTCGAATGTTGCCATGAACAAATACAACAGATTTCAGAGGCATCTCATAGACTGATCTTTACAAAACTGATGTTGGTAAACAAAATGTTTATTTGAAATAAGAGAATTTTATATTGGTCTATATTTATGTAATTTTAAAGCACAATCCACTTTTTTCATAACTATCCGTCAGTCCAGAGGTTTTTAGAAAAGCATAAAGGCACAATACAATATTGAGATATTTAAAATCTTTTATTATTCAACTTCTGTATGAAAACTTTCGCTATTGCGTAGAAGTAATGGCTGACATGACACCCAACTACACCAGCGCCAGCGACTGATTCGAGCTTTCAGATTACCTGCTGTTAGAACACTATAGGGTTGGAGGGTTTCACAAAAATTCATAAAGGCAGAATCAGACAGTTCACTAATCGTTCATTTCTGTATTTCATTCGGCCTATTTGACTCGGAATGACACGTCTGAACATGAAATGAAACAAAAATGAAACGAGGTTGGGAACATTCGCTCGAGTAACCATAGAGTAGACCTTCACTCGAGTGAACCGTCTGATTCCAGCCTAAGGCGCTCCGCTGACGAGGCAACTGAAAACCAACTAAAACCGGCTGATTTCTCTGTCTTGATTGGTCAAAAAGCTTGTTTAACCATAGACGAAGAACAATTAGCTGACAGCTGGCAACTAGCAACGGCCGGCCACCCCAATCAGCATTGCGAGTCGAGTTGTCCATTGACAGCGGGTGTTTGAGTGATTGTGTAGTGTGCGGGCCATCACATTGACATACAAAGACAGTTGTCAGTTGACAGTTTTCAGTTGCCTTAGTGGGCGGAGGCGCTTTGGGACATCGAAAACAAATATTCAACCAGCGCCATTTTGGTTTCTAACAGAAAACCGAAGCTGTCATTTTGTTATGTTTATCAGCTGACCAGCTAAAACGGACCTAGAATCGACGTTTAATAAAGACCTTTCTATTATCGAAAAGACAAAATGGAGTTTATTGGTCAGTTGATGGCAATCATTTTTTTTTACTTTTATCGAAATTGAAAAATCTAATCTAAACTTAAAATAGCTAGATGCTCATTATTCTCGTGAATCCAAGTATTGCAATTTACAGTGTTTTTAACTTTCACATGTTTCAGTACGCTCCTTCATTGGATGAAATTGAAAGTAAATGGGTCAGTTGTTACAACAAATTACTCGTCCTCGTATTTGGCGGTAAGTGCCTATATTGCTATCTGAAAACCTATATACCTTGATACACTTATTTCTGAAGGCGAACAATAGCGAAAAAGAACTAACAATCCATACATTTTTGGTAGCCATCATATTTTTAGTGGCTTCGAAATTATGTTTACTTATTTCTGAAGGCGAACAATAACGAAAAAGAACTAACAATCCATACATTTTTGGTAGCCATCATATTTTTAGTGGCTTCGAAATTATGTTTACCTGTATATCTAGCACGGTCGATCTACAAAGATTTTATCGATAATTTCGGCAACTTGTCATCGTCAACAACGGTTCACATAGTCTAAGTGTTGTTAATTCTTACGACGTTAACTTGTTTTTATGTTACCGATTCGCAATCTTGCTCTGGAACGATGACAAATTATTGACATTATCGATAATATCGGTAACTTGTCATTGACTGCAGATCTCCAGCGCACAAACAGCAAGCACAACGACTAAGTGTTCTTAATTTATTCGATGTGAAATGTTATTTGTATGTTGGCGAACTGCAGTAATGCTAGGAAACGATGACAAGTTTTCAACATTATCGATAAATAGGTACTTTATCGATGGACCGTGCTAGATACCCTGTATTTGATATGAAGAAATTTTTTCGAGATCATGAAATCCAAATTTTTAATCATCCAAAACAATATCTAAAATAGTTGTAGATTTTTTCACAAAATATTGCTTTTTTTTCAATTGGTAATAATTATTACACAGCATATTTTTTTTAAAAGATTTGTATTAATCCGTATTCAGAAAATATATTTTAGGCTTGTAAAAACATTTCGTAAAATTTTTATTAAATTATTCATCAATTTATTCGATTTTTCACAGGACTTGTTTCAATGACCGGATAACTAAGGATTTAAAAAAAGGAAGGAACATAGGAAGATGGTACTTCTGGGCTATCTAAAAACGTTTCTCTTTAATAATACAAGAAAAACAAGAAAATATCAGCAACTTATTTCATAAAATGATTATTTTTCTCTGAAAAATCGAAAAAACCACCTTTCAAGAGATTTTTAATAATTTAAAAAAAAACTGTTTAAATTGCCTGCAAAATTACTTGTTTGTAAAAATAACGATTTATGGGTTTTTTCAAAATTTATTTATTTAAATGTAAAAGTTTTATTTTGTCTATTATATGTATCTATTCTTCTATGTTCAAACCAGAGAAACTGCCAACAAACCAAACTGTTATTAGTTTTTTTTAATATCCCGTAAAACTCTATAAATCTCTTCGAACTTTTTACTGTCGATTTCTTACTTTTTGTTTTGTTTTATACTTAATTTAACCAACAACCTGTAAAAAATACATTATATAAATAAAAATGAAAAAAAATTGCAAAACCTTTTTTTTACTTTTTGTTACATTTGTGTTATATTTTATCAAAGTAATATTATAATAATAAAGCTACAATATTTTTTTACATTGAAAAACAATCATGATTTACGTACACATACACGTATTATATAATCGATGAATATTTTTACATAAATTATCTTATAAAAGATATTTTTAATCTCTAGGCACGTCTCGTCTTTTTCAAAAACGCATCGTGAAGATGGTATTAGTGATTTGTATATAGCATCATTGTAGCGATATACACCTAATGATCACAGGGTCTACAGAAAAATTTGGCTGTATAAAAATGTTTAATAGATGTACATCAGGGTGGGTCACGACTGTTTGGGATTTTTTTCTGTGTAATGATAAAAGGGTGATAAATGGAGACATACAATTATTTTTTTATATTGAGATATCATCTTTTACCACCGGATTGAATAAAAACCGGTGAGGAATAATCAACAGTGACTGCAACGGCTCCTGACGAGTTTGAGGTACAAAATTAGGTTTTAAAACGTAATTACAATTGGATTCATTTGAAGCAGAATACTTTAAAAGGGGATCAGTTGCGCTCAGTGCAATTGGTGCTCCTCCAACCTTCACCATTGATTTTTTCTTTCACCACCACTTTGTCAAAACGAGGTGGAAGCAATTTGGGAAGTTAGTCAAAACGTGGACCTTCGGGAAATGTTTTTGTAAATAGACGTTTTTTATCATCTGCACGGTAATTATATATTATGATAAATACTGTACAGATGACAAAAAACGTCTTTACCGCATTCCTGATAACTTTTATACACCCTAGAAATAACACCTAAAAAATAAAATTCTAAACATTTAAGTCAATCCGGAGGTAAATAGTCGCATTGGAAATTCAGAATGTCTTTTTGATCTCATTTGGCACCCTTTTACTGTTTTCAGTATTTGGGAATTACATTTTTATTGACCAACCTTAATGTTCATGACTGCAACTAATACCGTAATTCTCGGTAAGAAAACCACACGAGATAATTGACTGAAGGAATACAGTCAATATTTACAATTGCCAGAATCAGAAAATATTGCACAAAGTGTTTACCACAAGATTCTTTATAACTAATAATAAAAATATATTACACGTAATAATTATTTGGGATTTTTTTTCCTGAAACTTACAAAAAACACAGCGACCAAATTCACGTAAAAGTATTACGAAATCTATTTTTCTATTGAAGATTTGCTGTGAGAAAAACGGCTGCGTAGCCTTTTTCTTACAAATGGATTTGAAGCCAAAATACTCGGCCAAACAGATTTTTTTAAATCAAAAGGAGCAAATGTCAATGTGAAATTTCGCTATGCTGCGCTAGTGTGAAGGGCCATCTTATTTAAACACCGAATAGATTATTCACACTAGAAATGCCTTTTAGATAGATTTGAATGGAAACCAATGTCGCCACTGACTTATGTCGCCTTTGTACGCTTTTTCTTTCGCTATCTCTCTTCCCCTTGCTTGATATCGTATATCGCCATCCCATTTAAATTTCATAATGATGATGAAACACAGTTCTGTGTTTGAAATTTAAGTCCCGATTGACCAGACTGGATCACGAAACTCGCCAACATCGCATATTATCTTGTGTTCTTATAATATATTCTATGTTTTTTTATGGAAAAATCTTACTAATTCAAAATGGATTTATAGAGAAAAAAAATTACATTAACATACATAAGTATTTCAATACCATTTAACTAAGTCATTGTTTTCACAAAACATCACTACAGATCTGAGTTCTCTCTCCCATCCTCACATAGAATGAACGCAAAGGGAGATATGGCATGGAAGCGTGCCGACTGTCACCGCGCTACGGTTAAACTGCACGGGCTATCATTGCAGCGGAGCCAATAAATGTAGTGCGTTTGACGTGTAGATAGACACGAAGGCGGGGCGCGTAGATAACCGGATAAAACGGAATAATAACATAGCAGAAGTTAATAAATGAATAGGTTAGGAAAGGTTCTTAAAAAAATAATTTTTGGCACCCTCCAAGGGTGTGTTCTGGGCCGGTGACCCGACAGTTGGTCCCCGACAATTCAACCTCCAATGGTGTGTTCTAGGCCGGTGACTCGACAGTTGATCCCCGACAATTCACCCTCCAATGGTGTGTTCTAGGCCGGTGACTCGACATTTGATCCCCGACAATTCACCCTCCAATGGTGTGTTCTAGGCCGGTGACTCGACAGTTGATCCCCGACAATTCACCCTCCAATGGTGTGTTCTAGGCCGGTGACTCGACATTTGATCCCCGACAATTCACCCTCCAATTGTGTGTTCTAGGCCAGTGACTCGACAGTTGATCCCCGACAATTCACCCTCCAATGGTGTGTTCTAGGCCGGTGACCCGACAGTTGATCCCCGACAATTCACCCTCCAATGGTGTGTTCTAGGCCGGTGACCGGACAATTGATCCCCGACAATTCACCCTCCAATGGTGTGTTCTAGGCCGGTGACCCGACAGTTGATCCCCGTCAATTCACCCTCCAATGGTGTGTTCTAGGCCGGTGACCCGACAATTGATCCCCGACAATTCACCCTCCAATGGTGTGTTCTAGGCCGGTGACCGGACAATTGATCCCCGACAATTCACCCTCCAATGGTGTGTTCTAGGCCGGTGACTCGACAGTTGATCCCCGACAATTCACCCTCCAATGGTGTGTTCTAGGCCGGTGACCCGACAATTGATCCCCGACAATTCACCCTCCAATGGTGTGTTCTAGGCCGGTGACCGGACAATTGATCTACGACAATTCACCCTCCAATGGTGTGTTCTAGGCCGGTGACCGGACAATTGATCCCCGACAATTCACCCTCCAATGGTGTGTTCTAGGCCGGTGACCCGACAGTTGATCCCCGTCAATTCACCCTCCAATGGTGTGTTCTAGGCCGGTGACCCGACAATTGATCCTCCGACACTTGGCCCCCCGAAATTATAATTATTATGAAATTATATTTTTTGTGCATTATTTACCAATTTCAAACCTAAAATCGACCAAAAAAACCATTAATAATAAGTTGGAATGGCTACTAAATGAATTTATTTACAGTGTCGATTTTTTTTACTTGGCATACGCTGGTATATACAGTAAGGTGGGTCACGAATGTATGGGGATTTTTTTTTTTCTTGTTTTGATTTGTCTAATAGTGATAAAAGGGTGCTAAATGACGATGAAAAATCGCGCAATTTTTTTAATAATATTTGGATATCATCTTCTTCCTCCGGATTGACTTTGAAATTTCACATATTAGAGAAAAACCCACCCGTGTTAAATCTTCAAAAAATGTTAGATAAACAAGTAAAAATGAACTATTTTTCAATAAAACGCAAAATAAGGAGAATCTTTCGAATTATTTACTAAAAACATGTATGAATATAATTCAAATTATCTCAAGGTAGTGTATTCAAATACCAGCAAAATCGTTCTTACTCTCAAATTTCGGCATTATTTTGCGAGACTCAATCTTCACCTTAATAAGACCTTCTCTTGCAGACTTCGTATATAAAGTAGTCAAGGCTTCAATAACATTCGTTACGCCTCTTTCAACTGCTTGAGTATGACATCGTAGACGCAGAAGAGGCAATCTACCTTCTCCCCCATGAGCTACAAATAATTGAAGATCTTCATCCGATATATTCTTCAGTATTAGGGGTTCGGTTACATTTTGCTTCCAAATAATATGTTTGGAAGTTAGAACAGCCCTGTTTTACTTAGTTTCTTACTGCATGCTTTTAGAACACGACGCGCAGCTAATTCTCGGATATGCTTGTGAGGGTCAGTCAACATTGCAAGCAATAAATTTTCGGGGTGTGCGAAGTAACTGTTTCTTTCTATAACTGCATCAATTATAGTTTTTAGTTCAGCTGATAAGTATCTAGGCGCTGAGATTTACTATCACAGGTGACGTGCTCCATCTTTACAGGTGGTATGAGTTTTAATACTGAACTTTAATATACTTTAACAACCTACGTTTCTAAAATAATAAGATTCTCTGAAGGAGCTTCCGTTGAAACATAAAGACGAAGAATTTGGTTAGCACGGGTAAGCTATTTGGCAAGAGACGTTTTTCCAGGAGATTTGTGGCATAAATCTTCAGGTAATTCCCCCACCGTAACTGCAGATACTATTTTATACAAATATAACTGATCTGTATCCACGTTTTTAGTTAATAATTCATGCAACTCTCCGTCAATAGTCTGAAAATGAACCATAGGCTTTTTTTCACAGTTTTCGAAAACTAGTCCTATTGTGCCTGAACATGTTTGAGGTCCAGATGTCTTACCGTCAAGATGTGCGAACAAATGCCGAAATTGTAACTCGTTCATGTGAAGCAAGCAAATTATCCATTGCAATGGTTTATAACTTTCCACGTGCCAGAGTTTGGTGCAAAAAAACCTAAATATATATTGAGTCTGGCTCTTTTATCAATGGAATATGCTCTTCAATGCGTCATTCTCTGAATTGCGTCCCCACCCTTTCCCTGATAATTAATGTTTTATCTCAACATATGTTTGGGGATTTTTATAAAACTATGTGTTGTGCCCTTAATATTTCCTCTTATTTTCTTTCGTTCTCTGCGAAGTTTACTCTTGTCAATAACTGGAATATTAGACCTTATATCATACAGAACTGCTAAGGCAATGGCTGCCGCTGTCTTATCCGACACTCGACACTCCATATCAATCACAAGTTTTAGACAGTGTGGAATGATCAATATTGACCGCCGCCTGCTTCTGAAGCGTTTGAGGTACAATACTAGGTTTGAAAACATATTGACAATCGGATTCGTTTAATGCAGAAGCGTGGAAATATCGAGTAGAGAGGTAGTTGGCTTACCTGTGCTTTCCTTTTTAGACGGGTACAAGGATTTTTGCTTCAAAAGTTTCCTTTTCAACGCAGTTTTCATTTGTTTTGTTGAAGCGATTCCACCTTTCATATTATCATTTTTCGTGTAGTACGTTGGTCAGTAATGAAAATCTATTCATTTACAGGTATTTTTTGATCTTTAGGGCAGTCACACTTACTGAAATCATTGCATTTGCAAGACGAAATATCAAACAGCACTATACTCTTGCGGCGGAATCCCTCCATTTTTTTCTCCGGTTTAGTGAAAACGGTGCTCCCTTCGCCCTCACCTCACGCCTCCAATTATCAAAACCGGGACTTTTTGTAAATGATTTCGTAAATATATACTACATTTGCTATGGAAGATTATAAAAGATATGGTTAAAAAGATTCACAGTAACTTTTATACACACTAGAAATAACCGCTAAAATTTAAAATTTTCAAAACTTTGAAGTGAATCCGGAGGAAGAAGATCGTATCAGAAAATTTTAAAATTTTAAACACGTCGTTTTGAACCCATTTGGCACCCTTTTATCGCTCTTAGAATTTGGAATGAACACTTTTTTTAAAATGACCCACCTTAATATACAGTCTATTGATAGCTAGTTTTATCCTTGATGCATTTTAATGAAAATATAGTGTCAAAATAGAGTAAAAAAAATAAAAACTGAAACTAAAACTAAAAAAATTGTAGGCTGGCAACTTCAATTTTACTGTCAAAATGACATTAAAATGACAATGACATTGTTTATGTAGGATACTGTAAGTAACATTTTTAAAAACATTTTTTAAATATAAATATTTTCAGTTTTATTTCAATAATAACAATTTTAATGCGATTGTATAAATATTTTCAAACACGGATACATGTTTTAAGTATGATTTTATTTTATTTATTATACATATATACAATATTGTTAGCTATCATAGTTGTATTTTTTTTGCAGTTAATTCAGAAAGTACCATCAGGCAAATTGTCAAGGAGAAAGAAACAAATGGAGGTAATTTCGAAACTCCAGGCAAAATAAAAAAGGGTCGCACTCCGAAAGTTATAGATAGTTTTGACATCAGTGCTATTAGTCGTAAGGTACATTTTTTTAGGGGGATGATCTAAATCCCGAGCAACGCTCGGTACTTCAGCTAATGATAAATAAATGTGAGCAACTTCTAAACTGCTTTTTATTTTACTACAATATCGTTATTCTTCATTGTGTTAACATAAAATTGCAAAGGGATAATATACATATAGTATGCAATTCTAATTTTGAGATCAGTGGGTATCTATTTTGCAATGAAAAAATATTTTTCCCAATTTTATGTGTTTTTGTATTTTTTTTATATAAAATTGTAGCTTACATAGCTTTACATTTCCACCGTTTAGTATTGCCATTTAAAGAACAATGGCGTCCTCCTATATTTTCTACTCTATTTTGACAAACTTTTTGTTATTCGACGGTACATCATTTCTGCATATCCCTTCGGGGACACTTAGTTATGTTTTGTGTAAGGAGGTATACCATATTTTCCTTAAACCGACTGAACTAACTAACTAACTAACCATCACGCTGGTGTAAGCAGAGAGGACGGACCGCCAAACAACTCGGTCTTGACACACACTCTTTGCCTCAATCACACTCATACATCGCCTCATACATACTCTTCTATTACTCTGAATCTTGACATGGCCCGACTCATGTATAAACCGACTGTATATTGTATATAAGCATGCCGGGGATCAACCGTCGTGGAATATTTTAGCCCTGGTCTATTATTCTAAATTATCGAGAGAGGAAAGGTGAATTTATTTTTTAGTTTTATTTAAATGGGCAAATTTCGTTATAAATTAGGTTAGGTTATATTTTTTGTTTTTGGCATTTCTTCGGTGTTCTATTTTGTCAAGGAACACTTAAGCGGGGGACAAACGCGAAGCTCACATCAAAATATACTGTGTTATAAAGTATCTTTTCTACCGACACATTACGTTATAAAATATTTCTTCCTAGGGAGGGGGTCACTTGAATTCAGAAGCGGCCGAGGTAACATCATTTCTTTGTACTGGATATGTCAACTTGACGGCTGACAACGGCTTGAGCACGGCGCTCCGTGTATTCAAAATGACCCCCTCTCCTGTTAGCGGCGGAGAGGGGTCGCATAACTTTTCTGATGTCGCATAACTTTTCTGATATCGCACCTGATACCTTAAGGAGAATAACGCCGAATAGCGATGACTCGAACTGCGCTTATAACACGTCATATTTTTACATCTGGCGGGTCTGTATGGGATTGTAGGGCGAGCGCTATTGTGTTATAAAGTATCTTTTGATGTGAGCTTCGCGTCTGTACCGTGCATTATGGGCGGTTTCATACTAATAACGGCTCATTGCACATCTCCCTTGTTTCTATCATCTTTGCATCCCCATCATCATCATGATTGCTGTCACATATAGCCATAGGCGGCGTACTGGTGTACGGTGGGGTAGGGCGGCGGCTGCTGGGCCTGCGAGGGCGGGTGTGTGGGGGGCGGGCGGGCACCGCGCCGGGGGCGCGCTCCGCCGGGCGAGGGCCCCAAGGCGGAGGGGCTGGGCACCCAGCCGGGGGCCGCCTGCTCGGGGGGCGACGTCACCATGTATTGCAGGTGGCGGATGTAACATATCGCTATTCTGGAATTTAAAAGTGCATCATGTATTAGTTACATAAATTATTAGACAACTTCCGAATCGCCTGTCGAGTATCCACAAATATGACAGAAACCCCCCCGACATACTTTTATACATTATGCAGTCGGTTTACTGAAAACACGGTATACCTACTTACACAAAATATAACCAAGTGTCCCCGAAGGGGTGTGCAGAGAGCATGTGCTGCCGAATAGAAAAAATTAATATATATTTTTTCGTTCAAATGCATCAAGGATAAAACAACTTTATACTGTATATACCAGCGTATAAGTACAAAAAATCAACACTATAAATAAATTGGTTTAATATCCTTACAAATTATTAAATTTATTTAAGATTATCTTAGAGATAGAAAAATATGTACCAAAATAAAAAATACTTTTAGCAAAACAAAAAATGTATCTGCAGGAGTTCCACAAGGTTCCATATTGGGACCTACACTTATATATCATTTATGTAACTACAATGAAAAAACTTTTCTATTTTGTTAAACACAGTATTCGCAGATTATACGGCATTGGTCATATCACATAAAGATCTAAAAATTGCAATTGAACTAATGCAAATTGACTTTAATCAACTTTGTAAATGGTCACATGATGCAGGACTATTAATAAATGCTAAAAAAAACCTAAGTAGTGCATATAAGATCACCTAATGCCAAATTTCAATTTAATCCTAATATTGTTTCTCACAATTTTAATTGCATTCATAAAAATATTCCAAGTAATTGTAAATGTGAAAGCTTAGAATTAGTTAAGGAATATGTGTATCTTGGTGTTGTAGATTGCTTTTTTAAATGGGACAAACATATTTTAAAAAAACCTGTAAAAGACTCAGATCAATTGCTGGCTGAATGCACATATTAAATTTTTGCCTATCAATTGAAAATAAAATAAAACAACACTTAAAATAATTTATATGTCACTGGCAGAATCTATTATTAGATATGGGTTAACAATATGGGGAAATACTACTATAACTAATCTGAAACAAGTCCAAGTGGTACAAAATGCAATTGTAAAATTATTAGTTGTCCCTAATATTTTCAAACAGAGACCGTTGTTGTTTCAGAGTGCCAAAATTTTACCTGTTAAGGCTATACTATGGCACAAAATAATAATTCAGCATATATTTACCCCACAGCATAAAGAGAAATTATAACATATATACAGCACTAGATTGACGCGCAACGACGGGTTAATAGTTCCGAAATTTAATAAGTACGGACAGAGAACGTTTGAATACAACATACCGAAGATATTTAATTTATTATCTGACACTATAAAGCAATGTAATTCTATGAATAAGGTTAAATATATGGTGAAAAATTTGCTATCGGAAAAAAAATATTTATATTGTGTATGAAAAATGTATGAAAAAATGTTATCTGTAGATATGAGATGTCAATTATGTATATGTTCCTAAATTATAAGCACCTGCTGACAAGCCAATTCAATTGGCTTAGCAGGACTTGTTTGTTGGTGTATTTATTATAACTATGCTTTCAATAAAAAGAAATAAAAAAATTATTTTAATGGTATTTTTGAAGTCGATTTTATATTTGAACTGGGTAAAAATTGCACGGAAAATCATAATTGTTTTATAATTATAAATTCGGGAGACCAACTGCCGCGGGATCAACTGTCTGGTCACCATTATTTTACATACAATATTCGTTCTTATCCTATTCATAAAACTTTTTTTTTTCTTTATTCATTATATAAATGTTGACTATGTCACCAGACTAGGCACAGCCCGTTTTACGGTGGTCTATTTTTTTGTATGTTATCCATAGAATAAATAATAACACTAGAAATTCTTTGTGGGCGGTTTCGTGATCCAAATATTTGCCTAATTGAGGCTTAAATTTTCAATAAAAATATGTACGTATACGAAATTCAAGTGGGTTGGAGATTTGCGATGTTAGACGATTGTAAGCGAGACAAAGCACTATGTTATTTGGGCTAAATGGGACATTTGTTTTCATTCAAACTTGTATGGAAGGCACAGTTATCTTCTTTTTTATATGATAATATGTAAAATAAATTAAGGTTCATGTATGCATACCTTGTTCATATAAAAGAGAGCCACATAAAGAAAAAAATTGTTTATTTTTTAAATGATACATAATCAGTACGTAATCATACATGTATTAGTGTTAAGGTATGTGTATGTAGTAGTAGTATTTGTTTACATTTCAAAGTGTTAGATGCTCTCAGTATCGCCCTTCGGAAGACTACCATTTCCAAGATCAACCCTAATGGGTGAAAGCCAAATAAATAAATTAAGACTACCATTCGGAATCCAAACATTGCTTGAAAACTTGTTATCCAGTATTTAGTGAATAGATCTGAATAACCAGGTTTATATCATAATATATTATAATAATTTAATAATAATATTACATGACGTAATATATATACAACTAGCTGACCCACCCACGCGTTGCTGTGGCTAATGAAACACAACGCCATATACTGGATGGTTACCTAACCTAGATAACCAATTGTTTTGTCAATAAATTAACTCACACCGCCATCTGTCTGAAACTTATGGAACTTACAAATAATTTCAAATAATTGTCCCATAAAAAACATTCAATTCGCAATAATAAATATCGGGGTCAATAATCGAGATAAAAACTATCCTATATTTTAAGTTCGACCAAATTACACACAGTAAGCCAAATTTCAGCAAAAGTAGTTTCGGAATTTATTATGGATGAACATTGTGACGCGAGATTTTTATACATAGATATATAAAGATGGAGAAACTTCCACTTTCCGATTTCCTGCCCTTCCCCGTCCCCTTCAGCCTCACAACATAACCCATTTTGGGACGCCACAGTCCCATTGCTTTCTTACAGTACAGGACTCTTGTGCGGCATTCACACAAAAAGCGACAGGACTCATTTTGATATGATTTGAGATATATCACATCTGCCCTGAACGACAAGTCTGAAACGTTGAATAAAGAAGGAGGAAGCGCAACTAAATAATAGCGCAAAATAAATCACGTTAGAATTGTTATAGTATGAAAACAAATTAACAAAACTGAAAACACACACAAGTTATTTTGAGATCTTTTGTCTCAGTTTTTACCAGTTAAATTATTCGAATAATTTTGGACGTGATTGAACGTATAATGAACTTATTTCAATTTAATGGCCTGTTTACATGAGACCAGTGTTTAGTAGACTGATTTACTCTCAACTAAGCCGTTTAGTTAATTTCAAGATTTTTGTGATATGTAAGTAGGAAGTTGTCGTTTTAGCAACGTAGTAGCCACTAACTCTAATTAACACTGGCCACGTGTAAATAGACCAAAGCCTTTGTAATTTCGTTTATCTGATATGAATATGGTTTCAATGGTGGTTAACTAAATAAACAAATATTACAGATTTCTTTGAAGACCTCCCAGTCCCAGTGTTTTTTTAAAATAATATAAACAGTATAAATTCACTACTCTTTATCAATCTTAACCACCGTCCTCATCAAATCGTTTCCGAGAGAATTCATGTTATCCTATCAATCCTTATCGATCGATTGTGCTAGGGGGGGGGAGTTCGAAGAAGATTAAAAACTTTTATAGTTGACTATTAGTTGTTACAAACCTTACACCCTACAATTTTATTCTTAATAAAACATATATAATATAAAAACCTCAATAAGTTAAATACTTTTCGAGCTGATAGTAGAATAAGCCATTTGTAAAATACATAGAATAAAGAATAACACAAGAAATGCCTTGTGGACGTGTTTCGTGATCCATTTATAGGCCCAATTTGGGCCTATGAAATTAGGCCTATAATTCCATACAAAACTTTGCCTTAAAAGTTCAAATGGGATGGAGTTATACGATTTCAGGCGAATGTAAGTGAGAGAAAATTTATTGAGTTATAATAACTTTGTTGTCATCTGGAAGCATTTGAAAAACAATATTGGAGGCAAATATAAATAATTCATAATCTAAATTCATATTGAGTCAGGTTATGTTTTTATTTATTTTTATTGTTTATATATATTTAGCACTATCGATATATTATGCTCTACATAATAGGGAAAAAGGTACTAAAAAGTTGTTTACCTCAAGCACTCTATCTTGGAATATTTCTTCTTGGAGGGTTTGGTGACGGGCAGCTTGGAGCGAAGAAGATCGAAGGCCTTGTTCATGTCTCGCATTCTTGTCCTCTCCCTGTCGCACGCGGACTTCTTGTACTCTGTGGACAACGACGGAAACTTGCAATCTCCCATCAATTATTATCAAAATGCCACTATCCGATAATAATTAGGACCTAAAGGAAAACTGAAAGGGTTGCTAAATTCTTATCAGTTTCTTGCAGAACTGAACAAAAACATGTGAAAGATTTGAAAATGGAAAATTAATAAAGAAATAATACTGAGTTTCTTATAAGTTTCTGATAAGCTTGAATGAAAAAGTTAATGTCTGAAAGATTTGAAAAGGGAATATCTATATAATTTTGAATTCTATGTTTGAACATGATTGAACTTGCAATGTCCCATTATTTGCGAAAATGAAGCAAATGTGTGATTGTGATAAGTAGCTAAAGAGAAACTGAACGGATTACAAAAGAGTTTGTTTCAGTTTCTGGCAGATTTGAAAGCGGAATTTCAACAATTTTTAAATGTATGCAAAATTGCACTTGCACTATTCTACACAGAATTTTCAGTCGCCATGTTATGTCATGTAGAAAGCATAATTAATAATAATACGATATTATTTTCACAATCCGAGGCACTGGAAGAATGATAACGTTATGATGCGAACTTCTCACCGGAAACAAATATTGTCCAACCATCTTTGATACAAATGTAAATGTCTATCTCGTGCATTCATTATAAACGTATTTAGCTACAATATTTTATTTGTTAACCGTTAGCTCACATCATCATGTAAGCTAATAATTTACAAAATGAAATATATATAAAAAGATGGTCAGTCAAAAATAATAGCTTTTAGTGCGCTAATTTAATTGTTAATTAGCCATTAATCGATATCAAACTTGGTAGGCATTTCATTTCGTTATTTCACATTTTCTCTCTCCCTGAACAAAAAAGTTATCCCAGAATTCTTTATTACACGAGAACGGTTGCATCACGTTCTTTTCGCTGTGACTAACATAGATAACAAGTCTGATTAAACACATTGTAGGGAGGTCAACAAAAATATACAAAATATTTCATATTGTTGGCTATTTCTACTTTAATATCACCATATGGCGTCGTAAAAAGTGGCTGAGAGCAACCTCTCTCCAGTTGCAGCGCCCTCTCTCGCCAGGAGACCCCCATCGTGTCCATCCGCAAGAGGTGCTGCGGCTCTGCCCCGGGCCCCCCGAGCCCTCGGCCGCCCTGGCCCAGCTGCTGCGCGTAGTCCTCGCCCAGTCGCACACCCAAACCTTTCCTCAGTCCTTCGTGCTGACTGGACAGGTCAAAATTCAAATAATCCACACTTCTGTCCATCGAGTCGTGAGCGTCCTCGCGGTCATCGCTCAAGTGCTCCGCGTACACCCTTCCTCGTGAGTCACATTGGAGTCTGTTCATACAGTTCGGACTGTCGCTCCTGTACAGCGCCCGCTGGTGGGGGGAAGTCTTGTCGTACTTCTTGTGGTAGAAAGTCTGCGCGCACGAGTTGCCGGTGTTGAGGTCATCTTCGTATTTATCACTCTTGCACTCCGGGCCGCCTATTTCTAGGATAACTTTGTCGTCATCTCCCTCCTCGTGGCCATTAGGGTCGCTGTCGAAGCCCTCGGACACTCTGCGCGGGAAGTTGGAGGTGCAGACCGGCACGAGCGCGAGCGGCGTGTACTCGGTGTATAGTTGCTCGCTGTATGGGGGAGTTTTACTCATGGCGTAAACCAAAACCATCGAAGTATCTGACGAAGGGCGCGACTGTTGTGCAACACGTACGATATTTAGTCACGGACTGAATCAATTTCTTTATTTCGAATTAGTAAGGATTTGGAACGGTAAGCAGCTTGTTTGATTACCATTTGTGTACACAAGTGTTTATTAGAACGATGATAGCTCTGCTATGTACGTATGTATGTATGACAGGTAGATGACTGCAGGTGAGGGATTGTGACACGCACCAAACATCCGCTGCCATTGTCACATGGCGTCTTTTCTTCGAGGAGTCCCTAAACTCTTTGTTACATTGTGCTGTTATTTGATTCGAGTCTTCCAACCGCTGCTGTTGAATCTACACAAGCCCACGTTTTGATCATCTTGAAAGCTTCCATTGTAAGAGCACAAAATAATACCAACGGGTAGGTACTGAATTCTCTGCACTCGATCGCCAGGCCCGGACCCCTCCCCCTCCCTCCCTGGGGCGGTGGTGGATGGTAATATTTGTAAGGGTAATAACACTAATAACATATTTATGTTCACGTTCAAATGTACATACCTACCTATATATCTAACCCCTATCCCCACTGCTGTTACAGTAAAAAAACCTAATGTAGGAACTCCCCTAATTTGTAAAATAAATAAAAAAATATATATATACTTAATACCTACATGTAAAATAAATTAATTTAACTGCTTAAAAACAAACAAAAATTATACTACGCTGTGGCTTTTTCCTATGTGCAGGGATTTTTTATTATTGTAGGTCACTTTATGCACATTATATTGTATTTATATATTTTTAGTTTAATTATATTCATTTTGTATGAAGCAAAAAAAAAGTTTTCTTTTTAATCCCAATAATTAGACAAGCGGGAACAAGGTAAACACAAATTTAATGTACAAGTTAAAAAAAAATTAAGAGATTCTTGCTTGTTTTGTGGTGTCCAGTACAGTGAACTGTATGGTAGGACTACTTCGGGCAGAGCCAAAGATATTTTGTTTCTCTTATCTGTGGGCAGAACCGTCTGCCTATGGGTTTCCGGAGAACATGCGAGCATTCTAATATGATCCTTATTAGAATTATTTGCGATGCGATTTTGTCCTTTATGCGTTGAAAAATAAGTGAAGAAAAAAATCACAACAATCTAATAACATTTTCGATTGCGCCTTTAATTTTCTATTAAATTAAATTAGTAAATTACTATTATCAAAATTACTAATATAATAAATTACTAATATCAAATTACTATTATCTTTACTACGAATCGGGTTTTACAACGAATCGTACGGAGGACTTTGTCCTTTATTTAATGTAATTTGTGTCCTCTTACCTCATTGTGTGAGATATATATTTTTTATTTTATAGATTTAGATTATTAATATGATAAAATATGCTATGGATACATTGAAGCTTTTCTTACCTTCTCTATTTATTGGAATTAAAATAAAAGTATTAATTACGTTACAAAAAATATAAGCGCAAAGCACCAAACAATTTGTTTTTTAATTACATACTCGAAAATATGAAGTTGTATATAATAAACAACGTTTAAAAAATACCCCTATGGCTAAGATTATTTTTGACTATTTCCTTTGACTAACTTTTTTTCATTCTTGTAAAATTATTCATAAAAAAAAATAAAAACAACTTTGGCGCTACTTTCCTCTTGCAGTAATATCAAAAATACGCGGAGCGCTAAAGGGGTAAGATGTTAAATATTTCTGGCGTTTATATTCCTCTTAACAGGTTAAGCCGTGAAGGGGCCCTTGGGCACACCGAGTTTTTGGGGCGCTTTCGAAAGCCAAAAATCTACAGGAAAACAAACCACAGAATAATGTGTCTTATCAATTTATTGAAGGCGACATGATCACCAACACAGAAATTCTCAGGTGAAATTCTCCGAAGAAAATATTGAAAATTGGTTTGAAATTGAATGAAATATTCTGTTTTCTTTATAATAAAAACTCTCTTTTTAACTATTGAAGGTTATTCCCATCAATATAATATATCATTGAAGAAGAAGACAACAATAGATAATAATTAAAATTAAAATTCTCTCAGTGAGAGCAATTCTATGGTATAAAATTATCTTTCAACATATAAATAGCCCTTTGTACATAAATAGACTAGAACACTCTTACAATATTCGTTTTACGTTAAATGGAGGACTAATCGTTCATAAGCATTTAAACAAATATGGGCAAAGAACGCTGGACTACATAATCCCAAATTGCTTAAATATGTTACCTGCAGCAATTAAAAAATGTACAAACGCAAAAACAAATATCATGTTAAAAAATAGGCTCGCTGAAAGAAATAGTTTGTATTAGATTCTAAGACAAACAATTTCTAACTTCATACACTTTTTTGTATATATTTTTTTTTATTTTTACATTATGTTACACCTTTTTAGGCTATATCTCTTATGATATGAATGTATACAATATTTTTTTTTATGAATGTAAAGAATTATTTTTTAATAGTTAATTTAATATTTGTTATCACCCATTAAGTTAAAAGAACCCATTGACAAACTACTTAAAAGTAGTTTATTGGGACTTTTTCTCTATTTTTGTATTATGTTTTTATTTGATAAATATGTATTATTATTTGTTTAAAAAAAAAAAAATCTAAATTAAAATATGGAAACGAACAAGAAACAGAAAAATAATAAAACATAATGGTTATATGATTAATACCAGTTGCGACCATTATGTTTTATTATTTTTCTGTGTCTTGTTCATTTTCATATTTTAATTTAGATTATTATTGTTGTCTTCTTCTTCAATGAAATATTATCAATAGAATTATTGTGGTAATACCTTAATACCTATAGGTAGGTACCACAGTTAGGAGTCTGGGGATTTAGAGCCACCATTAAATAAACGAGCAGAGTTTGGCTACTTAGATTAAATAATGTCATTGATTATAAATCATAACATAATTATATTATTGACAGTAGGTTTACGGGCAAAATTTTTGCTGGGTGAAGGATTTCTAAAGCATATTTTTTACATTTTTAATCTATTTTCAAAACTGTAACATTTTTAGAAAGTGGTGTTTAAATCCCGCAAAATTAACCTTTTTATAAATCGGTTAAAACGATATTTGTTTACGAGGTTTGAACAGCAAGATCCGTTTGAAAAGTCCACATGGTTTGTCTTAGTTTAAACTATCAAAAGACGCACCTATCTGACTAATACCGAATTATTTTTTTTACATATTGTAGTTTTTAAGATCTACATAAATAAATCAAGTTTGGTAGATGTGAGCTATTCCAATATCTGTCAGGTTGTTCGTAACCCGGGAATATTTGTATTTCTTTACAAGTAAATTAGTTAAAAGTTGTTATGGCAAACATCGTCAAAGTGATGGGTATAATTTTTGTATCAAGTTTAATTTGTAGAACTTCATTTTAAATTTTAGTTTTTCTTCTACATATAATATTTATAATCTTCTATCTATCTATCTATCTATATACATAAAAATGAATCCCTGTTTCCCTTGGTCACGCCATAACTTCAGAACCACTTAACCTATCTCAATCATCTTTTTTTTTAAAGTTTTCCAATACTTTGTAGAAGGTTCTTATGAAAATAAAAATTAAGAAAATTGCGCAGAAAATTAGATAATTTCAGAAAACTTAACTATTTTAACCTCGTACGTTTGACAGTGCGCGTTTGATATATTTAGAGATATAGTATTCATCCTATTGCGATAAAAAATTGGTGAGTTGTTGTGGACATGCCCATGAAGGTTTCTATATAGCAATATTTCTATATTGGTGAGTTCTGGAGTTATGAAATTTGCAAAAAAAATTGCAATAGGGCACACGCGAGGGGATGAGTATATTTTATTAGCTTAGCGGCAGGGAAAAAGGCGGGAGGGGGAGGGGGTCCGTGAGGGGCAGAGGGGAATGAAGGAGGGATGGTTCACGGGAGGGAGGACGAGGGAAGGTGGAGAAGGTGGAAGGTAAATTCGTGAGGGGGGAGGTTCGCGAGAAGGGGAACAGCGGGAGGGGAGGGGGAACGCGGGGAAGGTCAAAGGGGAACGCGGGAGGGGAAGGGGTGGGAAGAGGCGGCAGAAGGGGAACGCGTGACAGCTGTTTCGCTTTCTGTTTGCATTTTTAAACGTTTGAAACTAAAATGTTGAAAGGGTTGAGGTTAGCTGAAGTTTTGAAATAGTTTTGATATATTGTTATATATTTATTATTATATTTATTATTATATATTTATTATTGATATAATGTTATATATTTTTGATATATTGTTATATCTTACTAATATTATAAATGCGAAAGTTTGTATGGATGTATGTATGTTTGTTACTCTTTCACGCAAAATTTACTGAATGGATTTGAATGAAACTTTACAATAATATAGCTCATACATCAGAATAACATATAGGCTATAATTTATAAAGCTAGCTATTTATTTTCAATCTATTGTAAATAATAATTATTTTTTAATAGAAAATGTCAAAATTTGAGAATGACATTTTGCAAAACAATGATTGTTAAATTATAATTCTATTTTAGAAAATATTTAAATTAGTGAATTTATTTGAAGTACTCACCTAATACTTTGAATCGAATCAAGAATTTTATACATATTTTAAAGAATTATGGTATAAACGTAGATGGGACCTAGGAAAAGAAAATATATTACTCGAAGTACTAATCTTACGCAGACGAAGTTGCGGGCAGAAGCTAGTATTTATATATATTTAAGTTGGTATTAAAAAAGCTTTTTGTTAAAAATATTTTTTTTTATTATTTAACGACAATATAAATTGAGATAAAAATACAATATGTAAATTAATTTAATTATATTAATTAATTTTTATTAATTTCTTAAGAATACAAAGTGAAGTATTTTGTCCTCAGTCCCCCTCCCTAGGTATTCCTGTTCCGATGAGGACTGTAGGTTGTTTAAATTGTTATGTTTAAATGGTTATATAAATCAGACTATATTTACCATTCCAATGGATACCAGAGGCGCCACGCACCACATGGTCTGATAAAACAAAATGTTTTCTGCAAATATGAGAATTTTAACTATATTGGTTTATTTTTATGAATTTTTAAGGCACAAAAAACTATGTTCAGACATTCTCATGAGGAACATAAGGCACAATATAAGATTGAGACATTTTAATTGCTATTATTATGAATTTTTTGTAAAAAAAACTTTCGCCATTGCGTTTGCTTTTTCTTGTCTTTTCGATGCACTTCTTGCCTTTTCATGTCTCTTATTGCTCTTGTTGTCCCTTCTAGCCCCATCTTGGCTCTCCACGCTTCTTCTTGGCTCTTCTGGCTTCTCCTTGTATCTTGGCTCACTTGCCTCTTTTTTCTTCTCCTTGCCTCCTCTTGTCTATTCTTGCATCTTCTTGCTTGAATATTCAAATCAAGCTGAGCATGAAATGATAATTTGTCTTCGATCAGTTAAATAGATTATGTAATATATATTAATAAAAGGCAATATTGGTATGTGTGTACCCTATAAATTCAAAAACCTACTCTACCGATTTCACTGACTACAATTACAATCTCATCCTCGTCGCCACTGTAGTATATTGATGTTTTTTTACTTTCACGGGAATTAGTGATTAATACTCTTTTTGATATTATACAGAGTAATCGTTTATTAGCTCGTACAAGTACAAGAATGCGTCCCTATTCAAGCCATAGATAATCGCTCCCCACTCTTGTCTACAAAGGAGGTGGCTACCACAAGTATGTTCTGTGCCAAGAGTGTTCGGCTCATATGGTAGAAGAAGTTGGGGACGTCCGAGGAAGTCTTAAAACTTTACTCCAAACGATTCATAACCCCAAGCAATGTTGTGTGCACATCAGCTAATATAAAATAATTAAAATAAAACACAGTTTTTCTTTCCAAAAGTTTTATTTAAAGCAATATCTTGATAATTCCAAAATAATATCATCTTTCCATGTGTCAACACCATAGGAACTGCAGCAGCAATAATAATATAATTATGATAATATTCAAGAAAGAAAATTATACAAAGTTCAATAAATAACTTATCTTATGGATATCCAAGTCAAATGGATCCCAGTATTCTAAATAATACATTTTTCGCAAAACTTTGCTAGCTATTAAAGCTGTTTGCAAATCAATGAAGACTTGATTTTTTAAATGTATGCATGTGAAATAGATTTGTACTTATTACAAAACATTGTGAAATATGTATAACAATTTTATTACATAACATGTTATATTCATTTTTATCTAACAATAATTATACTGTAAGCAAAGTCTTTTTGGTGCAAGCAACTTTCAACAGATTGATGTTGAGCATTGTTTTTGAGAAAAGAAAGCATAAATTTTTGTTTTAATCGGTGCTCCCATAGCCAAGTTTGCAAAACTATACGATAAATTTTATTTAATAAATTAATCTTTAACTTTTTGTGTGCCGCCTTTGCCGAAAGACACAATTAAATTAAACTCTTGAATGTCGGATGATACTTGCCCACATGATGGCCGTATTGCATAGAAAATTAATATCAGAGATTCCGAGGGGCTAGAATACTCAGATAAATTCTGTAATGATATAGGCGCAAGCGATTCTGACGATGTCCTTGTTCAGTTCCTGGTAAAATTTCGATAGAACTGGCCACGCTTAATACGAATATTTTTTTCAAAAAACCTTTAGATTCACCTTACTTACTATTAATAACTCAGGTCCGGGGCATACGTCATTTCTATGTCTACCTACGTTAAATTGTCGTGAAAACAAACTTATGTGCCCAAGCGAATAAAGACAACCTTTTGCATTAGTGGCGGTGGAAAATATTGCATTCAATATTTCAATTGCGTAAAATGAAAATTAGCTTTCGACATATGAAGCTTTTTTACGTAAATTACGTATTTTTTTAAGCAAAACCAAAAAAATGGGCGTGCTTGTCTCGTGTGCAGTCGGCTACGATCTAGCATCATAGTTCTTCATAAATTGTCAGAAATACCAACATAACTAAATGACAGATATTCTTGTAAATGGACACAAACTGCCACGGTTTCATAAGTCGAAAGAAAATCGCGATCGATAGTTTACCAAGTTTCTTTATACATAAGGGTTAAAAAATTTCCCAAACCTTGCGCCAAAATGTCAACATTGTTAAGAAACTTAGCCTTCTTGTCGTAATATGATCCTATCCCGGGAGATCGGGTGGATTAAAATCTGACCACTACTAATCTCTCGTATTACGACTGATTCAGGCAATATGCATTCGCGTGATGTTTTATTATATTATATTTATGTTTGTATTATATTTATACTGCGATTATGAGTAAGACTGTCTGAATATATTAATTAGCTATTTTAGGAAAACTGCTTATGTTAGATAATAAATTATTTTTATGAATATACAAGGTATCAAGGGATGTACTTGACTTAAAAAAAAAAATTGCTTCGGCACACAAAGAGTTAATAGATATTAAACAAGCAAAGAGGTAGGTCTAATAACAGAATAGTGTAGCATTTCACAATCTGCATCAATGAACCAATTTAATAAAATAAATACACAAGTTAACCATTACAAAGATGGTCTTTTCAACATAATCCATCTCACGTTTTGACGCATTGCATGTGTTTTAATGAAACTCCATGGATCACAAATGTGACATTCGCGTATGGGGGTAACCACCGATGGATCAGATAAGCGACGGTAGATCAGGTTAATTTCTATACAATAAATTGATCCAACTAAATGCATAATTGAATAGAGGTAAGCACAATTGAGCTCAAAAAGGTTAAGCCCAGCATTCTGAATTTCTACAAATTTATAACATATTTCTCTTTTTTTAAGTTTCTGAAAAATATATGTTATTATCGATGTTAATATCTATACATTTGTAGAGCCGAAACGGTAATTATACTAAATTTTCTCGATAGAATAAAACCGCAAAGTATGCTATGAAAATTATTAAAAATACATTTTGTTCTGTTATTTAATATGTTATAAGTATGTATTAACAAATTCAAACTGTGTCTTTAAATGCAATTTAGGCATTTGTCGAGAGATTTTTGCTCTATTTTAAACGAGTCATGTTTTATTAAATATTTTCATAATTATTGTTTAATTATTAACGTTTTTTAATATTAGCGCACTCCCTCTAGAGCATCGATGACATGGGGCTAGTTTACAAGCTACTAGCTGGCGAATTCACTACTTCGTATTGTTCACAATCTGCTAGTTGGCTAGTAAATATGATTACATTAGTGAATTCGCCGGCTAGTAGCTGGTAAACTCGCTCAATGTAATCGAGGCTTAACATTTGTATTTACATATCTCCCTTTCAAATCATCCTCATCTTCTTTTTGAACACTTACTACGGAACCTTAAGGCAACATATAATCCATCCATTTTCTATGAAATTAGAAACTTTAGGAACACACTTGTCACATGCAAAGCAATCTTGGATCTTTCATACAGTTCATCAGTTGATTTGACGTTTAAAGTAACATTTCTTAGCAGACTTAGCTAAATAGTAAGAATTTGCGTTGCATATGTAAGACAAGCGTGCATGTCGGCGTGGGAAAGTAGCATCGCTATACGTTGCATACGTGGGACAGTGTGTCCTTACCTTAACGGAATCTTGACATAAAAACAAATTGAATGTTATTCTAACACAGAAAAATGCATATTATGAGGAAATTAGTTAACAAACCATTAGAAAACTATACTTTACCACTGATACAAATCTACTACATATTATAATTAATCAGATATAACCTCAATACATGCATTAATCACAGTTTTCTGTAGTCATTCTCTATTCATCACACAGATTCAAAAATGTCATTTAATAACTCTCAAATAAAAGCAAAAGCATTGTAAAAATATCATATTCATTCTATCAGCAATTTTGTGCCTAAAATTTTTAATCTGGCAAATTGTTTATAAAGTGACAAAACAATATTATAGGTCACACAATTAGAGTTAAGGCGAGCAACACAATACTTAGGATTGTGTGTATTGTTGCGTATGTAAATATTTCTAACATGCTTCAATGCTTCTGTGTTGGCTTCAACTCTGACTGCCATACCTATAGATAATCAGTGAAATTTTATTTCCAAACATAAATACAGCAGCAGTACTTAAATTACTCTAGATCAGAGGTTCCCAACCCAGTGCCCGCGGGCACCATGTCGCCCGCGGAACGATTCGTATGTGCCCTAGACAGATTTTTTTCATAAACATTAATTAAAAATGTGAATTATTTTTATTTATTTGTTAGAGTTTTAATTTTTTTGAGTGCCTAGGTTAATTAAATACGTTCGTATGTTTGCGATATTGTATGTATGAGTAATTATGTATAATTTGAAATTGACATTGGCAGCACCCCCCCCCCCTCCCCCTCTCCCGTTGCGGTGCCCGCCACCCTACCAATATTTTAGAAGAATGTGCTCTAGAGTACAAAAAGGTTGGAAACCCCTGCTCTAGATCAATTTGTTTCGAATATTAAGTTAGACTTTGTTATTTATTTGTAGTCGTATTTTAACTTCCTTGGTTTCATGAAAGCTTCTAAGACCTGATCAGTGACTTTAGACCGCCTTTCTTGATATTCCGTGATGATGGGAGTTATGAGGTCTATCGCGGCCTTTTTCAGTTCCCCAGTCAGCATCTCTCCGGACAAGTACTGGGCTCTCACTTCCGCCAGTTTGGCGTCATCTTCGAGGAAGAAGGACAGGTATTGGTAAGAAATGTCCACGTCCGGGTTGCCTCCCTTCAGCCTGTGTTCCTCGACTGTGGCTTGACCGCCGGAGAATGCGTATTTGTTGATCTGCAATAAAATTACAAGTTAGAAAATGTGCAATAATGTAAATAATATTCATTTTTTTATAAGAAAAACTCTCTTTTTTAACTTTTGAAGGTTTTTTTTTTATAAAGAAAGACAAACATTCCCGGGTTACGAATAACCCAACAACATTTGAAAATCTCCTACTACCACCACACTAAGCGGAAGATGTTGCTTGTGTTGTGATGGAGGACTTAGCCAGCCGAGGAATCGAACACGGAACGCCTGGGTGGAACCCAAACGCTACGCCCACTCAACCACTGACCGGTCAGTCATTCCCATCAATGTAATATATCATTGAAGAAGAAGATAACAACAATAATTATTTTTTTATATATGAAAATGAACAAGACACAGAAAAATAATAAAAGATGATGGTCGCAACTGGGACTCGAACCCATATGTCCCGGTTATGTCCCGGTAAGACGTAAGGTTCTGGGTTCGAGTCCCAGTTGCGACCATTATCTTTTATTATTTTTCAGTGTCTTGTTCATTTTCATATTTAAAAAAAATTAGATTATTATTGTTATCTTCTTCTTCAATGATAAATAATATTGTTAGTGATTAGAATTTTGAATGACAAATGACACAAATATAAAAAAAAATTCATCAACACAAATCGATAAGGACGATAAGTCAATTTATGAAGAATTTTTTTCATCCCAAGAAATGAGAAATTGCCAAAACATGCACATTTCTTTGTTTGTATCGCTATAAATGAAATGAGAGGTTAAAAAGCAAAAACGTCACTCTCAAAAGTACTGTTTTCGGTAAATCACAAAAAACCGATCAAAGAATTCTTCGCATTTTTCGTGTGATTTTTTAGTAATAACTTAAAAAGTACATACATATCAAAGTGAATTATTATAATAAAAAATGTTATAATAATGTGTTCATGGGTTATGTTGAATTTATTTTGAATTCAGGCTTTTGATTGGCTTTTGTGGAGAGTGGTGATTTTGCTTGTTAATCGCTGTGTAGAGTGGGGATTTTCATCTAAACCCTATTTTCATTTCGTTTTTTCCATGATTTGTGGGTCATTTTTCTAGGGATCTCAAAAACCATCTTGTAGCTACGGACATTGCGCATAGATTGGCATTTGTAACTCAATTTCGTCATTTTTGGAGCATCCTACTACCATCATTTCAAGTGGAAAATGTTTATTGTGCTACAATGGAAGATTTATCTAGCAGAGGTATTGAACCCACGACTCCTGCGTGGGAAGCCAACGCATTTGATACCGATCAATTGATTAGCTAACTACAGATAATTCACTAAAAGAACTTAAATTTCATTAGAAATTTATTAGGGAAAGTCACGTAGAAAATGGGATCTGCCCCATTCTGTGGGAATGAATTAGCCTGATAAATTTCAAAATTCTTTTGAACTTGTGGTTGCAATGCATTAGAAAAAGTTATAAATTGTTGAAGCATTGATAATTTATATTTATGATTTCATATATGAAATTATGAGTATGTGAGGTAATTAAATTTAGATTATCCTGGTCAAAACCCTCCGTATTCAAGTGAATTGATAAAGAGATTATTAAATTCGTGATAAATGGGAAAAACCCTGATTCAACGATTTTATGTCTTACATGTGATTATTAATAAAAATATTTTATCATCATTTGGCATGCATACCGCAAATCTGACAAATTTTCCAAAAGTGCTATTTTAATGCCAAGAATATTCACAGATTTTTTTAATAACCTTTATTATGTAACCTCTTCAAAGGAGAATAATTTATACTGCATTGTGGTTTTTTACTCTCCTGAACAATAACTTCCGTAATATTTTCGGAATTTACAATTTTTTTTTTAAATCACAAACACAAGACTTAATTGTTTTTTTTTTTAAATGTGAATACTGCACAAGAGTCCCAATTGCTCCCAATCGCCTGGAGCTAGTGAGACTAAGGAATCCCCAATTGGGGTATGTTGTGAGACTGAAGGTAAGTGAGAAGGGAAAGGAGATGGGGAAGATAAAACTGGAAATCTACCTGTCTATTCAGATCTAGTAATCAAACACAGCTACAGCCATTTCTAGTGACGTTTTAATTCCGAATGGTGGTCTTACATCAGGGCGATACTGAGAGTATCTTTCACTTTGAAACTTGCCACAAATATACATCAAATTATTTTTAATGATTAAATTGTGGAAACCTGAATCAATCAAATCCCAATTTACAGGCAACTCGCATTGTACTTACTATCAATATTAAGTTTCGTCCTTTCAATGACATGTCAATAAATGAATCCCAGTTTACAAGCAACTCGCATTGTACTTACTATGCATCAGTATTAAGTTTCATCCTTTCAATGACTTGTCAATAAATGAATCCCAATTTACAGGCAACTCGCATTGTACTTACTATCAATATTAAGTTTCGTCCTTTCAATGACATGTCAATAAATGAATCCCAGTTTACAAGCAACTCGCATTGTACTTACTATGCATCAGTATTAAGTTTCATCCTTTCAATGACTTGTCAATAAATGAATCCCAATTTACAGGCAACTCGCATTGTACTTACTATCAATATTAAGTTTCGTCCTTTCACTGACATGTCAATAAATGAATCCCAGTTTACAAGCAACTCGCATTGTACTTACTATGCATCAGTATTAAGTTTCATCCTTTCAATGACTTGTCAATAAATGAATCCCAATTTACAGGCAACTCGCATCGTACTTACTATCAATATTAAGTTTCGTCCTTTCAATGACATGTGAATAAATGTATCCCAGTTTACAGGCTACTCGCATTGTGCTGAATATCAATATTAAGTTTCATCCTTTCAATGACATGTCAATAAATGAATCCCAGTTTACAAGCAACTCGCATTGTACTTACTATGCATCAGTATTAAGTTTCATCCTTTCAATGACTTGTCAATAAATGAATCCCAATTTACAGGCAACTCGCATCGTACTTACTATCAATATTAAGTTTCGTCCTTTCACTGACATGTCAATAAATGAATCCCAGTTTACAAGCAACTCGCATTGTACTTACTATGCATCAGTATTAAGTTTCATCCTTTCAATGACTTGTCAATAAATGAATCCCAATTTACAGGCAACTCGCATCGTACTTACTATCAATATTAAGTTTCGTCCTTTCAATGACATGTGAATAAATGTATCCCAGTTTACAGGCTACTCGCATTGTGCTGAATATCAATATTAAGTTTCATCCTTTCAATGACTTGTCAATAAATGAATCCCAGTTTACATGCAATTCGCATTGTACTTACTATCAGTATTAAGTTTTGTCCTTTCAATGATTGAATGTTTTGTCAATAAATGAATCCCAGTTTACATGCAATTCACATTGTACTACTATCAGTATTAAGTTTGTTACATATTTATTTAGCTAGATACTTTTACAAATGTGTTGTAATTCACTCACCTCACCTCACCTCGCATTGCTACCCAACCCTATTTGATAGTATATACTTTAGTACATTGAACGGTTTGGGACAAAATGATCATTCAGACTCTGGGCAAAAAAGACTCACGATGGACAGCGCTGCAAACTACTTTTTTTTTATTTTTTTTTTTTTATTTCTATATAATATTACAGCGTTCACATAAAGTTATTAATATTTATACGTAATAGCTAATAACATAATTTATGAACTTTTTGTTGTGTTGTGTGTAAGGTAGGTTAGTGACTGTGAAACTGTGGTTGGGTAATGTTGTTTGTTTCGTGAACACCTCACTAGGAGAACCTGTGCTGAGGTGTATTTATTACCTTACTTTAGGTAACTTTACTTTTTTGCTCTGGGTCTGGTTATTCAATGAGCTCTCGACAGCGATCAGTATACAACTGATGTCGGGGTTTATTCAATAAATGCTGATACCCTCCTGATGCCAAAATGATTGTCACAAAAGGTTTGCCTCTAGCTTGACAAAATGATACCCAGATTTTGCGTTATGGCATGTCCTATCTCTTTCTTGATCTGTGATCGAGACAAAGATGTTATGAATGTACAATGTTGAAAAGGTACCTGAAAATTTAAAAAAGAGGTTTAAACATTAATAATAATTCACCTTATTCTTAATCTGTTTTGGCGTGTCGTTGAGGAAGATGGCGGCATTGACGTCGCTGGCAGACATCTTAGTTTGCGCTCCCTGCAGCGCCGGCAGGAAGGTGGAGTGGAGTAGCGCCGGCTTGGGGAACTTGAGGCGCGCAGACACGTCGCGCGTCATGCGGAAGTACGGGTCCTGGTCTATGGCGCAGGGGATTAGGACCGGTAACTGGAAATTATTCACATAAGAATTATTTATATTTTAATTTGGATGGTGTAAGTTGTCGAAAAAGGAGAGCTCTGTCGTATAACAATAGTAGATGAGGTTGCCAAATTAAAATATAACAATATATACAGCAATAGTTCATGTTTATGCCACCGTCAACATGTGTAGCACCGTATGTATATCGTCACATTAATTCGTAGACTGCGTAACTCCAAATTTCAAGAAAATAAGTTTTTTATGCCATCTGGTGTTAATATTAGTCCCGCATCGACTAGTAAAACTCGAAAAATTAAAAAAAAAAAACTTTTTTAGATAAACACAAATTAGCAAACCGTAACTGTTCGCAGAAAAGTATGTATCTTTTCTAAAAGACGTACCTTTCTCCATTCTCAGTTTTTTTGTAAACTTCCCAACTCCGATTTGAAATAGAAAGCCTTAACTTACAAAAATTAAATGATTGAAAATAAATTTCGAAATATATTGTATGTTCGAAATATAAATAAAAACAATGACCCGTCATTCAATTTTTTTTACTACGAGGTTTTTTGTGCCTCCTGTAAAATTTGACATTTGGTAGTTACGCATTCTACGAAATAATGCAATGATATGTATTAGAATGCGTCAAAAACGTGGCACCGGACAATTAGGACTCTTCTGCATAGTTTATTAATTTGAAATCACACTTTTAGGGATTACCAGTGAAACGAAAACAAGAATTTTTAAGATAATTATAATTATAAGAAAAATTGTTATTAGGTTAAGAATACCTTTTTATCATTGAATATCAGTGGAAAACTGGTGGAGAAAGCGGGAGCGGCTTGAATTGAGGGAAAGGTGATTTTTCCAATAATATCCGAGTCTCCGAATCCAAATATCCCCTTCACCTGGTTGAACGTCACACACTTTTGTATTCTCACCATATTCCTGTAGAACTCTGGGCACTGTCTGAGAAAAGAAAAAATAACAATATTTAACACTCGGGCCTCGGTCACATTTTGTCAGGAAGGTCAAAATATGTCTGCTTTACAATAAAATTCAAATAAATGGAATATTTCTGAATGCATCCAAAAACTAAAAACAGTTTTTGAAAGGTGATGAAATAATAAACTTTAAAATTTTATAATTCAAAATAAACATATATTTTTTGTAATATAAAATTTTTTAATGCAAACATAAAAAAGTTTTAAAAATGGCTCACTTTAAATTTTAACTAAAATTACATAGGTATAATGAAAAAAAAAAACATACATATTTTATTACGCAGTTGTATTATAAACTTTATCGTCACTTTACTTTTTTGTCGTTTCGTGTGAATATAATTATTAAAATTCTCAAAGTTTCGTAATTCCTTTTTTCAAATTGCAGTCGGAAACTTTGGTTTCATAAAGGTGTGCATTTTAATTATTTTGTGGTTAACTTTTATATTTGTGTATAAAGCGTGGTGTTTTCTCTTTCTAATACCGTTAAGATCATATTTCTCACCATGTTAGTAAGGGAGACGCAACAATTTCTGTGAAACTTATACGAGTTACCCCAAAAGTGAACAAATTAGCCTGAGGAGTTAATAAGATACTGACAGGGCCAGTCCTGTGCAGGCGCAATGGAACCGTCCGCTCCGGGCTTGCCAAGGCACCAAGGAGTCAAGGGGCAGACAACAACAAACAAGATTGCCCCTGTGGTCTTTACTAGCGCCAGGCGCCGTTTGGCTCAGGGCCGGCCCTAGATACTGAACACATAAATATTGATCAGACCCACATAAACTAGTTCATTTACAACAACTGTATTATGTAATTCCAACAGGAAGAAAGTATTTGTTTAGGTACAATTTTTAAAGCACCGTAGCTCATGATGTAAATGACATGGCAAGCTGAAAATGAATGCACTTATCTAAAGATTCGAGGCAGAAAACGTGGTGCAAAATTCATGACACCAGAGGTCACTCTTCTAGAGTTTTTACTACTTAAGATTTTCATACGACACACAACAATATGCATATTACATTGATTCTGATTGGATTTGAGTCCTTCAGTTTTCTACAAAAGCCCCAATAGTGGTGTGACGAGAGGTTAAAGGGAGTGGGGGGAAAGGAGAAGGATCTGGTCAATAAACACGGCTAGTGCCACTTCAAGCATCATGGTAATTTACCCAATATAGGTCAGGTCACTGAATAAGAATGTCTTCTCAATGTCGAAGCCGACTGCGATGATGTCTTTGGCATTGCCCAAACCCATCTGCATGGATTTCTCCACAGTCATATCTTTCCACAGCGCCTTCTCGTCATCGGTCAGTTGAATCACCAGGGGTACATCGAACACATCCTGCAGCCACCTGCAAGACAGGAAAGTAAATATGTTACATCTGGTATCATAGTCAGATTTACCTGATTTGCTTCCTATTGTCTTTCATATGAGAACTACTCGATCCAAAATTCTGTTTAAATGTAACAATATCAAGACTATGTCAAACAGATTGCATGCAGTCGGTAATACATAAGCAGAGGTGATGCTGATGTATTTTACAGCAGGAGCAATTAGATTGTAATATCATATCATTTCAACAAATTGTGTTCTTCGAACAACAACGTTCTATCTGCCATTGGTATAAAACTGAGATATTAAGGATCAAAGTTTGAATCCGAATAAAATACTAAGGACGGAGTTTCAAAGAATTAGCACAATTCATCAAATTTATACGTTAAAATCCAATTTCACATGTCAGTCTGCCGAAATGCGACGTTGCCAGGGCTTTGAGAGCATAGAAGACATTTTTTATTAGCACGAAATTGAATCTCAGCCTGTACAGAATTTATTCAATGTGTATTTAAAACACCGTTTAACAGTTGGGAAGAGTTTTTTTTTTAATTATTAAGACTGTTCGTCAATAAGCATTGGACTTACTCTCTTTTGAGAGCAATTTATGCTTAAAGGTAGCGACAGACTCGCAGCTCACATCAAAAAGAAAATTATAACACAATAGCGCTCGCCATACAATCCCATACATACCCGCCAGATGTAGAAATATCATGTGTTATAAGCGCGGTTTGAATCTTCGCTAATCTGCGTTATTTTTCGTATTCGCTACCGTCGCGATATCAGAAAAGTTATGCGACCCCCCCCTTCGCTGTAAACAGGAAAAGGGGTCATTTTGAATACACGGAGCATGCACGGAGCCGTCAAGTTGACATATCCAGCACAAAAAAATTATATTCTCTCGACCGCTTCCGAATTCAACTGACCCCTTCTCCTGCCGTAGGAAGAAATCTTTTATAACGTAGTGTGTCAGTAGAAAAGATACTTTATAACACAGTATCTTTTTACGTGAGCTTCGAGTCTGTACCGTGCTGAAACAATAGGTATGATCTAATGTTTGACAGACCGGTAGAAATCAAGTTGCATTAATATCTTACTTTGTGAACAGGAACGGAATGAGGTGTCCAAGATGCATCGAATCAGAGGAAGGTCCTCGCCCAGTGTAGAGGTAAAAGGGTTTCCCGGCCTCGTGCAGCGTGAGGATAGTGTGCATATCTCGGTGAGAAAAGAAAACTCCACGCTTCAGCAAATGGTGTGCTGTAAAAAGAAAATTTCAATAAGCCTGATGTCTCTAAAAGACAGGGGATGGGGAAAAACTAACAGAATATTGTAGTATGCAGAGATTTTTGCTCAATTCCTGCAAAGATTATTGAAACAATGAGGTAATTGAATCACTAAACGACGCTATATAAAGCTAATGATTTATTATATGTACGGAACATACAGTTGTACAAGTTAAAAAATATTTAGCTATAAGCTATCATTCAACATTAAAATAAAAAAAATTTAATTTAAATATTAACACCAAGCACGGATTGCATGGAATAAGAAAACAATCAAGTTAGGCGATCCGCCCACTGAGGCAACTGAAAACTCTCAACTGGCAACTGTCTTTGTATGACAATGTGATGGCCCGCACACTACACAATCACTCAAAAACCCGTTTTCAATGGTAACGTAAGCAGCAACTCGCGACTTGCACTGCTGTTTGCTGTGGCTGACTGTTGCTAGTTGCCAGCTGTCAGCTGATTGTTCTTCGTCTATGGTTAAACAAGCTTTTTGACCAATCAAGACATAAAAACCAGCCAGTTTTAGTTTGGTTTCAGTTGCCTCGTCAGCGGAGCGCCTTAGTCTCACATGGACGCCATACTCTCACAATACTCGTATATGGGATTGTATGGCAACGATATGTTGAAACAGGCCGAGCCAACACATTACATATCTATTTATATTATAAAATATATTTGAATTGTTTTTGCTGCTCCACCTTTTTTACACGAGCATTGCTCAAAAAAAAGGTGAATCACGATATTAAAAAAAATGTATTAAAAAAATATATATACAATGTATAATAAAAAAAAAAAAAAAAAAAAAAAAAAAAAAAAAAAAAAAATTATTATTAAAATCCCAAACTAGGCAAACGCCCGTATTATCGTGATAACATAATATAATAACAATGATATACATATGTAGTAAAATATCAACACAAAATAAACAAAAAATTATTATATTTTTGGAATAACACAATGAGTAAAACCTTAAATTACAATATTTTTAATCATTGAAGACAATATTAATGACTCTCAAAATGTAATATAACAAAAAATGAGAAACAAAAATTCAGAAAAAGATTTGGTTTCATCTAGGCACCGTTAGGTACGGGGCATACGTCATTCCTATGTCTACCACCTACGTAAAATTGTCGTGAAAACAAGCTTATGTGCCCAAGCGGTCAAATGATTTCTGTTAACAATGAGACAAATTTCACAAGTTTGTGAATTTAATGATTTTGAATTTTTTTTTTATAAATAATTATATTAATAACTCAGGTATGGCTCATACGTCATTCCTATGTCTACCTACGTTAAATTATCGTGAAAACAAGCTTATGTGTCCAAGCGGTTAATAACTCAGGTACGGGACATACGTCATTCCTATGTCTACCTATGTTAAATTATCGTGAAAACAAGCTTATGTGTCCAAGCGGTTGAGTAATTTTTTTTTAATTACGTTTTTTAATTATGTTATGATAAATTATGAAATGTTGGAAAATTCATTGGCTTTAACCTCTTGAATGTCAGATAACATTTGCCCACATATTGTCGTATTCCATAGAAAATTTATATCAGAGCATTCCAAGAGGCTAGAGTACTGAAATAACAAGCAAAGTCTGGAATGATATTGACGCAAGCGATTCTGACCTTGTCCTTGTACAGGTTCTTTATATTTAAGGGTTAAAATCACATTTTATTTTTTAACCTCTAATCTGTCACCCGCCGCTGGCGGGCTTATGACAAATGAGGGGTTAAATGATAGTTAAATTATCTGTTTTCTTGTCAATATTCAGAGACATGTTTTTTTTAATGAGGGCAGGCGAATTCAAAACCAAACTTACGAAAACATCCAGCGCTCAACGCTGATTTTTGTAAATGTCTTGGCACTTCAGTAGTTATTAGTATTCTATGTTGTCATTTCATCACTTGTAAAAATGTTTATTTTATCTGTGAAAAAGCGTGTCATGAAATTTCAAGCCATAATTCCTATTTTTAAGTCATGGTACTGTATTTATTTAATTAATAGTTTCATACTCCGCCTACTGGTTAATACGGAATATTTTTTATTCAAACAGATAGATTTTGCTTTATTATTACGAAAATTGAGTATTTATGTCGGGGGAGACGAAAAAACATGCATTTTACATTTCAATTTTATAAGATTATTTCACTTACGCGAAGTGTTTGACAGCCACGTTTGGCCAAGTGAAACGGAACTTATACAACTTCAATTACTACAATATATAACTATTTACGTGCACAAAATTGGTTATTAGGTTCTTAAACTAAGTAATTCATGGGTATTTAGATTGAAAAAATAATTGCAAATATCGAATATCCGTGTATCGAAATTTGAATTCCGTATTATCCGGTAAGTGGAGTAGTAAACATTTACCTTTATTTACAGGAAATCCGCTTATGACTTATTTTTATTATCAAGAACGCTTATTTAACTGGAAATATATAAAACTGAATAATATTTGGGTAAAGTTCGGTACTTGGGAAGCACTCCGAAAAAATAAGTTGAATTATTTTTATACTAACTTTGGGCTGGAAAATCCGAATCTGAAGGAATTAGGTTGGGGAGGTCAATATCAACTGAGTTACAGGACTTTAAAGTTTCGTACACAGGAACAAATCCGCAATGCATTTTTGACTTATTGTACTGAAAAAGTCAAAGTGATTCAATGATGCCAACCTCAGAAAATTGCAAAGTGTTGCCATTAAGCAATAATATCAATGTTATTATGTGAATAGAATGTGTCAAAACACGAGAAAAAGAAATAAAAGATAAAAATAAATCTGGATGTATTAGGTAAACACTAATTTAGGTACCGGAGTTTTGGAAATAAAATGACGTAAAAAATCATGCTTTTTTTCTAGTAATTTTTTTTTTTTTTATATAATACATTCACTTTTTTATCACAAACCATGTTACACAAACCTAGCGTAGCCGCTTAACTACTTGAAAACTGGGATGTTTTTCTTGCCTTGACGTGAGCAGGCGCTATAAAGGGGGAACATCCTTTTGTATCACAAACCATGTTACACAAACCTAGCGTAGCCGCTAAACTACTTGAAAACTGGGATGTTTTCTTGCCTTGACGTGAGCAGGCGCTATTAAGGGGGAACTTTCTTTTGTATCACAAACCATGTTAGACAAACCGAGCGTAGCCGCTAAACTACTTGACAACTGGAATAACATTGATATTATTGCTTAATGGCAACACTTTGCAATTTTCTGAGGTTGGCATCATTGAATCACTTTGACTTTTTCAGTACAATATGTCAAAAATGCATTGCGGATTTGTTCCTGTGTACGAAACTTTAAAGTCCTGTAACTCAGTTGATATTGACCTCCCCAACCTAATTCCTTCAGATTCGGATTTTCCAGCCCAAAGTTAGTATAAAAATAATTCAATTTATTTTTTCGGAGTGCTTCCCAAGTACCGAATTTTTTCCCATAAGTATCCTGGGGAAACTACACAGGATATAAATATGTGATTTTTATAAATTTATAAACACATTATCTGGTAATATGGATAATAATTAATACGAAAACAGTATGAGCCCGCGTACCGCGTGGCACACTAAGGAGCACTAGGTCGCAGGAATATGGCATTTCAAGGGTTAAAGGATATTACCTGGTTTTCCCGTGACCTTCTCGAATCTGGCAATCAGCTCATCATCTACTTTTGTGCTGCCAAACCTCTCTGAAAAAATAAGAAATGGTGAGGAAAGGTTGCCACGCAAAATAATAACTTTCAGATAAGTATTTATTTTACTGTCAAATGATGTAATAAAGAATATTAATATAATCAAATAAATTTTTTATCATTTCTTAAAAGGCCTGACTTAAAACGATTGATGCAAACTTACAAGTTTTCTTTATCAATACAGTACCAATAAATCGATAACCTTAGATTGGTGTTGATTGACTCATGATTTAACAACAGAATGTCTTGTGTGTTAGGCACAAAACACTTTCAAAGCAGTTATTGTACTAACTATAGTAGCTATTGTATCTACCTGACTCGCTATCTAATTGAGCCCTGTGAAACTGAAAGTTAATCCCCTCAGGGCTAACTAAATATACATGAACATGGATAAGATTCTTGCGCAATTTCAGAAACTAGTACAAAAATACACTTGTAATTTAGATTTTTATATCAGTGGGAAATAAATTTTTAACATATCCTAACCGTTAATCACGTTAATTGCGTGTAAAACCCTGACATTGTAAACACATATGGATAAGGAAAAATGAATCTGTCAGTCATAATACGAATCGGCGATTAGCTGCCACAGAAGCAAAAAAGTTATAATAATAAAAAATGCACTTACTGATTAGTTTATCATAATCCACACCAGCATTAGATTTGCTTGCCACATTCCAGGGATCCACTATGTCATCATCTTCTTGCGAATTAGAATTAAGTTTCATCTTTTCTAATTCGCCTGCTGGCGAAACGTTGTCACCCATTTTAACAGGAAAAGTGATCGACTTTGACTGAAACAACTGCTTTTACCCCGAATTGCGAAGAATCAGTCGTCTGCGAGCCAATATTTACCCACGTGTCACTAAACAAACAGACATTTCACAAAAGTTTCAATAATTTTTGCGCACTAACCACCGCTGCATAACCAAAAAATGATTGGTGATAATGGTGATAATTGGTGTCAGCAACCACAACCACAGAAAACAGAAATGACAGAAACGAAATCTGTGAACCGTGACATACTTCAGTTCGGTTCTGATTTCTGATTGAAGGCTTCTTGAAGGTTACGTCAAAATCACATGGCTAAAATATTATAAAATTTATCAGCCATGTAATACAATTTTTTTTTTTTTTTTTTCAGTTTTCGTTCAAATGTAATTAACCGTGTTCGCCATACTGAAAGATCACCATTTTGAAATGGGGCTTGACATTGCTTTAGCCGTGTATGGTGACCAAATCTGAATAGCCGGGTATTTCCCCCCCCCCCCCCTCTTTCCATGTTTCTCTTTCCTTTGAGATAAGAGTTTGTGAGGGCTTTGAAGCAACGAATGGACGGTTAAGTGTTTTCTCTTGTGGTAAGAATAATCTCGTCGAATTTCATGTTTCAAAAACCCAATCATGTCTAAAAGAGATCAAAATGACAATCTAGTCTCCTTCAACGGAAGCAATCTTCCGAACAGGTCCTCAATTGATATGCTTCGTGTAACTCTGACCAGCTCAGGTACGGGGGCTCCATCGAAGCCATAGTTAAGTAAGCCTCTCAGAAACTGGGCGTATTGTATAGGGCCGCAGATACTTTAATAGTACACAACCGCTAACTCTGTTTGATAGATTCTCCCGTTTTAACAAACGGTTTGCAATCTTTAGAGCACATGCGTCGGGTGGGAATTCTATCCTTGTTCTACCGGTATTTCAAAGAAAAGCTCCGAGAAACTAGCATCATTGATCCCTTCGGCACATGTGCGTAGTCGGGAAACGTGACAAACGCGCGTCCAACATATGTATACGGTTGAAATTTGTCACATGAGAACCGGTCGCTTCTACGATTCGTTCTTGAGTTCAACAGCTCTGCTGTTTGACGATTTTTCCGACCTCTGTGTCTCCGCCTTTCTCTCCTTAAAAATACCCTCAACACAGCATCTTAAAAGATGACATAGGCCCTGAGTGAAATTATTTTCCTCAGGGCTTCCTGCGTTGAGTTAATATATCATACAATTAATTAAAATAAAATGAAATATATTGATATAGGTTGCGGTTATTTCCTTTTACCCAATTACTTTTGCATTTGCGTTTCTCAAGTCATTTTTTAATAACTCCTTAGTCCTCCAACCAAAATTTGTATTAATCTTTTTTTAAATGCCTTTTAATCATTAAAACAGTATCACATAGCTGCCATATCATGCAAATGATTTCCAACCACACGAGCCTTCTACTTCGAGCTTTCTAAATTACCTGCCGTTCTAGGGTGATGGGAAATTGCCTGGCAGCCATCTTGTATGACAAACTTTTTAAATGATTTGTGTGCAAAGTGACAAGATTTTAATTTAATTTTTATATTGTTCATGCAATTATTATAACTTTATTTGGGTATTTCATGAGAAAGAGAATGGGAAATGTCGTTAAAAATGTTAAGGCATCTTAATTTCATGCATCTTCTTCCTCATCCCGCGGCTTCTATCGGTTCATGTTCATGCAGCTCAGCTACCGGACGATTGCGGACGATAGTGCAAGTGCAAGTGCAGATCGATGTGCAATCGGTTCTTTATACAGTTACTTTTGGAGCCGGTTCCTCAAATAAATATTATCGACGGTTCCAGTGACAGCAAAGGAATCGGTTCCTTGTAACTGGGACGGGAATATCGACCATCTCTAATATTGACATTTATTTTAAAATGGCGTTGATGTCTGTAGCGCCGCGATTATCTCAGTAATTTGAAATCAACTGGCGGTGTCGGTGTCGCGTTTTCGGCAGTTTAATCGTGATACATGGTTTCTGGAGACGATTGTCATGTTGGTCGTAACGTTCGCAAGGCTCAAAGCAAATCGTCGAGTAGTAAATCCAGGAAAACTGAACCAGACGTAGTGAAATTTGTGACCTTGGGCAACAATGATCCACAGCCCTCGGTTCACAAAAGGAATTTATACGTTGTTTCTTTCCCTGTAATCATTCTGTTCAATATTCTCCGTTCGATCCTATATCAGTTGTTTGTTATCTTCAGGTATATTTACACGACATCGTACAGATTAGTGAATAGACCCCGTCGTAATGGAGAGTGTAACCTAGATAGTGTAGTTAAAGAAGGTGAATCTGGTGATCAGTTGTTGGCTGCAGAGGCGATGAGCTCCGGAGTTAGGAACAACAGCGGCCCTGGGCCTCCGGGGCCTGGGGACCCCTTGCTTGCCAAGCAGAAGCACCACCACAGAAGGGCTTTTGAGTACATCTCGAAAGCTCTCAAAATAGATGAGGAAAATGAAGGTGAGCTTCTTTGTTTTCATTTTTAAATATTATGTCTATCTGCCTGCCTTTGAGTAGGTTTTTAAGACAGTTTTTCGAGATATATTATTTTTGCGCAATTTTTTTAAAAGCATCAAATATAACTAATTTTACATATTGATAAAAATGTTTCGTTTTTTCACCCGCTATATAATAATTTTTGATGCAGATATGCACACATCGTAGACGAAAGATCTTTCTCCCTTTGCACACCATTTTTTATTGAAATGCATTTCAATGTCAATGACAAAATATTATCATGGCTCGATCTTAATATCTAATATAAAAGGGAATTGTATTAGTATATATTAAAACTATGTTATCTATGAACAAATTATTAATTACAATTTATTGTCAATAGTCATTTTGGGGACAAAGAAATTGACTTAATTTTTTTTAATAAGTTTTTCCAGGGCGGTATTGGATGGGTGGTAGGCATTGGCATTGGAAAGTAGTTTAATCCCAGTCTGCCGTATTACATGAGATAATATATCTATACAACTATTACACAGAAAGAAAAAAAAATAGAAATGAAATGAAAAGAAAAGAAATCATTAGACACCTACCTAATACGTATGATCAAATAAAAATAAAATACATTATATAAATAAGTAATATTAAAAAATTTAAATAAATTATAGAATCGTTTATCAGGGAGGTCGCCGCATAATTTGCATCCATTGTTCATTTAGTGGGGAACTGAGCCATGATAATGATATTGATAGACTTCCGTGTCCTGCTCCAGTCGGTGGCGAACTAAGACATGGAATGAGTGCACCCTCCTGCCCGTTGAATGTGATTTTTCTGTTGTCCATACCAAATAGCCAACGTATGGAAAACTACTGCTGGGACATCTTGCTTTATGAGTTTTTCCCATAATAAGTGATGGAAAACACAATCAAAGGTTTTGGTCGTGTTTTACACCTATAAAAGGTGGTTTTTATCTTTTTTTGTAGTAGGCTAATGTTTGTTTGACTCCATAAATGTCCATATCGGTTGATCAGGCACTCTTGAAGCCGAATTGGTTATCCAAGGTAAATTGTTTGTCTTTTACTTGCTTGAATGAGGTTTTTTTAAATAATCTTGAATTCATTGTCGCCAAGGAAAAAAGTCGGTAATTTCCTAATATCGTTGCAACCAGTTGATTGGATTTCACGATTGATATTATTACATATTTAAATGAAAAAACACACTTTGTAAAACACCACTTTTATTTTGAATTAATATTCAACAGCCAACCAGGTTTTGCTTAGCTCAAGCTTCGTCGGGGCTTATTATATCAGTTGATGAAACCTGGTTGGCTTTTGAATATTAATTTTTTTTAAAAGTGGTGTTTTACAAAGTGTGTTTTTTCATTTATAATGTCACACCCCAAGTATTTGCTTCCTTCGATAAAAAAAGATATTATTACAGTTTGACTCATATCCATCAGCTTATGTTTGTGTCTTGAACGTTGTGTACAGGGCGTATAGAATAGTATATAGCTGATATCCTGTATGGCATCATACCCTGGACTTTTACCTAGGGCGGTTTGCTTAATAGCACCTAAAATCATAGGAGTAACGTTCATGAACAGGTCATCATTGGCCGGAGGTGGGCATGTCACTATAGATGGTTTCGTGGTATCTCCTTGATCCTCGCTTCAAGAAAAAAGTCGCTAAACTTACTGGCAGTGTTTTCATCCCCCGTAATTGTTGACCCATAGTGAAACTTTGCTCTTGGATTTCATTACAGTTCTTACTTAACTTCCATCTGACTTAAGTTCCAAGAAAATTTGTGACTTAATGATAGTAAAAGCCTGGGATAGTAAAAATAAATACCTCTTATTTGAAAGTGTATTATTATATTAATTTTTTTAAATAAATGTGAATCACTTGTATATGATAGTAGATTCCTATTTTAAAATTCTAAAAATTTTGTTTTGATAAATCTTCAAATTTAGGTAGATTGTGGCATTTCCAAATGGCGTATGTTATGAGGCTTAAGAGAGTGGGAAAGCAAAGGAAATGGGGAAGAAGTAGGTTGGGAAGTACCCGGGTTATTCAGATCTCGACATCAAACATGGCTAAAGCCATTTCAAGCTACTTTTCTATTCTGAAATGTGGTATTTCACAAGAAATAACAGAAATTATTGAGGACTAGTGATATCCCCCTTCGGGTACCTAATACGTGATTTTTATCTTCGGGTACGAAAAGGTTAACAATCTCACTTGTGCACTAAGTATAGAAGTAATTTATTCCAGAAAGTATGCAGGAAGTATCAGAGATTGAGTGCAATTCATTACATTTCATAATATTATTTTATAATTAGTTAATTCCTCAACGTATGCAACTGACTTAATAAAGCTAGTTACACGAGGCTTCCAGAGTTGATCTTTGTTCATTCGTTAAAAATAAACTATTTCATTTATTTCCCAGTCCAAAGGCTATGTACATAGGCTCGGAAATAAATTCAGTTCCTTTTATATTTTCATTCCTTCCATACTAAAATTTAAAACAGAATTTTCTTACATTTAGTTTCCCCAATGTTATTATATTATATTATAATCTGTTTATTACTTTTTATGTTTATATTTACCATGTACTTACCTTACTTTTTTATTTTAATTTGCTATTCACTTTAGGAAGGTATCAATTCTTTTATTTTCCTTCTTTGTATTTGCTGTACTTTATTAGTTGATTCATCTTGTTCCTAACTTATTTTTATATTCTATTGTTTGCTATTGTGCCAATATTAAATATTGGCACAATAACAATTGTGTATCTTTATAGCTGGGATTAAATATATTATTGTTATTATTTATTTTACACAATTTTAATGCACTAAGGGTGTAAATAAATATATAATCAAAAAAGGTGAAAACTTTTACCTACTTTTTTCATGTGCAAGCCTGTTGTAAAATGAATGGTAGGTATGTCTTTGACCGATGCACCAATTTGCATATCATTATGCAAACGTTTTCAATTACTTTCTGGTCTATAAATCATCTGGGAACTACATTAATTTAATCTATACCTAACAGGCTTATTATTTTATACACTGGTTAGGTCATTGATCAAGTAGTACTGTTATACAGGGTGTCTTGAGCTTGATGCGAATTATGTTGACGGAAATTACAAGAATTTTTTTTTGGAACTTCTTAATAGTTATTGGGATTACCAAGCACAATCAATACATACTTTCCCTGTACTCATAAATAATCATCACACCATTTCTCCGAAGGGGTAAGCAGGGGTGATGGAATGCTATATAATTTTGTCTTGGCTTACTCTCCTTCCTTTGTATTCACATACATATACTCTTTTGTTCATATTATATCTTTATTCTTGGGATCAAGTACCAGTCGCCCTGTAAACCTGTACGCAGAGTGGTATGGCTTCACGCCACTTTCAAAACATCTTTCGTAAATAGTATTTATTATTCATCAATACAAGTTTTAAAAAAGAAATCAATAAGTCATTGAACCATAGGGTTATCTCATTAAATAAGGTACAATATGTTCTTTCAGTTACTATTCCACGCTTCTTCAATGAGCATTAAAAAATAAATAAAAATTTAATGTACAATTTGTTTCAGTTTGTTGTAAATTGTGGACTAATAGCCATTAATACTGTTTTTAAACATAATTATTTTCTTATAAGTGAAAGGTGAAAGACCGCCATCGGCATCAAACAATGCCGAAATGGTATCAGCCGTGTTTGGTGATCAGGTCGGGTATAGTCAGGTATTTCCCAATCTTCCCATCTCCTTTCTCCCCCCCTCTCCTTTCTCTCTCCTCTTCTTTCTCTTCCCTCTCCTTTCTATCCCCTCTCCTCTCTCCCTCCTCTCCTTTCTCTCACTTCTCCATTCTCTCACCTCTCCTTTCTCTCACCTCTATTTTCTCTCTCCTCTCCTTTCTCTCACCTCTCCTTTCTCTCACCTCTCCTTTCTCTCACCTCTCCTTTCTCTCACCTCTCCTTTCTCTCACCTCTCCTTTCTCTAACCTCTCCTTTCTCTCACCTCTCCTTTCTCTCACCTCTCCTTTCTCTCACCTCTCCTTTCTCTCCCCTCTCCTTTCTCTCCCCTCTCCTTTCTCTCCCCTCTACTTTCTCTCCCCTCTACTTTCTCTCCCCTCTCCTTTCTCTCACCTTTCCTTTCTCTCACTTCTCCTTTCTCTCACCTCTCCTTTCTCTCCCCTCTCCTTTCTCTCCCTTCTTATTTCTCCCATCTCTCCTTTCTTTCGCCTCTCCTTTCTCTCCCTTTTCCTTTCTTTCGCCCCTCCTTACTCTACCCTCTCCTTTTCTCCCCTCTTCTTTCTCTCCCCTCTCCTCTCTCCTCTCTCTCCCTTCTCTCACCTCTGCTTTCTCTCACCTCTCCTTTCTCTCACCTCTCCTTTCTCTCACCTCTCCTTTCTCTCACCTCTCTTTTCTCTCACCTCTCCTTTCTCTCACCTCTCCTTTCTCTCCCCCCCTCCTTTCTCTCCCCCCCCTCCTTTCTAACACCTCTCCTTACTCTCCCTTCTCCTTTCATTCTCACCTCTCCTTTCTCTCCTTTCTTATTACTCCCACCTCTCCTTTCTCTCCCCTCCCATTTCTCTCACCTCTCCTTTCTTTCCCCTCTCCTTTCTCTCACCTCTCCTTAATCTCACCTCTCCTTACTCTCCCCTCTCCTTTCTCTCCCCTCTCCTTTCAGCCTCATACCCCAATTTGGGAAATCATAGATCCACTGGTTCCGGGCAGTTGAGACGTTTACCTTTGATTTTTCTAATCCACATACTTATCCATGCAATAAGGAAGTTGAGTCCTTTTTTTAATTTTTTTTTGTCAATGTTCAATGCAAACTTAAATACTAGTAACTTCTTTTTTTTAAGTTCGTTTTCATAATTAAATTCATTCTACAAGTTAGAATTTTATTAAGCCCGCAAAAACGCCCGGTAGAAGACGGGAGAATGTGTGTCGTCATCTGGTCCCCGTTTGTGTGAAAAATAAAGGTAAATATTTACAAAACTGGGACACGCTTAACACGGACTAAAAAAATAAATTTAAAAAGTTGTAGTAGTTAGATATTAACTAGTACTAATCAATTCATTTACCGGAATTTCGAAAAAAGTGCATTTTAATGGTTATTTTTTAAATTAAAAAACACGAAATGTAATTTTTCACCTACCTTAATCATGGCTTTATTAATTGATTACTAATATATAATATGTATTCTAATAGGTACCTACCTATTTTTATGCACCAGACTTTTAGGTCCGGGTTTAGTTTTCCCCATAGGAAAAACTAAACCCTTTCACACACTTTTCCATAAAAATGATCATCTAGTAAATCCACACTATGCAAGTGTATTATATAAGTATAATACAAGAACAACATGTTAACCTACCAGACTATCAAATGGGAAAATAATTCACCGACTCCAGATAATTTCATATCAGAGGGTTCGGCGGGGTGCAATTTGTAATTTGACCGATAAATCCTACTGATCCCCATATAATTTACATAATAAATATTATTTTTTTTACGCACCAGATTTTCAGGTCCGGGTTTAGTTTTTCCTGTGAGAAAAACTAAACCCTTTCATACACTTTTCCATATAAATGATCATCTAATAAATCCACGTTATGCAAGTGTATTATATAAGTATAATGAATACAAAACAATACAAGAACAACATGTTAATCTACCAAACTATTAAATGGAAATATAATTCACCGACTCCAGATATTTTCATATCAGAGGGTTCGGCACGGTGGAACTCCTAATTTGACCAATAAATCCTACTGATCCCTATAAATATTATTATTATGTAAATTATATTGATTATCTACCTTATTATTATTATGTAAAGAAACACTTTTTGTGTTCAGAGTTATGCTATTAATTTATTTACTTACTTATCTGTATGTTATGTGTAAATAATATTCTCTTGTAAAGTGAATTCAGAAAGTAAAAAATTGTGAATAAAGTTACTGGCAGATTCCTGTGTGGGCAGATGCGTATTCATTAAATCAAGTCAGGTCTTGTACACGAATAATAGGCATGACTATTGTTTTCTAAATACGGTTAAAAATCATTATTACCAACCCACGATTTATATTTTATCCGTGTACTTGATTTGCCTTTTATTAGTGTGTAGGTACCTCGATTTAAGGAGCTTAGTCATAAGTTATGACTGAACTTGCTTTTTTGTTTGCCTTTGTTATGTATCAAAACTAAGAAACAGAATTAATATGTATTAAAAATTTCTACAGTTTCCTACTAAAAATACAAGAAGAATGATTATTTTTTTGTGTTTTTTCTTATTGCCTAAAAGAAGGTTTCATTTTTATCCGGAAAACCACTGAAAGATAATACAATAGCTGCTGTGCCCGAAATAAGGTAAAATTCTGTTACTTCCAACGACGTTGATTAACCTTTAACTATGGACATTACATTTTTGTTACACCACTATGGACGTGCAGTCTCACAGACCTCTATCTTTAAAGGCCGGAATTTATCTAGTTAAGTAAGTATTGTACCTAAAATTGTTTTTATTTATTTACGGACTTTACCAAATGTAAATAAAACAAGACATTTTAATTAAAATATATTTATTTTAAACTAAAATCTAACCATTTAACAATCAAAGGCATTTTCAGTCATTTTTTCTTGAGATCAATTTGTAGGAATTATAACATAACAATCCAAGGAAATTAACTTTTTCAGTAAGTTTCACTAATTTTACAATAAAATATAAATAATAAAAAATATAAAAAACTTAACAGTAACTTCTTAAAACAAAACATACAAATTTTGACAAAGGCCCAACTTGTGCATATTCTAAAAGCAATTGCTGGAGTTCGTCTCCAAAAGAAGGATCATCTAATCGAAATATTTTACTTGCACTCAATGGAATCGAAGAATTTGATGCTCGTTTGCTTGCAGATGCAAGTACTATGTTGATCGTTTTCTGATATTTTTAATTAATAAATCTAGAACAAAGAAAATCACCATCAGCTCAATTTATTACACAAATGTGGATGTACGGTAACACGGTAATCCTACAGACCGCAATCAAAATGTAAAGCGAAATTACTCGCGCAAAATACAGCCGGCGACGTAACCTCTACTCTTGACAGTCGTTTCGCGACTAAAACTGAAACTACTGAGACGGAGAGACGCGTGGGGTACGCGGGAGGAGAGGGGCACGCGATTCACAAACTGCAAGCGGCCTGTGAGACCGCACGTCCATAGTTAAAGGTTAAATTTTTTCAAATATCAATGTAAGGAACTCCAGTGAAAAATATTATGGCTTAAAAATTATATATATTCATACAGATCAACAAATGCTGATTCTGAATATATAAGTTTTATTATACATAGAAATCGTAAAGTCAGCTCTAAAACTGTGAAAATTTCATTAATACACTGATCAAGAGTTTTTGCTGTGTAATAGGTTTTTGATTTTAAATTAAATAATAAATCATTTAGATTACTAAATTGGTTTTTTGTGTGTACGCTTCTGTTTCCCTACATTTTATTTTACACCATCACAATCAAGTTTCTTCTTCTTCCCTGCACTGTCCCAACTCATTGCCTAGGTAGGCTGTTGGGGTCGGCTCTCCTCGTTCTCAGGTTGTAGCTTCTTCGGTTCTGGGTATCGCTTTCAGAAATCAAGTTTCTGATTACAAATATTTGTCTCTTCCATTGGCAGAGATGTTACTGTACATTTTTCCGTGAAAGGGAGAGAAAGAATCCGCCTACCCTGCAGTTGCATGCCACCCTATTAGAAATGAGTGCACATATTTGGTTTTTATAATTGGTTCCCTGAAACAAGGCTAGACAGTGAGTCCAGACTGAGAAAATCAATATATAGGGATGAATCACCTAAGTGGTGTGACATTGTGACATGCTAACAGGTCAATGAAATGTATGCAATGGTCAAGGAACAAATAAAACGCCTCCCTGTAAATAATTTACTCGGTAATGGTAGCATTGAATTGATATTACTTTATGCTATCTAACATCTAAGCATGCAATAAACTTCTAAGAAGAATGTGAGCTTTGCGTTTGATCTTATAGTTCATCGAACTATTTGTCAATTAAAGTATATATAAAAATATTGCAGTGTAGCTTTCCATTTGCATAATAGAATAAATTAGTAAAAAAAATACCATATTGGTGTACAGAGAACACAAATCTTGCTTCTGAATAAAAGTCATCGCTACTGAGTAAAATGCAGTGATACCCTCTTAATAAGTTTTCCAAGGGACCGGAAAAAAAACTTCTTGCGGGAAAACCCTATACATGGGATAAATTGGGCCAAGAAACTGAAAAAACCAAACTTCTTAAGCATGAAAACATCATATAAACGCCAGAAATATTCGACTTCTTACCTCTTGAAAAAGTATTATCTGCACAAGGAAAGTAGCGTAAAAGTTGTTTTTATTTTTTTATGAATAATTTTACAAGAATGAAAAAAAGTTTGTCAATCAATAAAGTCAAAAATAATCTTAGCCATAAAGGGATGTTTTAAAAAGTTTTTTCTTATGTAACTTCATATTTATGCAATGAAAAAACAAATTATTCAGTACTTTGCGCTTATATTTTTTGTAACGTAATTAATAATTTTATTTTAATTACATTCATTGAAAAGGTAGGAAAAGCTTCAGTGTATCCAAAACATATTTTTTCATATTCATAATGTAAACCGATTCATAATAAAGTTAAATCTAAACAGTGATTTGGCATGACTTTATCTTAAGAGGGTTTCACTGTATATTTCACAAGGGTAGTACAGCCCCTATTTTTTTATATAAAATACTTTATCACATCTGTAAAGTAAAAAAGGCAGCCATTAACAATATTAGTTTGTTAATCTCTGAAGATAAAAGATAAAGCAGATCAGAGACATTCTCAATCTTCCGACAACTAGGAAATGGTCTATCATTTGAGCTACTCAGCCAATGTTTAGTCGCCTATCTGTGGAATCCCCATCTCATGAGTGTCATTTTTTAATGGTTTATGTTAATTTTACATATGCATTTGAAACCTTTCATCGAAAAAAATAGAAATAAATTTAATATAAATAATCACAAAATTAGAACCTCTTATTTTATCCAAAAATATCATTACTCATTATTGGTTTTTGATTACATTATTGCATGCAGTCCCAAAGTATCCCCAATTGGTGTATATTGAGAAGAGGAGAAGAAAGTGGGTAGAGGGGAAAGAAAGTTGAAAATTACCAAGCTATTCAGATCTGATCACTAAAAAAGTCTAAATCCATTTAAATTCATAAGTCTGTTATTATAATTTCCAGGCCAGAAAGACCTGGCCATCGAGCTGTACAAGAAGGGCATCGGAGAGCTGGAGCAGGGCATCGCGGTGGAGTGCTGGGGCGGGCGGGGCGAGGCCTGGCAGCGAGCCCAGCGGCTTCACGACAAGATGCAGACCAACCTAGGCATGGCCAGAGACAGACTCCACTTCCTCGGTGAGTCTAATTACATTATATATCCATGTTGTGATGTGATGTGATGCCTTTTCTTATTATTGTTTTTTTTTCAATTATTATACATATATTTTTGCAATGAAGCTTAATTCCGAATTCGTATTATTTATCTTTTATCTTTTTTTGCATAAAAATATCATTGAAGTTTAGTATTTTAATGATTATCAGAAGGCAGAAGTAAATAAAATTGTTAAAATATAAAATTGAAAATATATGGCCATCACATTCTCGTTTCACTTCATTGCTCTTCCATCTATTTACACCACGATTCTGAATCACCGAGATTCAACTGTATCTATTTTCCAATAACTATTTGGAAGTGTTCAACCCTCTATAAATAGGTTTGTCCTCTCCAGAAAACGACGAGTTAAGAGAGTACTTGCCTTAAATCAAAGACAGCCTATTTAGAGAAATACGTATCATCATTTTGAATGACTAAACCAGAATCTATTTGAATTGTTTCCCTCCAGACTCTGATGATTCACCTTGCCCATCTCCAGCCTTTGTCTTTCAATACCTTTTTTTACCATAATATATCCTGGTCGTTGGATAACTATTTTAAGAATAAACTCCCGGTATTTGCTTTGAACATTCAAAGGAGACACGTTAACGACCATCAAATTCGACTCTGATTTGAATTGGCAGGATGGGAGTGCCTCGAATTCAGTGTGCTAACAAATGACTCTTTTGTCGAGAGCCTGCATTAAAAAATAAAGCAATCATTTTTCGAAGCATCACAATGGAGAAAATAATGTAGTTACATGTTCAATCTACATTGAAGATTTTAAATGCTTTCGTTTGTCAATAAACTCTATTGTTTTACCAGAGTCGAGCATTCCCATTGATTATCTTCCCCGATTAGATTTCTCTCTATCTCAAATAATGTAGTATCTCCGTAATAACACTGTTGATCTGAAAACATTAATAGACTGAGAATCGTTATTATTATCTTCCTTTAAAAGTAAAAGAATTGATTATTTTAATGCTCAATTGGGAATCATTTGTTTTCCTTGATTTGCTGTTAATTTATGGATTTGATATTAAATACATTTTATTTGCACGCTCAGGACCCTTGAATTCTGCAAATTATTTCCTAAATGTACGTTGTTAAATTTATTTTTAGATACACCTTTTATGTTGTTTTAATTGTTATTGTTTTTGTTTTTAGCCTTGCATTTCTGTGTTCTTGTTTTCTGCACTTCCTATAATCCTGCAGTTAAGATGTTGGTTAGCTGCTTGCCTTAGACACAGTAGGGACATTAATGCTCAGGTGGTGATAGATTTTTATGATTACATAATGTGTTTAAATTTATTATTTGTAGTTGGCGTTTGCGAAAGTTTTGTATTCTAACAAATCTTGCACAGTTTTATTTCTGTTGGCCTTATGTTTTCTTTACCCATAATAATAAATATGTATACCGTAATGTGGGTTGACTTTGGCCCAAATTATCATTCTGTTGCAAATAACATTTAATAAAATCCAACTTACACATGATAGTGCCTTGATTATTTGTGTGTTAATTGAAATAGGGTTTATCAACTGTTTTTAATTGATTTTGGAAATGCTATTATAACGATAAAAAAAAATTTATTTTTTTAGTTTGGGCCAGAGTTTTAACAATAGGGCAAAGTAAACCCAGTAATATATTTCTTACTTAAAAATCAACATTAAAGTTCTCAAAAATACACCTTTCTAACAAGAAATAACGATTTTTCACAATATCAAAACATTTGTATGTAGGGCCAAAGAATATCTACCCAATTCTATCAGAAACATACAACATTGTGTTTAAAAAATATTTCAAATTTAGCCAAACATTTTAACACAAAAATATGGCTTGCTATCATATCTTTAATATTTTCTACAGTTAGGAAGAGTTAACATACCTGTTTAAGTGATAACATGCAGTAAATACAAACAGATTTTCTGAAGAAACTTTTTTATGGAAAATCATACCTCATCGTCTTCACCTTGTGGCTTTTTTTAAAATGGCCTCTAGTTTTGTCAAAGATTCCCTAAATTGTAGTAAATTGTATCAGTAATAACATCTATTGATCGGATCAGATCGGATGTCAAAGTAACGGCTATACAGGAATAATGACAAAGATGTCGCTATTCAATCTCTTTTTGATTTTGGGCCAAAGTTTACCCACATTACAGTACAATATTATTTTGCATTCAACTACATGTAATAATGCATATATTATATTTTCACACCATAAGATGTAAATCGCGAGTATGAATATTGACTGAAACACTAAAATAGTTTTATCGTAGGATAGTGTGATAAAGTTTTTGTTTGGGCACCAATTGGGTTGTAAACATACTTGGGCATTATTGAGGTATAATATCACATTTTTTTAATTTTTATAACTTCAAAAGCTCAGTCCCTTCCAAAAAATCACAAGTTACCTAAGAGACTACATAAGAAAAATATTTCTTGGTTCAAGCTACGCTACATGTAGGAGGAATTTCTAAACAAGTTCTTACAAGTCAACTTTGTCATGCTTCAAATGATAATAATAATTACGGTCTTGTTTTCTTACGAGTATTTCACTTTAAAGAAACCAGTTTTTTTTCTTTATAAACATATAACATTGATCCACAGGTGGGCGGCAAATAAATTAACCTTCCTCAATGACCTCACGTTGTTGGGACTTCCTCACTACCTCACTTGGCACTATTGGTTATCCTCCTTAACAGCCATTGGCTTCTTTTTATTGCCGTTTTAATTTTGATGTCACCAATTTGATATTATTTATAGACTTACCGAATACACTGATAAAGACAGAAGTGAAATAAAAACAATAATCACTACATTATTGACTAGATGCCTGAAAATGATTTTAAATTTTTTAATGCTAAGTGATAATTTTTTTAATAACTTACTTGGGTTTTTGAAGTGCGAAGGATTCGTATATAATTTACGCAATGGATATAGGCCATGAACTTTTATTAGTATGAAACAGCGGACACAAAAGTGTCACTAACATCATTACGCAGAGCGGCGCCCTGCCTTGGTTTCTTCCTGGGACCAATCGCATAGCTTTTTGATAGCCCATGCAGTGTGGTCATTGTTGCTAATATACATGTTAAGAATCCACGGTGATCGAGTATTGAAACAATGTTAATAATCATCAAATCATAATCTAATGTCTACAATAAAGGGGAAATGGAAAATTTTAAAATTAAATTTGTTAAGTGAAGGAAGTTAAAGAGTACAATACTTTTTTAGATTTTCACGGCCAAAAGCATTTTCGTTGTTTGTTTTTGGGGTGTTATGCCGTGTTGCGCTACCTCCTTCTTTAGCCGACGTTTCGAACAGCGTTGCAGTGTACATCATCAGGGCAGATCCGGCAGATCCGACGATGTGACGATCCGTCAGATCTGCCAGATCTGCCTTGATAATGGACACTGCAACACTGTTCGAAACTTCGGCTAAAGAAGGAGGTAGGGCAACACGCCATAACACCCCAAAAACAAACAACGAAAAAGTACAATACTATTCAATCTAAAATGTTCCAAGTGAACTAGTTTAGATGAATCATGACTTAGGCTAAATCTATGATTCCAAAAGGATTCATTATCGAATAATCTCAAAATCAAAACGCTGTCAGTACTTCTGCATTGGCAAATTTTTTTTTTTAGTTTGTGTCGAGTGACCGCCATACTAGGCTTTATGCCTGTATCATGGTATTAACCCTTATTAATTAATTATTAATTAACTGTGGGTTACGATTACCGTTTGCGCAGACAATTTTGAGGCCCTTGGCCGCCTAGGGCTGGCAGACAAAACCCGGCTGAAGCCTCCGGCAAACCGGAACGTAGCACGAGGTCACAATGTCCTGTGGGACAAGCTGGAAGAGGAAAGACAAGACCACAAACTCAATACTTATTCACCGGCGCAAGCGAGCACTTCCAATAATAACGAAGGTAATAAACTGATCGCACATGCTTTAATTATTAACCAAAATTCGATTTGTACAATTAATATTTTTTCATAATTTCCGGCCAAATATTTACCTACCATGACACTTTACTTAGTTCTAAAAAAAAAAAAAATACTCAACATAAATATATAACATAATATTATTCTCTTGTATGTATTTAAATGTCGTATTTCGTAGCCGTAGATGTCAAGGGAGTCAAGCCACAAAACCACAAAGCCGAGAAAACGGCCCTCAAAGATTTTTGCTGACAAAAAAGTAACTTTTTTGTTTTTAAAGATAGAAGGGTGAAACTTTGGACAGATATTTTGTTTGTCGTCATAGACTGCTTTAACCTGTATTAAATTATTCGGAAATCAAAAGATCTATCCGGCTGTAGTCATTGACTGTTTTCATCTATGTGTGTTAGATCTATTGGCAACTTTCAAAATACTCATATTAAATGGAGTGTTTTATGGCTCAAATCCATTGACCACGGCAACTTTGAAGGTTTTAAAACACTTCTGCATACTGTGGCTTGGCTCCCTCGGCATCTACGGTGACGATTTTATCTTTAGTAATTGCATGTTTAACCTTTAGTATTCACATTGCAAGGTATGAGTAGTTGCTTTTTATTTTGCATGATGCTTTCACTGTTTTTTTTGTTCAAGACAATAATTTGTTTATTATAAATATTAATTTTCAGAACAATTCATTTTTATAATTTACAATATTCTTGATTGTGTTGATGAAGATCACGATTTTGTATCTTTTGTCTAATATTGTGAATTATCTATAAAGGCTACATGTTGCATTATTACTTATCCTATGCTGTTTATGATTTTAAAGGTGTTACAGGTGTTTATGTCTGTCCAATCACTTTTTATTCATTTACTTTCAATTTGTATGATCCCTAACCTTGGCCATGCATTATTATTTCTAAGGCCTAATGCTATAAGTATCAAAGTCGAAAAGAAAAAGGATTTAGTAATGTCTAATTGGCTTTATTTTTATACATACATAATTAGCCCTACCTTCCTTGAAGAGGGCTAGACCACCTCCGGGAAACACTTCTACAACACTCCTAGTCTCCTGCTGTTTCCCTCCAGTTACTAAGCAGTGATCCCACCTCGTATATTGCATAGAATCTATGAAATATATCAATGAGAACAGGCTTTCTATGCGATAGAAACTCAAAGTTGAATAGATTTCAACTTTCGTTCTATGAAATAGACCACAGAATATAGATACAATGGGACCTAGCATTAAAGCCCTGTTCTCACTTCCTTTTAAAAATCGGATGACAAAAAACCAGATGTCGGAGAGTCTGTTCTTATCCACTTTCTTGCTACTGGAGAGCGGTGGGATTGCGAAATCGGGGTGTATTGGGGCATATCTCGGAACGACAAGGTGACAAGTGTGATCAGCTCTATACAAATGCGTTTTTAGATTTTCACGGCCAAAAGCATTTTCGTTGTTTGTTTTTGAGGTGTTATGCCGTGTTGCGCTACCTCCTTCTTTAGCCGACGTTTCGGACAGCGTTGCAGTGTCCATCATCAGGGCAGATCCGACGATCGTCGGATAGGTAGCGCAACACGGCATAACACCCCAAAAACAAACAACGAAAAAGCTCTATACAAATACGAGCGAGCGAGTTCTGACACGATCTTTAAATGGATGCAGTGCGCTGGCCATCATCCGACAAAAAGTGTCGGAGACGACTTTTAACTGTGTTGGATAAATGTGAAGAGCTCCATATAACCTCTACACTACCGTTAGGGCATCCGATTTTTAAATGGAAGTGGAAACGGAGCATAATACTGCGGTTTGCCTCCCAACATTTACTACTTTAATAACCGCATAAGTCCGGGGCATAAGTCATTCCTATGTTAAATTGTAGTGAAAACAAGCTTATGTGCCCAAGCGGTTAACATATCTAACATTAGGATTGTTGTCTTGAATTTCCTTGATTTAGGTTACGTTGGAAATTTGACCATTTTAAAAAGAAGTTTTAGTGGTAGTCAGTCAATACAACAGTTCTCAGTATTTCCGTTTTATTTCATTCTTTAATTATTGTCCCTTTTTATTTAAAGAGCAAACTTCTAATAGTTGGTTGGTTTCAGTATCGGGGCGCAAGTTGACGGTGGCGGGCAAGCGCATCCCGGGTTCCGGGGGCATCATGTCCAAGTCCCTGACCCTGCCTCGCTCCATGGGGCGCAGTACGGGGGCCTACCTGGTGGGGGGCCCGGGGCGGAGCACTGTCAAACCTGCCAGCACGCCCCCCGCTGTCAAACGACAACTGTCGGTGAGTGCACGTTTGGGAGAAGATGCTACATTACTAAAGCAAATGTGCGATAAAACTATTACAATTTTATTTTATTGAAACATTGGAGGATCCCAAGATCTTTATTAAAACTTGTGTGATAAATTCAATGATTTCCGATTTGCTTGAAAGCTTTGGATACAATTTGGGAGGCGGGAATGGTTACCCCTGCCCCGGAAACCATTAACCTGTTGAAAGCCAGCATAGGAAAAATATACTTTTTCAATACAACGTAAAATATTTGACAGTTCTCACCTTTCTTACGAACTCAATTTTTATAACATTTCTTTTGTGATATATTACAAAAATTACATCAAAATAATGTAGATAAAATGAAATTCCTAATAATCACTCAAATATAGACTTCGAATAGACTCCGTTCATATTATCAAGAGGCAGCCATTTTGTCGGCTATCTTTGATGACCGGCGCGTCATTGTGAATAAATTTGAATTATTCGGAGTGGCTAGACGCTATCCATTATTTCGTTACGTCAAGAACGAGAATGTCTCAAGCGATTCTGACCTTGTTCTTCATACAATTTCTTTATACATAAGGGACAAAATCGCTTCCAAAATCGATGGTACACCGGAGTATGTATGGCCAATGACGGGTTAATAGGATAACCAAAACTTCTGCCGTACGTCACCCCACTTGACAGGCCGGACCGGGAGAGGCTGGTTAAGAGGTTAATTATTTTCCTCAGGGCTTCCTGGGTGAAGTTAATGTAAAAAAATATTAAATTAAAGATGAGATTTATATGAAGCATTGTACACCTTGTTCCATGGGGGGGGGGGGGGGGGTGATTATTTGTGAAAATTATTAAATAAGTAAAAGTAATTCAAATTTTGCATTCGATTGACAAATAAGTTGAATAAACACCACCTCCTTCCTGATGTTTTGCAAGCATAGGCTAATACAATTTACAAACACTACTACATTTTTTCAACATGTGATTAAATGTGTACCTTTTTAAAAATACTATATCTTATCTCGAATAATAAAATACCTGAAGTTTTACGTATGACCGTGAAACAATTGTCTTGGTTGAGAGAGATAAGTTTTAAAATCAGTAGATAAACAAGTACAAATTAAGATATTGGACAATGAAATATTATATTTAGGAACTACAGAAATTTGAATAAGATAAAACTAATTATGTATTTATATTCAAAAACATCTGTTCTACAGCCATTTTCAAAAAATATGTTGTTCAAATAAGGTAACTAGGTCATTCGTATGGACACTTTACGCATACATCTTTCAAAGTAACTATTTACAGAATACTGCCTTGTCCAAACTAAATACATTTATGAATTCTATACATATAAAACTATCTATACATATACATATATACAAGTTTGCAATATGCAAGGTCACTTTAATATGATATTCATTTGCATGTTCCTTATAAGAGCTCGTTTTGACCAAAATGATCCACCAATGTGAAGATGTAAATACGTGTTGGACCTTGACCTGAGATGCGCACTCTCGGGTTGTCCAGTGAATTATTGAATAATCTGTAAATAAATCTGTTGTAAAATGTTTCTTAACTATTATCATTTATATAAATTGTAATATTTCCAATTTAGCAATGTATATTACAGGGTGTCCGCCGGCAGATTTTATACTTCAAAAAACAAAATTAAATAAAAATATGAATACAATGAAAGCTATTTATTTATTATCTCACATAAGAATAATACAGATTTTAGTTTTTAAAAATCACTCTACTCAAATGGTGTCCTTCTAGCCGCAAACATTCTTGCAATCTTTCCTTCATGTTGGGGAAAACTCGCTTGCAAAGTTCTGGACTGATAGCTGCAATCTCTCGTCGGATATTTTCTTGTAGGGCCTCAATTGTTGATGGCGAATTGCCGTGTACGCGAGATTTAACGGTTTCACCTCTACCGAAAAAATAAGGTCCAATTATGCCTTTTCCAGATATGGCACACCAAACTGTGGTCTTCGGGCTGTGGAGAGGCTTTTCATGGGCTTCTTTTGGATTGCTTGCACTCCAATAACTGTGTTCTGTTTATTACAATGTTCTGTTTATTAACGTACCCCTCAATGTGAAAATGCACCTCGTCACAAAAAAATATATTACATAAACGTCGTAGGCGTAGAAAATCGTTCCAGAACGACTCTAGCACAATTCTGCCTTTCTATGTATTCATCTTCTTTCAACAGCTGGATGATTTGGAGCTGGTATGAATGGAATTTTAATTGTTTTTGAATAATTTTGTGTACTGACGTCTTTTTCACACCCGTTTATGCTGCAATCTTTCGGGCAGACTTACGTGGATTTTGTAAAATTTCCCTTCTCACAAGTTCTGCGTTTTCAGGAGTAGTTACAGTCGTTGAAGGTGCAGGACGAGGTTCATTTCCGACTGATCCAGTTTCTCTAAACTTCTGTACCCACGCCCAATTGGTTCGACGGGCCATCCTTCAATCGTCGTATATCAAAGTGAGAACAAAACCGACGCCTCGCCACATTGATCAAATTATTGTTTGCAAAATATGCCTCAACCGTAAAAGCGCGGTGCGTTACCGTTCAACAACCCGCAATACTCTCACGTCGAGTGATACCCCGCTCCCTCTGCTGCCGACTTCCTACGTGCCGTGAGCTCAGTTCAAAGTGTAAAATCTGCCAGCGGACACCCTGTATATTGTACATCTCAGAAAATATGAATGTGAAATCCTACAATAATACAAATTATTTTGCACTAACAATATTTTATCATATACTATAAAGTAGAAATATGTTTTCTGAGGTTAAAACTCTTGACCTCTTGATTTTCTATCAAGAATGTCTAGGTCAATGTTATCTATTATTTCGATATTCAATATAGCTATTATTTTCAACTAGGAATCATTTTGCCGCATCATTAGTATCTTTGTGCAAAATTGGCAGAGAATCTAAGCCTTGTTAATATTTATTCAATTCACATTTAATTGCTGTTCCAGATTGGCGGCAGTGGCTCTCCGGTCCGACGGGGGCCCACCAGCAAGGGAGGGGGCACCCCCACGCGGCCGCGGCCCTCGGGGGCTGTGCGCGGGGTGGAACCCAAGCTGGCGCAGCTCATCCTGGACGAGATTATCGACGGAGGCCCCAAGGTGGTGTGGGAGGACATCGCCGGACAGGAGGTTAGCCTTTTCAACATAATCCAGAGTGGTGAACGACCCGTATTCGGAGTGGAAAATAGCTTGATTTGGTACTTTCCAATCTTTTCCCCCTCATCACTCCCTTCAAGCTCACAACATACACCAATTGGTGATGCTATAGCCCACTGACTCCCCACAGTTTGGACTCCCAATCCGAAGGTCGCGGGTTTGAACCCGGCGTTCACAAATAAATTTTATTTGATTAATTTGTGTTATTTCACAATTAATTAATTAAAAATATTATATAGTATATTTGCGGCACGTTCCAGAGTGGAAGATACTCTCAGTATTGTCCTGGTGTAAGACCACCATTCAGAATTGAAACATAGCTTATAAATGGCTTTAGCCGTGTTTAGTGACTAGATCTGAATAGCCAGGTACTTCCCCATCTTCCTCTTCCCCTCCCCTCAACCTTCAGCCTCACAACATACCCCAATCAGGGATGCCATAGTCTCACTGGCTCCAGGTGGGAGCAGTTGGGATTCTTGTGCGGTATTCATATAAATAAATCTGACTGTTGATTCTGCATTCACCATATTCCTAGCCGAGTATTCGGTAGCCAAGTCTATTTTATAATAAACTTCACCAGGGACTCATTGGGTGCTTGGTAATGTCTTCTGGTTCCACAATGTGGTCCCCAGGTATCTTAGCCTTCTTTCTAGTCCTACTAGCTCCCTCAGTCAGTTTCTTTCCATATTGAGTATGTCTTCTTTAAATCTGTTCTCGTATTGAGGGTTATGAAGTTTATCTCCACCTTGGAGGCTACCACTACCCCAAATTCAAATTATTGTAACCCTGGAACATTATTACATATAACAATTTATTGTTTGTTTTCAGGCAGCAAAGCAAGCCCTACAGGAGATGGTGGTGCTCCCAGCCATCAGGCCGGAACTGTTCACAGGATTGAGAGCACCCTCGCGAGGACTACTGCTGTTTGGACCACCTGGCAATGGTAAATAATACTATTCCATTACCTAATCAATATTGGTTCATAATTTGACAGGCATAGATTCCTTGAAAATGCTAACTTGGCAACCCCCCGATATTATCTATTTGTTTTCCAAACTTATTAACCTTTATTTCAGGCAAAACCTTGCTAGCTCGCTGCGTGGCTGCTGAATGTTCCGCCACTTTCTTCTCCATCTCTGCGGCGACCCTAACCTCAAAGTACGTGGGCGACGGCGAGAAGATGGTGCGGGCGCTGTTCCAGATAGCCCGGGAGCTGCAGCCGGCCATCATCTTCATTGACGAGGTGGACTCGCTGCTGAGCGAGCGCTGCACGGGAGAGCACGAGGCATCCCGGCGCCTGAAGACGGAGTTCCTGGTGGAGTTTGACGGGCTTCCGAGCGGAGGGACCGAACGAGTTATCGTTATGGCCGCTACAAATAGGCCGCAGGAGCTAGATGAAGCGGCTCTTAGGTAGATTTAAAAAATTGTTTTTTCTTTCATTATTCTATAGTCCAGTCAATTTAGCAAAATCCATTGCAAAAGGTTGAGTAGTTTTGAATTCTTGATATTATTATTATTTATTTTTCTATAAATCAAAATATATATTTATGTATAGGCGGGTATGGGTACCGCCGCCCAGAAAACCATTTATTGGATAACCAACACCTCTGCCGTAGGTCACCCCAAGTGGTTCGCATTTTACATTTGGTGACTTAGCAGGGGTGCCCGGGTTCATAGGGTGAAGTTTGTCCAGGCCTTGGTGGCGGATGCGTCTGCCCAACAAATGCGTGGCAGGCCAGATCGGGAGAGACTGTTGAGGGAGATCTTTTGACTTCTCCAGCAGGGCTCTCTCGGAAAATCTCTTGCACTGCAGTGGGAGGTATGGAATCATTCATCCGTCACTCTTGGACACACTGACCCCAGATTCCTTCCCACCCCTCATACCTTTTTCCTTCCCAGAACATCATCTCCTTCCTTTCCTAAAAAGAACTCTCCACACAGCATTGCCAAAGATGATTTAGACTAGATATAATTATTTTCTTCAGGGCCTCTTGTGTGGGGCTTTTAAAAAAAAAAGTGGATTGAGTAATTTACTGGCGAATTCACTATCTGCTAGTAAATTTCGTTTTGTTCACAATCTGCTAGTTAGCTAGTAAGTATGATTACATTAGTGAATTCGCCGGCTCGTAGCTTGTAAACTCGCTCAACGTAATCGAGGCTTTATGCTCAAATTGTAGCAAATTTACTCTACTTTTCGAATTTTGCTAATAATTTTACTAATATGTAATTGGTAAGTTATGTTACTAAAAAATGATATCTGCTGATATACCTAACCTACCCATGGTTAATATATTTTATATATCTCAGGATCCTTTTGACATACAAATGTCAACTTATACTCAAATTATTGAAAATTTTATGTACTTTAAAAGTGATCTTTACGAAGTTTTACAAACATCCCATATTTTAGGAGATATTTAATATAATTCATAAGGCTTTGATGATTTTTTTTTTTTCAAAAACCGCTGTTTATTTTTTAAGTTTTATCTTGGGAATCATCACACCTGTATAGCTCATCATCTAGTGCTCAAATTGTAGATAACAAATCTTCTTACAAAAAGGTTTAAAATTGAAATTCAAATTGATTGTTTCTATCAAAAACGTTTTGTGAAATATCTGGGGAAGACGAAAACAAGTGCCTAAATTTTGCTGTTTTCACAGGGTAACACCGGGCGCGGGGGTTCACTAGTGTCGAAAATTTGGTTCTAACGTCACTTTGGCATTATATGTGGCAACCCAAACAATATATCAAAAATTCAAACCTACCTAACCTTTTGCAAGGAATTGCCTTTTTTGTGCTATATTGACTGGACTATTTATTCCTGCTACTGCTGCTTGCAAGATACGTTTGTCAAGCACTACTGCTGTTACCTTGTTATAAAAGTGTTATATGAAACCATTAACACGTGTTTTAGGAGTAAAATAAATTTGTTACTTTAGTACAATGTAACACTTATTGTTAAAGCGGTAGACAAACGCGAAGTTCACATCAAAAAGATACTTATAACACAGTAGCGCTCGCCATACAATCCCATACAGACCCGCCAGACGTAAAAAGATCATGTGTTATAAGCGTGGTTTGAATCTTCGCTAATCGGCGTTATTTTTCGTGACCGCTACGATCGCGATATCAGAAAAGTTATGCGACCCCCCCTTCGTCATTTTGAATACACGGAGCATGCACGGAGCTGTCAAGTTGACATATCCAGTACAAAGAAATGATATTCTCTCGACCGCTTCCGATTTCAACTGACCCCTTCTCCTGCCGTAGGAAGAAATATTTTATAACGTAGTAGTAAGAATCAGTAGAAAAGATACTTTATAACACAGTATCTTTGTATGTGAGCTTCGAGTCTGTACCGTGCTTAACACTGTACAGATGGGGGTGGACTGTGAGTTGTCACAAAAAAAAAATATATTATGGAAATAAGTTGTTTAGAAATTGTTACAAAGTTAAAAAAACTATTAACACACTCCTATTACATATTATTTGACTGTTTGTCTAATAAACCCAATGTCTATCACTTCCAGACGTTTCCCGAAGCGCGTCTACGTGTCTTTACCCGACTCGGAAACTCGTGCCGCCTTGCTACGCCGCCTGCTGGAGAAGCACGGCGCCCCACTAGCGCGCTCCGACCTGCTGCGCCTCTCACACCTCACCGACGGATATTCTGGCAGCGACCTCACCGCACTGGCCAAGGACGCAGCCCTGGGACCCATCAGAGGTAACCTAACGCATACTAATATATTCTTCATTCACCTTTTGATATCCGACTTTAGACATAGACACTGACCCCAGATTCCTACCACATAGTTCCTGAGGGAAATTATTTTCCTCAGGGCTTCCTGTGTGGAGCTACTTAGCATGTTCAGAAAGTAAGTGTATTGTGATCATAACGGACTGTGGTTTTTTTGTTTTTGAGGGTTTTCAACACTGAATGGTAGAGTTGACGATCCATATTTCCATAATATAGTGTGGTAAGGACCTTGGGTGAGTCCTGAAACTCTTCTCCAAGATGGTGCATTCACACCAGGCAGCAAAACAGCTTCCATCCAATTCGGATTTCAGATGGGATTAAAAGGATTTCAAAATACGACCTTTGTGTTGAGTTTGTGAGATTGTCACCACAATCTGGGAGAAAATTGCCTTGCCGGGCATTTCGATGAATCTGGATTAATATTCTCCTCTCGTTTATAAAAATCACAACTCGTACTTATAAAATCACAACTCGTAAGTGATTCGTCGACAACACACAGCCCAGAGTTCTAATTGTTCCGTGTCTTGTCAAAGAATGAGGTTCTTCCTTCCTGTTCACTGACATCTCCATGGACAAACTGGCTATTATAATTAAGTTTTTTAGAGTTTGTTGTTTAAAAGATTGTTTGTTGTTTTATTATTTTTTCTAAACATTTTCTTTTTGTTCGATTTTTTATTATTATAATTAAGTTTTTTAGAGTTAAGTTTAAAAATACTGGCATTGTTTTTCTTTGTGTTTGCTTATGAGTATATTAAAATATGATTACTGCAGACACATTAGTCTAGGGATATTTATATTTGTATTTAATTTTGTTTTATATTACCAACATGAATGTTTTATAAATATCCTGTTTGTGTCTCAAATAAATAAATAAATAAAAATAAAATACCAGTGCGTAAAAACACAAAGACAATTTACTGCTTGTGAATGTAGTTACCCCTACATGGTTGCATAATTTATATGTAACAAGTGTCCAGTTGCGAGAAGGATGTCGGTAAGATTTCCCACCAAGCGCGATCCACGTTCAGCACAGGAAAAATCAGGTCAATTGCTGCCGCGAGTTTCTTGAGCGACTTGAATTGGAAGGTGAGGATTTTCTGATCTCTATTGTGACTGGAGACGACACGTGGGTGGATCATTACAAGCCTTAGACAAAAAAAACAGTTGTTACACCAATTACTGCCAAAAATTTGAACACCGATTTTTTACGGAAAAAAATCACCGCCTCAGTGTTTTGGGACTGAAAAGGTATCATTTTGGTCTAATTTCTGCCCCATCTTCTGACCATCAATGCACAGCAAATTGTGAAACCCTAACAAAATTCAAAAAGAGCATTCAAAACAAAAGGAGGGGAATACTGATGAGAGAAATGTGCTTGTTGCACGACAACTCTGTCGTCACACATCCTTAGCTTTCAAGGCGCTCTTGGACTCATTTGGTTGGGATGTTTTGAACCACTCCCTATTATTCCCCTGACTTGGCGCCTTCGGATTATCATCTTTTCACCTCCCTGAAGGCACACTTGGACGATTGGGTGCAGAAAGAGGTTTTATAAAACTTGTGCCACGGCTCACCACATGCATTGAACTGGATGGCAATTATGTAAAAAAATAGTCAACAAGTGTTTCTACAATATCCTGCAATTTTTTTTCAAATACACCTTTTCTAAAAAAATATAAAAATCTAGTACATTTACTTTCTGATCACCCCTCGTATTTGGCTTTAGGGTTTCAGTTTGTCAAGTATATCAACAATTTTGAATGGTATTTTGTGCAATACAAATTTTTAATACGAACCACAGTTTGAAAATGGCCTTGAAGTTGGCCAAGTCACAGTTTGAAATGGCCTCAAATACCGAAACAGCTCTTACAATAATAAAAAAAACTAAAATACTTGCAGAACTTAATAACTTTTTTTTTACGTTAACTCCACACAGGAGGCCCTGAGGAAAAAAAATTCCCTCAGGGCCTATGTCATCTTTGAGGATGCTGTGTGGAGGGTAGGAATCTGGGGGTCAATGTGTCTAGGAGAGATGAATGTATGAATCCATCCCTCCCACTGCGATGCAAGGTGATGGGTCAAATGAGTCCGGCTGAAGAGGTCTAAATCAAGTCTCCCTCAACCAGTCTCTCCTGATCCGGCTCGCAATGCAATAGGTGGGCAAACATTCACTGTTAAGAACCAGACAAACCCGGGCGGGTTCACGGGGTGAGGTCCCCTGCTAAGTCACCAAACGTAGCGAACCTATGGCAGGGGTGTTGCCCGCCTCCCAAATTATAAATTTCATTAAATTAAAAAAAAAAATTAAATGAAGTTCTACAAATTAAACACAAAAACAATTAACAATACAACTAGGTATTGTTAATATAGATGCCAGGAGTTTGTTTCTTCCCCAGGCATTGATAGATTGAGATTAATCACTCTTGTACCCGAGAGATTCATCTAACCTTGACTTGTAGTGTACGCTGATCATCCCTTTATGTTTACAGAGCTGAATGCCGAGCAAGTAAAGTGTCTGGACCCTTCAGCCGTGCGCAACATCACATTCGAAGATTTCCTTGACGCACTAAAGAGAATCCGAAGATCCGTCTCCCCGCAGAGTCTGGTGGCGTACGAAAAGTGGTCACAGGAATATGGCGACGTCAGTTTATAAACATTTTTTTCTATTCTTGTGATAATTTATTTTTGTGTTCCACTGGCAACATTATTGTTTGATTACGAATTGCCGCCAATTAATGCTATTAAATTTGTGTTTTATTATGTGAGTGAACTACTTTTGTGCAATAAGTATTGTTTGCTGCACTTTGAGCGCCATCACACTCGGTTAGTATTTACTCTGGTTTTTTTTCTGTGCAATGTGTCATATTTCAGCAGAAAATAATTTAATATTTAATTATGTCGTTTTTATAACCTTCAAGAATACTTCTTGCCCTTTACAAAATTAAGGGGTTTTGAAGAAAACTTTTGACAAAGATTGACAATAAAAAAATTGAAATAAAAAAGCGAAGTTTCTTGCTGGAAATGAATATTGCAGCCCAAAGACAATGTTTGGTTATTTCTAAGGGCCAGTTGTTTCACAGAAATTCAAATTTAACATTGTAATCAAATGGCCATTCAGCACCATTTTGTTTTTTTTTTACATTGGAAAGATCCCCGTTAAACGCCGATTTTAGTTCCGTTTCAACATTCTATCCAATTGTGATAAGCTAACAAGCTCAACAACGTGATAGTGGTCCTCTTCTTTCGATCGAAATTTCTTCAAAAGCTGAAACGAACTTAGAATCGACGTTTAAACGAGGACTTTTCAATTGTAAAAAAAAACAAAATGGCGCTGAATGGCCATTTGATGACAATGTTACATTTGAATTTCTGCTTAACAACCTGTCCTAAGTATGTGATCAACTTCAAAATGATCACTTTATACTTGACAATCATTGTTGGGAAAAAATTCCAAATATTTTGAATACCTTTTATTTTTAACTTAAATTATAGTATAGCCAAATCAAATCGTTAGAAACTTGATTTAATGTTTGCATTATAATAATGTGTTATTTTTATTGAGAAATTTTTGCAAATTATTGCATTAGCTCACACTGTAAGGTTTTTAGTGTACAAATATTAAGTTTTTATATTCATTTTATGCACATTAACTTTTAATTTCTTTGTAAGTACGGACATGAAGTTAGCTATAATAATGTAGCATAATATTTACCCGTTTGTTATGTAGGTTAAATGACAGATTACCTTTATTATTATTATTTATTTTACCTACTGTGAAACAAGGTTATTTTTGTTTAATTTTATAAATTGTTTAAAAAAATTAATATACTTGCGGGAAAAATTCATTATTATTTTTTAACTTAACTACAGAATATACCAATGTAATGTCTTTATAAATCCATATCTGCATAAGTCATCCAGGAAGCCATGAATCCAGTTGTCATTTTTTCATTATTTCATAACATATATGTAGTTAATGCATTAACTACACTAATAATTATTATTATTAGTATAGTTTTTCAAATTGGAATGCATTGTGACTGATGATAATAATATGTACTACAATCATTGTAGGACACTTTTTTCGAATTTGGAATACATTAAGACGATAGACTTCGCTTTTCGGCCCATACAAAAAGGACGCCTGGGAAAAAACACTTTTCTACATCGAAAATTGCACAAAATGAATATATTTTTTTATACTGCCTTCTAGAGGGTGAAAACTATGTCGGTATGTTTTCGAATTTTCGATGCGTTTCGTATTAACGTAAACATTCACTGTCAAACATGTACGATTTATCAAAAAATATTATTTAAGGAAAAAGTGCTGCTAACTCAACTCTCATAAAGAATTATAAAATTAGAAAAAGCTACCGACGTAGCTTCTTCTTTCTAAAAAATATATTTTTTTTAAATTTCAATTTTGTGAAAGTTTTGGTGTAGAAAAGTGTATTCTTCTTAAACCCCTTTTCGAGCGATTTCTGTAGGTAAATTTGAGCGTTGTCTCATTCGCACATTTCGCATTCGCTTGTATTGTAAGTGTGCGTGAGCTTATTGTGAGCGGGACAGAATGACAGACGCGGTTGTTCCGCGTGTCGTTTAAAGTCTAGCCTCTTAATGACTTGTGGTAATATTGCAATGGTTGTAGGTAGGACAGCTTTTTTCAAATTTGGAATATATTAGTGACTTGTGGTAAATTGCAATAGTTGTAGGACAGCTTTTTTCGAATTTGGAATGCATTCGTGACTTGTGGTAATATTCCAATGGTTGTACGACAGCTTTTTTTCGAATTTGGAATGCATTCGTGACTTGTGGTAATATTCCAATGGTTGTACGACAGCTTTTTTTCGAATTTGGAATGCATTCGTGACTTGTGGTAATATTCCAATGGTTGTACGACAGCTTTTTTTCGAATTTGGAATGCATTAGCGATATGTGGTAATATTGCAATGGACAGCTTTGAATTTGGAATGCATTAATGATTAGTGTTAAATACTACAATCATTGTAAGACCCTTTTTTGAATTTGGAATGCATCAGCAACTCGCTATAATCTTTGTAGGGTGGTTCCCATAGGTACATTGAGAGTAATCTGATTTTATTTCTAATGATAGTCGCTATCGACTGGCATTTCAGGATGACTTATGTGGTGACATGATATAGGGTGATGATTTCTGCAGTTAGATAGTATCTGAACATGTATTATGGTGGAAACTAATGTCACGCAAATAGCTGGCATGTAGTCGCTAACAACTCTCCAGCCATATAAAGAAGAAGATGTGAAATAAAAGGAATGAATTAGAACAAATTGAGAGGGATTACATCAGATTAAATTGCTTTTACCTAGGAAGCATTTATTTAAGCTATGAGAGTTAAGGTGGATAATATCGATTATCAGAAAATACGAAAATGAGTCTTAGAGGAAATACTGTAATCATTAATGATATTTATACAAGTTTTCCAAAATGACAGGTGAAATTAAGCATATTTTGAAAAAGAGAAAAACGTCTGAAAATGTATTTTTTTTACGAATACACAATATTATGTATATGCTTACAAGGGTTTTATATCACAAAATGTTTTTGAAGGAAAACTCTACTCAGTACGCAAACTACGTATAAATATTTTTATGTTGTACATTTGTAATCCTTTAATTCAATTGAATTTATATCAAACTGTGCATTTTAAACATAAACCTTGCTTCTTTGGCATTATAATATTAATTCTTATAAAATGAAATTGACATTTCTATTTGGGAATAATGTTTTAACTATAATTTAAAAATTGCACATAACATATTTTTTTACTAAAATGTTTTAAAATTCATAAGGTTTTTATCAATATAACTAAAAACATTCAATGTTTCGTGCGAATCAGCAAATAATAAAGTATACATAAATCTGTATGGCTGCCCAAAATGAATTGAGTATGTAAATCGTCCCCGTTCTGTCAGAAAAGTTAAAGTTCTTAAGAATTGACGTAAATAATCAATACACCACATGAATACGCCACCAACAAAGAAATGCAGATTTCATACATTGCCGCATCCATGGCAACGTAATAGTTTTGTCAATAGCAAAAGCTGTTAAGAAACTTTAATTGTTGACAATGGGGGCTTCCATGCTCAAACCTTTAACCACTGGAGCGACCACGCGAAATAAATAAATTTGCCTCGATTGCTCAAGATTTCCAGACGATTTTTTTTTTTTTAATATTTCGCCAACTTTAAAAAAATCATACCTTCGAATTTAACATGGAGACAAAACTTATTAAAGTTCTATATAGTCAATGAATGAACTTGTATTTTACAGTTTATCTCATATTTGTAATATTTATTAAAAAATCGTCAAGTTTCTAACCGCCTGAATCCTGCAGGTTTGTTTCTTTGAAACTGCCATGAGAGGTACTTGTTCAACATAGAATATTTTCGAATTCTGTATGTTGTCTGTGGTATACTTTATAATGAAAGGTACATATCTATGGAAAAAGGACTTAATTTTAACCATAAACAGCTGATCAGAAATTCTGCAAAAAAAAAATATTTAAAAAATTATTTTTAACATTGTCCTAAAATAGTCTACGAAGTTCAGATTTGCGACATCTATGGTCATAATAGAATCAAGAGATAATTGGCTTTTTTATCTGAAAAGCAATCAGGGACATTTAAAATGGTGCATATATATGCCAAAAATCGCTCCAGTGGTTAATAAATTAATTAAAATTGCATTAAGAGCAAAATAACCTCATTATTATGAGTAAAAAAAAGTTGAAATGACTGTTTCCTGGTCATTTTACATTTCTTATTCCATTGTTGAGTTTTTATGGACCTAATTATTGTAATGTTCTTATAAGAATATTGTGCTTTCCACGTTCTGTGTTGAATATTTCCTGTTGTGAACACTGCCTTATTGTATACTTACTTTCTTACGCCATCGTCATCTTTTTAATCTTGTTCAATACAGTTTTTTGCACAGTAAATACATTTCTCCTTGTGAAAGTTTAAGAAAACACATACAATTCTGTGGAGTGTGAGCATGATAACCCGATAACTGCAAATTCCACTTACAGAAGAGTGATTTTAAATTGCATATCTTCCTATACTTTATAGAAGTAATCGATTTGTTTCATTCAGTAAATGAAAAAGACAATAAGTAAACAAATAAAGAACAGTAGTTACTTAGAATATCTTCTCTTTATCATAAAATTACCGAAAAGCAGTTATCTGGTTTCGTGCCTAATAAACACACCATGGAATTATTTTATCGTAATAATGCGCTGCTTAAATTTGAATGGGTCTTCTATAAAAAACATGCACAAGTTTGTAATATAATGTGGGTCCTTTTTACCAATTTTTATAAACCTGAATGTTCAATTAATAAAGACCAAACTTACAATATTAAATATGTACAAACTTTTTTTTTATGTATTGTTAAAAGTTCAAAGAATGCTACGAAAGTGTATGATAATTTTGGTTCTACGCTTTATTTCTTAATGCCAGCTTATTGAATTATTTCTTGCATATTGTGTAGCGGACATATATATTTTAACTAGTTGGTATATTATATAGTAGTCTCAATCCCAAATAATGTAGATTGTTCATTATAGAAAATTAGTATTATAAGACTTAGTGAACATGGGTTGGTTTCAGTCAAAGAAATCTATGATTATATCTTTGTAACAGTTCAGCCAGAACTTACAATTCTCACCATTAACTTGTAATATTAGTACTAGTAAGAAATGCCCTGCAGACCGTTGATAAAATGTATTTAATAGTGGCGCATGATATATTTTATTTGTAGCATAGTTGGCAGCCAATATCCTACAATTTGTTGTTCCATTTAATATAGTGCTTTAAAGATTGTTAGACAACTTCAAATATCAACGAATTTATTAGTTTTTTGTGTAGGCAAATGTTTGAATCTGCTTCATTTAGTGGCGCTGGTACTTTGTTTGAACTAACTGTTTGGAGATTCCCAGTGGGATCGCTACTTGCGAGCTTATGAATCCAATGTGATGCCAAATATGTCTTGCCACTGTCGCTGCATTTTGGCTTTTTATAAATAATCCTAAGGCAAGGAGACTTCTTCAAGCACATTGAGAGTGTACTTGTTAAATCTTTGTCTCTATCCTCCACAGATTGACAACATGAGATTGTATGTGCATTATGCATTAATAAATTTTATATACAACTACTATTCGAATTGTTTTATTTAGCATGGAATAGGATATTTAGGAAAGGAATGAGACAAAATAAAAGGAGAAGTTTCCCGAACCCAATGTTTATTTGACAAACCAGCACTTTTACAAAGATATAGGTATATATCATTTCAGAGTTAACCTGTGTAACGGATGCGGATAAACTTCAAGTATAAATAGTAATATTAATCATAAATATATATTTTCCAATGTGGTGGTTGTCAATAAACCCTCCCAGGGCGATGTTTGTTTGTTTGTTGTGAAGATGTGTTTGTGCGCACAGGCCGGCACATAGTTCGTCCAATGGGTAATCAATCATTATGGAATGGGCCAATAGAAAACTAGTCAAGCTCTTAAGCCTAAGCATCCCTCTTACTTTACTTCATTCCTCAGAATCCACTCCTTCACTATAATTTAAAATTATTTTTTATCATCTCCTATCTATATCTATGTTTCTAGCAGCTAACGTGATGTCGCGGGCCCCCTCCGTTCCCCCCCTCTCCCCACTGGTCCGTTCATCACTCGGCACTCCACGATCCATCTCATCCATCTTCCTTACTTCCAATACAACACAATCAATATATATCCACATTTGCGAGCACCAATCTTATAATTGTACCTGATTTGTAAAGTTACATTCTTTTTATAAACTAATTTATACCATGGATCTAGCGCATCTATCATAAATCAACAAGGTTTAATGAACTTAGAAGAATCCTCATCCATCCATTCTGCAAGGCCTCCGTTCCGGGTAGTGTTTGTTAGTTGGTTGTGTGTTGGTGCTCGCATCACGGGTGGGGGCCCCAGGTCGGGCCAGGGTCTACTGCGAGGGGTATTGCTGCATGGCGGCGTACATCACAGGGGGCTGCGCCGGGGCGGCCGTTCCGGGGGCCGCTCCCCACCCGGGCTGGATCGTCATGCGATACCCTGCAGAATCAACTCCACCCATTATGCTTTACAGCTATCATCCACCAGATAACATGTTCACTTCACCGTGTCACCGTCACCGTCACACTCTACACAGCATGCTCCACTTCCATCCGAACATTGGATGGTATGCTTAATGCGGTGTGACCGTGATACGGTGATTGTCTTGCAATAAACCATTGGGATATTATTTGAATGTAAATCCTTAAAACATTTTGACAAAAATTGTGTAAGATAGTGATTAGAATTGAGGAGCCGAAAAAAGAGGACTAGTGCAAATGTGTCGATCAATTTCGAAAGCAGCCGGCTCCATTTTTTTTAAAATGGCAGATTTAGTGTTTAAATTAATCTTTACCAACCAGCTTGTTTTTTTTTTCAAAACCGGCTCAATTTATATTTTTATTAGAGAAAAATTGACTTTAATTTATAATTTATTTCCAAACAGGCCAAATCCCTAATCACTGTCATATCGAATTGAACCATCTCCACTACGACCAATTACAGAGCGAGATTTCGCAAAGATGACGGCCTGTTTATTGCATTCATATGCATTGTTTATTCAAATCCAATTTACTTCACATCAAACACAGCCAAAGTCACTATGGATTTGGATTCATTTGATCTAATCTGACCATCTCCAAAATTATTGTCGATTTATTGATTTACATAATTAGCTATTATTTGAAATTCATAACAGTGATTTATTATAGTCTTACTAATACTTTGTTTATATCAAAAGTAAAAATTTTAATGGATTTATCAAGTTGAGAAAATAAATTATTGAATATCTTAGAATTTGAAAAAGAGGACATGGCTGCTTTCGAAATTGATCCGACACAAATAACATTTAAAGAATTTGAATTGAAATTGATTTCTTTATATTATTGAAGCTATGAATCAAGACTGGTAAAACAAAAATGTATAGCTTGGGAAAGGGGAGTCAGAGATAATGATTATTGAGTGAATTTACTACTTAGAAAAAGATGTGTATAATATATATGGCTACTAAGATGTGTATTGGAATAAATAATTACCTGCTGCTGTCTGCGGGTTGTTGTAGGCCGCAGCGTACTGCTGGTACGTGTAGCCGGGAGGCATGTAGCCTGCTTGCATTCCCGGGTAACTCTGCTTAAACAATCAAACACACACACATATTATAATACATCATCACTTCACCATGGTGTTATCAACACAACTCAAACAAACAATCAACCAGCAATATTGAATTTTATAAAAAACATGTCATCCCTGAATTACGCAAAGAAATATTATCAAGAATATCTGTTCACTGGCATCAGATAACAGATTATTTTTCCAGTTGCCTCTCTTTTTTTTTGCCACTCTTAGGCCAGGCAAATACGTACAATTTTTAATAACGTATCGAGCTGAAATCGATGAGCTTCGCGATTTCAACTTGACTACACTATTTAGTTGTTAGATAATCAATCTGTTGTCGTGGAGATTTCCAAACAGTTCTTTGTGTGCGTTTCTCAATCTTTGGTGCTCGTACTCGCATTAATTATGCCTTAGAATATTAATTTTACTTCCTGCATCCAATTCCATCCAGTCAGAAGCAACTCTCCCAGCGCACTTCCCATAGTTTTATTTTTAATTAACATCAGAATCATCATTAAGGACCAGTTATTTCACAGAAATTCAAATGTAACATTGTCATCTTGTTTTTTGACATTTGAAAGGTCCCCGTTAAACATCAATTCTAGGTGCGTTACAGTTTTCTATCAAATTGTAATAATCTGACAAGCTTAACAACGTAATAGTTGTTCTCTTTTGCTGATAATCCAAATGTCACCCCTTGCTATGTTTAGTGACTAAGCAGGGGTGCCCGGGTTCATTGGGTGAAGTTTGCCTACTACTACACCTACTGCGTGGCGGGCCGGATCAGGAGAGACTGATCGAGGGAGTCCTTTTGACCTCTCTAGCAGGACTTTGATGATCCATCACCTTACACTGCAGAGGAAGTGATGGATTCAGACATTCATCACTCTTGAGTTACTAATTATGTCGATAATCGACGCCTTAGGGTTAGTTTTGTTAACATGTCACATTTTGTATGGATTCCACATGATCCGAAGATACAGTATCAAAACATGTTAGCGAACAAAATGGTCAGCCATGAAAACCTCTCCATATAGAAGAATGCCGTAAGTACACCATGCAGGAATGCGGTTTAACATGTCAACCCAGTAATGGCTCTCAATAATTCTCTTGAAAACTAAGCATGTAATTTTGTAAGGGCAGCAAAAAGACGGAAAGCCTACTCCACGCCTAATAATTGAACAGCGCAAATTATTCAGATACTTTTACATTGCAGCAGTCTAGTTTGAATATAACAATGTGATAAATTAGTTCATTAGTGCAGTAAACCCTACACAAGGGAGTAAAACGCTAGGCAGTAAATTCTAGGATGGTTTAGATATATGTACATAAGGCTTACGTTTTAAGCATGGATTTTAGAAAATACAAAAAGTTGGGAGCATCAAGATGACGTTATTCCATGTTTGTTTCCATTTGAACGTAAATAATTTTAAATAATAACTGCTCATCAAAAGAGAATTGAGTAATGCAATCAGGTGTAGCTATTTTCAGCCGCTTGTTTTTTAGTAGCAAAAACTGCTAGGCAAAATTGCTGGGTTACAACTTTTGGGCGCACACTCCTTCAGTGGGTCAGATTTCATACAAAATCAGAAGGGGGTGGGATTTAGTTAACGAGAATGCAATCGGATCAAAGAATGAGGATATGTCCTGACTAGACTAGGCCTAACCAAAACTGGCTGTAAAATAGACAAGATAAACTGATGTTAACATAATCAAAATCTTATCAGATATAGTATTTTGCGGAATTAACCCGAAAGTAGGACGGTTAAGTTGTCATAATGAATATTGATAACTAAGAAAGAATTAAGTGGCATCGGTCATACCTGAGGATACCAGTAACTCGCCATTTGCTGCTGATAATTGGTATACGGATATTGCGCTCCTTGCGCCGACAACTGCTGCTGTTGGGCACTGGCCATGCTCTGGAAATAAAAGAATAAAAGCAATAATCAATACGAGTCTTTACATTTTCCAGAAACAAAAGTTTACCATGTTCCAGAAACAAAAAGAAAAGTTTACATGTTCCGGAAACAAAAGAACAAAAATAATCATTAATATATGAATTTACAATAAAACTAACTTAACATTGTTTGTACTCGCACCACCATTCATTTTGATAAACTTACTATTTGCTGTAGCGGCTAAAAACTTTATCTTAAGCCCCCCCACATCACAATTTTTACCATTACGGAACTTTGGACAAACATTTGTGGTTACTTTTGGATAAACATTAGTTCTAACTTAAGTTTCAGGGATAGCAAATAAGAAATGTAACAACTAATTGAATAGGTAGATTAAGGACTTATAATTTTTATAAATCACTGCGAGGTACAGGGTGTATTTCCTGCCCATTGAACTGTTTGTGGTCAACTTGAAAACTCAAACACAATGTTTAATTATTTTTTATTATTGTTGACGGATTGATAAATTAATATTAAAAACAGTCCTGCATACATTCATTATCTTTTCAGTTGGTTTTCTTATCAGTTCCTTCATCTTGTTCGTACTTTGTGGGTATGTAATCTGTACAAATCCTAATCTTGACGTGTTTGGCCAAACCATTGATGATTTAGTCATTTAGTGGGTCTCTGAGAATTTTACGGAGCTAATTAGTAGAGTATTAAGTAGAACAATTACAAGAAGGTACAAAGTTATAAATAAGTAATCAATTTCTGTGTGGTCTTGAGCATCAATCAAGTATCAATTTCAGCGCTCACTCAGATAATACAATAACTACATATTATATTAGGTCCTTACATATGAAATTGGCGTTTTGCCATACTGGCAACTTTGATCTCAAATATCTTCTCTTTGATTATGAATTCCAAATTCAAATTTATACAGCTATTTACTCATGTATTTGTGTTTCGAAAATTATAATTCATTTGTTTTTTTCCTTAATTGTTTTTTTTCTTTGCGTCACTTAGTTTACAAAATGGAAAACTTGAAATATCGCATTATTTACGAGTACGAGTTCCACCGTGGCACCAGTGCTGCAGAAACGGCTCGAAGGATTAATGATGTGTATGGCGACGGTGTCGCAAAAGAAAACACAGTGCGTTTTTGGTTCCAACGTGTTCGTTCTGGAAATTTCGACCTGCAGAACAAGCCCCGTGGACGGCCGGACACCAAAGTTGAAAATGAAGAATTGAAGGCTATTGTGGAAGCGGATCCATCGCAAACCACGTCCGAGTTAGCTGCAGGTTGCGGTGTTAGTGATAAAACTGTTTTAATCCACTTGAAGCAAATTGGGAAGGTGAAAAAGCTTGAAAGGTGGGTGCCTCACGAATTGAGTGAAGCAAATCAACAAACGCGCATAGACTGCTGCGTTGCATTACTCAACCGAAGGGATTTTAAATCGAATCATTACCTGTGATGAAAAGTGGATCCTGTACGATAATCGGAAGCGCTCATCGCAATGGCTGAACCCTGCCGAACCAGTCAAACCATGCCCCAAGCGAAAATTGACTCCAAAAAAGTTACTTGTGAGAGTTTGGTGGACCAGTGGTGGTGTCGTTCAATACACTTTCTTAAATCTGGCCAGACGATTACGGCAGATGTCTATTGTCAGCAACTGCAAACCATGATGGAAAAGCTAGCTGCTAAACAATCGAGGCTGGTTAATCGCTCTAGGCCACTGCTGCTTCATGGTAACGCTAGACCACACACTGCACAACAGATGGCTACCAAATTAGAGGAGCTACAATTGGAATGTCTAAGACATCCACCGTACTCTCCGGACCTTGCCCCAACAGATTACCATTTTTTTCGAAATTTGGATAACTTCTTGCAAGGGAAAAAATTCAACTCCGATGGGGCAGTCCAAACCGCCTTCAAAGATTTTATTGATTCCAGTCCGAATGGTTTTTTTAGTAAAGGGATCGATGAACTACCTATGAGATGGCAAAAATGAATGACTTAAATATAAGCGCCTCCGCCCACTGAGGCAACTGAAAACTCTCAACTGCCAACTGTCTTTGTATGACAATGTGATGGCCCGCACACTTCACAATGACACAAAACCCCGTTGTCAATGGTAATGCAAGCGGTGACTTGCGACTTGGACTGCTGATTGCCCTGGCCGGCCGTTGATAGTTGCCAGCTGTCAGCTGATTGTTCTTATTCTATGGTTAAACAAGCTTTTTGACCAATCAAGACAGAGAAAACAGCTGGTTTTAGTTGGTTTTCAGTTGCCTCTTCAGCGGAGCGCCTAAGAAATAATATTTATCCCTGGCTTGAATAATTTGGAAAAAAATATAAGAAACAGGAAATAAAATCCAAGCATTGTCTAATGTCATTCTGAATCTATGTAGGTACTTATAAATGCTTTAGCTTTCCGAGAATCACAGGTTGTATATTTCTAATTTACATAAAAATCTTTTACCTCCAATGAATAACATTATAAGCCGATGTTTATTAGTTTCACGACAAATAAAATTTAATGTGGTATCATAAGAATGGAGTTATATGAATGCATTACTTACTATGGAAGAAGAATTCATATCATGAAGTAATAAATAACAGTATATCAGCTACGACCAGGGGGCGTACTTTGAAAGGATACTAGGCCAACACGCCACCCATGGGGTTATTATAGCTGTAGGGTTTCAGAAGTATAAAGAAATAATACATGAATTATAATAATTTTTTTTTTTTAAAAAGAAAGACAAACATTCCCGGGTTACGAATAACCCAACAACATTTGAAAATCTCCTACTACCACCACACTAAGCAGAAGATGTTGTATAAATGAAATAATACATGAATTGTACATACTAATCACATATACTTCCTACCCTCGATTAGTGCGTGCGTATTTTGAGTTTGTAAAATGCCAAACGCACTCATAGTTTACCAACGCTGTGGTTTCATAAGTATTAAGAAATAAATACTTTAGAATTTACAATGTAAAAAGTTTCAGACTTTTTGTATAGCAGTACATTGATACATGTGCACACTGTTGCATGATTTAATATATTCATCAATGACATTCTATGTGTTACAGTCAAATTGATAAATTAGCCAATGTAATTAAAGAGGCTGTATTAACTCATAATACATTAATACATTCATAAATAATTTTTAAAAACCCAACCTAACAATCTACTTTGTATTAAATACAAAATAAGTTTTTACTCGCTTACTTATAATCGTAGCGTCACTAATACGCGTCGTATTACGCCGTAACAGTGAAAAACTTGACTTATTATCACTGCGTGTGTATGGTTAAAACGGCTTTAAACCAAACAAACAAGTTTAAACAGGTTTAAGGCCAACTTTACAAAACCAAGGATGAGTCGGCGAATACCGCAATTATAAGTAAGGGGGTTAGGATTTTAGGTTAGTTTTTTTCATCACTTTGGCTAGATAAAATAATCACTTTGGCTATAACAAATGAATCCTTGAGACCGTACAGTTCCTGATAATGTGCACATCGGAGAGTGTGTATATGATTGGTCCACAATGGTGCTGGTGTAGTATATTTTACGGATAAGTTCTAGGAGTACGTGCTTAGAAAATATACACAATTGCTGCGTAGTAATAACATAGTATACTTTCCAACACTGCGACGTGTAATTTAGACTTGAATGTATACGTGATTAGTACGCACCTCTGCGTTCGAAAACCATGTACTTACAAATTACGCAGTCAGGGGGTTGAAATTCTCACTAAAGCGAAAGGCAGGTTTATAGGCAAATAATTATTATTTCACCAATCTTTGCAAATTCACTTTGTGGCATCATTTTATTTAAATAAAACAAATTACTTTATGTAAACCACTAAATCAATGTTATAATATTTACATGTTTCAAAATCTGGGTGGTTTCTTCGTCAGGATAATAACATGAAATAATTATTATCATCTCATACATTAATTTATTCATGTTATTATCCTGACGAAGAAACCATCAGTTTTGACACATGTAAATATTATAACATTGATTAAGTGGTTTACACAAAGTAATTTGTTTCATTTAAATAATCATTGGCTTGACACACTTTTTTACTTTAGAAGTAGCTGAATACTGAAAGGTTCGCCAAAGGAATTATTTATTTTATTTTTATTTTATTTTGCACAAACAAACAGTACATAATTACATGGAAGAAAATAGTTACAGTTATAGAAAATAATACAATAATAGGTACCAATGACATGTCGCAGCCTAAATTAAGTTAGTATATATTATGGAAGGAGAGAGGGAATAGTGTTTGTGTGTGTTTGTGTGTGTGCATGTGGATGTGTATGTGTGTGTTATGTGTGCGAATTCAGTATGCTAGAAAAGTTTTTCATAAATAGGGGGAGGGAATCAAAAAATATATCGGTATTTGTGCCTTTTTGAATTGTGTTGAATGTTTGAAGGATGCGGGAAACTGGGGAGTTGCCTGCAGCATTTGTTTTATTACTAGCTGTGTAGAAAAAGTTGTTGTGTCGAGTTCTTTTAAATGGGATGTTAAAATTTAATTGTAGTCTGCAATTAAATGCCATTTATTATGAATAATACCTATTTACCCACAAATAATATTAATAATGAAATTGGGCAGCACAATTCGCCGTTGAATTCAATTCTATGGCAATTGCGCAAATAAAGTTTCCAAATTTTGACATATTATAGGATATAGATATATAATATTTATTTCTATATCAAGAACCAAAAGCTACACAAGATGAAAAATTGAATGTTTGCCATTGCTGTAGCACAAAATAGGAAACATTGGTCAGATCTTATAGTTTGACCAACAGAACGAACCATGGTGATTACTACAAATTACTTTACTAAAGTAGAAGCAGTAAGTATTTGTAGTGAAAAGATGTAAGGCGGAATCGTTTAGTCACATGTAAAGGAATTGGAAATTCTAACATTTTACAATGATAGTAGGAAAAAAGACAATGTGGAAAATAAGATCTTTAAAATAATGTAAGAATGGTTCAAGCTAGAGATTTCAGTATCTTCGTCAGTCGCAAACATGAAAATACAACAACATTATGTCTTTTGGTAAATATTTATTTAAAAATCATTTTGTCTTTTAGGTATTTATTTCAGGTCAAGTTTGTGGCGTGTAACATGGTTAATTCCCATGCCTCATCCATTAATTAATCCTGAACACTTGACCAAAATATTAAGTGTTGAGTCATTAACTCTCCTATCTCACATTAGATAGGATGTACACTTCATCATGTGTCACTTGTAAATAGATATAGTTTTCATTTGCAAAAATGTCTGTTTCAAGTGATTACAATAAGAATGATTCTTTCTGGATTTTTAATATAAACTCAAACTGTGTAAATATGTAAACTCGCATTAGATGCGTTTTTAAATAGAAAGAAAAAGGAGGAGAATCTTAGTTTTAGTAGAACGAAGGCGCTGCATTTGTGCAATTTGTGAGTTAATTCATAATGAGTAGTAGGCGGCTAGGCGGTGGCAAAACGAAGAATTCCAAATTGAAAATCCGCAAAAACATCATTCGGAGATATTGAGGTTTGAAGTTTAGAATTTATTTGTTATTACAATAACATATCAATTCTAAACTTCAAACTTCAATGTCTCCGAATGATGTTTTTGCGGATTTGTGACATGGAATTCTTCGTTTTGCCACCGCTTAGCCGCCTCTTAATAATGAGGTTTGGAAATGTGTATTGTTATATTTAATTCTGGTTGGGATTGCAGTTTACAGCCTTTACCAATCTGTAAACTGAACTCCTGTTGTGTTGTGAAAATTTGTTAATAAAAACACTTGCATTATCCAAGTCAAATATATATACTAGAAATATTTTTCTACAATTAACTAAAAAACGTAACAGCACGAGGGAAACTAAAGTGGCCGAACGAGACCGACACGTGAACCGGAATGGTGCCTTGTGGCGAACGAAGGCTCTCGGTGGTACCAGTATGGAAAATCTATCAGTGTTAATAATTTATGGTTGAGGTTAATCAACCAAGGAGAAAATAATGTATTTGTTTATCAAAATAGCACTTGAAAAAAATTTCAAATGCATTGCGAGGAAAGATCATTGTCAAGTTCAAGGTCAAAGCGAGTATTGTGTCTGGACTGTGGTGTCAACGAATATGGCAAGCTTGTTTTGTGACACAAGGACAAATCTAATGAATGAAAGCATTTTAAGAATGTGTGCTTACTCCTCTTCATACAATGATTATCCCTTTACTTATTATTGTCATAAAACAATAAGCTATATTAATTAAGACTTACCCTTGGTACAGTTTCGCTTTAATCGCTTATCCTGATATGAAAGTAAGTCTGCTAAGATACCCGCTATGATATTCGAACGCGTGCGGTCAAACTGCAGCAGAGAGTCATATCCTTGTATATTGTCATATGGAACACTTCTACACAGATATCATGATAAGGGGGATGTCCCTTTAGGAGGGGCTACTCGCTACAAATGAGTACAATGAAATGAGTCATGGTTAATAAACAAAGGCGGTTAAACAAACCTGACTGTCGCCTCCTCCGTTCTCCTTGCCCCAGAAGCATTTCACTGTGTGTCCGCTGATTTCGGTATTGTGAGTAGCTTCTATGGCATGTGTGGCAGCTTCTTTGGTAGTAAACCTTATAAAGGCGTACCCTTTATCTTTGAAAACCCTAATGTCCTGAATTTGTCCAAAGGGAGAAAATGTGCTTTGCATAAGGTCCTCCGATATCACATTGTTGGTGAAACCTCCACAGTAAACTGTACAATTTGTTGGTGAGCTCTGGTTATAAACTTCATCGAAGGTGGGCTGCTTGCCTCTCTTACTATTGGTTCCTCCTTCGTTTGGCCTTACAGCGGGAGGTTTCCTCGTTGACCAATTAGTTCTGATAGAACGTGATCCGAGCCACTGACCGTTCATTGCGGCGATAGCATTCTCGGCTTCGGCCTTTTTCACAAACGAAACGAAAGCATAACCTTTCGATTTCAACGTTTGCGGGTCTCTCACGATTCTGCAGTTGGATATTTCTCCGAAAGGTGCGAATGCTTCTCGGAGGGTCTGTGTCTCGATCTCCGGTGACAGATCACCGACGAAGATGTGATGGTGGTTGCTGGTATCAGTTTTGGGCTGGTTGCCAGGACTCGTCGCCCAGTTTACCTTCATTTCTTTATCGAGGAAGACCCGTTTGTTCATGGCGGCCAAAGCTGTCGCCGCCGACGTGTGTGTTGTAAATTCAATAAATGCATATGGGTCATTTCCAGGCTCTCGAATTATCTTACAACCCTTTACTTCGCCTATTTGGGAAAATAACGCACACAAAAATTCTTCTGTCACCGACACGTCGAGATTACCGACGTATAGAGTTTTCGGGTGGCTTTCGTCGCCCATATTTAGTTTAACTGATAACTAGATAAAACTTAAATACGACAATTAACACTACTATCAACGAATGTGACTAAATAAATATGTTATTTCATTCCACATACACACTAAAAGCGGGATATAGGACATGAAACGTCGGTAACAGCGTCGAGTGTTCACCGAAAGACGTTGCTGTTGATTTCCTGTACTGTTCGTTAATTGCAACTGAACGCAACCATCTTGTTTGTAGCTTCCTGTTTGTCTTTCAAATTTCAGCGGCAATGCTTTTTTTCCGTAGCAGAATCTTATTGCATATAGTATTTTCTTATTGGTGATCATGAACAATTCTTATGAAAAGAGGGAATTCATGACGTATTTCAGTTTAATTATAAAGTTGGAAAATCTTGAAATGTTTAGAATTTATTTGTACTATAGTCTCAAGCAATTTATTTTACGCTTAGCGCATATTATAATAGTAATTTTCAAAAATGACAATGATATTTTTGTTGAAAATCTTCGAGATTATTTTCAGATTTCTTCAGATTTTTAAAAATTATATTTATGAATAACAAAAAAAAGATTGAATAATATTTTTTTCCGAAAATATCTCAGCGTCATCGTCAATGGGAAGTAGGCAAGTAGATAGGTACCATAAATAAACCAATCCCGTATAGCCGGTTCCCACGGGGCGACTTTTGTCGGTCAACTCGACAGTTGAAAGCTAATCGACACGTGTGAACACTTTGTCAACAAAGTTATCAACTTTTTTTGTTGCTAGCGAAAGTTGATAGCCCGTCTACTTTTGTCGTTCAAGTATGACTATCGCCATTTTGGTTTTACTAATCGTTCAAGTTTTACATCGAATCGTCGCGTCTGAACACATGTTTCAAGTCGCTTATCATTTTTAGTTACTCGCGGGAAAAAGTAAACGTCAGGCGTTTCATTTATTCGGTACTATTTCCTACCGTCATGGAATCCGTTTCAACCAAAAAATATCTGAAATGGTCGGACGATTTAATGTTCAGATTTATGGATCTGTACCAAAGCCATCCCTGTCTTTCGGATCAAAAACAAGAAGTATACAAAAATAGAATATTATTTTTGAAATGTAAATAATATTATTTTGAAAAAAATTGTGTTGGATGCGCCTAATTCACTCCTTCTCATGATCCATTTTCTCATCCAAGTACGACGTTTTTTATATTTTTTCATAATCTCCAGCTCCTCTCACAGAACATCAGAAATTAGATAGACGCACGCACTAACAATTTCAGTTGACGCCATTTTGAATCTCAAAATCGGTTCAACTTAAATTGAAACGTGGGAACAAAATGTTGCTCAACTTTTTTCGTAAAATAAAAGTTGGTCAACAAAAATCGAAACGTCTGAACGCCCCAGTAGGTACTGACCATAAATAAACCACTCACTGAAGAATTTTATTTTGGTCATAGACAGCTGAACATGATGTTGAAAAATTGTAAAAATATGGTGTCAAGCCACGGACCACCACGGACACACACCATGTCCGTGAAAAAGGATACTTTGAAAAGTAGTTGGCATGATAACTGTTCGAGTGCTTGTAAGTCAGAATACGCATGCTAGATGCAGGCAAACTAGCTACTTACATCTCTAGTTTCATGCGCTGGCTAATATGGAGGTCCTGGAAGAAATAAGAAACGAACTGCGATTCTATTTAGGTAAAGCGGCGAACTTGTATTACACAAACACGGGCAGCTGCGATAGTGCAAAATAAATCTTTTAATTGCCCCACCAAACCATTTTGATCGTAAATAGAACATTCCGCGCGACCCGCACCACTGGCACGCAAATATCAAATGTAGTTCGTTCTAATGGCAAGCGAGCTACTGGCATGCGAGTTACCAGCAACGACACGATACACGTGACACTGGCGTGATGGGGATCACTACTGGCATGCTTTTGAGCGATTTACTAGCATGTGTATCTGCAGCTTGGAGGTAATGTTTTTAACATGACAAAAATCATTAAATATTACCTATATAAAAATGATTATCGCAGTTGAATCGTTTTCAATGATTCGACCGAGTTTTTTTTATTTACAGTGGTATTCCTAATTGGAACGTGAGGCAAAAATTAATCAGGTGAGATGAAAAAAAATAGGGTGGATTAGTACTACATATGCATAATAATAATGAGGCGTGCAAGATGGATCGGCCATATAATAAGACAAGAAGGCCTCTTTTGCATGCCATAATGGAGGGTATGACTGAGGGGACGCCCACGCCGAGAGTACCTCGAGGACCTGCTGGTGGACATGCGCTGCTCATCATATGCAGACTTCAAAAGAGCCGCACAAGACAGGGAAGAATGGAAGAAAAAAATAAAGGAAATTGCTGCAAACCAATCCCAGGATTGAAACCAGAGAGAGAGAGAGGGAGACGCATAACATTCTTGATAAATATTTTTATTTTATTGATATGAAATTATTATCATTGAATAAAATATATATGCACAATTTAGCAAATTGAATTTATTCATCGGAACGCAATGTTAAGCATTTATAAAGTTAAAAATCAGTTATCAAAAACTTATCCAGGGTTTTTGAATTTGGTAAAAATTGACTGAAAATTATTGACAGCTCCGTGTATTCAAAATGACCCCCTCTCCTGTTTGCTCTGGGGTCGCATAACTTTTCTGATATCGCATCGATAGTGGTTACGGAGAATAACGCCGAATAGCGAAGACTCGAACCGCGCTTATAACACAACATCTTTTTACGTCTGGCTGGTCTGTATGGGATTGAATGTGGAGCGCTATTGTGTTATAAAGTATCTTTTGATGTGAGCTTCGCGACTTTACCGTGCATTACGGTCTGCCATATTCACACCGAAGCATGGAACCGGTATATTTAGATTAATATATTATTGTTCATTAGAAAAAAAATCACAATAACTTGTTACTGCGATCCGATGATCATGGAAGATCCGATGATGGACTAGAGACTAGACTAGACTATTTTTTATTTCGTTTCCTTCTTTCTTGTCCTTGTCTGGTTTTTGTCTTGTATATTTCGTTTCGTTTCTCGATTCTCAATAATCTATGGCAATCTATGGTATTTACGCCATAAAAGATGGCCGTCGTGGCAGTTATGACAGGGGCAGGGGGGTATAACTCCGATCCAAAACTTCAACCGTAACGAAGATGCGAAATATCCATGACTGTGTGACGTAATACCTATATGGACCAATAGGAAATTTTTGAATTTCTATGGGAAAAACTCTTGACAACTGAGCGCTATAATAATATCAAAATGGACGCTTGCAACGCACATTCACACCAATACGTTCGACGCAAATGTGAAAATACTTATATAAATTAATAAATATCAGTGCCGTGTGAAGTTTGCACACTTGAATATATTGATTACCCGATTTTGAGAACATTTTGCATGTATTTGAGGCTAATACTACATGAAATGGCTCATTTCGAGATCGAGTGCAAAATGCGTATTGGAAAGTAATGCACTGTCCACCAAACTTCCTAAAATCAGACACACCATCCTCGTGAAAACAGGATTTATTGACCAAAGTGCAGGTACAAATAATATTGATTATTTATATGAAATTCTAAGCTCATTTCGTACTGTTATTTTTCTAGTTGAGGAGGCATGAAATATCAAATTTTTATAATAATGTGAATAATTACAGCCATTTCATAATGTCGAAGATACATTCATTTGCACAGTTTAATCCTGTTTTCACTTATTTATCTTACTTTGTTTTGATATGTCAGATGTGTTTCATGATGCTCATTGATGCACATCTAAAAGCAATAATTTAGCAATTTAGTGATGACATGATTGTTGTAGGTATGCAGGACAGTAACGTTGTGGTGTCGTGTCAAGAGATTGGGGCCTGCACAGGAGAACCAAGGAAGAGTACTCCACGGACTGGACGCGACAAGAACAAATCATTCTCAGTACGTTTACTTTTCTATTCTGTACTTTATATTTGCACTGTTTTTAATATTTTTATTAGTATTAATAAATTTGTTCTTATCTTTCAGTGGGATCTGAACTGACAAAACTCAGATAAATGCAGATAACTTCATTAATGTAGGACTGAATGACGTTGGCGCTAACAAAAAATGTCCAAAGAAGCGAAGCTAGCAGTCCCAAATAGAGTGCTGGTTCCTACCTTGATGTAGTGCAGTGAGGCATGGAACTGGCAGAAGGATGAGAGTAGACTGAATGCTGTTGAAATGAGATCCCTGAGGTGTATGTGTGGTAAAGCCATGTATGATCGTGTGAGAAATGTGTAGATCCGCCAATAATGCAAGGCTGATTAATGTAAGAGTAATGAATAAGATTAAGAAAGGGACGCTCAGATGGTTTGAGCGAATGAACAAAGAAAGGAGTGTAAGGAGAATATGTGAAAGGTAGAAGTTGGGGACGTCCGAGGAAGACATAGCATGATCGAGTGAATCAGATACTCAAGTCGAGCCATGTCAAGTCAGAATTCTAGAAGAGTATGTATGAGACGATGTATGAATGTAAATTAGACAAAGAATGTGTTCCAAAACTGGGTTGTTTTCTACTACCTACCCCTGCGGAAATGGCGTGATGGTTTGTTAGTCATTCTTGTATTTTGTGTTTCTACCTGTTTATAATAAAATACTAAAACATATAACTGTGAGTTTTCATTTTTGTTCTGAGGGGAGCATTTTGATGTTTCCACATTTAAAAAAAAAATAATATTTTAGGCTGGTGAATTGCGTAGATACCGAAAGAGAACTATATTGTCTATGGTCACACCCTTTTTTGGGTTTTCCTCTATCCTTGTCGATGGTGTGTGTGACGTCATAACTTTAGGGCAAAAAAAAAGTATCAAATTATTGCCAAGTCTATGGTTAAATAGCGTCGAAAGTGTCTCTATACAAAAAGCGGGAAGTTATCAATCTATAGATTGGTTCATTTATGGACAGGGGGGTGCATGAGACAGTTTTTTTGAGACGGCCGGTAAATTGCCGTTAATATTTCTGATGATGATTTATCAGTCCAGAAAATTGTGCAATTTATAGCATTTTAGTCGTATACGAAGATTTCCTGTTAACGCAAATATATCACCAAAAACTTTGGAATTCACTAGGTTAGATTTTTCTGTCAATACACGTATGCAAAAGTATCATCAATACCCGGAATAGGATGTGTTTTTACTGTTACAAAGAAATTACCATATTCTATGTATATAGATTAGAGTTTATGTGATGCTGATGTCTTTAAGTGTTGATTTACGATTTTAAATTGAACTTTTCAGATAAAATGTTGCCCTTAACGCACCGAGATAACAGGGGTGTTTTGAGCAGACTGAAGGACAAGGTCAGTGGATGGCTGAGGCTTATATTGTCGGACCGAAACTCCAGAAATCTATTCTTATTCCTTGTGTTAAATTTTTCATTTGCATTTGTAGAACTATTTTATGGAGTCTGGACCAATAGTTTAGGTGAGTCATAGTTTTATAGAACTTATTACTATTATGATTATATTTCTGTTACTGAATGAAATGAAAACTTAACCGGTAAACCAAAAGTTGCAGTCACATCATATGGTTGTTAGTTTATAATCAATATTGATTGCACTAATTTTCAAGACATTATTGACATTGTTTTATATTTACTCAAATGAGATTTTGCTTGTGCTTCGGCGGAATTTTGTGCAGTATTGATAATATTATTATGGGTTTATGGTCTATCTCCATCAGCTGTAACTATGTACATACTCTTATGACCGTTTCCATAGATACATTTGAACTGTCCGTTGGCTATTTATAACTTTTCCACCTTTTTTACTGCCTGATCAGACTTTCAGATGTATTATACTATGATAAAGGTAATCTGTACTTTGGAAACAGTCAACGAAATTAGGTTAGTTTATTTGGTTCCTTGTTTAAAAAAATATAATTATGTTTTATTTTCTTCTAGGCTTAATATCCGATTCCTTCCATATGTTCTTCGATTGCACCGGGCTTCTAGCGGGTCTGGCGGCTTCTATAATTAGCAAATGGAGATCCAACGACAGGTTTTCTTACGGCTATGTGAGGGCTGAGGTCCTCGCCGGATTTGTCAATGGTCTCTTCCTTCTCTTCATAGCCTTCTTCATCATGTCAGAGGCGGTGGAGAGAGCCATTGAACCACCAGAGGTAAGAATTAAGTCTCTTATATTAACTGCATTCTTGGCAACAGTGATTCCTAAACCTTTCTACTTCTACCACAGAAGTGTCGTAACTTTTGAGCTGAGATAATTGCATTTAAAGTTTTAAAATGTGGAGGTGGAAAGTTGTAACAAAAAATGTGTAGATAAGTAGATTGATGACCTATCTACTTCTGTTTGATGAAAAATAATATATAAAGCTGCAATATTTAACATAATTAAAACCTCTTGAATGCCGAGATATTCTTAAAGCGCCATTCAGACGGTTCACTAATCGCTCATTTCCGCATTTCATTCGGCCTAGTTTACTCGGAATGACACATCTGAACATGAAATGAAACGAAAGTGCCGAATACTGCCGAATGAAATCTTCAAGTGAACCGATCCAACAATGTTGGATATTTTCATTCGGCATCCTTCACTAGCGTGCGCATGCGCGCGGAAGAGAGCATAGTGAAACGTCTGAACACCGAGTGAAATCTCAATCAGTTTGTCTCGCGTCCTGTACGGGAAGGACCATGGAAGGACGCCATCACGTCGCATGCAAAACGTCAAAATGGTATTCGTTCGGCTAATTTGTTTGCTTTTGGGAACACCTCTCATATACATTTTTGGGTCTCCCTTATTATTCATGTATTTTATATGTTTTTTAATATATATATAAGATTATCAATTTGTAGGAAAATGTTCGTAATAAAAAAAGTGAAATCAAATTGTGTTATTATGTCATAAAAAATTAAAAAGGTTTATAAGACGACACAATACTGTTTTTTTAATTTATTTTTATTTAATTGTGTCAACAAAATTGCGCGCTGGAAATCAAACGAATTCCAGCGCGGTTGACCTCGCTCGGTGACGCTGTGGTGGGAATGGACGAGTGAACGCTTATTTCTATAGCGCCGTCTGAACATGGAATGAAACGAAGATGGAAGATTAGGCCGAAAAAACATGGCGTAAACCTTCACTCTAGTGAACCGTCTGATTCCAGCCTTAAGATACATTTAACCGCTTGGACACATAAGCTTGTTTTCACGACAATTTAACGTAGGTAGACATAGGAATGACGTATGGCCCGCACCTGAGTTATTAAAAGATCATGTCTATGAATATATCAGCGCCCTTGAGGTGATTTCTAATAAAAATGGCGCTCTACAAATTATTCAATTATTATTATAACTAGCATTTCTGGGGAAACTACAGATTGTATACTATTTCTATAGATATAAACATAATATCTGATAAGTTGGTGCAATTTACAAAAACATCATTTTTTAAAACCAAGTAAGTTGCTACAAAAATTGAATCAGCTGGCGTGTGGCGAAGATTTCACACCTGCCATCAAGAAGTTAAGGAATTTTTTGGCTTACGCCAGTTCCGCTCTGGTCGCCTCAATTATCTAACCCAAATTTTATAAGTGGATTTCATAATACAAAGTGTCTTTACTTAATTTTAATTTGTATTCTTTACAGGTGAAACACGAAAGACTGTTTTTGGTTTCTTTCCTGGGCTTCCTAGTTAATTTGGTAGGCATATACGCATTCCAACACGGCCACGGACACTCCCACGGTGGCGGGGGCCACGGCCACTCGCACGGAGGCGGCGCCGCGCACAACCACTCACACGACCACGACAGCGAGAACCACTCACACGCCCACGAGGTCAGCATGGACATCGAGAGCATCAGCGATAACTCTCATATCATGAAGGGGGTCTTCCTCCATGTACTCGCCGATACCCTGGGATCTGTAGGCGTTATAATCTCAGCTCTGCTCATGTATCAGTTTGGATGGATGAGAGCCGATCCCATCTGTTCCATGTTTATCGCAATCCTTATTGCGTTGAGTGTGCTTCCTCTACTCAAAGAATCCATCATGATTCTCATGCAGAGACAGCCGACTTCTTTGGATAGAACTCTGGCTCATTGCTTCCAGAAGGTCACGGGATTAGCCGGAGTGTACTCGGTGCAAGAGCCGCACTTCTGGACTTTGTGCACCGATTCATACGTCGGAGCTCTGAAGCTCGAAGTGTCGAAGAACGTTGATCCTAAATATGTGGTAAGTCAGACGCAGAGGATATTTGCGGCGGTGGGAGTGCGGAGAGTGACAGTCCAGCTCGACTATGCCGGTATGTGATTGCGCTGGCCCGCACCCCACCACAACGAAACAACCGATCAAACATCAGCTTTTGGAAGAATTTCCCGAGCCGTGGAAAGGTTTTCTCCACTCTTCTGCTGACTGTGACAGTGAAAATGTACTTTAAACAATGAGACAAAAGATTTTTGTGCTAGTTGTATATTTATCTACATATTTTATATGAATAATATTATTTGTTATTTTACAAGTTCCCTGATTTATGGGATAGGCCTTCCGAACATTCCTTGAAGAGGATAGTATAAAACCATTGATATAGAATATGTGAGGTGAACTAACGATTGACTGCTTTGGTGTGGCATATTATATCAAATTAATATGTATCACCAATATTCAATTAGCGGAAACCGTCACACCAGGTTGGTGTGCTTCTACTTGTGAGATGTCGGAATGAGGTAATTTTTTTTGTGCAATCGTTAATCTTATGTATTCTATTTCAATGCATAAAATGTATGTATTTATTGATAAACCAGAATGCATCACATTTACATTTAGGTGATAGAATCATACATAGTAGTATCAAGCATAGAAATTTATTACAGTATTAGATAGAAAAATTGCATAGGAACACAGAATTAATAGGTTTTTAAAGTTGTAAATAAATTAGTGCACGCATACATTGAAATTATAATATAACATCTAAGACGAGTTATAATGTAACCTCTGAACTCTTTTCTGAATTTATGTGATTTTATTATGTTCACAAATTTCCTACACACTTCTCGCATGGGTCTAAAAATGAATATTTCATACTTTTACTTACTCCAACTATGAGCTTTAAATTTATTTATGTTGGCATTTCACTTGTACTTGTTATTTCTGAAAGAAATTTCCTTGAAAAATTACTTATTCTAAACTAAGCAACATTTCTTTAAGTACATTAAACAGTTTTGAAACATTTACATTTCTTTTAAAACATAACATCAGTTCCAATAGCTACCTACGTTTGAAATAATTTCCTAATGATTTTTCCACTTCCTTATTTATCATGATTACCATTACATTGAAGTGTTTTTGCATGGTGCCTCAGATCTAGGCTTTGTGATATTGATTGCTAAGTTGAACTCAACAAAAAGCCCTTACAGAGCTGTCTAAGGTAAAAGGCTATATGAATGCCAAGAGCTCATAAAATGATAAACACTGGTCATAAGCACCGCATAAGAAAATCTCTAACAAACAAATTTAGTTTTATGTTTTTCAAGAAACTGAATAGATGACATATTTTACAGCTGACAGACGGTTATTTTTCAACATCCATTTGATTTGCAAGTAGTTATTTATAAGTAAAATGATTAATTTCGTACATTCCAGTTTGTATTTTTCTTTCAGTCTTGCATTCACTTATATTTTCTGCACAAACTTTTTTTTGCTGCAGTTTCAAGAAGTTATGACTGCGTAACATGGCCCATAGATTTAGCAACATTTTTTTCTTTTTTAGTGAATCGAATGAATTTTATGTTTAAAATATTGTAAAACTCTATTTCGAATGAGACAATCGGTAAAGTATTTTAGACACTACATACTTTGGAACCCGAAGTTTGGTGTTCAATTCCTTGGAAGTGTTTGAAATGCTATTTCTCCATTCTTTTACTTTTGATTTCTGATTTATTGCAGAACTGTGATTGTGTTAATGCCTTTTCATAGAGAACAAAAATTACATCTGGCAGAAGTGATCAAATAATATTAAATTTATACGAAAAAGGCTAAATTATTTCCTCAATATTATCACGGAAGTTTTGGAAGATTTTCTTTTAACAATTTCCCATAATTTATTTATTACCTAATATAATTTAAGTCATGGATGTTTTAAACTGGCTGGTAGACAAATGGAATGTGAGGAAATCTGATGAAGGGTTATGGGATATTTTGAAGGGATTGTCGGTGGGGGAAGGTTCCCACATTCCTATACAAGTATGTGACTGTAGATCCTTATATTGTCGCAGCGAATCCATCTCTGTGTACGTCACCATGGGTTTCCAAATGCTTTACGCTAAATTATATAAACTGATAAAATGTCTCAACTTTAATAAAAGATAAATGCAAGTTAAATAGTTTCTTGCATCATAATGGGCCATCTAAAATGTTCATTTATAAGCATTATTCATTAAAAAAATACATTGTAAGTAAGCAATTTAAAATTTTATCTAATTTCATGTCTTCACATGTTTGCTGATCGTTTTCATAATTACAGTATATTTTATTAGAAGATTTGTTTTTAATTAGATTGTTTACCCTAAAGAGTATCTTCAATTCTCTCTAAATGCCTGAAATCATTGCTACTTTTTTGCCTTCTGGAGAGTTCCCAGAATATGATTTACACTTGTGACACACACAGCGTTAAAAGCGCTAGCGTTATTTGGTTTGGCGTATATCGGCATATCGCTCGCCGCACATACACAAGCCAAATAACACTTTTAAACGCTGTGTGTGTCAGTTTTCAGAGCTGGGTTCGCTTCAATGATATTCATGTTTTGTACTAATCTTATGTACCTACTATCATTATTATGCACTGTTATAAAAAGTTTTAAGAGCACTATTTTTGTTGTGTATGTATATATAATTATATTGAAATTTTTGTTATAGAATGTGTGATTTTGTTTAAAAGGGGTAAGGTATATTTTTAAAGGTGCTACTTTTGCATAATATTGGATTTCATTTTTTCCCTAATTGGAGTACAGTCAATTCTGTTTTTACATGTTTTTTTTTTGTATAACACGTTCAACAAAACGTGATGATTATATTATGCATTCTAATTACATTTCTTCCATTTTCCAAAACAACATAATGTAATAAAATATTTTCAAACTTTTTTTAAAAAATGGTATTCTGTGTACAACGAATCCCCCAGGTAAAAACAGAATTGTGTAGGTACTTACATATGTAATTCATTTTTGCAAGGAATTTATTACTGTAAAAGTTTTAAGCATTGTTTTACAAATAGGTATGTCACTATTTAATGAAAAATATTTGTTTGAGGTTTTATCAAATTAATACATTATACATTTCCACAATTTAAATTAATATAGTTAACACAATTTTATGATTCTTCTGAATGCAACTTACATTCAAAGCAAATTAAATGATACTTTTTTCAACATAGCCTACCCTGATGCCTTGAGCTAGTGTATACATGTGTTAGCTGTTAGGTATTATCAGTGCTTTGGCATGTTGGCCCCCGGAGCGGATAGCTACAATTGCGCCCACACAGAACTGGCCCTGGTTGTCAGTTAGCTTCAAGTCATGATTGAAAAATTGGTTGTGTTAAATAATTTTTATCTTTAGTTTTTTAAATCTATTTTTTATAATTTTTATTTACTTTGTCCCAGAGATATTATAGCAAATTATTTAAAAAAAACCTTATTCTATTATTTTAACCTAATACAGGTACCACAAAAAAGTCTCAAAACTAGTATTGGTTCTTAGAAGGCAATTAAAAGGCAAACAATTCCTATTGAAGGCACCTATTAATTTATTATTATGAGTAATTTTGCTCTCAATAATTGTTGAGCCTCTAAACCTGATGACTTTAATTTACATACATTGTATAAACTCATACATCCAGTAGAGTACCGAAGAATTTGTGGCCCCCAGGCAAATATATAAGTCAGGCCTCCCATCTAGTGCCCCAATAGTCCAAGAGAAAAACTAAAAAAAAAGTAGATTCCACCTCCATCACAATGTTTTTGCGATAACTTGCTCAAATTAATAATGGTGTCATATTTTGGGGTGCTTTTTTTATCTAAAAATACTAGCAAATAAGCCGAGTCGCACACAAGTAACATTAGTTGCGGCCATCAAAAACTATTACGGTATATGAAGGCACACATGAGGCGACGCTACACTAGGGAGACTTTTTGGAATTTGTACAGATTTTGACATTTTTGCTAACTGTCGCCGAAAAAATACTTAAAAATAGTAACACTGCGAGATAAAAAAAAAACCATAAAGGTTGTTTGATGGAGGGGTGTAACACCAGGGAATAAATAATCTGTCTCAAAATCTATAGCTCATCAAAAAGACTGGTGACCCTACAGTTGATCCCCTACGATGGCCCCCCGATATTACAATTATTATAAAATATATAGACAAGTAATTTTTTCCTTGATGCATTTGAATGAAAATATGTTATATTAATTTGTTTTTTGGCAGTATCTGCACACCCCTTTTTTATATTTTGTGTAAGTAGGTATATCGTATTTTCCCTAAACCGGCTGCATATTTTGTATAAGTATGCCAGAGGCTAACTGTCGGAGGATCAACTGTCATGGAACAAAAAAAACTGCAATTTGAAAAAAAAAAATAGAATCAAAAAGGTAAAATTTCAATCTCACATCAAAAGTTTATAATGAAAACTACCCACATTACAAAACATACTCGAAAACAAACATTGTTGAAGAGTTTAAATTCTGCATGATTGGAGCAAGAATAGTGGTCACTTGGAATGTAAAACGAGGGAAATCAAATACAGTGAAACCCACTTAAGAAATTCCCTCTTAAAAAGTTTTTTAAGTTTTCAAGTTAAGAAATTTTGTTTTTGGTCCTTTATAGGCTGAATGGCCCAATTTATACCACATATTAGGTTTTTCCGCTGTTGTCTGTCGCTCGGACGCCGACGTCTGGGGGTTTTTTTTTTTTTAATGCGATTTTAACCCTTATATATAAAGAAACTGTACAAAGACAAGGTCAGAATCGCTTGCGCTAATATCATTCCAGACGTTGCTTTTAGTGTGTAGTCTCTCGGAATGCTCTGATATTAATTTTCTACTAGCAGTTAAAAACCCGCTCTGTGGGTTTTTGCTGCTAGTGGGCTGCGGGCGACATGGCAGTAGCTTGGTAACAATGTTAATGTACAAAGATGGTTTGGATAAGGCGGGGCGTCGGAGTTGTACGCGAAGTGGGGTTCTTAAATTTCAACCGTACAGACGCTAGGACAATAATACTATCAGATAGTATATGGCCATCATGTGACCAAATGTCAGCCAACATTCGACAGGTTGAGATGTTTTTTTTTCCGGACCCTTGGAAAACTTCTAATGAGAGTTTTACTGTAACACGTTACTGTGGTGTGCAGTGCATTATTTTTTTTTCTGTTCCTTACTTTTACACAAATGAACTTGCCTTGGATAACGTGATTATCTCTCATTCATCGTTGTTTTCTGCTTACGTTTTGGTACTATAATTGCATTGCATTCAACGCTAATGATATAATGTATATTTTTTAAAGGTCATTTGTACCATGTAACTCTTTTTTAAAGATAAGTGGAAATTTGTTTTTGATAAGGGTACAAGGGATTAGTATCTGTACTATTTTAGAGATAATTGTCAACTTCAATGTATGCCCACCTCACTATTATTTAAACCAAATATTATAAGTTTGTTAAAATTGATTTTAGGACAAAAGATGAAATCGAAATTAGTTGACTTACATGCATAATTTTATAACAAAGTGAAAAATATTTAAAATATAATAAACATGTAATATAAAAAGCTTGTTTTATTTTTTAGTATATTTTTGAAAAATGTTTGTGATTGTTAACGTCCTACCAATTACGGTATTTTCATCTTTCATCTCCAGTCCTGGGGTACTAGCATGGTCAATCGATAAGGATCGGTAGGATTTTGTCAGAAACTTCTCATCGTTCCCTAGGACAACTGCAGATCGCAAACGAATAGGTGACAGTTCACAATGACTAAGTGTTAATATATTCGATATCAACTGTTGTTTGTATGCAGTTGTCCTAGGGAATGATGAGAAGTTACCGACAATTATCCTACCGATCCTTATCGATCGACCATGCTAGCACCCCTGGGCCTTCCCATCCTGTTAAATTCTTCTTCTACATTCCTCGGTCTATCTTTCTCTGGGCCGCTTCCACTTGGTCATGATTTTCGGTATATATACTATAATATTATAGATAAAGCAGCGAGAGTTGGCTGCAATAAAAAAGCTTAGCATTGAATGTATCTGTGCTCGGTATTCACTTCCATAGGCGAGGGACAGCCTTCTGTCTTATACGTTTTTAGATTTTCACGGCCAAAAGCATTTTCGTTGTTTGTTTTTGGGGTGTTATGCCGTGTTGTGCTACCTCCTTCTTTAGCCCCACACCATAAATCCAGAACGACTTTACCTATTTCATTCATCTTTTTTTTTTAAAGTTTTCTAATACTTTGTAGAAGGTTCTTACGGAAAGAAAAAATAAGAAAATTTCCCAGAAAATTTGATAATTTCAGAAAACTTAACGACTATTTTAACTTCACAGTTCGCGCATTTGATATATTATTTAGAGATATTTCCTATACTATTCATCTGATGGCGAAAAAATTTGGTGAGTTGTTGTTAGATGCCCGTAAAGGTTTCTATATAGCAATATTTCTATATTGGTGTGTCTGGAGTTATGAAATTTGCAAAAAAAAATGCAATAGGGCACATGCGAGTTGTTTGAAAAATGAGTGAATTTTATGGAGTTATACAGGCAGGGAAAAAAGGCGCGAGGGGGAAGGGAATCCGGGAGGGGTGGAGGGGAATGAAGGAGGCGTGGTTCGCGGGAGGGAAGACGAGGGAGGGGGAAGGCGGAGAAGGTGGAAGGTATTTCGTGACGGGGAGGTTCGCGAGAAGGCCAGCGGGAGAGGGGAGGATACGAGGGTGGGGAAGAGGTGGCGGAAGGGGAACGGGGACGAATGGGAAAGGACACGCAGGGAGAAACAATTTCTTTATTTAAGTGGTATTGCAACGCAAGCCGGGTATCAGCTAGTTTATATTTTGAATGAGATCTAAACGAAACATGCAAGTACTGTACTGTATGTAAGTTATGCATCCGTGTGAGTACTGGTCAACTTACGTTCCGTTGTTCCCAACTTTTTGATCAATCAATCTGAAGCCGTTATTCCCAATCCTACTAATCAACTGTTGAGCTGAAATTTTGGCTCAACACTCCTCAAATGCACAAATACGCTCTTCCCAATGCAACTCTCTCTGACCAATAGGCAAATATAGTGTTACTAAACAAATCACTTGCCGATCGGAGACTCAGATTGATCGATTAAAAAGTTGGGAACAACGGCTGTTTGTCATTCAATTTTTGGCTATCGCCGCCTGTGTAACTAGATATTATCGCCCATTACGTCAGCCCGCTCCGCTGTATCTTTTAGTAATATTATCATTAATGTCTTCATCTTCGCTGTCTATGTTAGTTTGATACTAAAAATGATAGTAAAATTTATTTTCTTAACTTTTATTTTTTCATCTGAGATGTGACCGTATTGCATTGCATTTTGCCAATTTTACTATCTATTAGTTGCCACAATTTTGGCTCACAATCTTTGGGACCTACAGAACTGTTTTTTCAATTTGAAATTTATTTTGAACTTGCGAGTACCCGGCATGCGTTGCAAAGCCACTCAAAGGAAGTGTTTGTATTATTTCTGTTTATTGAAGTCCTATTGAATACACGATTTTTTTCCATCTGGTGTGTACACAAATAAAATAGAAGGTTTTGAAGGAAACATACAGCTGCTCGTGTGAGAAGCATGGATTTTCCAAACTTACCCCATGCTATCCCCTACCGTCACTATCTCCTTTGCCACTCCCTCGTCCCCCACCATTCGATACCTCTCTCCTGAATGTCCTTTCCCATGCGTCATGCTTCCTGCCCCCCTTTCAATTCCACGTCTCCTTCTGCTTTCCCCGCCTTACCCCTCTCCCGCGAACCCCTCTCCTTCGATCTCCTCCCCCTCCCTTCTTTCCCTATATGAAATACACAGTCCTCTCACAGCTGTCCTTGTGATGCATGGATTTACCAAATTAACTCCCTACTATCCCCTACCACATGTCTCCTTTCCTTCCCCTCCCTCCTCCTCTCCCGGCAGCTATACTATATGAAATACATATATTTTTCAAACAATTGGCGTGTCACTGTAATTCTTGTAAACAAATTTTATTATCCCAGAGCTCATTATTATATGTGGGGTATAAAAGCAAAAACGCCACTCTCCAAAAATGACGAAATTGAGTTACAAATGCCAATCTATGCGCAATTTCCGTAGCTAAAAGATGGTTTATGAGATCCCTAGAAAAATTAACCGCAAATCAAAATGAAAATAGGGTTTAGATGAAAATCACCACTCTCCACAGCACACATTAACAAGTAAAATCACCACTCTCCAATCATAAGTCTGAATTCAAAATAAATTCAACATAATCCATGAACACATTATTATAACATACTAAAAAATCCCACGAAAAATGCGAAGTATTCTTAGATCGGTTTTTTGTGAAAACAGTACTTTTGAAGAGTGGCATTTTAGCTTTTAAACCCCTCATATAATGAAACAGTTGCGGGGCACATAAAAACTCACCAAAGTTTCATCACAATCGGATGAGTGGTATAGGAAATAATTTCATAATGCTAGAGTTCACTTGTACTATATATAGGAACCTTCACAGGCATGTACAAAACAAATCACCAAAGTTTCATCGCAATTGGATGAATTCTTTAGGTACCGCATAAGGGACAAGCAAAGAAACATTCATTTTTATAAATCGCTCCAGTGGTTAGTAGACGAATTTTAAGGTCTTTAGCATTAAAGTGATTAATACCTACCTAGGTAAAGAAATACAGAATATAATATTTGGGTAAAAAATTAAGAAAATAAATATTTTTTTAACAACCTTTGTATTTTATATTATAAAAGTACATTACATTATATTGAAGATCATTTACAGACACAACTTAAACACTATTTTCTGGATTGGGGGGGAAAAACTCACACTTTCTCGATGAACAAAACCAAAATGTCAACAATAATGTCCAGAGAACTATTAATTTTCGAAAATAATTAATTAGAGGTGTGCCAAATTTGCAGTATTAAATGAACGCGGGCCGTATATTTTTTGTGACCGTAGCTAATAATAATAATTTAATAGTACAAAAGAATAATACGGATAAGTCGGATAATGCAACTGATATTTGGGATGGACTGCTGCATAGTATGAAGTTTGCACCAACTCCCTTTAATGGTGGACGTCCAGGTAAATGAACACAGTCTATGAAAAGTTCTCCGCTTATTCGATGAGCTTCTTTGCCTTGAAGAAGCGCCGGAGGTACAGCACCTGCCAGGTGGCCAGGCCCAGAAGACAGCACATGGAGAAGATGCTGAAGAATAATACTCGGTTGTTCGTGGACTCTGAAAGATGGAGGAGGTATTAAAGACATGACCGCTGCCAAACATCAGCCGATGTTTAAGGAGAGGAAGGGGTGAACCCATCAAGAGCCCATCTTGTAAGAGGGCGGAAACACAAAAGCTAGAGAGACATTCCACAGCTGAGCCTTTGAATACAAGCTGTTGATTTTTTCTCATTTGGCAAATGTTAACCATATACAAAATGTAAAAAACATAAAACCCAGAAATGAGAGTTTTTCTACTTTGGATATCACACAAACAAATTTCTGCTTTATAGTTTTATATTTTATAGATTTGACATTACCATACACAGCATAATTTAATATATATATATATATATTTACATAAATGGTAAAGATTAGTGTCTCGGTTACGCATCTAAATGTAAGTAGTAAATTTTCTTTCTCGTACCGTTAGTATCTCTCATCTCTTCCTCAGCCTTGCGCATGAAGGCAAAGTCCTGGACGATAGACTCGGTGAGGTCTTCCAGCTTCTTCAGCTCCACTTCCATCGGCTTCAATTTGGCGGCTTCTCCGATCTAAAAACATTTATAAACAGTATAAATTAACAAGAATCTACGTTTTTAACCTTTTCAATGCACTATCCCACCACACAATATGCAAGGTTTGCGTACAGGGTTAGGTTGCTGACAGATCACATATGCGTCGAAATGATTGGAAAAAAAAACAAAAGATCATTTTAGCAGCTTTCAATATGCAACTTGTAATCTTTTTGGTTTTCCTCAGAACAAATTTAAGATAAACTAAATTAGTGATGGAAATTGGGACGGTTTTATTAGATTGGAATAATGTGAACTAAAACTCTGTTAGTAATACTTTCACATCATACCACTAACAAAAGAAATTGATTCATAAATTCCATGCTATATAAAATTAACAATAAAAGAAACATCTGAAAATGCAAGCATCAAAATAGGGATTGAAATATTATTTTCGGTAGAAAAGGATTCACAAAAACACAATAATTTTTATAAATTTAAGTATTTTGTCAAATTTATGTTAAATGAATACTAAAAAGGATCAATATTTTTTAGCATTAAAAAATAAGTTTTCATGAATGCATAATTTTTTTTTAATATCAACTGCGGAAAGGCGTGAATTCTCAATTTGTGCTGTAAAATTGTGCAAAATATGCAATCTTGCTAAAGAAAATAAGTCTCGGATCTATAAAGTTTTTTTTATATAAAGAATTCCCTTCTGCGTTTCCACATTTAATATCATATTTTCTAAAAGAAAAGAGTTAAGCTGGTATTTTACAGTGTTAAAGGGTCACACAAATCATAATAAAACTCCAATTACCCACTTCTAAGAGTCGAAGAAGATTGTTGTGAACCATAGAAAAAAAAACACAAAGAAAAATATATTATAGAAAAAAAATTACATGTAATAGGTACATAATGGTAAACAATAGTGACGGGTACATATTTGAAATTTTCATCTTCGAAACATTTTGACAGCAAAATTTTGTACAATACAATAAAAAATGACATTACAGTTTGAGTCGAGCGCTTCTTGCCATACATAGTCTGGAAGTGGCCCTTATGAAAGTGGCTTAATATTTACTCTATTTATCATTCAAGAAAGTAAACATTCTTGCAAATACATAAATAATAGTAACAAAGCAACGATAAAAATAAAACATGCCAGATTTATTTTACTGTTGTAGGTTTATGTTTGGAAGGCGGGTATGGGTACCGTCACCGTTGATTGGATAACTACCACCCCTGCCATAGGTCGCCCTAAGACGTTCGCTACGTTTGGCAACTTAGCAGGGGTGCCCGGGTTCTTGGGGTGAGGTTTGTGTAGGTCTTGACGTGGATGCGTTTGCCCACCAACTGCATGGCAGGTTGGATCGGGAGAGACTGTTTGAGGGAGAACTTTTGACCTATCCAGCCGGACTCCCTCGACCCATCACCTGGGAGGGTTGGATTCATACATCCATCACTCCTGGACACATTGACCCCCAGATTCCTACCAACTCCTCATATATTTTTCCTTCCCAGAACAGGCCTCCTGTGTGGAACGAAAGTAAAAAAAAAAACCTTTTTCCTTATTTATAAATATGGAATAAACAATACGGTATATTGTCTTATTTTTAGGCAGTTCATCTTACCCCTTCATACGCCTTGGCTTCCACTCCTCTCTTGAGTACCAGGGAAATATCCTGGGCTGGTCCACGCAAATCTGGTGACAATATACAAAACACATTTGTAGTGATATTATGAACTATTTATCAAACAAATGATTAGGAACAAAATAGATCGCAGTGAAATCAAGATTTTTTTTAATGACCATTTGAAGAATTGTTGCGAATTCTTGGGTTTCAAATGTATTATTTTCTATCATTGAAGAAGAAGATAACAGTAATAATCTAAATTAAAATATAAAAAATGAACAAGACACAGAAAAATAATAAAAGATAACGGTCGCAACTGGGACTCGAACTCAGAATCGCTCTTCTTACCGGGACGGCGCTTTAACCAATTCAGCCATTGCCACCTATTATAAAACTGTCATATTTCAAATTTTAGAATTAACAATATTATCTTCGTCTAATTTTTTTCCATATTATCGGCAGCTACTGTTTTCATTGGAAACAAGTGTTTCTGTTCTTTTAAGTGTTAAAAGAATTTTCATGTTTTAATTTAGTTTATTAGTTTTGTTTTCTTCTTCAATGATATATTACATTGATGGGAATAACCTTCAAAAGTTATAAAGTTAAGAGAGTTTTTCTTATAAAACTTGACTTTTTTTTTCTATTTATTTATAAAAACCAAGTTTACTATTCGGCACTTTGGCTATATACAGGGTGTTAAGGATCGTACTTGACTTACTTTAACCAGTGATTCCTGACATTATTTGGAGTAAAAAATGTAAATGAAATTTTGGTCTCCGGTGACTTTTTAGACGTCTTTTTTTTTACAATTACAATTTGGGAGGCGGGTATGGGTATCGCCGCCCCGGTAATCAATTTTATGGTTAACTAACACCTCTGCCATAGGTCACCCCGAGTGGTTCGCTACATTTGGTGACTTAGCAGGGGTGCCCGGGTTCATGGGGGTGAGGTTTGTCCGGATCTGGGGCGGTGTATGCATTGGCCCGCCAGCTGCGTGGCAGGCCGGATCAGGAAAGACAGGTTGAGGGAAATCTTTTGATCTCTCCAGCCGGACTCTCCCGGAACATCGCCTTGCACCGCAGTGGGAGCAAAGGATTTATATGTTTCTCATTCCTAGAGACACCGAGCCCCAGATTCCTACTCACCCCTAATACCCTTTTCCTTCCCAGAACTTCCTCTCCTTCCTTTCCTAAAAATACTCACCACACAGCATCCCCAAAGATGGCATAGGCCCTGAGGGGAATTGTTTTCCTCAGGGCCTCCTGTGTGGAGCTAATGTAAAAAAAAAATTCTTAAATCGTTTCCAGCTACTTCAATTATTATAATGGATAGTTATCGAGAGGATGGTGGAATAACCCCGGTGAAACCTTGAAATAAGCATGCAAATGTGAATGGAAAATCTCGAAATATGTTTGTGTAAAGAGTAAAGGAAGAGTATTTATTCATTGTTAGTTCTGCCTCATTTGAAATCATTTTATCGCCGTAAAAGAAGATAACCAATAATCTGTTTTTCAATGATTTATGGCAAAATAAATTATGCCTGTTGTCGGTGAGGATTAATTTGTATTCAGAAAAGACCACTCCACATCAACTGATCTGACCATAGACATTGAAATCGATAGACGAGGCCAACAGGGAAAGGGAAACAAACCAAGGTATGCAGAGCGGAGAGGTGATGTGACCGTCTGCCTTTCTGTGATTTGTCAATGAATGAATCTGACAGTATAAAGACAATTCGCATTGTAAGATCACTATTTAATCCGCGAAAATAAAATCTGCTTACGAATTACTAGTCCTTTTTACAATGGTGCGTAAATTGCTGGCTGCGTAAAAAGCTTAACCACAATTAGCAAATCAGGTAAAAAAAAATCGGACTTTTTTCCAAAATTTAATATTTTGATACAATATTTAGTTAGATACTTGTAATTCATACAACTCACTGATTTTTAGCGTCGCTACACAACCCGATTTGAAGGCTCTACGGTTTTTTTTTACCATTTTTATGAACATTCAAATCAAGTGCAGAAAAGTCCTGTGTCCCACAATGGACTGCGCTGCAAACAGTTGCCTAACTATTGCAAACTTAACTTTTCTGCGCAGGGTTTTGATTATTTTAATGTGTGCCCTTTGATGGTCAACTTATGACTGATGTCATGTCATCAACCGTTTTCGAACCTTCCTGGTGTCAAAAATATGAAGCTCGTCGAAATGATACCCACATTTAAGTCTATCAATTTGGATTACTATGGTTGTGACAGTAAGCAGTGGCGGTTTTCTCTAAAGTGCGGTTGTGCGGTGAACCCCCATTAAAAAGATGATAAAATAAAACAATCTTGTTGTATAGTAATATAAGCGCATCACAAATAGCTCGACATTAAAATTCCGTCTTTAAAACTCGCGCCACCGAAAAATACGGTATCTATTCCCATTTTGTGCGCGTTGTGATCCGCACACATTTGTCCATACGAAAAAATCATAGCCGATACGAATCGTTGTGCCGGTAGAATGGACAAAACTACGCAGCTTGGTGCGCTGCTCACGAGTCAAGATCTCACGTGGCCTCCGAACTTTGACGAGTCTCGCCGAAACGAAGCCCGAGATTATCGCAGGATGACCGGCTGATGGTCGACATTTGCACCGACGGATGCAAGTTAAATGTTATATATTATGGTATTTAACTTTGTAGTCATTTTTGTACATTTTTTATTTTCTTGTTTCTGCATTTCTCCAACCGTTTACTAATGGCATTTATAAATCTACTATTGAAGTGGACCGATTTTGACTTCTGTTTTTTTTATTTTATATATAGATAAGTCGTTATATCCCTTAGTTACGAGTACATTTACTAAAGTTTCGGCAAACAACGTCGCTAGTTATGCAATTTTGTGTTGAGCTTTCCCAGTATTGTTTCGGCTTTCAAATTGTAAGTGGTTGCATTTATCGGTTGTCGCGAATATTCTGTCCTAATTTTTCCACACAATGAAGGAATACAGTGTTATTTACAAAAAAAAAACGCTAATGCTTATGAAAAAATTTTGGAAATTAAATATAATTATTTTTTGTATACGTGTATAATGGTTTTTTTTGTGTAAATGAAAAAAGCTCATTTTATTTCGTACCACCTTTATTTGTGTTGCTTGTTTTTTTTTATGTTTTAAAATATCAATTATATTATATTCTACATTCTACGCAATTTTTCTTATTGAAAAAAACAATCATAATTAGCAACGTACATTTAGTGTTGTAAAAACCATTACACAATTTAAATCCTCTAAAACTTTTTTTGGTAACTTTGGTAAAAACTAAAACGTTTAATAACTGTGTTGAGGAGTATCAAGTTATTTAAAAACAATAGAATCTATTTAGGTACCCCTCCACTAACGTTATTTAATTTGTATGACAAGAGTAAATTTTGATTAGACAACATATCTTCTCTTGAATTTCTGAACCCCCCGTTAAAAAGACCACGAACCGCCACTGACAGTAAGTGAATGGGCAAATCTATTATAGTAAACAGTTGTTTTGTAAATGAAAATGACTACATGATCTATTAAAGTACATACAGTGGAAACTCGCATAATGAGCATATATCAAACCAAAATCTTACTCGTTAACGAAACAATTTTTCACATACATGATCCGTGATGATGACGTTCCACGTCAATTTCTTTTATAAGTAACATTAAACCAGAAGAGACCCTTCTCGTCACAAAACCTGTTGCGGCAGGTAGCTTTCAGAATCTACACTTCTTGAAGGCTGCCTTCTTGTGGATTTTTCTTAGGGAACATTTTTGCAAGGGTTATTAAACTTTGCACAAAAAAATCACTAACAATGTCTGAATAAACAATGATAAAATGACATTCCATCGAATGCCATATGTTTAACCAAAAACTTAATTTCATTGAATTGTTTTTTTTTTATTAATTCGTCACATTTTCTCTTTTACTTTTTTAATAGTTTGTATTTTAATGAAATCTTTTCCTCAAAGATATTATTGATATCCTTTAAAATTTAAGTGTAAACCTTAGAAATATCTATATCATAAAACACTTTATAAATTGAAGATGCATCAGAATTGTTTGTATTAGGTATATTGTTGCATATTTTTTTTTTTTATTATGGTCCTATATTTAAATGTCGTTATTTTATTGGTCAATGACATAAACATATTATTCACTGTCATATATAAATGTATAGACTGTTTATAACGCAAATAAATAAAATAAAATATACATGTACGATCACAAGCGACACTAGCATTCTAGCGGAACGAGTGCTAAATACAGACTGATGTAGAACTGGCGCAGAAAGTCTCGGCGTACAAGCGATTGACGTGAAGAAGTGATTTCCCCTTTCCACGTCACACGTTATGCGAAATTTCACTCAAATGAGGTTCCACTGCATTATGTATATGAGACAAATTTATGCCAAATATCTGTCCCCAATTTATAAATTTGACAGCACACGTAATAGTGTGTAGTTCAACATTGCTGGTTTTCGCAGCAGAATTTTTGTTTATAAACATGTACATCGAAGTACTAGGAGGCCTCCTCTGAAGAGGAAAGCCTAGTGAGGAGGACTGTGAAAATTGTGACAATATTCTTATACTCAATATGGTAATTATACAGAAAATAGGTACACGCTTTATGTGCACTTAAAAAAAAAAACTTCCTAGCGGTTCCGGAAATGGAAAATAATGCATTTTCAATAGTTATTTAAAATTTAGATAAAATTAAAATCAATTGTTCACTTGGTTGCCATTGCTATTGATGTGAAGCGAAGTGATTATTAAGGAAGCTAATTTTCATGTGAAAACTATCTACCCTCCGGCAAAACATTATATCAAAGCGTCTGCTTCAATTTGCTCTACATTACGTATTGCAACCAATATCGCCGGCATTTTTTTAATTTTTTTTTTTATAGAGAAACCTCACAAGAGTCCCAACTGCTCCCTTCTGGAGCCAGTGAGACTATGGCATCCCCAATTGTGGAGTATGTTGTGAGGCTGAAGGTAAGTGGGGAAGGGAAGGAGATGGGGAAGAGGAAGGTGGGAAAGTACCTGGCTATTTAGATCTAGTCACGAAACACGGCCAAAGCCATTATTAAGCAACGTTTCAATTCTGAATGGTGGTCTTACACCAGGGCGATACTGAGAGTATCTTCCACTCTGGAACGTGCAGCAAATATAACATATATTATTTTTATTAATTAATTGTGAAATAACACAAATTAATCAAATAAAATTTATTTGCGCACGCCGGGTTCAAACCCGCGACCTTCCGAATGGGAGTCAAGTGTCTTACCACTCGACCACGGACGGTCGTCATAAATGAACCAATACTACCGCCGGTAAATCAGCCATTTTATGGAACTTTAAAACAACTTTGTATAAATATAATAGTATTAATATTGTGAGTATACGCACACAATTACTTTTTGTGTGGTATTTTCTTTTACTTACTATTTTAGGTTTATATTATATTGAATAATCGTATTAATATTTTGCTAATTAGCACTAAATTTTACTATATACAAATGTGTTGTTTTCTTACAATTACTACAAATGCATTTATCTTGTTATAATACTTAATTACTTTAAATAATTTTTAAAATTTTCGTGTAACAGCGGTAATAATAAATATATAATGCTTGTCCTTCGGAGAGCGAAAAACGATCTTAGGTTAGGATGTGATTTTGACAGTGGTCTATACCACTCGTTGTTCGAGTGGAATGACTTTTGACGTTTCTAAGTATGTACCTTCGACGAGACTCGGGAATAACAGAGTCGACCAATGTACGTACTTTCGACGGCAACTACGAGCGCCCTCACATGGAGAATAGCAGCCCTGGAATAGCTTCTAACTATAGACCTTATAAATTACTGCTGTACTACTTGTACCAGAGCATTCATACTTTTAATACGCTAAGTTAAAATGTGTATTTTTAGCAATAAGAAATAATTATTGATAATTACTCAAATTAGAAAAAAGAAAAGATAACTTACGTTGCGGTACTCGTGAAATGAAGCACACTTCGAAGGTGTCATGGGTCTCAGTTACAAATGAGAACTTTCCCTTAGAAATGTTTTCCTTTTGAGCAAGGATATGTCCTTTTGAATCTCGAACCTTCAAATCAAAACAAACAGAAGGTGTTTAATTATAGAAGTAAAGGAAGGAAAGTATGGATATTGGATATTCCCACAATGTCAATTTTATTACATTTGAAACCTGTGTCAATACAGCAAATTCTACGTGATTTTATTTTAGAAATTCAGAGTTTGCTAAGCTAAGATAGAAGCTAACAAATAAAATGGCGTCAACCAGGCAGTGAGTGATAAGCCGAGAATAACATCCTTCTTGATTTGAAAAAATAACACAATATTAGGCGTTGCGCTTAACAAAGCAATTCTAAAGCACATTATTGCTTTATGTTGTTTTATAGATAGGAAGTCTCTAAACCAATCAATTTAATTTTCTACAAAAAATGTACTATTCATTGGGATTGTTCTCAGATTTGCGTATAATATAATATAACACAAACTTTCTATTGTAAAAGACAATCTAATGTGTTTACTAGTCTAGTTAATTGGTGTGGTGGAAATGAATCAATGATACAATAAATCTGACATATTGGTGAGAGGATAACCTCAAACGTAACAAAATAAATTAAATTTATGAGGAACCCGGCGATCTTAGGGATTCAAAATATAAATTGCACAAAATAAAAGAAGTCTATACTTACAACGTAGTCAATTTTTTGACCGGGAGCTTCTTCCACTTCATAATCGCCAGTTACGAGAACATTGGTTTTTAAATCTTCTTTCATACATTTTTGTGCGTTGGGAGCATGGCTCCACATAATGGCTTGGGCATTAGAAATGAGAAGAACCACTAAAATAAATATATAATTAATCTCCATTCTCAAGCCGGCGTGAAAGATCTAAATCTAAAGTTATTTTGAATTTTCATCGAACACCACAATATGACAGGAGACAAAACCGATGAGGTGGCCTGAAGTAAAGTGATACCATATTAAAAAATAAATAAACAAATTTGTTTATTTTAACACATGAAAGTACTTACCACATTATATTACATGATAATTAAACATATTTGGTCGAAAATCTAGAACAATAAAAGTTACAAATCAATAAAAATAAAAATTAATCCGCTGTTCTTTTCACGTCCTATCAATAACAATAAGGTAAGTGACCTAGTTATCGAAAATTCCTATTCTTGGCCTTTTTTCGTAATGAGCCTCTTGCGTGCGTTTAGTGGTATTCAACAGTAGTTTCAATGGGTTCCATGTCTGATCGTAATATGGGATCTCACCACCTGAGTTCTCATAATAAATTCACGCATAAACGATACTTCCTCACATAATAATTCATCAGCATCATAACTTATCTCGGTAACGATTCAGAACAAACTACCTCAGAATATACTTTTTATTGTGTAATTTCATATTTTAAATGTTATTACATGCACTTACATCTTACATCAATGGCAAAGAATGTTAAATATTAATATTCTAAAAATTACAATTCTCGGTTTTAATCACAATCGTTCTTATTTATTATCATGATGAATTATGTCAATCTCTACGGCAGTATTCTTAGACCAACATTACGAAAATTCATATGACTAAAAAGTTACCTCTGAGTAGACCGGTCACTGTTTCAATGATGGATTCAGGCGAATTGATTTTTACTACTGAGAAATCCCTATCTATAAAACTTGGGTAGGTATCTTTTTTCAACAAAGTCTCCAACTCCATTCCATTTCCATTCCACCCAGCCCCAACTAATATCAGAAATTGTTCGCAGAGAGAGAGGGATACGTACGTAGTATTACATTTATTGGATTCATTTAACACAGTGATTCCCAAAGTGGTCCAGGTGGACCCCCAGGGGTTCACGGGAGACTCGATGGGGGTCTACGTTGGCGTGATAAAAAATGGGGGTCCACAAATCGTATGTGGGAGTCCACGAAAATTTATCTGGTTTCCATAGTAAAGAACAAAAATGATGTTTTGGCTTTACCTATCAATATAGTCCAGTGGTTCCCAAAGTGGTCCCTGGGAACATTCAGTGGATCCCTGAACAATGTCAGGGGGTCCACGCAAGGTTGAACATAAAATAAAATAAAAAAAACTATGACACATTTTTATTAATATGGAAGTTATTATAAATATCGATGCACAAATTATTTTTACGTCCTAGGTAAAGTATAGAATACATAACCAAAAATTCTGGTACGGGGAAAAATCGTTCTTTCTCATTGGAACCTCCCTGTACAGTTGCAAGCATTTTTAAACTTTTATTCTCAGCTGCTGGTCAATCACTCTTAAGTAAACATTTACCTTTTTGATTTTGATATGTGAAGTTTGAAAATTTTTCGTGTTGGGAAATTTACGATCTTCTGGGATTTTCCGAGATATTTTGATTTTCTGGGAAAAATTGATCCTCGGAAAATGGGACGGGAAATTGTGAAAGTTTTTTGAAACTGAAATTTCAAGTTACATAAATTTTCTTTTTGACACTTTCTCATCGGGGATGCTGTTTGAAAACTTCAATGGTTCTTTTTGAAAAAAAACAGAAGGCGCCACTTCCGTTTATAACAATCAAAACTGTACAGTCGATAATAATACTATCAGATTAAGGTGGGATTAGACCAAACGAGCATAGAGCTAGAGCTGGAACAAGAGCGTTCTTTTTTGATATTTAGTGTAAACGGTAATTCGTTTTCACCATTTACACCAAAAGAATACCAACGAACAAGAACGAGAACAACAAGAACTAAAACTCTGGCAGATGCTCTAGGGATGTTTAGATCAGGCGAGCAAATGCTAATTGCTCATTCTTAATCAATCAGTGGTAGTTTTCACTACACGATCTCAAGTACTGCATTTATTGTTATGATTCAATTATCAAAAAATAAAAAAAGGAAAAGACGTTGCTGGGCGATTGATTTAATGAAATAATTATGGTTGCGATTTCCCGCCAAGCATCTTCGTTGTGCGATTTACTTTTATAATGATACTCGGATATTAGCAATTTTAAACATTGTATACAATTTAAAACAAACAATACAATTACATTCAAACGCACAATTTTTAAAAATGCAGACATTTTTCATTACTCTAATCCAATTACAATAGTACAAAAAAATTGGCGCAAGTTCACAAGCAAGAACACAAGTACACACAACACGTTCAAGAGCGAACGCATCCAAACATGAAGGAATGCTCTAGGGCAGCGGTTGTCAACCTTTTTGAGCCTGCGTACCCCTTGACTCTTACTACTACTAGTTGTACCCCCTTCCCTCTATATATCTTGTGTAATGAAAGATACGTTTCATTTGTTTATTTTTTAATACTCTCATTATTACATGAATTTAACAATCAAGTCACACTAATACAATTAAAGCAATTTTATACAGAATGTAACTAGGAGGTTAATTTTTTCAAATCATTTAAAAAAAAAACGTGAAGAATAGTATACAATGTTTTTCTGACACTACCAGAACGAAAGATACTCTCAGTATCGCCCTGGTGTAAGACAAAAATTCAGATTTGATACGCTGCTTGAAATGGCTTTAGCCGTATTTGATGACCACGTCTGAATAGTAAGGCAGTTCCCCACCTTCCTCATCTCCATCTCCATCTCCTTCCTCTCCCCACTACCTTCAGCCTCACAACATTCCCCAATTAATGTAACTAGGAGGTAACACGATTCTACACGCGAAATTGAACAAATTTTGTTCGACGTCTTTTTATTTCGACGAAAAAAAAAATCACGTTCTCCATACACAAGTCCAAATTCACAAAGTGTACTGGGAAGATGATTTTTTTTACCTCAAACATTTTGTAGAAAAAAGTTTTACCGAGCATAAACCTCGTATGTTTATATAATCATAAGTCGAAAACGTTGAGCTGAGTTTTAAAACCTACAATACCTGCATTTGTGTCACGATATTGCGTACCAACAAAATTTTGCTTCGCGTACCACAGGTTGAAAACCGCTGCTCTAGGGCGTAGAGCATTCCTAGAGTCTGTCTAGGTCTAGGTCTAGGGCGTCTAGGCAAACAGCCGTTGCAGAATTGCGGCGTTTACTTCAAACGAATGACAATTCTACTAAATTTCGACGAACACAGAATGCTCTAAAACTGTTAACACCAAAATAATTTTGCAAGAGCAGACTAAAATGAGCACCTCATTTGGTTCCCACCTTTATTCGTCCTTTCTCAATTACGACCTTACTCCCATTCTACCAAGCAGTGTGACTTTGAAATGTCAGCGAAGTATGTTTTTCTCCTTCATTTTCAAGACACATTTACAACACCGGTATCATTTATAATATTATGTATTCCACATTGGCGAGACTATAATTCGATAACAAGGGAACTCTGTAAGTATTGTAATGTTACCTCCGGTTCACGGGCGTAGTCAGGGGATTTGGTTTTTTGAACCCCATCTTTAATGTAAGTATTATATTTTAATAATCTGCCTACTTCTGACATAATTTCGAGTTCACATACTTTTTTGAGACTTTCTATGATGGCGCATCGCAGGGCGCAGGGGTACCATCGAAGCCCGAATCAAGTTAGCCTCTCAGAAGCTGGGCGTACTCCAAGGCCCGGCGATTTAATTTTTTTGGTTAGCTCCACACAGGAGCCCTGAGGAAAAATTTCCCTCAGGGCCTAGGTCATCTTTGGGGATGCTGTGTGGAGGGTATTTTTTAAGAAAAATAAGGAAAGGAAAAAAAGGATGAGGGGTAGATAGGAATCTGGGGATATCAAGAAGTGACAGATGTCTGAATCCAGCCCTCTCACTGCAGTGCAAAGCGATGGATCGAGAGAGTCCTGCTGGAGAGGTAAGGTCTCCTTCAACCAGTCTCTCCGATCTAAGCTTTCTTAGCGATCTGCTAAGTCACCAAATGAAGCGAAACATTGGGAGACCTATGACAGAGGTGTTGGTTATCCAATCAATTTTCCGGGTCGGCGGTACCCATACTCGCCTCCCAAATTGAAGAAAATGATGGCGATATTTTAATAGAAGATACCTTCACACCTGCTGAACTTGTACAAATCGCAAGTATATACGCCCGATTTACGAATTTGACAGCCATCTCTGGTCTGGATCCCCAAAAATACTTGAGAAAACCCCTTGACTATGTAAAAACTGGCTGTCCGTTTGATAGATTCCATTTTTTTTTAAATGTTTGCAATCGGAGAGCACAGTCGTCAGGTGGGAATGCTGTCCTTGTTCTACCGGAATTTCAATGGAAGATCCTCCGATGAACTAGCGATGATCCCCTCGGCACCAGTGCGTAGTCGGGAAACAAACCGAACGCGCGCCTAACACTTGCACGCGGTTGACTTTTATCACATTAGAACCTGGTCGTTTCTATGATACGATCGTGAGTTTAACAGCTCACTTGTGGGACGATTCAAATCCCATGTTCACACCCTTCGTTTCCTCAAAGGTTTCCATTATCCCCAAAGATGTAAAAAAAATAGAAATGCTTGCGATTTTACTAGGGTTTTTTAGGTAACAATGTTTTTCCTACCGAGAAAATGTAATAGCTAGTTAAGGGTATCTTACCGCAAGCGCAGCATAATTTGCGGTTTTTGATGCAGTTTTTAGAAAATTTATATATTGTTTATCAGAAAACAATATTATGTTTTAAACAAATAAATTATTCTTCTAAAAGATGATACTACAAAACGTGTTAAAATGTTTAAAACTATTGTATAAAAAAATATTTACAGAACCTCTAAAAATAGCTTAAAGTTCGATTCAATCATTTAATTCTAAATACAAAAGAATTATTAAAATATACTTTATCACCACAACAATGTTGTCTAAACGGCTGGATCAAAAATTTATTTTAAAAAGCATTAAAACAATGCCTAAATAAATAAAAACAGTTTTTCAATATTACCATATTATAATTTGCTTCACGCCATTATATAAACAGCTACGGAAGCTATTTGCCGTCAGTATGCGAGATAGTTTCGAAGTGAGAGGTCGTCAAATTTTACTTTTACGGTCGTAAAAATTAATACGTAAATGTGTTGGCACATTAGAAAAGAGGTCACAGTAAAGGTTAGTCGTTATGTTGCCATGAATTATTTCAGAACCAAGTTGACCTTTTTACTCGAACTCCGTTTGTGTCGCCGGCCGGTTGTCCCAGCGGCATAGAATATTCTAGGTGGCCCCTTCACCAGAATCGTGTTACTAGTTTTGATATGGATGATGTTGATGATGATGGTGATGTTGATAGGGATGGGGTTCCAATGATTACAGTTGTGGCAGATGGGTGCTGGTCCAAAAGATCTTATAAGACAAAATATGCTGCTTTGTCTGGCGCAGCTGTAATTATTGGATATAGAACAAAGAAAGTTTTGTATATGGGTGTCAAGAATAAGTTTTGTATGACTTGCACTCGGGCCTCAAATAAAAGTGTGACCCCACCAGAACATAAGTGCTATAAGAATTACGAAGGCTCTTCAAGCGGCATGGAATCCGAAATAATTGTTGAAGGATTTAAAAGCTCTTAAGCCACATACGGATTAATATATTCCAAGTTAATAGCAGATGGCGATTGTAGCACATATAAGAAAATATTAGAAGCTCGACCCTATTCCAATATAACCGTAGAGAAAATCGAATGTCGGAATCACCTTCTACGTAATTATATAAATAAAATCAATTTACTTTCATTAGATACCCAGTACCCTATACGCTTACGCAAAATTATTAGTGAAAGATTACTCCGCTTGCGTAGATCAATCACATCTGCTATTAAATATAGGATTTCAGAAAATTGTTTGATTGATACCAAAATTGGGAATTTAAATAAAGATATTCTAAATAGCATTAAACATGTGTTTGGCGACCACGCTACCTGTGACGATTATTACTGTAATCATGTGGATGAGAAAAACTACATTCAAGACTTAAAATCGTGCAACTTATTTTCTAAACTCTCCCAATTTTGTTCGCGTTTAGCTTCAAATTCCCGTAGCTTAATATATAATGTTGATAGCAATATTGCTGAATCGTACAACAGCGTTGTGGCCAAAATGGTAGGTGGAAAAAGAATCAATTTTTCCACAAAACAGTCTTATACTGGGAGGTGCGCAGCATCTGTTGTTGCGTTTAACACAAAACGGCCACACTATGTTCTCCACAAAACGGTTTTTGGTAGCAGCCCGCGAAATGTTTTGAAACGTTTTGAAGCAAATAAACATAGAAAACTTAGTAACCAAAAATATAAATACAAAACAAAAACAATAAATAAAACACAAAATTTATTAAAACCAGATTCCGAATATGGTGATGCATGTCAAAAGCCGGATATGGATAACATATCATTTGATGCTGCAAAAAAGCAGTTTTTAAAAGATTTGCAATGTTCTTCCCCAGAACGTCTGCGAATTGAAAGGGAGACCATTTTACAGTCTGAGAGTGGTGAATGGTTAGAAAGGCGTCGAAATCTTTTGACCGCATCGTGGTTTGGTAAGATCTGTAAGAGAAGAATGATTAGTTGTGCGCCATTGGTTAAAACTTTATTATACGGACGTTCTTTGAAAAATGTAGAATCTATTAAATATGGGAAAATAAATGAGCCAATCGCAATTCGGCAGTTATGTGAACAAGAGTCCATAACTATTGAACAGAGTGGCTTATTTATAGACCCTGAACAATGTTTTTTTGGAGCTACACCTGATGGTTTGTCCAGTAATAACAGTATAGTTGAAATTAAATGCCCATCTTCTGCAAAGGGTATGTCCGTTGAAGACGCAATTGTAAAAAAAAAAGTATCATTCTGGAAATTAGACAACAAAAAGTATCGCGTAAACCAAAATCACGATTGGTATTTCCAGGTGCAGGGCCAATTACACATTAGCAATAAAAGTCTTTGCATTTTTGCCGTTTGGACTGGCTCACACTTCCCTCTAAAAGTTGAGCGTATACTTCGAGACGACAAGTTCTGGGAAGAAAAGATGCTGATTAAATTAACCAACTTTTATATGGATTGCATTCTTCCCGAGCTTGTCGATCCTAGAGTAACAAGGTCTATGAATGTTCGTGATCCTTTATATATCTTAGACGCAATAGCATGTAAAGAACGTCAATCAGGAAAGCGTCGTTTAGATTTTGACGAAATGTTAGTTGATTGAATAACTATTTTCGTTTTTTATATTAAATTAGTTTTTTTTTTTTTTCTGATATAATAATAAATGATGGCGCTTATAAAAACTAGAAAAAGTGAGGTAAAAATAGAGGCGCTTATGACGCTGTTCTATGCGTATTTTATTTATTAGCCTTTTACAGTATTTATAATTTCATACACGAGTGTTAAGAATGTGTATACCATTGTCAATAAAATAACGACATTGAAATTTAAGACCATAATAGAAAAAAGAAAAATATACAACAATATACCTAATATAAACAATTTTGATAAAGTGCATCTTCTTACTTCAACTGTATGGTATTGGTTCACTTATGAATTGTTTGTAAGTAGAACATTAAGTAATTTCAGTAAATTTAAATGATTCTCTACTTCAAGGAAAATAAAAATCTAGAAAATGAAAAAAAAAAGATATAAAAAGAATTATCTCACTCCACGCAGTTATTAATCTCGTAGAGGTGTCTGGAATTCTAAAATACTTTGTGGAAAAATCTGTACCTAAAGAAAAGAGGTAAAATAACTTCCCCGTTATTTATGTTTGTTTTTTTTTTTTGTGTTGGTTGAGATTACCTACACAAATCTGTTGTAAATCAAAGGTGAATTATTTTAAGTCGTATTAAAAGTTGATTGAAATTCTAGGTGAGTACCTACCTATCAACTTGAAATTCTAGGTGAGTACCTACCTATCAACATAAAGTTCTAGGTAAGTAGATACCTACCTATCAACATGAAATTCTAGGTTAGTACCTACCTATCAACATGAAATTCTAGGTGAGTATCTACCTATCAACATAAAATTATAGGTGAGTAGATACCTACCTATCAATATGAAATTCTAGGTGAGTACCTACCTATCAGTATGAAATTCTAGGTGAGTACCTACCTATCAACATAAAATTCTAGCAGAGTACCTACCTACCGATCAACATGAAAAATTACTGCTAGTTTCGACGATTGTAAAAGAAAACGTATTTTGATCAAATGCGTTGTGTTTATAAAATTACCTGCTTTTATAAGTTTAGTGTTTTATTATGATTAGTTACCTAGACATTTTTAGATTTTGGTGTGTTTTTTTTTGTCTAGTCTCAAAATGTGCACATTCATTGGAGTTGACTTTGAAGTTATTTCCATCTTTATTCAGCGCCCACTGAGATCTGAGGGATGTTTGTTGCTGTTTGCTGGCATTTATAACTAAGTGAATAATGCATACCTTCCGAATACATTCATAATATTATTGTTTGCAATAAAGAGGAAGATTTCTCAATTTGGGAGGCGGGTATGGGTACCGCTGCCCCAGGAACCATTTATTGGATAACCAACACCTCTGCCATAGGTCACCTCAAGTGGTTCACTACTTTTGGTGACTTAGCAGGGATGCTCGGGTTCATGGGGTGAGATTTGTCCATGGATGTATTTGCCAACCTAATGCGTGGCAGGCAGGATCAGAAGAGACTGGTTAAGGGAGACCTTTTGAGCTCTCCAGCCGGACTCTCTCGTCCCATCACCTTGCACCACAGTGGGAGGGATGGATTCACACGTCCGTCATTCCTGGACACATTCCAAACCCCAGATTCCTACCCACCCCTCATACCTTATTCCTTCTCAGAACTTCTCCTCTCCTACCTTTCCATAAAAACACCATCCACACAGCATTCCCAAAGATGACATAGGCCCTGAAAGATTTTTTTTCTCTGGACCTCCTGTGTGGAGCTAATATAAAAAAAAAACTCAGTATCGCCCTGGTGTAAGACCACCATTTAGAATTTAGACGTTGCTTGAAATAGCTTTAGCCGTGTTTGGTGACCAGATCTGAAAAGCCAGGTACTTCCCCACCTTCCTCTTCCCATCTCCTTCCCCTCCCCACTACCTTCAGCCTCACAACATATCCCAATTGGGGATGCCATAGTCTCACTGGCTCCAGACGGGAGCAGTTGGGACTCTTGTCCGGTACTCCTATTAAAAAAAACTCTGCGTACATGCAGAATAGATTAATTTCCTTTTCAAAATTATAACACATATGGTAGGTACATAATTATTATTTGACGACACTTGTGAGGCTAAAGAAAGTGGGGAGATGAAGAAGAAGAAGGTTAAGAAGTATTTAGCTATTCAATTCTGGTCATTAAAAACAAATAACGCCAATGCTTTGATTCTAAATAATGGTGTAAAGCAGGCTAAAATAAGGATTTTTGTAATCTATATGGCTCTGAATACTATATTAGGTACTATTTACATAATTATTTCATATTTTTATATTGGAATAACTTATTATTATTATTATACCTTCAATTTTAATATCTATATAATTATTGAAGACAGAGCGCACTTTTAAAATTCCCACGGTCACGACACGGCAACGGCACAAAAAAAAACAATAAACGTACATTCCATCACAATAATGCTGCAGCTTTTTCATACACACTAAATAATAGTGAACAAACGATAAACAATGTAGGTAGGTACGTAAGTCTGTTTCCTCCAAAGGAAAAAAAAACTAATAATTTTCTTGCACCTTCCTCACTGGTATTAAGGAAATGAAATGCAGCGATGCCGCCTGCCGTTGCCGTCGCCATGATGTTGCCGCGGAAATTATAAAAGCTAGTTGACATAAAAAGTTTATATTTATTAGAGATTATCATCTTCTCATATTTACGTGTTTTTTATGACACCTATACATACTCTACAGCAATAATTATCGAGGAAAGCTCTCGTCGAATTTAAGAATAGATTTATTTCAATTTGCCGATATCTTTCCAAAATATTTATATTGCCACCGAATTCTCCTGCACGTATTCCCAATGTTTACACAAACGGGAACGCTCAGCCGATTTCTGACTTGTTTTGATGAGGCTAAAAAGGCGCTCTGAAAACGGCGCACGATGTTTATCTCACGAGTGACGACGCCATTTTCATCTGACGCGAATGAAGAGGCTGCCAAACTCCGGCCATCTTTCATACCCAACCCGCTCTATACTATTACATTAACTTATTTTTACTTCTAGCGAGAAGAATACTTGGGGGACCACGTCATTATCTATTCATCAGGGATTGTTGTCATAGGCGCTATTTGGCAGATTAACCGATATTCGTAAGAAAAAAACTACGTACAGGAATCGTCACAAAATTTAAAGGAAGTGATTCACCTGAACTATTAAACGATTGATTTATTTTCAACTGTTGACGTTGAAACTATTAAAAACAAATTCGAAGAAATATTTTCGATGATATAATGTTAAAACGTGTTAGAGGGTATTACTAGAGAATACCGGAAATTAGTATTTTTTTGATCAAATTCCAGACGTATTGACCCTTTTTTACAAAAAAACATAAATAATTGATTTTGAAAGATTGTTATTTTATCTGGTACATGCAGTTTTAAATTTTTGAAAAACTAAGTTAATTTTTAATATACTAAGGTTATACCGTTGGTCGTTGGCAGATTTGTTCAATTTTCAAACGATAGATTCTATTAAACAACACAAATTTCAAATCACATAATCATACAACAAAATAAATCAATACATAATCTAGTCAACACAGTTTTAAAAAAATAAGTTTTAGTTAAATTCAAAACATTAAGAAATAAATCCAAGAACGTGTTTTGTGACAAAAATACCGCAGTTTTTCTGTTTATTTAAGGTCTTACAAACTAAAATATTTCAAAAAAAATTTACACACTTATTTTGTTTAGACATTATTGAAAAATCATAAATACTTATGTTCAAAAAATACTTACGAGAAGTACTCTTCTTCTTCTTCGATGGCGCTACAGCCCATATCGAGCTTTGGCCTCCCGCAACATTCGCCTCCAACTCCTCCTGTCCTCAGTACTCTATATTTAATAATTTATCATCGTGCGTTTTGAGCATTTTTATTGCTTACTTGAATGTAGGTATATATTAAAGCAAGTTTTGAATGAAATAAATCGATATTAAATTTTTCATTTTAAAAATTTGATACGGGGAATAATCGATCTTTCTCATTGGAATCTCCCTGTACAGTTGCAAGCATTTTTATTCTTATTTTTATTCTCAGCTGCTGGTCAATCGCTCTTAAATGGTCAAATGCGATGTGATGATTTAATAATAAAGTTTAATACGAAGAACCGTCGTTAAATCCTTTGACGAACAGTGTCAAATAAAATAAAACATTAGTGATGGCTTATTTTTATATTACTAGCGACAAAATTCTTGCAAAAGTTTGATGAAATCTGAGATAAAATCGAAATGTTTTAAATTCTATTTTTTAACTAACTAACTAACCACCATGTCCTTTCCTCGAAGGGAAGGCATTACCTTGCTTCATTCACATTCACACGTAATATTATATATACAAATAAACATCTTTATTCAGTCGGCCTCCGTGGGCTAGGGGTAAGGCTCTCGACTCGCAATCTGGAGGTCGCGGGTTCAAACCCCCTTATTTCACAACTTATTCATTTAAACTAATATATAGTATATTTGCGGCACGTTCCGGAATAGAAAATACTCTCAGTATCACCCTGGTGTAAGACCATCATTTAGAATTAAAACGTTGCTTGAAATGATTTTAGCCGTGCTCGGTGGCCAGATTTGAATAGCCAGGTAGGTACTCCCCCACCTTCCTCTGCACCATCTCCTTCCTCTCCCATTACCACAATATACCCCTTATAGGGGATGCTTTAGTCTCACTGGCTGCAGACGGTTGAGAGGGATTGGTTTATTTATGGTTGGGAGTTAGATAAAGTCGGCTCTCGTGGTAGCAGAGAAGTTACAAGATGTTCATTACAAATTGAATGTAGCTCTAATTTTAGAAATTAAAACATAGAGATCGATGGAATATGTGTTTATGTCAGGCATAGCCATGCTGTCAATCTTTTGCCATGTATGACAAGATTTGTATATGTACTTAGATTGCCGATTGAATCTCAGATATCGTAATACTTTCACATATTTTATTTCCCTATAAAAAAATAACTTGAGAATTAATGCGAACTCATTCACCTCATTCTAGATGAATTGAGTACTATACTTGTAAGCAATGTAAATTTCATAATAATATTTTTTTCCAGAGGTATGCAGACATTCCATATTTTTCAAAAAATACACAGATAATGCAAAATAACGATAGATTGGTGCATAGAATAACGGAAAAGCAGTTCATAAGATGAGGTATATTTTTTATGAGAGATGCATTACAAACGCTACTGCTGTAATAACACTCGAATTTACATACAAGTGCATTTATTTGACACATTTTGCACACAATGACATAGTAATTATGACGTCTCTATTATTTATTTGTCGCTTTACATTTCTATGAAGAAATGCTGAAGGTTTTCTTCAAAATTGGATTGTCTTTCAGTGCTAAAATTAATAGCCATGTTATTGAAAACAACGCGAACTTGCAGTTGATGAAAGTTTGGTCTCCAGATTTAACATTTGATGACGACTTATTGCTGAATCATCATCACCTTGCCCCAAATCTGTTTTCATCATGTTTTCGTCCTAAATTTTCAGACTTGATACTTTATAGTAACCTTCTCACAAATTTCAACATAACACTGTCTAGATAGATATACCTGTATGTAGATACCTAGCTGTACCCGTATGTAGCTAGATGTACCTGTAGATAGATAGCTATTACAACTTTTACACAATCAACCGTCAAAGTTTAGTAATTAATACAATAATTAATAATTATTACAGTTGATGAGCTTTAAAGGCATCGTTTTATGGTTACAATCAAACATTTGCAAGAAAAATAAAATTAAAACCATCGGATGCATAGGGCTAAAATACATACTAGGAAACAAACTCCTACAATTATTAATCGCTACGACAGCTGTAAAGCTATATTTTTGAAAGGGCTATCCAAACAACATAACATCACTTACAACACCTCGATAGTCAGCTCATATGCAAACCAATGTTATCTGCTAGGGAGAGTGCTATTGTAAAGTCACTTTATGTTACATTGTCAAAGGTTTAGAAGTTTAGAAATATAGAGAAAGCTTACAACAGAGCCAGAATTGGTGCCCCCAATTAAAAAAGAAACATCAAAATATTATCGTCCTTCGACAGGAATCGAATCCAAAGTGCTGTAATTAGCTGTAACCTGTAATTGGCTGTAATCCAAAGTGCTGTAATTGGCTGTGCTCTTAGGTAATGTGGATTCTGTTATTTTTTGAAAATTATAAACAATTACCCTGTTTGTTCTTATTTAATTAAAATAATGAACTAAACAATATTGTTTACGTTTATTAGAATTAAATCAAGGCGAATCCAATAAACTTTTAATATGGTAAATTCGGAATAAAAAATATATTTTGGATCTGTCAATAGGATATAAATAACTTTTTGACGCCTTACCAACGATCTGTTACCAAAATACCCTTTCAAGATGAACGGTGTGGTCAACCTTTGAATTTAATATATTAATTTAAATTTGACTCCGCGTTTGAATTTATAAAAAAACACACGACTTAGGCGCTCCGCTGACGAGGCAACTGAAAACCAACTAAAAACGGCTGTTTTCTCTGTCTTGATTGGTCAAAAAGCTTGTTTAACCATAGACGAAGAATAATCAGCTGACAGCTGGCAACTAGCAACGGCCGGCCACGGCAATCAGCAGTGCATGTCGCAAGTCACCGCTTGCGTTACCATTGACAACGGGTGTTTGATTGATTGTGTAGTGTGCGGGCCATCACATTGTTATACAAAGACAGTTGGCAGTTGACAGTTTTCAGTTGCCTCAGTGGGCGGATCGCCTAAATAACTACAAAACAACAGATTTTTTATTTTTTATAGTGAACCCTCACAAGAGTCTCAACTGCTCCCGCCTGGAGCCAGTGAGACTATGGCATCCCCAATTGGGGTATGTTATGAGGCTGAAGGTAAGTGGGAAAGGGAAAGAGACGAGGAAGAGGAAGGTGGGGAAGAACTTGGCTATTTAGATCTAGTCATTAAACACGGCTAAAGCCATTTCAAGCAACGTTTCAATTCTGAATGGTGGTCTTACACCAGGGCGATACTAAGAGTATCTTTCACTCTGGAACGTGCCGCAAATATACTATACATTATTTTAAATAATTAGTTGTGAAATAACACAAATCAATTAAATAAAATTTATTTGCGCACGCCGGGTTCGAACCCGTGACCTTCGGAATGGCAGTCCAACGCCCTACCGCTGGACTACGCCGGCCGTCATACTTACCAATACCAAGCTAGTGGCGTGCAGGTTATTGGTTTAAAAAAAGGATAATTGGATAATTTGTATAGCGCCGTTTTTGTGAGAAATCACCTCAAGGGCGCTGTACAATTTAAAATATAATTCTTAGGCTATATTTAAGTTTATTATTTACAATTGTATACAGAAACATACTTACCTGGTCGGTCACTTCCGATAAACACACTTTAATAAGAAAGTTTATGCTTGGAGAAGATACCAATTTGCACGCGGAGGACATTATATTGAAAACACTGGACATTGCATGATTTTATATTTACTGCCCCCCATCACTTTTGGTATTCACTTATAAAAAGTATAATGCCAAAGGTGAGTTAATACTTACTTTGAAAGAGTTGAGAATTTAATGATTCTTTACGACTGGAGAATTTTCATCAAGTGACCGTTATAAAAGCTTACAAATAAGAATTAGCTCATATTTTCACAATTAGTTATTTACAATGTCACGGGCTGTGAATGTGAAAGTGAAAAGGTTTTGACTTTATGGATAAGACAGTCCGAACAGATGAGTTTTAAGTTTAGCTCTAAATTCCGCCGAGTCTGTAATCATTCTTAACTCATGTGGCAGCCTATTCCATGCTTTAGGTCCCGACACTCCGAAAGCGCGCTCACCGAACTTAGTGTCTGGTGTGCGCTTTGGTTCCTTCAACCTTCCGATAGCTGATGATGCTGCTGACCTGAGGGTTGATTGTCGAGAATTGGAATTTTCAGGAATACACAGTTCCGATAAGTAAGCCAGAGCCATTGCGTTAAGCGACTTAAATACCATCCAGCAGAGCTTGAACTGGATTCTTTCAGGACATTTGAGCCAGTGAAGATTTTTGAGATGTTCTGAAATATGGGAATATTTAGATACGCTGGTGATAAGTCTTGCCGCAGCGTTGAAAACGGATTGTAGTTTGTTTATTTGATATTTTGGGAGACTTGCATATATACCGTTGCAATAATCTAGACGTGAAACTACATACGAATTGACTAGTAATTTAGTCGCCTCTGTTGGCAGGTTTCTTCGCACTGTTTTAATTTGCCTCAACTGAGTAGTTTTATACATGTCTTTGGACTGATGTCACTTCCTGAAATGGTTATTGGGGAGTTATCAATGTTACGCTGACGTCTACTGGTGGCGGTCCAGAGAAACTCAGTCTTTGAAGGATTCAGTTTCAATCTATTTGAGGTCATCCAGCGGGTGATTGCTTCTGGACACTCAATTATACGAGTTTTAAGATTGTCTATTTCCTCTGGTAAGCAGTAAAAGTAGACTTGCTGGTCATCAGCGTAGCAGTGAGATAGAAGACCAAATGATTCGATTATTTTAGCGACATCATTTGTGAAGAGGATGAAGAGAAGTGGGTCCAGAACAGACCCTTGGGGTACTCCTGATGAAAGGTTAGCATATTTTGATTGTTTTTTCCCCACCTTAACGGCTTGTACACGGTTGCCCAAGTAAAATGTCAGCCAGCTTTTAACGTCGCAGTTTAAACCAAAGGATTCTTCTAATCGTTTAATAAGAAGATCGTGGTCAATCGCGTCAAAAGCGGCTCTCATGTCCAAGACTGAAAGGAGCGCCAGTTTACCCGACTCGATAGCAAGAGTTATATCCGACAAAACACGTAGTAATCCAGTTTCCGTTGAGTGAAACCTCCTATATGCCGATTGGTATTTAGTTAGCAATTCATTTGAATTTAAGTGACATATTATCTATGCAGCAGTGATTCTTTCTAAGATTTTCGATATTAATGGCAGATTTGAAACTGGTTGGTAATTTGAGAGATCTTCAGCGTCCAATTGCGGTTTTTTTATTAATGGAGTTACGACAGCTGATTTAAGAGGTTTTAGAAAATCACCCATGCTAAGTGACTTATTGAAAAGATGAGCTAGAAAGGGAGATATTTCATTGCAGCACTTTTTTAGTAACCACGTTGGAATAGGGTCGAGTGAACACTGCTTGTTCGGTGAAGTAAGTATGGCGTGCAAAGGCTGAAAAACTGTGGCTGTTCTGAGAAAAAAAATAAACTATAAAAGTAAAATAAAGATTAGGTACAAAAAATTCACACCCGAACTTGAAAAAACTACACACAGCCTACAATATGGTAAGTAATAGAGCAATGTACGGCATTGCTACCAACAAAACTAAATCCCATTTTCCTCTTCAGTATTCGTCGTCATTGATTCCAAAAGCTTATTATGTTTTAGATAGAAGCATAATCAGTGGTGAGTAGTGCATAATCAGTAGCCATGTGGAAAAGAACAAAAAACAAAGGCGAAAAATCCAGTTCACGTGTTTCCGGGGAAGGAAGAAAAGGGTTGTTGGATCGTTGAATGTTCGTTGTTTTTCTCACTTGGAAAACTGTCGTTCTCCGGCTTGGTGATCACGTGGTCGTGTATGTGCCATAAAAAATACCTGTAAATACAGTATATAGGACTTTGGGGTTTTTAATTTCTTTGAATATTTTTTTCATAACAGTTTATTTATAGACAAGTTCGCCCTCTGAAGGTATTATCAAACTGTTTTTAAAGTGTCCTAAATCCGGATGACACTGCTGGCTTTGTCTATAATTTATACGATCTGAGTGATGGGTTTTTCCTTTAATGTGATTATTTTATGAAACCGAGAGATCTGATACAATTGTAGCTACCTACTGGCATTTACCTACCTACTAGCAATTATCAACCTACTGGCAACTGTCTACCTACCTCCAGGAATTCAAAATTTTATTAAAATATTGGAATATGAAACAAAAGAAAGCTACAGAAGAACATTTTATTTTCCCCATTCTCTTCTGCTGTTTGAGCTATATCATTTAATTTATGTTGGCAATATTAAATAATAAATAAAAACTGAAAATATACAATAAATCAACTTACACAACATAAAGTATGACTTATAATATTTGAATTGGAAAGGTTGGCGTCCGCTTCGTGTCGTCACGCCATCCAGAATGATTCGCATGGAAGCGAGGGAAGTAGCAGCTAAAAGGGTCCCCAGCCACCAGCATCCTCACAACACAGGGAGACGCCGCGCCGAAACCATCCAACAACCACCCGTTGTTGATTATACGACAAGTAACTAGTATTTAGCGAACAAACAACACCCAATCCGCCACAATGGTGTACGAAAGCGACTTCTACACGACCCGCAGGCCCTACACGCGCCCCTCTGCCTACACATCGACGGTAAGTCGATATTTTATCTTCTCGATGTGCAATTATTATCTCATTTCCATTTTTACAATAATGGGAAAATTATTAATGTTCAAGTGTTCTCGATGGAAACGCCGAAAATCTTTGTTGGTATAGGTACCCACCGTGCTCTAAGTGATTCGAAATTTCAATTTGTGCAACAATGTGTCATTTTTTGATGCCCTTCAATTTTATTTGAAGTTACTTCTAATGTTGTGAATCGACGAAAAAATAATGAAATCAAATGTGTTAGATTCTGATAGAAGTATTTGTTGTCTCAAAGTGAATGTAATTAATAATTATGAAGAAGTGTTTTGAATGTGTCGTCTTTTAACCGCTAATCTGAGCTGTTGCTTGCAATCCTAATCAAAGGTTTTCAAATGGAAAATTCTTTTGTGCTTTCAGCTAAATGGAAAATTAATGAAAATCGATCGTAGACAAACTACCACAATAACGTTAATAAGTTCCTGTATTAGAAGATTTACAAATTAATAATAACCTTTAATGTCATAAATTGTCAAAAAAATCCTGGTCATTCTGCCGTCCATTATTATTTTACACCCAGTCTTCGATGTAATAGGAAACGATCGCTTTTCTTGGAACTTTACCAAATCCTTTGCGATGGTTAACTATGTAAACTATTATTCTTGCGAAACGAATTTTCTATTATTAATTGTCGGCCATTTGTCAAGTCTAGACAGTGCTAATAAATATTTTTTTTAAATGCCAATAGGTACCGACGTACTGTTTTTTAGTCGTGGTCTTGGATTATTTTTATTTTAAATTCTGGATTTCATTCGAAATTCGAAATGTTCGCCCGGTGAGCCTCCCTCGGATATCGTCAACAATCTGACATTCGTGTAAACATTTTCGTTGTTTGCAAATGCGCCGGATTTTAGCACGGCGCGTTTTAAGTATTGAAATAACCCGGCTCCTCTCTTCAGGAAAATATAAAAAAAGGATGGTGTAAGCGGCTACTAAGATTACAATCTCGGAAACATTTTGGCGTCCAGCGCGCCAAATTTAGACAGGAGATATGGGAGGCGGCGCGCGCCGCCGCCGAGCGGGAAAACGTCGCGGGAAACGAGGCGGGAAGAAAACGGAATGCGTAAAACTCGGAAACCTTTCCGTTCAGTTTTTAACAAACTGTCAACATTGTTTACGAATCAATTTTTTGATACAATCTCACAATGTGCCGAGGAGATGTAGTTACAACTATCATATTTTATATGTAATTACATAGCAATCTAGCAATTAAAATGTAACCAAGCTATGGCAACATTTTGCTATCACTACTGAAAATATCGGACTGAAAATAAGTACTACTCTCGTTCATATGATTATATTTTTAGCCAATCCTGTATATGGCAGGTATCCAAATTTATGTTTCACCTTGCTATAGAAGTCAACATGTTAATTGAGTAATTTTCGTCAGCGGGCAGTAAACCCTATTAGTATTACGCAGTATGCGCGCATGAAAATATTATTAGGCTGTTGGATTTTTAATGTATATATTTAGTAGTGAATGTTTCGCGAGCGGAATATTTTGGAAAGTTTTCAAGTGTATTTCATAATTAGAGATTTTCTTTTGGCGCACTCCGCGGTACCACGCAATTTATAATTTTAATTCTCCTTACCAGAGTTGTGGAGAGAAATTAGTTCATAAATCATTTTGGTCAGGCCATTTAAAAAGGTGGGGTGACGTTATGACGTACTGCAAAATACCTACGGTGGGCAGTAAATTCTTGCCATTGACACAGCTTTGAAATTATTACAAACCAGTTCAAAATACATTTCATTAACGGATTGTCTTAAACATGCACATGAAAACAAACACATGTTTGTTTTGTATCTCGTTGGTGCATAATTTTTCATTGAATTAAAAGATAATAAAAAACACACAATCTTTATTTTGCTACTTGGTATAGGAAAGATAAAATTATGAAGGGAAAGGCACACATGCATTGATCAGGGTTATATATCTTGCTATTCGGCAAACATAATAATTCAATAATACTGACTTTTTTTACATGAATACGAACACAATTTTATTTTATCCTACCTAAACATTCACTCTAACTTTAAGGAGTTATTTCACACATTATCAGTAAGCTGTTCAACAGCGCTACTCATAGAATAGCGTATAGGTAATAAATTACTAATAAAATATATTATTCTATGAGTAGCGCTATTGAACGCCTTAACTTCTGAGTATATGTGAAATAGCCCAAAAATCTGTTAAACAGAGAGTTTAACCACATCCGCTCATAATTATTTTTAATAATTTCACAGTACATCGTTGAACTCTTAAATATTGATTTTTTTCTAATACTTTTATGGAATTATTTTTATAAATTTTATCTGTAGATCAGTTTTTTGTAGTTAGAACCTTATTGATTTTGCTCTTTTTAGCAATGTTTGCCGATTTCTTTTTCCAACTAGACTATTCAAAATTCATTGGCAATTCATGACTATCAAAATCAGAACACAAACATAACTTTTCCTTCATTATTCGCAGATACACTGTCTAGCAAACAGATTATTTTTAATTAAAAATTGTGAGTACCTACCTCAAAAAGTTTTACGTGCAATAAAGAACATTACAGTTTAATTACAATCATTCTGGTAACTTTCAACGGTAAACTTTAAAAATAATATTATTTCTGTATGCGGGCATTTGAACTTAATTCGTGCTAAAGGCGTCAGTATTGATGATAAATATTAGGCTTTTCTACATACAATGCATTTTCCGGAGACTCTCCATCAGGCTACCAAAACGCTTCATATATATATTATTATGCCGCGACCCTGATAGCCAAGATGGCGGCCAATATTACTTTGGTTGTTGTTGTGGATGTGTATTTATTTATGCTAATTATTATCCCAAATTTCAAGTTTACCTACAGTAAACAGTAACACACTGGAGAAAAATGAATCAAAATTTAAAGATGCGCTCATTCGTCTCAAGCAAAAGTCAGTGTAATAGGCATTTATTCGATGTTAGAATATAGTCAATAAAATTATCGATCGTTTACAACTTACTTACTAATTTAAAGATGGTTTAACTATTCAAATTTCCAAGTCGGATCTCTGAATATATGGATCCAAAATGTATGTTCACTCTGATTGAGAGATCTGTGTATTACGCACAAAGTTCAAGATTTGAAGGAAAGCTTATCTTTTCCGGAGCCAGTAGTTCCATCATATAGATTGATACTACCTGGTTGCCTGATAGGTCTCAATCAATGCTGCGTTGTATGGCATGACTTCTTCCTTGGGTTTGTTACCCGGCCGTGGCTCCGCCTAATGAGAGATTCTGGGCATTCCAGAGGCACACCGCCGTGGATTGGGAGAAGGTTCCCTTCGTGCCCCGGCCCAGCCTCGTGGCAGACCCCATCACGGCGTTTGGACGGCGCCTGCCCGCGGCCCCTCGCGCCTCCACGCTATACATCTTGACCCCGCAAGGCCGCGCCTCCATCAAGCCCAGCCAGAAGGTCCTCAGCACCCCGCTGCGGGAGTACGTCTCCCCCAGAGACAAGACCAAGGAGCGCGTGCTCAGCGCCGTCAGGAGGCACGACCTCATCCTCGAGGCGGGGGGGGAGGTGTCCGCCCTCACAGACAAGCAGCACATGGACGTCCTGCTGCCGCAGATCCACAGGACTATGGCGTACTCCGAGCCAAAGACGAGAGCTTTCTATAGCAACTACGCCTCATATTAATAAACGACGCACCCCAAACAACGAAACATTCATTTTTATATAATAAAACACAAAGATAAAAAACAAAAAATATATAAATGTATACGCGCTAAAAGCTTTGAACCCCTCCAATCATCAAAAACGCTTTTTTAGTTTGCAAACCTGCTCAATTCGGTGATCTATATAAGTATATATATATATTATACTATTTTAGTATTGTTATAAAGACTTTTAGAGCTTTTAAGTTAACAACGAACTCAACGATCGAATTTTTAACGCTTCTCACGGCATTAATGTGATTTGCTTATTCCATTTTATTATTCTTTTACTAAATGCGATTTATTTTTTTATCCTCCGCAAACGCTTATTATCATTAAGATTTTTGTACTACAACTGATGGGACACAAAAACATTTTTTTGCACTTTTATTTTTTTATTTTAACTATTATTATTTTTTATTTTTATTAATTTACTTTATTTCAATTACTTAGTCGCTTTATTAAATTAGTCTCAGCATTTATTCTTGATTTCAATATTATTCGCATAAAATGTTTGCGAAATAATAATAATTTCTCGATAAAATAAATAAAGTTATAAAAACAACATATTTCGTTATTTAACCCTCGAATATGAACAATAATTGAAGATAACAAAGAATAAATAATCGGTAAGTGGTATACCAACAAAGATATTCATTATGTTTACTTTTTATATGATTATTTTTTTATGTCTGCATGTTTGTGAAAGTCGCTTAGCTGGAAAACTACCGTTTTGTTTCGAGTTTACCATCTGGTAACTAACCCTTTAACGACGGGCCGGAATAATTTTCCGCCAACACTCAAATTTACCCACTTCACCCGCTTAATTCCCTCCACACACATAATCTTCTGTTTCAGTTTGTATAAAGCTATATTTATATGAAAAGATCGATTCATACACAACATTGCCAATGTCCGTTTTCGCGATACTCGCCCATATGGACACACAAAAATCGGACGGAAAATTTTCACCCAAAAGTCGTGAAAGGGTTACTCACCGGATGCTAGAGCGGATGTGACGTCTGTAACGTCAAGATGACTCGTGAAATGTCATTCGGTAGTTCTCTTCTAAGTGGTAAAAAAAGCTCCTAGTTTTCCTTTGCAAAGGAGTTGAAACCATCAAGTATTATTTCAAACCGAGTTTGAAATTTACTATGGAATCGACTACGTACATTAAAAAAGGGATTACAACCTGTTGTATAGTGAGTGAGAGTTTTGGGATTATGTACGAATTATATGGTGCATATTCGTAATTCGAGTTGAAAATGGAACTTTAAAATCTCTATAAATATATTACAAATCGAGAAGATCTCTCTGAATATAACACGGATCGTTCATACTGACTTCAAGTCTCCCTCGAAATTCAAAAGTGAGGTAAAAATTCTGAATCTATAGATTCAGGAGTTCTATTCATTCGAGTAGGGAGACCTGTTGATAACGCTAGAAATTCAAATTTTTTGAATACGCCAGTAGTCCATTTTCAAGTCGAGACTTTCTGTAAATCTATGAATCCAGAAAATGGGCGAAATCTGTAAACATTCGAAGTTCGAAAGTTGTATGAAGCAGGTTAATTAGTTTAAATTTAAAATCTACTCTGAATTTATGGATCCAGAGGTTCAGAGACACGCTCGAAGTTCAAATGTTTGAAGAGCTAGCCCGTAGTTCAATTTTCAAATAGAGACTCTGAATTTATGGATTCAGAAATTCTATTTAAACTGAGTGCGAGATCTGTGAGTCACGCTCGAATTTCAAAAGTTTGAAGTGAGCGTATATTTGCAGACGCCGCGCCATTACGTGGTGCTGGACACTCCTGGGGTTCCGCGCAGGGCCGAGGAGCAGTACTCCTACTCCTACACCAGCAACCAGAGTTCTCTGGGAGACCGCGGTCTGCCGCGTTCCAGCAACTACTCCACCACGACGGAGCGCCGCTCCGCAACGGGGCCCGGAGGGTACAACTACACGACGGAACGCGCTTCCACCGCTGGAGACGGTCCGGGAGGCTACAGCTATAGCTCCACCACCTCTGGACGTTTGCCATACGGAACCAACTACCGTCACTACTCTTACCGCGTATAATTTTACAACATACACAACAAAATGCGTTTAAACAAAGCTTTAAGACTCTTGAAATTAACATTTAACACAGGAGTCATCTTAATAATATTATAATACTTATAGGCCAGGCCGACTGCTTTTCTCAATTTTTGATTACATATTATTATTATTTTTTACGAAATATTTCATAATAATATTATGATTTTTATAACTTTACGTTAGGTTACAAAAAAAAAACGCTTTTAACAAGAGGAAATTTTCTAATAAACTTTTTTTGATATTTAGCTGCAATTATGTGTTTTATTTATATTTTTACCATTTTACAAACTGAAACACAAGAATATTGTCTCAATGTACTAATCCCCCCCCCCCCCCCCCATCAATACTAATCAAATACACTTATTGTGAGAATAAGTTGCTTTTGCTGTGTTCATTTAGTTATATGTAAAGGTAAAACAAGTGTTCAAAACAAATTTAATTGGTTTTTGTTAAAAATTCAATCAAGATAAGCAATGATACCAAGTCATTACTGAATAAAAAAATATCTAAGTACACGATATAATATTATGGGTTCCATGACTAAACTAAAAACAGTGACAAATCAGAACACTTAAAAATTGACGTAGTCATTAAAAAATGCCTCAAACTTAACCTAGATTATTTAAACTGGTTTTTTTGTTCATCAATTAGCATGACTTTATATACCAATTATTTATTATAGTTTTTAAAAGGGTTCTCTTTTGTCATTGTTCTGTTTGGTGCGATTACCAATATAATGGTAGTAATAAATTACCTACTCTTTCATATGCCTTTGAAGATTTGAAAATTGCTCAAATTATTATTTCTTATGAACAAATCTTACACGGTCAATAAAGCTTTAATTTGATAAACATTAACAATGATTATGAACGTTGATAATATAACGTGTGTTTTGAGTGTGGATGAGAAGATTATAAACGTTGATAATATAACGTGTGTTTTGAGTGTGGACGAAAAGACGACCCTCGGTATCCAAGATTATTTTTTCACAGCTGTTCGATGGATCACCTTCAAAAGTAGTCAGGAAGTGATAGATTAGGTACCACCATTATTCTAAGCAGATATTATGTTGGTGGCTTAGGGAATGTCAGATTTGTGATGAAATCACTAAAAAATATAATACTTATTCAAATAATGCCTTATTAATGGAAAAGATATAATTGTTTATTATTTTAACAAAAATATATTAAGAAATCAGAGCGTGAAAAGTGAAAGAAATATCGAAAACAATACATCATTATGGTGCAGGCAACTATAATTATGTACCACCAACAATAAAGTAAAACAACAACAAAATTAAAATCACGAAAAAATTAATGATTATAGAGAGAAAATCACGAATCTGCACTATGATAGGGTTAACAGCTACAAATAAAAAAAAATTAAAGGTATTCCTTGCTCTTTGTGAACATATAGTGAAAATTAATTTAGTGATGTTTATAGTAGGTACCTATTTACAATATTTTCTGATTTTGGAAGCTCTTATTTTTATAATAACCAATAACCACCTTTGGTTTGTGTTGTATGGAGGGTATTTTTTAGAGAAATAAAAACATGAATCTGGATCTTGAAGACATCCATGTTCTACTAGAAAGGAAGAAACACAATTGCTAGCATATTGTAGATATTGTAGCCGAGTTGTAGATCGCAACTGGTTATGAAAGCTTTAAAAAGGTTGCTAGACAGTTCCATGTATGGGTTTTTATAGTACCTACCTGCATCACGATTTTTGTTAATATAGGGAGTATTTTACCAATTCTTCGTAAACTGTTGAGTAACTTTAATCATAGGATTAACATGCCGACAAAACCAAAATTTACTTGACCGATGGTGTTACTCAGCGGTGATGATACTGGTGATAATATACATACCTCCCCTAGTATCAGAGTAAAAATAAAAGTAAAAAGTAGGGACATTGGCAATAAAAAACACATCGAAAATATTAAAATGTCACATTACATTTATATATTATTTGAAATAAAAAAGATGGAGAATGCAACGAAGCTAATAAGGATGTGATTATTATTTCCCCATGTATGGCGCCCAACTTGTCACCTGACTCCTGACCTGACCTGCTGCTAAAATGGTCCCCCCACAGGCTGGGCCGCTGAGATACATTCCTTCCTATGGAAAGGTAAGATATTTTGAGATAATAAAGTTGCAAGAAATTTGTAATTAAGGTATTGGAATCTTATATTAAATTACAGCAAGTTGGGCTTTAAGTTACAAATAACTAAATTAAATAATTAGTTAGACCCAGTTAGACCGCAATTATAAGTTTATGATTTAATCGATAATTTCTTTAAATTTTTTAAATTCTATAACGATTTTTAATTGTTATAAATGGTTAAGGTGACACAATTCACACTATTGCTTGGAATATTTTAAATTCCATTTGACATCACATTATTTGATAATCGTCGAATCAACGATAAGCGCGATTTATATAGCTTTTGGAATTTTCAACCCTGCGCAGCCCATGTTAAGAGGGTATTACCAGAAAATACCGGAAATTAGTCCTTTATAAATCAAATTCCAGACGTATTGACTATTTTTTATAAAAAAACATAATTTAATTAACTTGAAAATATTTAATATTTTTGAAAAAATAAGTGTATTTTTAATATACTTAGGTTATACCGTTGGTCGTCGGCAAAATTGTTCAATTTTCAAAAGATAGATTGAAAATTGAACAAAAAAATTATGTTAAACAACACAAATTTCAAACCATATAATCATACAAAAAATTAAATCGATACATAATCTAGGCAACACAGTTTTAAAATTTTTAATTTTAATTAAATTAAAATCATTAAAAAATAAATCCGAGAACGTGTTTTGTTACAAAAATACCTCAGTTTTTCTATTTATTTAAGGTCCTACAAACTAAAATATTTAAAAAAAAATTTACACACTTATTTTGTTTAGACATTATTAAAAAATAATAAATACTTATGATCAAAAACTACTTACAAGAAATACACTATATTTAATAATTTATCATCGTGCGTTTTGAGCATTTTATTGCTTACTGAATGTAGGTATATATTAAAGCAAGTTTTGAATGAAATAAATCGATATTAATTTTTTTATGAAAAAAATTTGATACGGGGAATAATCGATCTTTCTCATTGGAACCTCCCTGTACAGTTGCAAGCATTTTTAAATTTTTATTCTCAACTGCTGGTCAATCGCTCTTAATACAAATCTTAATTTTGGATTTGAGGCCAAAATACCCTACCAAAGTGAAAAATTATTTTTGTAATCAAATGTCTAGTTCACACATGTGCTTCTTTATTTATTTGTATATTAAATTATAAAATATGCGTAAGCCATTAAAGATATCAATATTTCATGATTTTAGAGGCAACTTCTCCAATAAGTATTTAAAAAATAATTAGTGATTATCAATGAGTATCTAAATGATAAATATTAAAAAAATAATTTTACTCTATTTAAACTTTATTTTAAAAATATGATGAAATATAAAAGAAAAAGGCTTAAGAGTCACATTTTCATGGGCGTGAATTTAAAATATAAATGAGCCAGAACATAATTTTGTCAAATATAAATTAAAATTACTGCCCAAAAAACAAATTTTTACGATGTTTTATTTTATTTTCATTATATTAACTCAATATATAAGTCAAGATATATATTTTTAATTATAATTAATTCATAAATATTGAAAAGTTGTCTCCAAAATGAAGCAAAGTTGAATTCTTTAATTCATAAACTTATATTCATAAACTTGAATTCTTGTTGAATTCTTTAATTCATAAACTTATACTCATAAACTTTAATTTCATAATTAAAAACCAAAAATAAATAAAATGGCGCACATCCGTACTAGATATTTAATAGGTATAACTTTTGATTTAAAAAAACAATCATTCAGCCTGGGTGGAGATTTTGGCCTCAAATCCAAAATTAAGTTTTGTATGAAAAAGGCCGCACAGCAGTTCCTTCTTGGCCCATATCAGACCGTTCCAATGTAAACATTCCAAATGGCACTGATAGTCGATTTGATGGTCCTCAAGCATTATATCAGTTCAAAAACTCAATTAGCTTTTAAAAGATGGTATCTTTCGTGTGGGCATCGAAATGCCCAAAATAATATCCTTTATAATTCGTAATAAAAATACTACGAATGATGATTTCTTGCATTAATTATATGATGACAATAATTGTAAAAAAAAATCTTATATCCCAAATTCTCCTCTGATGATGGTTGCGGTATTATTATCAGATTTCTGTGCATAACGGTTTACATACACGTCAAAGTATTAAAAATGTTGTTTGAAGTGTACTGAAAAAATTCAGCTGTGTAAAATATATAAATATTTAGGTATATTTAAAAAAACGTATGGGTTCTTAAATAACCGTCGATAAGAGATTTGTTGATGAAAGCTTGAAGAATTTTGACGCCTTGAAATATTTAAAAAAATGAATGGCATCGCACAGACCATGTCACTGTCACTTCAACAAGCAAACAGCTTTATTGGATAATTAGCAAATCGCATAGGAAACTTACGTAATGGGAAGCTGTGAAAGGCAGAATGGAAAAAGCCAGAAAACAATACAAGAGCTTTTAAAAACTTAAAAAAAAAAATATATATATATATATATTGATAATCATTTATTTACGAAGAAATTACTCTTATGAATCTGCTGCCAAGATGTAGGGCAGATAAATTAAAAGCGAATTTAAGATTCATAAAGAAGCCTACCGGGTACTAATTTATTTATTGTTTGAAACATTTACAATATGTCAACAATTATTACGTCAGTAAAATTGCCATTGGGACGTGCATAGATATTAACACTCCAAATTAATTATAATTTAAATAATTATTTACAGTGAACCAAATTTTAGTTGATAGTTGATACCAGATGGATATGTTACCAGTGAAATAACAGAAATAATAATGAGCAAAATAAAATATCAAACATAGTCCCTCTTACTGATAATCGTAGTAATCCTAATACGCGTCGTATTACGACGTAACAGTGAACAATTTGACTTATATTCACTGCCTGTGCATGGTTAAAACAGCTTTAAACCGGGTTTAGGACCAACTTTACAAAACCAAGGATAAGTCAGTGGATACCGCAATTATGAGTAAGGGGGAGTAAGTATATAGTACAAAGAAAGAAAAGAAACTAAGAAAGAAAAGACACGATAATAAAACACAATAAAGCAATTACATAATTTTAGGTGAATTACTTCTATTTGCCATGACGTCATACTAACTTATAACTAATAAAATTATCACATGTTTATAATTAATATATATTTGGTATATATATATAATTGACAGAATCAAAGAAAATCCCATTTATAAAAAAAAAAATGATGTTAATACCGCACAAGAGACTTAACTGCTCCCTTCTCACCTGAGCCATCCCCATTCGGGGCATGTTGTGAGGCTGAAGGGTTTGAGGACGTTATGGAAAGGGGAAGATGAACGCGAGGTAGTACCGGGCTATTCAGATTTGGTAACCAAACACGGCCAACACCATATCAAGCAACGTTTTAATTCTGAATAGTAGTTGATCACACAGGGCGGTACTTAGTGTCTACCACTCTGGACGTCCGCAAGTAGGTATCCTAAATAGTATGTCGTTTGTATTAATTGTGAAATAACACAATTTAATTAAATATAACTTACTTGTGCATGCCGGGATTTCAATCCGCGACAATCCGGTTTCGTATTCGGGAGCCTTACCCGTCGACCACGGAGGCCGGCGAATAGGACTATTCAATACATCAATACGAGTATTTGCATAATATATCTGACGCATTGGAGTGGCATTTCGACATTATGCATACCATTTAAGTACAGATATGATTGAAATTGGTTTGGCTCATGATAAATCGAATTGAAATTGATCCTATTTATTTTCGATTCACACTGTCGGATGTGGTTGTTTTCCATACCAACCTAAATATGTTAAACAAAGCCAACTATTTACGACCAGCAGATGGTGAGATCCGGGTTTGATTTACTTAATTGTTATTTGAACGGTTTGGAGCTCTCGAATATAACAATATAAAAATATATATTCAACTTTTAAACCACAAAATCAGCGAGAATATAAAAAAAACTCGTAAAATCTGAAATTGCTTCAGCGGAATTAGAAAGATCTAAATAAATGTCTTGCAGAGGTCAAATAATCCAATGAAAGCGCTCGCTGGTCATGACAAAGTTAATGTTTTTGAGAAGAAAATGCAATGAAATTAAAGCTATTTTAATGCCCAATTTAAAAGCTCTGCACTTTTAACCCAATGTTATTTCAGAGTTTTTTTTTAAATTTTAAATGCAAGTTTCTGCCCGCGATTTCGTCTGCGCAGGATTAGTACTTCTATTAGCCTATTTTCTTTTCCTAGGTCCCATCTATGTTTATACCAAAATTCAACCTATTTATTTAAAATATCTATAATTCTTGATTCGATTCAAAGTATAAGGCAAGTACCTACTTAAAATAAATTCACAAATTTTCTAAAACAGAATTTTGATTTAAATGAAATTTGATTGTTTTGCAAAATGTCACTCTCAAATTTTTACGTTTTCTATTAAACAATAATTATTATTTATAATATATTGAAAATAGCTAGCTTTATAGAGCCTATATGTTATTCTGATGTATGAGCTATATTATTATAAAGTTCAATTAAAATCCATTCAGTAGTTATTGCGTGAAAGAGTAACAAACACACATACATCCATACAAACTTTCGCGTTTATAATATTTGTAAGATTTATTCCACAATACGTACAGTATTTGAAATATAAAACTCAAGTATTATTACGTTTGTGGTTATGTGGAATTTTTCTACGACGAAAACATTATTTCGTAAAAGCTTATATATAAAACAGTGGGCCATGTTTACACAATATTTTGAAGGTTTCTAAAAATATTAGGATGTTGTTGATCATGTTTTTGTTATTGTTATCGCTAAATGATTTGAATTTGGTCCCAGAGGATAAAATGGGTGGTATATTCAGCAATTTATAGAAATAAAATCAAAAAATGTTTCGTAGATAAATAATCGGTATCATTATCAACAAACTAAACTTTAAAAATGTTGTCGTCGCTAGATACTGATGATATATATATATATATATATATATATATAAACTATAGATTTAAAAAACTGTTAAATTAGTTTCTTTTTTGGCTGACTGCAAGGATAAACGTATCAAGATGTATTTTAAATCAGGCATATTGTAACAACCAAACAACCTAACAACAATCCTAAAATATTTTTAAAAATTCAGTAATTATCTCTTAAATTATTATTAATTTATTATTAACGTATTATCAGTGTTATTACTACATTTACGAATATTAAAATTTTCTCAATGTTTTACACGTTTTTAGTGCCGAATTGTTACGGAAAATCAATGACACAATAAAAGTAATTATTCCTCTAAGCGAAAAAGATAGATTCAAGGATTCAAATAATAGATTTAAGATTCTAACTTTTGGATTTCGGTCCCAATTTTCATTCGTTTCCACAGTACATTTTTTTTGAAATTGTGTTGGCTGCTATGTTATTAGTTATTAATATTATTGACTTATCATTGAGTAAACAAATAAACATACACCATGTAAAAATTATGTTTGGCTATCTTGGTTGTCAGCTGCTTTTATTTATTTATTAAAAGAATTTTATACATAGTGTAGATATTGTGTTATTTAGTCCGCCATGCTAGGGATGTCCCTGTGTTATACAGATTGTGACCATTAAATACTTGACTAGTTCACTTCTTAGACGATTTATGACTTTTTAATTACAAAAACTGACAGCTTCCATTACAACAACCAGCATTGCATGATATATTTGGTTCGATCTATAACAAAACATCAGACACGAGCAATTTTCGCCAGTAAATCAGACTGCATACTAGTAAGGCAGCATAGAGCAATCAATGGCTCGCTGCCAAAGCAAATTTTGAAATAATCTCGCAAATATAACGCTGCGAATCGTTATTTGCATTTGAGTAAAGGTTATAAATGTTTCAGCGGGTTCCTGCAGCTTTCTGCACTCCGGGGAGTAAAATAATCATTTGTTAGTTTCCCACAAATTGGAAATGATACCTACCTAATGATAATGATATTAGAATCCAAATAGTTATTTACTCCTGTGACTGACTTTACAGATTAACTCGCCTTATTCTCTAGTGCTTTTTGCACTTCGGATAATAAACGAATCATTTGCCAGTAGTTCCCTATTCTATACATCTTCAGTTCCCTTGAGGTGATTATTCATTATATTTTTTGTTGGTTCCCCACATCTTCGAAACGATAACGGTTAGATTGGTTTATTAAAGTGAGTACCTACATAATATATATTTTATGTAACTGATTGAACTTATTTGACCTTCCCTACTTTACTTGGGTGCTTTCGGCTATCCGAAAAAAAGTTAATCATTTTCCAATTCCCCAGATCTTAAAAACGATAATAACACCTGTTAAGTTTATTAAAGTAGGTAATTACTGCCTACTATTATCCTAGCTATGTTCCTGTATGTATATATTCCTATACCCAATCCTATTTTACTCCTGCGATATCTCCACTTCGGAATCATTTTTCAAACGATAATGACATTTTAATGGTAAATTTTCACACGAACTAATAGTTTAATTTATTTTTCCGTGACAATTTCCCAAGTTAAATTGTCCTATTTTACTCCTGTGTTTTCTGCACTCCGAGGAGTAAAGTAATCATCTAGTTTCCCAGTTCTTGGAAACGATAAGTATCTACCATTATCCGCATAATGACATTTGCAATGTATATACCAAAATAAGACAAACAAACAAATTAACTTGTTCAATTTTACTCCTGTGATTTCTGCACTTCGGGGAAAAATTGAATAAATTTTTGTTAGTTTCCCAGTTGTTAGAAACCTAATCTGTTACTAACAAACAAATTAAATTGTCCTATTTTCCTGTGATTTCTTAACTCCGGTGAATAAACGGATATTTGTCAATTTCCAACATCTTGGAAACGATAATGACATTAGAATTATCTGCGACTGACTTAATAAATTAACTTGCTCCATTTTACAGTTATTCATTCATGAGCCGTGAATCCCCGCCCAGATAGTGCCAAATAAAATTGGCACAAGTTTATTTCGAGTTGCTTATTTATAACATTTTATTAATTTAATGCTTATATGCACGTTCCCTCTAGAGGCAATATGTTAATGGCCTGGCTCGTTCAAAGAAATGCATACGATAATATTAGTAACGTCTCATAAAATCAAATGTTATTATACTCATTGCTGAATACATTATTTTAGTTAAATTATATCACGTCAAAGTATTAATTAGATGCCAGGGCTTTTTTTTTTATATAATCGCATTTTCATAATTATGTTATTTCCAACAATTTCGCACCATTTGCACAGAAAACAAGCCTCCAGGAAACCTAATAAAGTAAAAATATTATAAAACAATTTTGATTGCAAAATCTTTGTCAATAAACCCGGCGAATTTTGCATTTGAATTTTCATCTGATTATTTTTCTAATTGAATAATTATTATTGTAAAATGTCTCGGATGAAGTTTATATATAGCTACTCTTTGATTTAAATATGTAATACATAAATAGTTATTTAAGAAGGTTGTTCGTCTAGGTTCTGCTAGAGCCAATTTTCAATCAAATACTTGATAAAAACCAAACATTTCCAAGGCGATGTAATCCCTAAAATGACCTTGAAATTTGGGAGTCACCTCCACCACCTGTCTCGAATTACACAGAGAAAAGCTGCCAAAAGAGTGTTTTATTTTATCTTGTAAAACTTAAAACAAAATTACTGTCAGAATTTATAGAACAAAATTTTTCACATTGTACAATAAAAAATTCACGGCAAACAATTGGTGTGTCCATGAAATTGGGCAGTTCGAAGTATTTTTACAGATCTGATAAATAAACATCATATTTTATAGCACGTTTAAAACTCATATTGTTGATTATATCTGTCTCACTTATGTGGTACAATTTCTTTAAAAAAATCATATTCATTATGCGCTCTAGAGCGTAGAGCCCATTATTTATACTTACCACACACAGGCAGCGCCTTTAGTGGATTCCCATTTCTTACAATTATTATTTACAATCTACAGTGTTATATATACCATGTAATTTAAAAGTAAGTATGTTGTTAAATCCTATTTCTTTTGTAAAAACTATGTGGAAAAAAAAGATATAAAACCAACATTAAAAAAAAACAGATTAACGACAAGACGTGTCCTTACTCGCAATGTTTTATTATAAAACTAGAAAAATTATTGATTAAAATGAAATAAATCAAAACCTCAATGATTTGGATAATATTTACCTCATTTCAGTTGTGTTACATATTTGAAAATATTCAAGTGTTTTGTAAAGTTTATTTGGATTATGGGTGTTCGGTATTGGTTGCTGACTGTTCAGGTGTTGTGTCGTTGGGTGTTCTGTGTTTAGTATTTACGAGTTGCGAGTCTGATTCGCCCCCGAAGGAATGGTCGAAAAATTCCTCAAGTATGATTCCTCTGGCCGGTCTAAAGTTAGCCCGGTATAAATGGCGGGCACGAGTCGCACCTTGAAGTGTTTGGCAGAACGTCCAATGCTTGCTAGACTTTAATGTTATGCCACTTTAACAAACACGCCGTGTTTCATAATAATGAATAATAAGGAGAAATGAGTAATTTCCTTTGGACCACCTATTATTCCGTTGGAATGTGGGATATGTTTTTAACTAAAAAAGAAATAGTTAGATACAAATTATACAATTCTATTGCGACGGGGAAAGGCAGAGATTTTCTCCCTGAAACGCATATTACGAGTATTATGAAGATGGTTTAATAATTAAAGTCCTATTTTTCGGTTTGAAATCATAAATGCACAGAATTATTCTAGATTACTGCGAGTTTGTTGAGACGATTTATAAGTCTCCCTCTAAGATTTTAACCTCCCCCTCCCCCCTCAGTGTAGTATACCAAGACCCCCCACTCCCCCTACAGTTTTCACGTAATAATTCATAAATATGGTTTTATAATATCATTTCATTTAATATATTATCATTTAATATCATTTCTTGCTAACAATAGTTATTTTTTTTTAATTTGGCTTATATTTGTCTTTTAAATACTGCGCTTGCTGCGTGACGGCAAGAGTACATGCATACCTACAATTACAAGTGGAAAAAAACGCGAGAGGATATTGACTACGTGATAATAATATAAACCCCCCGCCCCTCATTGTGACCAAGCGTGATATTTTGAAGATCCCCCCCCCCCCTCCCCTGAATGGGTCAAGTATTATGGGCACGTTCCCTTATGTACGATGAGCGTATTTATTAAGTCTGATAGAAATCGTTTTGTCTCCCTTATTATCGTAGAAATATAGCTTAGATCATATAGAAATAGAAATATCTAAGATCTAAGCGGTGTTAGGAAGAGAAATATCACGCTTTATTTTGAAATTTAAAAGTTAACCGCAAAGTAATTAAAATTTACATATTACGCAATTTAAAAATCAATTATGAATCTTTGAGAATTTTTTATTAATTATTTTTACATCAAACGACTAAAAAGTGAGGTGACAATAACGTTTATAATACATTTTTCTAATAAAATATGTACTTATGTGTTTTTTTTTCATTAACAGTAATTTTAGTTAGAAAAAAAAATAAGGTGATTAATTTTTAAAACGTTTTATGTTTGCACGTAAAATGTTTATATTTCAAATATTACATGTTTATTTTGAATCATAAAATTTGAAAGCGTATTTCATCACCTTTCCAAAACAGTGTTTAGATTTCGGATACATGCAGAAATATTCCATTTATTTGGATTTTATTGCAAAACGACAATATTTCGAGCTCTGTAAAAATATGATAGTAGACTCGTCATGTTTGTAGCCACGCCCACAGCGGTGTTTGTTGAAATCTGTGTTTAGGTACTGCGCTCCAATGTACAAACAAACACAGGAGACGACAATTGAAAAAAAAACAAAAAAATGTTCTTGACAAGTTGAAGGCGTTGTTGAACCTTTTGTTGAAGCTGGAGATCGGACTTAAAACCTACATAAGTACTGGTTGGGCATTTACACAGCTACACTTACATACATACATCTATACAAAACTATACACATACATGAACTGCTGTACTTGTAGCTAGTATTGTCACATTTCCTTCCTACCCTTCCCTATAAACCTGTCACTTTTTCCTGTTACCCACATCAGTCCATAATCGACCATCAACCTGTGAACATCAACCTGTGAACATTTATCGCATCCGCATTTTTTCGCTATTGACCGCCGCAGAGAAGAAAGTACAAGTCCCGCAGTGAGTAATTCTCTCCTTTTCCTTGTGTGCTTACCTTCTACTTGTGCAGTGGTTCAAACACATAACATACACATTTCAAGGTCCTTCTTTTAAAAAAAAACTACACAAAACACGCACCATTTACTTTTATTTACACAACAGATACATTTTATTTACACAACAGATTTATTTACACAACAGATAAAGAAGGGTTTGGAGTTTTGGAGATACCGGCGATAGGAGCAAAACAGATCGTGCGCGTTAAAATTATTATTGCATCCAGCTCCTCAATTATTATAGATAGTGTCTATATATAGACATTAAGTGATAGTTGTTTAGTGCTGCTGTCTAATTGTAAATTATTATGAATTGGGTTCTGCAGTGCCGAATTTATACTTTTCATAAGTAAAGCCCACATCATTTGCGCAGCCCCTTCCTCATTCTTAGAAGTTGCCACCTATCATAATCTCACTTATCAAAGCGAGCGAGCGCCGGCCCCTGAAGTCTACACGGCCTGTTGACAAATCCGGGCCTGAGGTTCTGGCATAAAATAAAGAATGTAACATCAGAAGTGCCTTCCATACAAATTTGAATGGAAACAAATGTTCCACTAAATTCCCCAGCGTTCCATCTGCCTGAAATCGTAGATCTCCATCCCATTTGAATTTCGGAAGCACAGTTGTGTATGGAATTATCCACTGGACCGACAGAGCAATTTACATTTTTTTCTCGGATTGCGAGAGGAATTTTTTCCGCCCACATTAAAAAAAATCATACCTCCGAATTTGAATATGGAGACATACAAACTGATTATAGTTCTATATATCCAATAAATGCACCTATATTTTGTCTATTATCACATATTCGTAGGATTTATAAAAAAATATTATTAAATCGTTAACTTTAAAACATTTTAAAGAATGTACGGAATATTTATATTGTTATTTTTTTTTTTTTTTTTTTTACATTAACTCCACACAGGAGGCCCTGAGGAAAATAATTTCCCTCAGGGCCTATGTCATCTTTGAAGATGCTGTGAGGAGGGTCTTTTTGAGGAGAGGAAGGAGTGAACGTGGGTCTTGAAGAGACCCATGTTATAGGAAGGAGGAAACACAGAGGCCGGCAAATCGTTCCACAGCCGAGCTGTTGAACACAAGAACGAGTCGTAGAAGCGTCCCGTTCTCACGTGACAAATGTCAACCGTGTACATATGTTGGGCGAGCGTTTGGCGTGTTTCCCGACTATGCACCGGTGCCGAGGGGATCAATGAGGCTAGTTCCTCGGAGCATCTTCCATTGAAATACCGGTAGAACAAGGAAAGCATTCCTACCCGACGCCTGTGCTCTAAAGATTGCAATCCGTTTGTTAAGACGGGAGAATCTATCAAACGGACCGCCCGTTTCTGCACAGAGTCGAGGGTGTTTTTCAGGTACTTTGGGGCTCCAGACCAGAGGTGGCTGCCAAATTCAACCGTGGGGCGCACTTGCGATTTGTACAGGGTTAGCAGTTGTGTACTATTAAAGTATCTGCGGGCCCTGTACAGTACGCCCAGTTTCTGAGAGGCTAACTTAACTCTGGCCTCGATGGAGCCCCCATATCTGAGCTGGTCACTTAGAGTTACACCGAGCATATCAATGGAAGACCTGTTCGGAAGAATGCTACCGTTGAAGGAGACTAGATAGTCATTTCGATCCCTTTTAGACGTAATCAGACATGATTGGGTCTTTGATACATTGAATTCGACGAGATTATTCTTACCCCAAGAGAAAACACTCTCGAGGTAAGCGTCCATTCTTTGCTTCAAAGCCCTCCGAGCCATTGGAATTTGTGCACCCTTTGGGGGCTTGTCAAACAAAAAGCTATCATGGACTGTACTGTCATCCGCGTAACAATGAATTGGTGCACATGTCAAAAGGTCATTGATGTGCAACAGAAACAAAGTCGGAGACAGAACCGATCCCTGTGGGACGCCAGCGTTTATCGAATGCGAGGAAGAGGTGAAACCGTCAGCAACCGTCTGAATCGACCTCTCCCTCAAAAAGTCGGCAATATATGTCGGTTATATTTTGAATGTACAATATATTGTATATCGCTAATAATGGGCTTGTTTATAGGCCCAAATCGAAACAAGCCAACAAGAAATTTCTTGTGTTATTGTTATTATTAATTTTATGAGTCCTGGTTTCGAAGTTCCAAAGAATCTGGAGAACGATCAACAGAAAACAAATATTTACCTACATTATGATTACGAACGAGTATTTATACTTAGAGATAAATAAACCATTAAACCTTACAAAAATAGTCCAATTAATCCATTTGTAGATCTATAAAAACATAGCATTTCCACGGAAAACAGGCAAAAACATGAAATGTATTAAAATCGTGAAAATAAAAAAATATTATGATTTTTGGCACCGGTGGTGAAGCTTGGCACAGGATGTATATTTTTAATAATGCTGGAAAATGCATTTACGTATTTTACCCCACGTTAAAATTATTACATTAAGTATGAAAATAAAAAATTAAAACTTGTCCGTCTTGGCACCCCAAATTATAACTAAATAATGTCGTATCTATTAGGTACCTATTAGTGTCCGACCGAAACTACTTTTTACTGCCGAAACCGAAACCGAAACCGAATTTCGGTTTTGATCTCAGTTTCGGCCGAAACCGAAACCGAAACCGAAACTTCCATATAAGGTCATGTTATCATGGGAAAAAAAATAACAAATAGTCAGCCTTTATTTTAAAGCCTTATATTAAACATCCCGTCTCGGATATTTGAACTAATAATAAACATAACATAAATTGTCTCTTGGTATTTCAAATAAATTATTTGTGCTTTTTGAAATAAATATACCTACTTATTCTAGGTATACTGATTTGAAATACATATAACTACTTATTCTAGGTATATTTATTTCAAATGAACTCTTTGGTAAATAATATTAAAATAAGAAATGGTATGTCTGTTATTTCTTTTTAAACGTTATTTACGAACAACATAAAAAAATAGGTACAAAAAAATTTATTTTTTTCGAATTGGTTTAGGTACACTAAACAAAAAATACTTTATAATATCTTACATCTTAAGAACAAAATAATTTCTTCTAAACTTTGGTCATTTTGTAAGGAACTCTTTTTAATGAAATTCAATAAAATAAAAATAAAAATTACCTATCTACTGAGTTCAACAACTAAATATTTTTTATACAAATAATACTTATAGCCCAATTATTTGGTAGTTTTACCTGGAAATTTTTCCGGGAGTTTTTAAATCGGTAATTTTATAGATTTCGATGTGCTCTTTTCGAATTTCAACATTGCCACATCGTATCTTTGCCGCTCGCTCCGCCATACTGGAAAAATGGCACCTAATACAATTTTTTTGACAATATATCCTTTCCGACTCATTTCACGATAAAAATATGTATGTACAAAATTAAACTAGAGAAAATTTCCTACAATTAACGTACAAACAATTTTTTTTGGTAAAATCAATAATTTTGTATGTTTTTACTACGTTTTTCGTATATTTCTCCAAAATATTTTACTATCCGACCGGCAAAGATACGAGTTGGCAAATTTGAAATTCGAAAACAGCCAAAAATTACCAATTTTCAAAACTCCCGGAAAACTTTCCAGGTAACCTCTTTTTTTCGAACCAAATAGCTGTACTATTAATAATACGGCCGGCGTTGTCTATAGGTAAGGCTCTAGACTTACAATCCGAAGGTCGGGGGTTCGTACCCGACGTGCGCAAATAAATTTCATTTGATTAATTTGTGTTGTTTCACAATTAATTGATTAAAAATAAAATCTAATATAAAAAAAAATGATAAAGTATATTTGCGGCACGTTCCGAGTGGAAGATACTCTCAGTATCGCCCTGGTGTAAGATCACCATTCAGAATTGAACTCAAACTAAAAAAAACTGTGAAGAACTCCAATGTGCTGCAATCATTAATAATTTTAATGAATTAATTATTATCAGTATTCATAATTAAACAATCTCATATTATAAGTGAGAAACAATAATTTTATCAACTTTTTTGCCACAGAAATCATTTCTCCGGTTTTAATAAATTTGACCAGCAGAACTAAATAGTTGTTAACTGGAAACATCCGTCGGTGGAGCCGACAAGAATTTCACTGCAACCTTTGTCAAAGACAGAAATGGACTAGAATTCCAGTAATAATAAATATCTGCGTTTCTTGTAACCTTGGCTCTGTTAAGTAGGCTTGAATAATTTGCTCAACTTGTGTGCGATCACCATTATCCACACCAGAAGTTGCTTCCATTAAAAGTCATGGGCATCCCATAGCCCTTCTCCTCTTTCACAAAACGCGATTCTAGATGACCAAGATAAGATAGCTGTGGGTCTCCAGAATTACAGATTTTGCTCATTGTTGCACTAACGACGCCCGCGCACAATTATCAACTTCATCAGAATTCAAATATGTAATTTTTAATCTGGGATTCAATAATGTTGAAGTAATCAGAGCAGGATGTCCTTTGACGTATGCAAATCAACAAGTCCTGACTGTCCTGACACGACTATGAGTGCTAACGCAGCAAAATGACACTTCGTCGCTCCCAGCTCAGTGTACCGATCATATCCGATCGCAGCACGAAACCTCCCGAATTCAGTTTCGGTTTCGGCCGTAGTTTCGGCTGGATGGCAGCCGAAACCGAAACTAAACCGAAACCCATTTTTTTGCCGAAACTAGGCCGAAACCGAAACCGAAAGTTCGGTCGGACACTACTAACGTGATCTACAGTCAGTAACTCAGTACTTTAGTCGGTTCTTTAGAATTTCCGTGTATCCAGGGGGGGCAGGTGCAGAATAATGTTGAGATAAAAACCAAGTTTTCAATACGAAAATAAGCGGTTCTTGAATAAGAAAGTTGAGTCCTTTTTTATTATTTTTTATCAATGTTCACATGCAAACTTAAATACCTAGTAGTATTTTTTTTTAAAGTTCGTTTTCATAATTAAATTAATTCTAAAAGTTTGAATTTTATTAAGCCCGCGAAAACGCCGGCTACAGTATAATACCGTGCGGGAGAGTTCGTGTCGCCACCCGGTCTCAGATTGTGTGAAATATAAGGTAAAATATTTACAAAACCGTTTCACGCTTAATATGGACGAAAAAAAAATATTTAAAAAGTTGTAGTAGTTAGATATTAACTAGTACTAATCAATTCATTTACCGGAATTTCGAAAAAGTGCAAATTAATGGTTATTTTTTAAATTTAAAAACACGAAATGTAATTTTTCAACGAAACTTGCAACAGTTCCTAACATAGCGGTCGGTGAAAAATACTAAAAAATTACATTTCGTGTATTTTAATTTATACAATTACCATTAAAATGCACTTTTTTCGAAATTCCGGTTACTGAATTGATTAGTACTAGTTAATATTATCTAACTACTACAACTTTTTAAATTTATTTTTTTCGTCTATATTAAGCGTGTTCCGGTTTTGTAAATATTTTCCCTTATTTTTCACACAATCAAGGACCGGGTGACATCACAAACTCTCCCGCACGGTATTATACTCCTGCAGGCGTTTTCGTGGGCTTTAATAAAATTCAAACTTGTAGAATTAATTTAACTATGAAAACGAACATTAAAAATAAAAAAAAACTGGTATTTAAGTTTGCATGACATCTACATGAACATATTTTTTATAAGTCAAAATATTTTTCACTCAACTTCCCCATTGTCATTTTTCGTTCATGAGTTTTGTACAAAAAGAGCCAGATTATATGAAAACCGAGCAAAGTAGCCAAACCACTTTTTTGGAACTGACAGCATCATTTTGGAGCTAAATCTAGCTCTAAATGAGCTGATTTGGTAACACTGAGGCCCAATGACTCGGCTGAGCACTCGGCAGGTATAATCCGGCCTTTAGTTTCCAGTTATGTTGAATTCGTATTAGAATGGAGGACTTACCTAACTACTGATGGGTACCCGACGATTTGGACAAGTCGGTCAGTAGTAAATAATTATTGTGTGTTGTTTGCAGATCCCTCACATGGTGTCGGCCTTCTACCCGGCGCGCAGCCCCCTGGCCGGCCAGCGCAGGCTGATCTCCCGCGCGGCTCCTTTCTCTGTTGTCACGGTGCGCATGCGTCCCTCCGTCGTCATCCGCGAGCTGGACCGCATCGAGCACCGCTCCCGCCCCCATGTGGGCTGGTCCGCCAGCGAGGACTTCCTCTGCTCCAACACTGCCAAGGTAACAACCAATCCCTCATATGTGGAAGATACTTTCAGTATCGCCTTGGTGTAAGACCACTATTCAAAATTGAACCACTATTGAAACGTTGCTTGAAAAGGCTTTAGCCGTGTTTAGTGACTAGATCTGAAGAGCCAGGTACTTCTCCACCTTCCTCTTTCCCCATCTCCTTCCCCTCCCCACTTACCTTCAGCCTCACAACATACCCCAATTGAGGATGCCATAATCCCACTGGCTCCAGTCGGGAGCAGTTGGGACTCTTGTGAGTAAAAACAAAATGGTGTCTACCTTCTTCCCCTGGCTGGCCAAAACTCTCTAGGGCAGGTATATCAGTTTTTTTTTTTCTGTGAGAGAGATTTACCTCCGTTAAGTTGCTCTCTGGTAAAAGCCCTGGCAAGATAAGCCTAGTGATACCATTGCTAAAAATTACCGATATACCGGCCCTATGCTATTGATATTGCAAAAAATCAATATTGCCATTTCTTAATCAAGGGATTGCAATCTTTAGAATACAGACGTCTGGGGTGAGCATGGTCGATCGATAAGGATCAGTATTGTCGGTAGCTTCTCATCGTTCCCTAGGACAACTGCAGATTGCAAACGACTGGGTGACAGTTCACAATGATTAAGTGTCCTTAGTATATTCGATATCAACTGTCGTTTGTCGTTAGCGATTTGCAGTTGTCCTAGGGAACGATGAACGATCGGTCGGTAACTTCATATCGATCGACCATGCTTGCACCCCTGGTAGGCATGCTGTATTTGCTACGGAAGGTGTTTTTAAGAACTAACATTATTGATTCCTTTAACATCGGTGCACAGCTGGGAGATAGGCCATGAAAATGCCCGAAGCGAGGGTGGTTTTTTTAATCATTCTTGTATCTAACAGTTATTCAACTATGGAGTGACTTGCTGAATTTTGTGATTCCTCTATAATCCTTTATAAAGGCAATAATTGTAACAGGCAGATCTGTAGATTTGCTAAACCTTTCTGTATAATCATCAAATGATATGTGTTGCTAGACCTGGGAAGATGAGAGCAGGAAGATCCGCGCCCAGACTGCTGCCCTGATGCAAAAGGTTCACAGCACGGTCCCCAGGGCAACCAGCGTAGTTCCCTACAGCACCATGGCAAGGTTAATATAATTACAATTCGGTCTATTTGGATGTCAACAGTCCGTTGTTTTTATATTGTATTCATATATCTAATCTGCAATTTTCCAACATTGATTTGAAATTTCTTTGTGTTACATAACTGTTATCAGGGTTAAAACAATGCACTGTGTGATACAATTTATTGTGAATGGTGAATCCTTGGAGCAAGTATACAGTTGAGTTTATGAAGGATTCTTGAATTTGGGCATGAGAAAGAAAACTGATAAGGACATTGAGTGTTAAGAGTGGGGAGAATGGAGTAAATTGTCAAAGGAAGCAAGATTCACAATACAGTTCTGATAGCCAATGTACAGCCTTGCAGTGTTCAACATCACATGCGGGTGTGACATCTAATGATGGACTCTGCAAGCCTGTTCGAAAAGAACTTAAGAATGAAGGGGAGCACAAAATGGTTCATCTCTAGATTCAAACAATATTTTATTTATTTATTAATTATTGGTTAATTATTTTCTAATGAAATTGGGCATCAGAATCTAAAATGATTTCCAATAATACAACGTAGGGTCGATACATCAGTTGCTTTTTATTCTTGCTAAAAAGAAATTTATATGTGTTACTTTATACATACTTCTCTGGTAGAAGTCCTGGCAAGATAAGCTTAGTGATACCATTTCAAAAAAATACTGATAAAAATACAGTAAGTTATATTGGGAACTCATATTCATCTTTGTCTTACCATTTAAAAAAATCCTATTTGTTTATAAATCATTGAAGCATCCAGACATATTCACATGTTTTCATAACCAAGCGAGATCCTTCTCCATGAGATCATGATACTACATATTTGTCCTGAACGCGTTTTCAGTTACGAGTACGAGCCTTCCTATCATTCTCGTGTTGCCGACAAGTTGTTCGACAGTTACTACAACCGTGTTGCCATTAGGAATGTTGCTCGCGATATTCAGAGCATGTCCTACTACCCTGATCCTGCCAGAAGGTTCCAAGGTAAGAGCTTTTAACAATCAACACATAGCTTCACCACCTTCAATCTGCCAACTGTGGTGGATACTGGATCCTGCCTTCGATGATTTCAGAACCTACATTCCTCGCGAAAAGATGATTGAGGTAAATATCAGTAATTATTGTCATGCAGCTGAGAGCTCCGTTGTAATCTCTCTTTCTGATACATGCATTGTTTATGGGAAAGAATGAGAGGTTATAACACAGTGAGTGGAAATGCAACCGTAATATTGTCAACTCGATCACCTAGCAATAATGATTATTGATTCCTAAATCCTGCATCATGCCCCGTTTAAAAATTTATGTTAATATCATCCGTACATTTTGTAGCATGTCTGTAATCTCTGTATTTTGTGTCTCTTTTTTCAAAAATCAATATGCAAGCAGTTTATTCCACGAAGGGATGAAATATAACGCACTGCCGGAATAACTATAAAATCTACACCAACCACCAACTAGTAAATTAAAAACACATTAAACAAGAGAAAATGTATTAGTATGTAAGTTATAATAAATTAGTCATTTGTAAACATAAATGTACAAATAAATAAAATAAAAGTGTTACATAGTAATAAATAATGTCCGCATACAACAAATATTTCAATTTTGTTAATTTCACGGCATAATAATATCAAGACGTTGAACTAGGTAAAGACTACAAATATTTTAAGGTATTGGTACCATTAGAGTTAGTGTAGTGATACTTTAAGTAAACGAGTGGCCATAACTGAAAAACACTTCAAATTGCATTTCCAGTTACGTTGAGCCTCAGTTGATGAAGGTGACTTTAATGATTGATAGCTACGACAACCGTTTGTCCATGAGGAATGTGAAAAGGGATATCGAAAGCATGGCCCAGTATTCTCCTCCTGCCAAAACCATGACAAGGACGACAAGGACTGGTAAGAATCTTCATATCTCACCAACCAAGTATCATCCACCTCTACCATCCTGTCAGTTCCTTTACTCTATGGTTATCATTGTGATCAGAGACATCTATGATTTCAATACAATAACTCCAATATCTGAAATCTCAATACAATGAGAAATTTATTCAGTGTTTTCAATGTTTTTAATATTGTGGTTTCAAACAAACTGTTTATTTGGTTTTTGTTTATAACAATTTTTATAATCCCCAAGACTGGAAAGTAGAGTAGTATTTTTGATAATTACAATGTGATTTAACTTTATGTGTTAAAAAATTCAACCAATCAATAAAATAAAATATAAATAAAACATTAATCTATTTAAATGAAGACATTATTGCAGTTCTGGTGATGTTACTTATGAGAATTATTCTAAAATTTCAATGGTTTTTATAAAACGACTAAAAAGTATTGCAATAACTTTCTTTTACTACAAAATAATAAAAATAATTTTTGGGCAGATCTTTACATGTTTTAAAACATAATTGTGATGTTGTAAATAACATTATTGTAAACAAAAAATACCATATCTTTGATCACTGAGAAAAAAAGCACAGATCCAACATTCATACATCAATCACTGTAAATATACACACCATTGAAATCATTGTTTGATATTTTAAATTTGTTTGTACATACTTTATACCTGCAGGTTTACAATGTTTTTATTTTGAAAATATACATTTTTGTGTAATATAATAAATAATAATGTAATTAGTTTTTTGTTATTTCACTTCAAGTGCGCTGTACAGATACAATTCTTTACAAACTCCTCCCGAAGTTAAATTTAATACTAAATTACTTTAATAATCATCTTTAATTATTACCACTTTTCACTATCAAACTGTGAAATTTCAGGAGGAGATTATTCATGAAAAATCATCAAACTACCTTAAATTTTGCAGCACCAGCGTGAAACACAGTATACAATTAATATTGAATTAGTTTTTGTTTCGAGTCTTTGAGTTTTTGTTACAAGTTATTCTAACCTATGATCAATGGATGAATTAATGTTAAATATGTGTCTTTATATGTTATTATTCAAAAGATGGACTGGCAACTTTTCTCACTGATCTACTTTGTGTGTCCTTTTTAACCAATCTCTAACAGGCCGCGGCCACCTGGCTTGTGTCAGATATTCGGGCGCCAAGGCATTCCCCAACCGTAGGTCCATGCTCCACGATATATCCGTCAAGGACGACGTCACTCTTCTCTCCTTTTACGCCAAGAACCGGCTCGCGGCTTGCGGCCTGGGATATGATGCCGTCACAGGTAATACTCAATACTCAAACTTAAACCCTTCTCCATAGGACTGCTAATTGCTTAACTCTGAATGAATTCCATTCCTCGCGGCAGTACAAAGCTTAGCAACATAAAATAAGTTGTGAGTTCCCCAGCATTCCTCACTTCTATAGTCGCTGTTGTTGTTATCAATAGATGAATCTTTGCCCTTTCTTATTCTGTTTTTAATTTCCTGGATAATAAATAACGTTGGAATTAAACAGCAAATAAATATTTAATAATGTATTGCTTTGATCTACTTTGTTGGATGGATGTGATATTGAAATGTTTCTTTTATCTAAAATCATACTAAAAATCAACATCTCAGAACAGATAAACCTAAGGATTCTATCCTATCGTTCTAAGGATATTATCCTAGTGATTCAGTTCTAATATGTACATGTACTCGTACATTTAAGTATCTTCAAGACATTGATTTACTAACTTTCACACTCTCGGTGCTTCCTGTGTGGAATTAATATTACAAAATCAAGAATTCTCAAAATAAATTAACAAAATTTGTAATAATTACAGTCAAGGAAATGTCAATCATGAACACAGTCGAGTAACTTGCATCTGATAGATATTCAGATTGTCCGATTTAGATGAAAGGAACTTTTCACAAATAAAAATATATTTGATAATAAACATCCCTCCCTAACCATTCACAACATGTCGCACTAAAATAGCATTTCCTTGAACTTTTGCACGAAGGAAATATTATAGGAGTTCCGAATGGGGTGAATGACGACCGTACAGCACAGAAGAGCTACATTTACTATAAATGGGAGATCGGGAACATAACCCTGAAACATCAAATAATTGCTTTCCAACATAATACTTCCTTTCAAGCTGAGATTATTATAATTCTGCAGCAATGAGAGAATGGTTAAGCAAATAAGAAATGTAGTTGCTTCCTACACAGTATAGCATATTCCAAAGACTCGAGGACTTCTTAAAATCTCCAAAGATTTTCCTAAGAACTTATTAGATCTCTTTAAGGTCTCCGTACATCTCAGTGCGGGTCTGTGAGATGTCTCTTAGGTCTCCGATGATCAGTCTCAGTAAAGTCTTATTAGGTCTATTTTAGGTCTCCTTAGATCTCTTTTAGGTCTGATCAGATCTCTCTTAGGTCTCTTTAGATCTCTCTTAGGTCTGGGAAGTTGTACTGTGTGGGTGAAGAGTCTTGTGTGCCGTGCGGTGTAAAGGCGTGAAGATAAACAATGTTGCTAACCGTGTGTGTGACCGTGTCTATTGCAGCGGCACCGGACGACAGGAAACAACCAGCCTTGGTGGAATGCGCCTAACCATAACACACCATTACCTCCACTACCTCATATACCACACACACGCAGCCAACCAATCAAACCAACAACCCAATAGTTAACCATCAACACGCTATAACCATAACGCAAGCTTCTACAATACATAAACCTGTCTTGATTCTTGAGCTTTCTACTTCATTATTTACCCCAACTTTCGCAAAAGCAATTTAATAAGTTAATTCTATTTTTTTATTTTTTTTTGCACACTCGTTCAATGAGGGTTTTAATATTAATTAGTGGTATTTATAATATTTATCGATTATATTTTTTCAAAGCGATAAGCATAATATCATTCATCTTGTCATCATCAAGAGAAGAGCTTTATTATGTTATTTTATAAACATATTTCGCAAATTTTACTAGTAAAAACACATTCTTAAATGCTATGTAGAATGCATAGCACCTCCATATTTTTGATAAAAAAATAAAATATAGTTTTATATTTAAAGTTTTTTAATAGGTACCCACATTTTTGTGACCCAGTTTGTTGGTATTATTTTTTATAAATGTTTTTACAAAAACATTACTTGAACATTAAAGTTATTAGTTATTATGTATAAATGGCAACGACAAATTAATTCTAACTCATAAATCAACCCTAGATTGCAATAAATAACAAAAATAATTATTCTTCGAATCTAACAGAATCACAAATACTCTAAAACACATGGCGAGACATGGAAATAACTAATAAACGATACAAATAAAATTATACTGATATATTTTTATATGTAAAATTTATAACCGAATTAAAATAAAAGATTCAAAAAATGTTCAGGCAATATTTTCTCTTCCCAATACCAAGTTCATCACAGCATGTAAAAATGGCAAAAAATAACCAAAACGCTTCTAGTTTAGTGTTTAAAAAACAATCATTATTTTTACATTCTCATTATTTTCTAATGCTTTTAAAAATACAAATATAAATTAATGTAATAAAAGTGTGTATTAAAAATAATAAAATTACATGGTCGACAAACAACTCTGACAAAAATAGATGATATTTTGTTCGCCTATATTTGCCGTAGACATAACATCCGTGTGGAGGTATACAAAGAGATGGGATGTTCTTCGCATAATATACAATTAAAACCATTTTGGCACAACTTCATAATTTCACATTAATAAGTTTAATGCTGATGTGGAATAAAACTGTTTTTAATTATACTTTATAGGTATACGATTCATAACAGTTTCTTATTCAATTAGAAAAAGGCATACATAACTTGTCACTCGTGTAAGACATTAATTTCTGTTCACCTGGTATACTTTTAATTATGATAATTTATTTTTACTTACAAATAATTATTTGCTATTACATTTCGGAGAAAAGAAGTGAAAATGATGTGCTTATTTCACAACGGATTTTATTCCACAAAAACATTTTTATATTATTCTTTCTGGGTTGCAGTTTAAAAAAAAAAAGCATTTAGTAAACATGTTATAATAACAATTTTAAACAGTTATTCAAATAAACTCCAAGTAAGTAGTTATTTTTTATCAATTTCATTGCTTTTCAGTTAATAATAAAACCTGCTCTTAAATCGGATGATTTTGGTGCCATTTTTCAAGATAAATAATATAAATGCAATGATACTAAAACAAATTGAAAGAAAAAACTCTTTCGCTACATTACAAACAGGCAAAAATCACAGTATTAGCATGATAAAGTGTAAATATGGCTGGAATAACGAAACACAAATACATTAGCTCACTGGATTAAGGGGCTCTATAGTTTCAAGAAGATCTTCAGACTTATTATGTAAGTGATGATATTTCATATTTGGTTTATTTAGAAATACTCAAAAATTTTGTACGCATTGTGTTTTGTTGCGGTTTTCAATTACTTTTAGTAAATCTTTTTTATTTTTCCTAAGAATGTGTCAGTATTTTGAAGCCTTGACAATTGCAACCCAACAGAAACAAATAAAATTTAATTCACAGCATGCAAGGTACTTTTTTTACATTTGAAAAATGCCTGTCAAAAAAGCATGCACTCACGAAGTAATCTCAAATTATTTATAGTGACCACCAAGAACAGATGTATTAGCTTTTAGACTTCAGTTCAGCATCCAGAGTTTCCATAGGAGTGAAATTTAAATGAAAGTTGTTAAGCAAGCATGACCAGTCAATGGCTGAGTTGGCACCACGTCGGGTTTCCACCCAGGCATTGTGAGTTCAATTCCTCAGCTGGCTAAGTCCTCTACCACGAAATAAGCAACATTTTTCGCTTACTGTGGTGGTAGTAGAAAATTTTAAAATTATTGTCAGGTTATTCGTAACCCGGGAATGTTTGTCTTCTTTATTTAAAAAAACATTAAAAAGCTAAATTAAAAAATGATTTAAAAAAAATAAAAAGCGCATGTAAAACAGATTTGATCTGAAATGCATAATGAACATGGCATGAACATCTTACTTAATTGAAATTATTTTGATCAATGCAAACAATGTCCATATTATTCCAATTAGGTGTCTTTGATATATCAGAGTCTCAGTGAAATATAATCATTGTTTTAATCGTTGCACATTTTAGCAACATAAATTAGTCCAATTGGTTTGAAGCTCAAAAAATACACCACAATAAAAATTATTCATCGCAGGAAGGCGTTACTGTTATAACCGTCACTACTTTTTTGCATCAAACTATCTATATTCCCTCCGGATCCAATTTCTAATTGGGAAATGTTATCCAACTCTTAATTTTTGGCCGTTACAGCAGAATCGATTTCCTTTGATGATATTTTGCACATTACTGTTTTTCCATGGAGGATACATTCTAAAACAATTGTGTAAAAAATACAGTACCTACGTAATGTATAGGAAAATGAGAGATAGGTTCTATTGAATGAAAATCACTCCAAAATGTCAAAAAATAAAACATATCATTGTTTATTCCTACATTCCTGTTGGATCGTATATTAACGGGGAAGGGAAAAAATCACGATTCTGATAAGAATGGATATAACCTAAGAGTTTGTTGACTGTTTTATATCAAAATCGCGTTAAAAAAAAACTGTGTAAAAACAGAATTCACTGTAAATTGAGATACCATAGTGTGGATAGTTATCTTGTATTGAGCATGTAGGCCAAAGCGTTGATGTAATATTTCTGCCGCACGATGTAGTGAAGCTGCTGCCAACGAGGCCCAGCAGGAGGTTCCAGGCGCCCTCCGTCCTAGAGGACCCGGCCCTGGAGCTGAAGGCTTCCAAGGCCGAGCGCTTGGAGAGGTTCCGTGCCATCGAGCCCGCTCCCATCGACAACGCCGCCGAGGCCGAGCGTCTCGCTGAAAGGAAGAAGAAAAGGCAGGAAGAAGCCAAGCAGCTCGAAGAAAGGTTCATGATCCATTAACCAATTCAAATTAATATTGTTATAAGCATTTTAGTTAATAATTGAACATTTAGCGGGGCGTACACTCCATAATGAATGTAAGCTGTGCAATACTCTGCATGCTCCAAGAAAAGAAAAAAAAAAAAATCTTTACAAATTGATGAAAAAAAGTGTACACTTGAGAATACTTTTTCATAAATACGTATTATGATCGGTCAATAGCTGAGTTGGCATCACGTAATTTCAATTCCTCAGCTGACTAAGTCCTCCATCAAGACACAATCTATAAAAATGTGTGTGCAGTGCTGGGGGCACAGTTTATTCATGCATATGTTACAGGTAATGCTGGAATACAAAGTAAACCTAGGTTTATCCGGGTTAACTTAGCATTACCCAATTCTGTTGGGTAAACTTCGAAAACTGACAAAAATAAAATTAATAAAAACTTAACCTAACCTAACATTACCCGGCCAGTGTTGGGTAGACCTAGGTGTACACGGGTAAACTACGAATTCAATTTTATTTTTGTCAGTTTTCAAACATTACCCAACAGGATTGGGTATTGCTAAGTTAACTGATCTCTTCGGTAGATTCTATGAAATAGATTAGGTGGGATCCCAGCTTGCCAGTTAAAAAGAGTGCAACACATTAAAATATACTGAAAGTAATCAGTGCCAGATCTGCCGTACGTTAACACATAACACAACAACCTTGTGCATCAAACTATACTTTTCTTGTAAATTTCAAGTTCATTGGCACAAAATATCCTTTTCCCCCACACACTACTAGGAACATTGCACATTTAGTGGCAAATTAGCACCCCCGTTCACAAACTTGTATCTATCATCTATCTATCTATGTTATCTGTCTTCTATTCTTGGGGCATGCACAGAATTACGGCCTCCATGGACCCCATAATGCAACATAATATACAATAAAATCTGCATTGAATAGATCATGGAAGCAACAACACACATTTCCTAACACAACAGCCTCTTGCCCGTGATAATAATTTTATTCTATAACTTCATCGGCAAACAAAACGTCCTCTTCCCCACACATAACCAAGAACATATCACCTTTAGGGCTTTAGCCGAAGAGCTCGCCAAGAAGAAGGAGCTGGCGAAGAAGGAGGAGGCCACCCGAGCCGCCGAGCTGGCACGCCAGGAGGAACTCGCTGCCCAGGCTGCTGCAGAGAGGGCCGCTGAACTCGAGAGGAAAGCTGAAATCGCCAGACAGGTAAACTATTACCTATTGTGTATACCCGATGCTTCTTGTAATATTCTCCTGTGCACCTATACTTTTACGGTTATGTCAATTTCAAATTTAAGACATACATATATGAAAGTTATGTATGGTTATTATTGGAGTGGATCTTTCGTCAGTAGGTACTTCAAAAATCATGTGAAGCATAAAGAGGTTGATTTGATGTAGAAATTCTATATCTAAGTAATAAAAAGTTGTGTGCAAAAGGAAAAAGATTCTCTCAAAATGTTTTTTTTAGAAATGCTTACACAAAACATTGACATGTTGAGACATAGCCATACACTTTTAAGTATGCATACACAATGTTTCTTTTTTACGTTGCCGGTGGAAAATATTCTTCGCACAGGTGTTTTGTGTAAATATTTTGAAAAAAAAACAATACATTTTGTGCGCAGGAAACGATAATATACATGGTGTCCGGAAACTTGTAATACAAGCGAGAAACTCGTGAATCTACATCACTTATGAGTTTTCAGACACAGTAACTTATCATCTTTTTTTATATAAATGTAATATTCGCAAATTGCAATTATGTGTGCGCAAAGACAATACAATTATTAAAGCTTATTCTCAAATGTTAGTGGTTCACTAAAGGGATGCAAAACTTAATCATAGAAACAAATAACATTATTATTATTATTATGATAAAACATCTATTATTTGGGAGATAGTATCTCGAGTACCTATATATCATAAACCATATTCATGTACTGTAATAATTTCTATTAAAAAAACATTCCTTTATTATACTCTCAACATCTAAAAACCTTAATATATAACATTATTTCACGAATTTTCAGACTACAAAACAATAAGTTACTGTTGACGGAGTCATATAGTTTTAATCTTGCTGAGCCATTAATCCAACCTTAACTGACATTAACAACCTTTCCTTCCTCTAGGTAGATTCATTCATAGGCCATTGGGTCACGTTAAGTGGGAATCGGGAACTTAGCAAAGAACAGCCCTATGTGTGTGACACGGGTGCCTATGCACCCACGCCAATCGTCACCAAGCCAAAGTTACGAGCCGGGGTAAATGTAACACCTACTTAATCAGGCATGTAAGACTCACTTGGCCCCAGTGTTCATGTTTGCAAAGATTGCTGAAAAAAATATAGCATGTTGTTGATTGGGGAGCCGAGGGGCTTCCTGTTTTATATAATTTTGTACATATTATATTTTACTTTGTGCCTGGACATGTTTTTTCCTAAGACCCGTTTTACCCTTTTGGATAAAGAATGCTCACAGGTGAAGTTTTTAGACATGTTTTATGGTCTGCCGCTGAAAGTTCTGTTGAATCATCTCTTTCTCATGAATGATGCATGTAACAGTACCGTGGTAACCTGTCTTTCTGTTACACGCATCTTTAATGTGAAATAGAGGTTAAAACGGATCTATTAGCGGTAACCCCTGCGTCAAAAATGGAAGTAGGTACCTACCTGTTTATACTTTAAGCAGAACGGAATATATCTCTTGGGTCAACTGAAATCTTCTCTATAAAGTGAGGATAATCAGCAAAGGGAGAAAAGTAAATCATCATTTGCATAACAAACTAATATTATCTTGTACCTACATGGATTAAATTCCCAGCTTTTCCGACTGAATACCAATCAAAAGATTTTAATTTATGTTGTTAAAAATTCCAGGGATTGTGATGTCCATTTTAGAAATGAAATCTCTAGTGCAATAATAATAATTGGTGGCGTGCTGTGAGTTTTACATGTTGTTCTCTATCAACTAGAGATGTCATATTATGTTTGTCTATTATAATGCCGCATTTCATTTGAAGGCTGATGCTGAAGAACAGGCCGCTGCTGATGCTGCGAGACTTATTGAGGAAGCCAAGAAGGCTGAAGAAGATCGCATCGCAGAGGAAGCCAGGCTGGTAGAGGAAGCCAAGTTAGCTGAGTTAGCCAAGAAAGCGGAGGAAGCCAAGAAGGCTGAGGAAGCCAGATTAGCGGAGGAAGCTAAACTGGCCGAGGAAGCCAGGAAGGCAGAAGATGCCCGCCAAGAAGAAGAGAGACAGAAGGAACTCGCCAGGTTAGAAGAAATCGAGAAGCAGGCCGCTGAAGAAAAGGAATCTGAAATCGCAAAACAGGTAAAAATTTGCAGATAATTTCATGTATTTAAGTATGGAGGGAATGAATACAGAGGAGATTGTCAGGTTAATAATATTATATGAAGCAGAAATAAACAGAAGAAGTTTGGAATGCCACGGAAATAAATGATGGTCATGGGAATCAAGGTATGTGTATATATAGTCCTCCATCATTGCACAAGCAACATCTTCCTCTTTTAGTAGGTAGTAGGAGATTTTCAAATGTTGTAAGGTTATTTGTAACTCGGGAGATTAAGTCTTTTTTTTTTAAAACAGATGAGAAGTATTATATGATCAATGAATGTGAATGGAACTAGGAGCTTGTGCCAAGATAAAGTTGGGTGGCTCTCCATCCTCCTGCAGACAAAATGGCTTGAAGATTAGTAATTGTAATTACTAATTAGTTACTTGGAATAATATACCTGGGTACTCGTCAAGCTATTTGCTCTAAATATTAATTTCTGAAGGGAAAAATGAGTGACAAGGTAGGACTTATTATTGGAAAATATAAGCTATGTTCACACATATTTATTCTCTTTCCAGGCTGCTGAATTAGCCGAGATCGCTAGACAAGAATCCGAACTGGCCGCCCTCGCCAAACAGGAAGAGGAACTCGCCGAACTGGAGAGGCAGGAGGCGGAGCTGGCCGCCCAGGAGGCCGAGGCCCCCGCAGCCGAGGAGGCAGCAGAGGACGTCGTGGAACCCGAACCCACCATCGAAGAGCCGGAAACCCCTGAAATCATCGAGGACGCCGCTCCCGAAGTCGAGGAAGCCAGTGAATCCCAGGACGCAGCCGAGGCGGAGGTCACAGAAGATGAAGAAGAATAAGTGGATTAAGAAGAATAAGTTATTGTGTACATACTGTATTTATCTTGTTGATTTGTTAGATGTTTATCTCCTGCACCGCGATGCGATACGAGAGACCTAGACCTATCTGCATTTATTATTTATTTTATTTTAAGTGGGAAACCAAATGTGTTCTAACTAACTACGATTAACATTACAAATCCTAGTTGAATGGTTGCATCAATGGCGCGATTTCTTCACAGCCAACAGCTAATCATATAATATGCATTGCCTAAAATTATACACACATGGGACAAACAATGTTGAATATTGTCTACATATTTTAATGTTTGACATTATTTTGTTCACTGCTTTCAACACATCAAGGATAATTTTTTATCCAGATGGTTTTTTTCAAGTTTCATCCCACATTTTTTCTATGTTATTATAATTTTTATTTGTCTTGTTACTTAAATGAAGATTTAAGGAAATTAAGGAATAATAAACATATCAACATTAACACCCCGCACCGTTCTCTACATTTCTATAAAGAAGTAAGAGTGTTTGGTGAAACTTTTTCTTGTTGTAATTTAATAAAAGACATTTTGTTGATTTGTGTAATAATAGAGTTACAAACATTTAGATTTTTTAATGCTCAATAATAACACCCTATCTTCCTTAATCTGTTATATTTCCTGACCATTCATTGTGACTACAATCAAAATGTAATTTGAAAAACAATGTTTTTATCTGTCTTCAATACTTCAAATTGAATTTAGGCTTAACTGTTAAAGTTTATTTATTTTCTATGAATACCAAAATCATTAAATTATTTAACCCAAAAATACGCCTGAAAACAAACTATCATAAAAAATCTTGAAAATAAATTTGGGAAAATTTGCTTCTGTTTTTATTTGATACCCCTCCACCAAAAAAAATTCTCCCCGTATATATTGGTACTTTATGAACATTTTTAAAGTGAATACCATACAAGAGTCCCAACTGCTCCCAAGTTGAGGTGAGTTGCCCAATTTCCAAACAGGAACAAATCTGTTTCCAAGATGGGTTCTAGATGGAGGAAGGAAAAGGTGCCGGGGTCTGTCTTTAGGGATCCAAGAGGGAACTCAGTATACCTCTAGGAAACCACTGCACTGTGCTGAGATGGGAGCCATCTTAGTCTGCGCATAGGAGAAAATACATACATTTTCGTTACAGGAATGAAAATATAAGCATATGTTTTCATAATAATGGCCCTGGAAAGTAACCAATAAGATTCCAGACTGGTGAAGGATTGTAGGATTATTCTTAAAGAACTTGCTACCATCAATAAAATAACCCTGATATGGGTACCAGGACATAAAGGTATTGAGGCTGACAAAACTAGCAAACAAAGGGGCGAAAGCACCACTTGTGGGATCCGAGCCGGCCATAGGAGTAGCAGCTTGCCACACCAAATTACATATTGAAAGGTGGGTCAAATCCCAGCACTGGAAGGAATAAGAGAGGGCACCCGGAATGAGGAAATCGAAAGTACTGGCAAACGGACCAGATACTAGACCAACTAGACAACTACTCAATATGGACAGAAACTCACTGAGGGAACAGGTAGGACTACTATTGAGACACTACCATCTCAGGAAACATATGCAGTTGTTAGAAGTGGAAAATACCAATAGATGCACGAATTGTGAAGAGAATGAAGGGACTCCAATTCACCTATGGTGCCAATGCCCCGCTCTGTTGAGAACAACGCTCAGATATCTGGGAAGACATTGTGGAACCAGAAGACCTAGCCTCATATCCAATGTCAACCCTGTTGAACTTTTTCAAAGAGACCAGATTACTAATAAAGGAATAAGGTAAAATAGGAGAGAGCACAATGGGCCAGTATGTAAATCGTCTCCACTCTATAAAAAAAAAAAATTAAAAACGTACATGCTGGCCCTATGCAAATCGCAAGTTTAAGATTGACCAGCGGGTAAGAATAAATGTTTAAAAATGCCTGCAACTGTACAGAGAGGTTCCGATCAGAAAAATCGATTATTCCCCATATCAAATTTTTTAAATTAAAAATTTTATATAGATTTATTTCATTCAAAACTTGCTTTAATATATTCAAGTAAGCAATAAAAATGCTCAAAATGCATGATGATAAATTATTAAATATCGTGTACTTCTTGCACTTTGTGTACTTCTTGTAAGTATTTTTTGATCATATTTATTTATGATTTTTCAATAATGTCTAAGCAAAATAAAGATGTAAAAAAAATCTTATATATTTTAGTTTGTAAGACGTTAAATAAATAAATTGAAAAACTGAGGTATTTTAGTCACAAAACAAGTTCTCTGATATATTTTTTAATGATTTTAATATAACCGCTTGGGCACATAAGCTTGTTTTTACGACAATTTAACGTAGGCAGACATAACAGATTACCCTATCTTTACCCATTTCACTGTATTCTTGATGTACATAAAATATAAATTTTGCACGGTACTTACATTTTTTAAATTGATATAACTCTCTTATTTCTTTGACAGATTTAAAATGGTTCCATGTCTAATAGGACTATGAGATCCCAGCGTCTGAATTCCCATAGTAAATTTATTCGGACACGATACTTCCTCACATGATAATTCATCATATCATAACTCACATTAACCTAACCTAACCTAAGGTTAAAAACCCCAATTATCAGTTTTCAACGCTTCGAGACATGATGAATTATCATGTGAGGAATTAACATCCGATGAAAAGTTTGTACTCAATATTCATACAATTAAAAAGTTTCCACTGAACCTTCTGGTCACCATTTAAAATAGCTTGTCTTAAAAGTAGAAGTATATTGAAATATATAAATAAACAATAAGACACAGGATATCCACTGGAGCGATTTTTGGCTTATTTTGGCGCCTTTTTAAATGTCTAAGATTGCTTTACGGCTTTAAAAAACTAATTATCTCTTGATTCGGCAATAAAAGATTTAAAAAATATTTGTAGCTTCCACGTTTGTTATTTCGGTCTTAAAACGAAGCTATTGAAATGCTTTATCTATAACAGCCGTAGATGTTGCAAATTCGAACTTCGTAGATTATTTTAGAACGATGTTAAAAATAGTTTTTTTAAATATTTTTTTGGCGCAAGATTTATGATCAGCTGTTTACGGTTAAAATTAAGTCCCTTTTTCAAAGATATGTACCTTTGATTATCAAGTATACCACAGAGAACATACAGAAATCGAAAATATTCTATATTGACTCGAATAAGTACTTCTGGCGGCAGATTCAAAGTATGAAACACGCAGGAACCGCGCGGTTATAAACTTTACGATTTTTTAATATTTGTTTTATACATCCTACAAATATATAAACGGTATAATAGAGGTTAATTCATTGGCTATATAGCATTTTAATAAGTTTTTATGTCTTTATGTTAAAATTCAAAGATATGATTTTATTTAATGTTAGCGAAAAATTTTAAAAATGATTGTCCAGAAATCTCGAGCAATCGAGGCAAATTTATTTATTTTGCGTGGTCGCTCCAGTGGATATGGCTATAATATTATATTATATCATTTTAATATAATATAATTTTAATATATAGTACTTTTCCTGTGTTTTGGAAGATCACACTCTTTATAGAACTAATTCACATATCAAATTACCTTCCTTTTGTAGTATTGAACTTAAAACGTAATTAACCTTTATATTCGAGTAACCATGTTTGTTTACAATTTATGTACCTCTACGTCTGTCTCACCAAAGGTATATCCTAGCGAGACAGGCATTGAAAAAAAAAACCGCATGTAATTATACTATATAGATTAAATAATAAAAAAAATTATAAACAGCGAATAAAAAAAAATCATGCATCCTCAGCGCTGCTCACACACGACCATATTGTTACACCATTTTATTCTTCAAATTGTTTTATGTAAACAAATAAGAACATTTTAATTGATCAATGCCAGAATAGTGTCAGTAAGACAAAGGTTCAACTATTTTTTGGTTCACCTATCTGCTAAATTTGTCACATATTTACGTAGTATATGGCCGTTGAAGTCGAACTGGTAAGCATGCAGTACGGGAAGTACATTTTATTGTCGCATACATTTTTAAGCGTGTAGGTTAAACAGATTACAGTTTTTAGAACAAGGCTGCCCAACCCCAGGCCCGCAGGAATTTTTAAACTTGCTCATGCAGGCCATTTATAATTCGTTCACGGGTCACATTGTGGCCCGGCGGCATGGGGTTAGGCAGCCTTGCTTTAGAACATAGACTGATGGGATTTCTGTTTGTTTGACCATTATTTCAACAGAAGGTGCACCAAATAACTAGGATCACAGCAGTGCACAGCCAGGAGATACGTCACATGCGGAAGACTCAGTTTCACTTCTTGTTTTCCTTAAAAAGACCCTTCACTCAGAATCCCCAAAGATGACAACCTGAGCTTACTGTGTGGAGATAATACATTTAAAGTATCACAAATTGTCACTCGTCAAAAATTGCAAATAATTCATTTTGTGTAAAAAATTTGAATTCAGTCAGACATAACATCCAAAATTCTTATCTTTAATCTTAGCATAATGGCTTTACACTTAGCATTAATGGCTTTTCTCTGTTGAACTAAGGAGTTAATTACGTGTGCTCACTATTGACACAATGAAATGAAATAGATTAAACATTTAACTTCACAGGTGTTGAACGCGAATACATTTCAACTACAATAAAACTTCATTCAAAGGCAAATTGATGACACAGGTGGTCGGATGACAATATTAACACCTTCATCATTGATCGATTCAAATGCCAAACGAACAATTATACTGATGTCTGGTAGGAGTACCTATGCAGAGGAATTGCGGCCATAACTAAGCTTGAAAAAAAGTGTTTAATACAATAGACTTCACTTTTCGACCCATACAAAAAGGACACACGGGAAAAAACACTTTTTTACATCGAAAATTGCACAAAATGAATATTTTTTTTATATTGCCTTCGAGAAGGTAAAAGCTATGTCGGTATGTTTTAAAATTTTCGATGAGTTTCATATTAACGTAAACATTTACTGTCAAACATGTATAATTTATCAGAAAATATTATGTACGGAAAAAGTGCTGCTAACTCAATTCTCATAAAGAATTACAAAATTATAAAAACATACCGACATAGCTTCTTCTTTGGAGAACATATTATTTTTGTTTTTAAATTACAATTTTGTGAAAGTTTGAGTGTAGAAAAATGGTTTCTTCTGTAGGTAAATATGAGAGTTTACGTCAGTTGTCCCATTTGCACGTTTCGCATTCACATGTATCATAAGTGTGTGTGAGCTTATTTTGAGCGCGACAAAATGATAGAGAGTGAAATACCTAAACGTTCCGCGTGTGGTGCAAAGTATAGCCTCTTAAAAATGTCTATTCATGCGTGAATACTGCACCAGAGCCAGCGTGGGACTACAACCCATGTGGAATCCATCAACCCCAATTGGGGTTCTTTGTGAGGCTGAAGGAATTGGAGAAGTACCTGGCTGTTCAGATCTGGTCACCAATCGTAGTTTTTTTTTTAGCCACATAAGAGTCCCAAGTGCCCTCATCTGGAGCCAGTGAGACTATGGCATTCCCAGTTGGGTTATGTTGTGAGGTTGAAGAAAGTGGGAAGGAGAAGAGGAAGGTGGGGAAGTAACTGGCAATTCAATTCTGGCCACCAAACACAACTAAAGCCATTTCAAGCAAAGTTTTAATTCAGAATGGTGATCTTACACCAGAGAGATACCAGGAGTATCTTCCACTCTGGACCGTTTTATTTTTTAATTAATAATAAATGTGAAATAACACAAATTAATTGAATAAAATTTATATGCACACGACAGGTTCTTTACTTGCGACATTCGGATTGCGAGTCGAGAGTCTTACCCCTCGACCACAGAGGCCATCAGCTAAAACTATTTCATGCAGAGTTTCGATTCTGAATGCTGGTCTTTCAACATGGCGATACTGCAAGTATCTTCTATTGACAAGATACATCAATAGTTTCGGCCACACTATTATTTCCCAAAAATAGAACGATAATGTTATTGTGTAATAAATTGGGTTGTTCAGGGAGATCAGAGAGATTCTTTTCAGAGAAGCTTACGGTGAAAAATTTCTCTTTAACTAATAAAAAATAATTGAAAGCTTAAATTAAATCTTATTTAATTTTTTTTCAATTTACATTGCTACCTTTATTATTGAATGATGCAGTTACATAAATGCAAATTCTTCACTTACCATCAAAACAGGATTAAGTTTTTGCTTTCTTATTGTATTTTTAGTTTATTAACATATTTTTATTATCTTTGGGAAATTTAAATACAATTATTTATTAGATAAATCGTTTGTCAGTAACGACATTTAAAAGCAATTTTTGACAACAATTAAGTATTGCATTACCGGTATTTAATTACGGCGGTGATAACGGGTGATAAAACATTGACATCGTTGTGAGTGAGGTCACAGCTCACCGCCCAAATGTAAGATAATGTTTAGGTAGGAAATGACATACACATTTAACTAAAATATTTCATGATAAACGTTATAAATAATTAAAGAGGAATGGTTTTAAAACATTTGGCAGATTCAGGAATATAGGAATGGACGTACGGAGTTGTAAATAGCGAATTGATAAACAACGGGTAGGGTAGTAGCGAGTTGGCAAAATCATTGTGTTTCTCACCCAGTGGTCACAGGTTTAGTCCTCTGCGAGCTAAGTCCTCCATCATCATCATCTTTTAATGATGGTAGTAGGTTATCAAATATTATTATTCGTACCTGGGGACACGTAACGTAAAACCTGTTTTTTTTTTAAAAAGTCGATTTATTAATTAAATAGATCTTCTAGGCCTTGAAATAAAAAAATACTTTTTTTAATCAAATTGAGAACATTTATTCATAAAAATGGTACAATAATTACTATTATAATGTATAATTAATATTATTTGTGGATATTATAAATTTTACAAAATATATTTTTTATACAAATACATAGTATCTTTTTAAAGGTGCATAGACCGTCTTATAAAATAAATTTATCATACAATTACACAGTATCTTTTCGAAGGTGCTTAGACCGTTGTATAAAAATATGGGTAAAAATTATTATATTTTAATGACTTAATCAACAAAGTTACAAAAATATACTATAAGTCTTTTATTTTATAAACTATGATAAGTATTCAATGAAGAAATAACATTTATTAAAACAAATTGACTTTGTAGATATGTTTTAGAAATAATAATATTAACACGTATAAGTAGAATTTTTTATAATTCATAATATTATGTAAATATATTGGATATCAAAATATATACACCCACCTTATAAAATGTTTTTTGTCTACGTTTGTGTTAAAGTTTAAATGCCATAATAATATAATATTAAAGTATATGACAACCCAAATGCATGGAATTTGTACAAAATGTTATGTATGAGAACCCATCTAAAAACATAATTTGGGTTAAATAATTGCTATTGCAAAGTAGTCTTTTTAAGTTGGGCAAACATTAATTGCATAATTTAAAATAATACACTCACATAAAAAAAAGACAATGTGTGAAGCATTTTTAACCTGGTCTTCTCGGCTGTCGCATATTTGATACATCGGCGGTTATCTCAGTATGTGGATGTCGCATATATGATGCATGAATTTTCACTAAAATATATACATACATATAAATTGTATTGAAACAGTCAGTGTTGTAAAGATCAACAATTACATGCCAATTTAAATATGAGGAACATAGTTGCTGCAATAGAAATAAAATATTATTGTGTTTTTCTAACATACACGATTATTAATATTGTTTCAATATTTAAATGCAGACCGGTTCAAAAAATAATGCTTGCAAACACATGATTAAATGAGACATAAAAATATATAAATATAGCTACAGAATCTGGATTTAGCTAGGTTTGTTCAAACAATTGTTCAAAATTCAATCAATGACCTCACATATTAGTAATATTGAAAAAAAAAAATTTTTCAAAGAAGGCGATTGATTGATTGCATAAACAATCACAAAAGATTTACTAACAGATTATTTTAAACCATTTTCATAAAAATTCAAAGGCATATTTGTTTTACAACAGGAAATGAAGATTAAGATCAAAGTTTGATTTATTTAATAATATTGATTATAAATGGATCATTTTGAATCAATTTAACTCAGTCTATTTATACTTTCAACACAGTTGAATGGCAAAAAATATTATATAATTGGAATATAACACACATAAGTCACGTACGTAATTATAATTTTTTTTTAAATAAAACTCATTATTATGCAATTAACATAAAAAAATTATTGACCTCAAATTAAAATAGAAATATGTATGTCATCAGTTTAGTTAAGGATTTCCATGAGAAAACTGGGCGCCTTTCTAATGTAACTATAATCACACTAGTTTTGTAATTAATCAAAACGATAACTCCACAAATATTTAGAGGTTTCCAAACTGTGACTAGCAAAAAGTTTTAAAGTGGGTTGCGCTTCTATGTTCGGAAACTCCCGACGTAAACCATTTTAGAAAGGTATATAATAACATTGCTCTGCAAATGCAGTACAATAATATAATCAAAGACAGGTTTATAAAAGTACACAAACTCTAACTAACCATAAGATGGAATTATTCACTGGGACGAACAGACTGTTAATAATTTTTTTATGTATTAAAAACTAAAGTACAGTTACCTTTTTTATATCACCAATTCAGACTTAGTAAATTGTGGTAGTAATTTTGCTCCGACAAAAATCTAAAGCCCTGTACTTAAACAGTATTAATTTGACAGCACACTCAGATATAATTACAGAATAAGTATTGTATTTACAAAACATTAAGTTTAAACTTTGAGCACGCAAAATCACAAAGCTGTGACAGAAATAGAGTGGTAAATACATTTATTGATATGAGACAGACAGATTAAAATTCACTGACATTTAAAGACATAAAGTTAAGACTCGTAGATATTTAAAATCATACAGACAAGGTAGACTATTCAAAAATAATATGTAGCCCCACTGTCAAATAGAAAGAAAATTCTCATAAAGGGCTCAAGTTTTTTAGTGTGAGAGCCAGTCTACGGCGCAATCTGAATTCATAAGTTTTTACAGGGTTTAAGGAAATAATTTTAGAGGCAATGTTTTATTATTTAGTACGAAGAAGTATGACACTAAATTTAACAGTAAAATGATATTTTAAATTTATAACATTATCTTCATGTAAATGACCCTATAATTTGTAGCTCATATCGTTACACACCGTACCAAATAATCAATGTTACTTCAGCCTTTGATAAAATGCAATGAAAATAAATCACCGACGTATAACATAATTCTAAAAAGCTGATTAAAACCCTTCAAGATGCTGCCGCCTTATCACCGGATTGCTGATGCTGGAGAGTTCTGAGCTGGGTGGTGGTGGTTGACAGTTTGTTACTCAACTTTTCATTGTGCTCTCTCAAATGACGAATAAGATCGGCCTGCAACAAACACATTATTAAGCAGCAGCACATATATCTCTATTCTCTACTTAAACTGAAGTCCGCCTTCATAAATAAAGAAACGTTTAAATATAAATTAATAAGTTAAATAAAAAAATATGTTAAAGTTTAATTACATTTATTGGAAAAAAAAATAATAATTCAATGTTTTCTTCACACATACAAATATCACATTTCAAAATTTCCAATCATCAGGAAAAATTTCCCACAGAATTGCGACCTGAAAGAAATTGGGAAGCCTTGTTCTAGCACTCAGATAGCCTCAGATAGTTTCGCCGAGAGTATCATAACATTCATAGTACAGACCTTTGCTATTGATTTATCAGATCAGACGACCTACCTACCAGGCTTATCAACTACCTCAATTCGTCAATTTCAGGAGAAAACCTAATAATATTTATTATAATAATTTTTGTTTATATATCGCCGGTCATTGCGTACCAGATGTGAAATCACCTTGATATACCCGCAAGGTTAAAGAGGCCACCTAGTTCTAAAGTGCTAATTAAAACGAAATTGATGTTAGCAATGCTAGTCATTATTGTAATGCATTGAGTACATTTTATTTTATAGTTTTCAACAGCTGGCAAAAGAACCAAAATTGAAGAAAAACAATGTAGGCATATTATGTTTTAAAAAACCAGCTGTCATAATTTAGCAATTTATAAATGCAAAAACACAAGTCAGATTAAATATGTTTAGTATACAGAGTGACTGGTACTTGAGGCGAATTACTGAAGGCCATAATAGAAAGATGAAATTTCAGCTAACTGATGAAAAACCTACACATTAGTCACCGCATTGGTCCAGGGCATTGTGAGGAAGTGTCACATTTAGAACCATGTCAATGCATGATTTACTATCCAGACAATGCCAAACAACTGCGTGGCAGGTCGGATTGGGAGAGACTGGTTTAGGGAGACTCTTTGACCTCTCCAGCAGGACCCTCTTTAACATTGCGTTGCAGTGGGAGAGATGGATTCATACGTCCATCACTCCTGGACAAACTGACCTCCAGATTCCTACCCACTCCTCATACCTTTTCCTTCCCAGAACTTCCTCTCCTTCCTTTCCTAAAAAGACCCTCCGCACAGGATATTCAAAGAATACATAGGCCCTGTTGGGAAATATTTTCCTCCAGGCTTCCTGTGTGCAGCTAATGCAAAAAAAAAATCTTTGCTAAAAATCCACCTGTCGGAATGATACTCTAACTGCCCAAGAGCGAATTGAAAAGAATTACATAAGTGCGTTATCCATATTAGTACGTATGGGACCTTTTGTCACATTTCTTATGTTCACAAAAACATATTAGTAGCGCCAGAGCGGTAGACTTGCAAACCTAGGGAATCTATTAGCTGCCAGGGTGCGCAGCGACTACGAGATTTGCTAAGACCAAATTTATACAGAATAGTATTTTGCAATAGTATAGATTTTTTTCTATGATTATTGTGTTTTAACTCCCATAAGTTAATTTGACTGAAACTGGCGACAGCAACCGAATTAATTTTGGGCGAACTTGTCCTGAATTTATTGATGCAGTAAAAACGCCATAGCTTTTTGGTTTTATATTTATTAATACAAATTTATTGTTTAATATTTAAAATTTTTTTTTTTTTTTTTTAAATACCGTAAGATGGCAATCCATACTACTATTTACATAAAAATAAACATTTCATCGAGAGGCATAAATCATAGCAACCGGAGGGAAGGCCTTCTAAAATAGAACTTTCAAAGACCTCGTATATTAACTATGAAATTTGATGAATTGTTCAAATTCTGTGTGACAGTTTCTTGCGTAAATTATGATTTTCAGTTGAAAAACTATTATTTGCAACCTAAGACAATTATATTCTTTAGCCACAGATGTTTTATTGCCGAAGTGTATGTATCTTGTTCCTAAGTCACTAATCTCTGGTGCAGTGGTAATGTGATGAAATTCCTTTAGATTTAAAAAAAAAATGATCTCCCTTACTCATAATTACTCCAATCCGTGTACTCCAATTTGCCGAATTCAGAATTTGGGAAATGAATATAAGGACATTGCGGATATGTTTGACACATCATTTATTAAGTATAAACACCTCATAGTAAGATGTTTATCGGAAAAAAGATCAATAATATTTAATTGAATATACCACATAGTTCTCCTTGACTCACTCTACGAATTGTACTTATCCCATTCTGTTGTTGCTCTACCTTAGGTAGGGTATCCTGCTTTTATCTAACTCGTATTTGATTTTGTTTTTAATTATGTTGTTCATTTTGTTTTTGATTTTGACTTTGATTTTGTTTATGATTTTGTTTTGGATTTTGTTTTATATCCAGTTTTATAATTTTATTTTTTGCTTTTGTTTGAATTGTTTGTAATGCTTATTTAGATGTACTTTGCTTTTTAATTTTATTTTTTGCTTTTGTGTGAATTGTGTGTAATATTGATTTAGATGTACTTTGTTAATAAAAAAAAAAATAACATGTAAAAGCCCAGCAGGGCGTGAAATACAAATAAATAAATAATTGCGGTATCCGCCGACTCTTCCTTGGTTTTGTAAAGTTGGCCTTAAACCTGGTTTAAAGCCGTTTTAACCATGCAAACGCAGTGATAATAAGTCAAGTTTTTCACTGTTACGTCGTAATACGACGCGTATTAGTTATACTACGATTATGAGTAAGAGGGCTTATGTATATAGTTAAGAAATGACCAAGTTAGAATGTTTTTTTCCCCTTTTTAATCTCCGATTGAACTCTCAATGAGAAAGGTCACAAACCACCACTGCCTCTACTAGCTAAGTCCTTCATCATCGCACAAGCAATCTTTTCCGCTTATAATGATGGAAGTAGGAGGAATTCCAAAATTGTCAGGTTATTCATAACCAGAGAACATTTGTAATTCTATTTCAAAAAAAAAATCAAGAGACTGCTGTAATAATTATATAAACGGTATCAATGGATAAGAGTTTTTTCAACAGTGTGGACTTCTTTGTTTGGTGTCTTTTTTGATCAGTTTTGTGATTCTGAACAATTGTAGTTGCCAAAGTGTTAATAGTCACAATATTATCGCCTGGATGTTGAACAAAACATGTCACGCTATTATGAAAACTCTTCATTCTTAAACAAAGATGAACATAAAACATACAACATATATACAATCAGTCATTAGCACAAACATAAGCCATATTATTGATTAGTTATTTACCCTCCAAAAAATGTCATCAAATTATGAGCATAATAATTATTACGTATAAAGGAAAACATATTGTAAACTAATTATTAACCACTGGAGCGATTTATGGCTTTTATATGCGCCATTTTAAATGTCTACGATTGCTATCTGGACAAAAAAAGTCAATTATCTCTTTATTCGGCAATTAAAAAAAAAAAAAACATTTGTGGCTCCCACGTTTGTAATTTTGGTCTTAAAACGAAGCTATTGAAATGCTTTATCTATTCTAACCATAGATGTTGCAAATCCAATCCTCGTATACTATTTTAGAACAATGTTAAAAATATTTTTTTTTAATATTTTTTTTACGCCAATTTTTTGATCAGCTGTTTACGGTTAAAATTAAGTCCCTTTTCCAAAGTCACCTTCAATTATCAAGTATATCACAGAAAACATACTGAAATCGAAAATATTCTATTTTTACTAGATTAAGTACCTCTGACGGCAGTTTCAAAGTATCAAACACGGAGAACACGCGCGGTTATAAACTTTACGATTTTTTAATATTTTTTTATAAATCCTACATATGAGGATAAACAGTAAAATACAGATTAATTTATTGGCTATATAGCACTTTAATACGTTTTTATGTCTCCATGTTAAAATTTGAAGGCATGATTTTTTTAATGTTGATGAAATATTTAAAAAATGATCGTCTGGAAATCTCGAGCAATCGAAGCAAATTTATTTATTTCACGTGGTCGCTCCAGTGGCTAAAGGTAAAAAAGGACCACTGGTAATGTGAATTCTGTTTAAAATGTTTGAAAGATTTAACCTGCCCTGTGCCGTAAACGCGCCGGCGCACGCGTTACTAATTTTAATTTTTTTTTTAACCTCTCGTGGGCCGCAGTTCCCCCGGCGGGTCCGGATGTTTGAAGCGATTTTGCCCCTTATGTATAAAGAAATTGTATGAAGAACAAGGTCAGAATCGCTTGGGCCATTCACGTTCTTGACATTACGAATTACTGGATAGCATTTAGCCACTCCAAATAATTCATATTAATTGCTAAAGACACGCCGGGCACCAAAAATGGTGGACAAAATGCTGTTACATTCGAAGTCCATATTTATTCATTGTTTTTTATATAAATCCATTGTGGAAAGCATAGATTTGAGTGATTATTAGGAAGTTTGATATGATTTAAGATTTTCATGGCCAAAAGTATTTTTGTTGTTTATTTTTGGGATATTATGTGTTCAACACATCTGCCCTGATGATGGACACTGTAATGTTGTCCGAAACGTTGGCTAAAGAAGGAGTTAGCGTAACACGGCATAATATCCCAAAAAAAAAAAAAAATTAGGAAGTTTGTTTTATCTACATTATTTTGATGTAATTTTTGTAATATATCACAAAAGAAATGTTATAAAAATTGAATTCGTAAGAAAGGTGAGAACTGTCAATATTCAATAACTGTCAAATGTCATATATTCTGGCTTGTGGAGCCCGCTAGTTGGTGAATAGATTAGTGAATGAATAAATTAATATATACACTAGCTTTTATGTGTCGCATAGATATTATGTTAATACTACTACTACCTAATATGTACATATAAACTTCATTTTTATAAGCAATTTTTGGTTTTTATACCTTAGAAGTATGCATATTCTTATTTTCTTACGACAGGTTTACACCTACAAACTATCATGTTTTCATTTGCTTTTTACTTGCTTTTATGTGTCAAATGGTTAAGGTTAAATTATTGCTTTTACTATTCTATACTTATAATCTTTGTGTATAATATTTTTTATAAACTATGTAAAATGGCAGAGCGAACGCCCTGGATTTAAAGGGCCACGATAACTGGTCAAACGATCTAGGTATATTTTGTTAACAATACCGCCAACAATTATTTCGTAAACTCTCTGATTCAAAGGCCTCATATTATACACTATACTATTATGTCGTATTATATACCATGTTACTGCTCTCACTGTCTACTATGTACATAAAAACTTTACATTTCTTTATAGCTAAATTACGTTTGTTAACCTTAAGAGTAGGCACATTCTTATTTTTGTACAACAGGTTTATACCTACAAATAATCATCTTATGCATTACTAGTTACTTGCTGTTATAATATGTTAAATAGATAGATTATACTATGTATTACTACTGTAACTGTGAACTTACAATCTTATGAATATTTTTTATAACTATGTATGTAAAAGCCTAATAGGCGTATAAATAAATAAATAAATAAATAATTTTACGTCTATTGAAAAAATAAATTTTTGTATGCTGGCCTTCAGCAAGTTAAATGCGATTTTAACCCTTATGTATAAGGAAACTGTATGAAGCACAAGGTCAGAATCGCTTGCGCCAATATCTTTCTTGACGTAATAGTTAATTTTATTAATCTAACCCCTCTGAATATTTTAAAGTAATTATCTATGACATTCGGCTGTCATATTTTTTTCCCGCTTTACCAGCTGTCAACTTTTTAAAGAAGTATAAATGTAATTAATCCTTCAAAAACACCTTTGAATTGTTGGTTTTCATGTAGGATGTATATTCAGATTTGTATAGAAACAATAAAATCAGTTCAATTTCATATAAATATATATTTTTTTGATATTTGTTTGCTTTCGCTAAAGATTTTTTTTTTCTTTCGCTAACGTTAGCTATTCTGGGAAAACTTGTAACGATATTATCATGTAATATATATATGAATAATAAGATACATTATCTGATAAACAGAAAACAATCGTAAAAAAAAAAAATCCTTTTTTTTTATACGGATATTTGACAAAAAGTCAGGAAGGTAATTTTCGTGAGGTTTTCCAAATACGTCTGGCTCGTGACATGTTAAAGTTTCTTTTTCTGATTCTGATCGTTGTATTAAATATGTGTAATTTTTATATTTTCTTTCATAATTATTGAATTTAAAAAAAAGTGCACATTCCGAAACGTTTCCACTAGTTACAACGTCTAATTATGATATAGAATACGCCATGGCTGTCAACAATGTTGCCCGGCGTGACGTCAACGGTGCCGAAATCAAAAATAAATAAGAAAATGTAATTTTGGAGAAAATTCAAAAATTGCTCATTTTAAATCTTTATGGAAAATTTATTCGTGAACATAAAAATACCTTCATTATCGTAATATTTTCCAGAATAAAAAAAACTGAAAATAACCTATTGTGGCCTTTTAGCGACTAAATAAATATAAATAATATGCAGGCAGAATATGCGTGTAGCCCATAAAGACCGAAAAGTAGTAAGTAGAAAATAAAATAATTTTTTATCAAAATGTTTTTTTTTTCTATAAATCTGTTTAATATAAAAAGGATAGTTTCTTATTTTGTACCTTATTAGTTCCCATACCATTAATCCAATTGCGATGAAACTTTGGCGAGTTATTGTGCACACTCTCGCGAAGGTTTCTATATATAATGGTGAGCTCTGGTGTTATTAAATTTTCACAAAAAATTTACAATAGGTAAATCACAAGTTGTTTGAAAAATGTGTGTATTTCATTTAGTTTAGCAGCAGGGAGGGAGGGAGGGAAATCCGGGAGGGGATAACAAATGATAGGGGAGTCGCGGGAGGGGGAAGAGGGGTGAAGATGGGAAGGATGGGGATCGCAGGAGGGGAAGGGGACGCGGGAAGAAAATAAGGGCAGGAATGGAAAAGGACATGCAGGGACAAACACTTTCATTCTTTGAGTGGCATTCAACACATGCCGGGTACTCGGTAGTTTGTGAATATTTTTTATGTCACAATTGTTCTAAATTGATAACTTGTTTCTGTATGAAAAATTGACACTGTTTAGTAAGATAATAAAATGACCTTTTCTACATGGCAATCTTGTATATATACCACTGCAGATAGCTTACTTTTAAGTATTTTCACATAGACGAAAACTTAATGACCCTGCGCGCAAAAGCAAACCAAATTCTTGCATCATTTAATCAAGGTCTAAGCTATACATTGTAAAAAAAATCAAAAACATACAAAAATACTTTTTTATATCTTTTCATTCCTTCATTATATCTTTTTATATCTAATTTATGTTTGAGCACGAGGGGACTGAATAAATTTGCTCATGATAGCCATTACTCGTTATATCCGAAACAGATTGTATATACCTACCTACCTTCCTCTACACCAATATAGTAGCAAATGTATATTAGAAAAATACCATTTTATTAATAAAATTTATAATGAATGATCGTTTTAATGATTTCGCTTTTACGCTTCTCAATACCTTCCTCAAAACAATCAATGCATTATAACTACCGTCACCTGGTTTCTGGCTTCCAAGAAAAATATCAATAAATTATATGTCATAATATTATCACTAGCTTATGCGTATTGCATCCATTGTAAGATCTCACTTGTCATAAACCACAAAAGATTGCAGGATTGTTACTGATTTTTGGTTGTAAAATTTTGTAACAGTGATTTTTATTTGTTTTAAAAAAAAAATTGACAATGAGTTGTAATGCATAAGATGTAAAAAGGGAAAAAATTTGCAAAACGTTAATTTCGCACGACTTCCACTGATTTTATAAAAAAATTACATAGTGCCTGATGGATAGCAATGTTTCACATGGACGACAATCTTACACAGGTAGTGCCATAAAAATATGAATACGTCCCTAAAGAGATAGGAAATTCCCAGCACTCGCCGGGCAACAAGCGACCACCTTTGTTTGTTATTGCTTACTTCGAGAATAATTCAAAGCTATTGTTTAATTTTTCAGACCCAACGATTCATCAATGTATTGAGAAATCGTGTTGAAAAAATATTTACATGGTATATGTGTGAATCGTCCTCCTTATAACAGCCAATAATATATATGAAGATAAGCGTGAACTGAGATATCATTTGGTAATTGCTCATTATAGCCATGAACGTTATTGCCGTGATCGTTATAACCATTTCAATACTTTGTAGGACTCTAAGGAGCACTGTAGGATTATTTTTAAATTTTGTTATAGTTAAGCGCACTTGAAGTGAAACATCACAAAACTGCGCTATACAGATGCTTCGTTATTATTATTATTATATTATAACCAAGTTTGACTGTGTTTAAACTTGGTGCATTTTGCAATTTATAACTAAGATTTTGGATTGAATCCTTAATAGGGTAGTTCCACGTTTTTTTATTGCTTTAAAAAATTAAGGAAAAAATACGATTATTATGGCATTTTATTTTATTTTTATATTGACAAATAAATTTTCTATAGCGAGTATATCCACTTTTGTCATACCGCCAAAATGATATTTTGAATGTGTCACACATTCAAAATATCATTTATCATATATCTATATATATTATCAAATATCATAAGCATTGCCTGGCTTTGAAAAAATTCTGACAGTAGTACTCTGTTGTTTGTTGACATGCGTATTTGGCGACGTTGCCAACCACGGACTGTTTTGATTTCGTCGGTTTTTGATCGTTTTTCAAATGAATAAATTTAAATGAAAACATAAAAACCAAACATTTTTAGTAGGGTGATTAAAATCAGAAAAATGATCTTTAAATATTCCATACATTTTCGATAGAATCGTTTGTGAAAATACCCTATTCTGCTATATTTTTCATAACACCTGCCTCACAGTGTCCCCAAACCAAATGATATATGTATTTCAGATGTTTAATTCTCTTAAAAGGTTTTACAAGGAACTGAAAAAACCTTTGTAAGCATAAAATTATATTTTTATAAGCATAATTGTGATGAAACATGGTCTCACCTGTCGGGCGAGCAGGTCGGCCGTCTGCGTCAGGGTCTGGCTGAGGGGGGCCGGGGCCTGCGAGCCCCCGCTGGTGCCCCCGGGAGCCTCCACAAGGTGGTCGCGCTGCACGTCCGGCCGGTGCTGGCACTTGTTGAAGTCCGACACTTTCTCTGCACAACAAAACGGAGGTCAAAAGGTTGAACAAATATATTATATTATAAAAAAATACCATAATTTTCCCACAGCATTGGACTGTAAAGGACGGTGCATATTACATGGTACAAGAGTACTGGCATTAGATTCTTGTCGGCAACACATGAAAGAAATAGGTTTTTTGTTTTTAAGGTGATATCTAACCCTTTCCGACTGAGAAAAAATGTCCAAAATTTGATGGGCCACACTGGTAAAGCTCATAATTATGATCCCATAGGACTGGGCGACTTACTGCTCGAAACACATTCGCTTAAGAGGCTAGACTTTGAACCACACGCGGAACACCCGCGACTGTCATTCTGTCCCGCTCACAATAAGCTCACGCACACTTGCAATACATGCGAATGCGAAATGTGCGAATGAGACAACGCTCAAATTTACCTACAGAAATCGCTTGAAAAGGGGTTCATGGAGAATACACCTTTCTACACCGAAACTTTCACAAAATTGAAATTTTAAAGAATATATATTTTTAAGAAAGAAGAAGCAACATCGGTAGCTTTTTATAATTTTATAATTCTTTATGAGAGTTGAGTTAGCAGCACTTTTTCCTTAAATAATATTTTTTGACAAATCGTACATGTTTGACAGTGAATGTTTACGTTAATACGAAACGCGAAAATGAAAACGAAAATGAAAATTCGAAAACATACCGACATAGTTTTCACCCTCTAGAAGGCAGTATAAAAAAAAATATTCATTTTGTGCAATTTTCGATGTAGAAAAGTGTTTTTTCCCGGGCATCCTTTTTGTATGGGCCGAAAAGCGAAGTCTATCGTCTTAAAGGTACCCTATATAAGCAACTCCCGCACGTTTGATCGACACCGGTTCTGTCCCCAGAAACAGATTTATTTTCTGTCAGGATTTCAAACTCACGCTCGTATGAAGCCGGACGCAAAGTGTTAAAAGAATTCATAATATTCTCTTTCATAGATGGCGCGCATTTAATTATTTTACAGAAAAACGCTTTTCACAAGTTTTGCTTAAAAATATTAAGATAAATTAATTTTTTGCTCCCGTACATATGCAAAATGAAAATGAATAAATAGTTTTGCTCATAAACAAATTCAAATCTGTCAAGGCTAACAAATACAATATTGTATCATTGATTCAATGCAATAATGCACTTGTTAGCCTTTCTCGAAAAATTTGAGTTTGTTTATGGATGACAATATTTATTCATATTGCATATGTACGGGCGCAAACCATAAAACCATCTTAAAATTTTTAAAGCGTATCTCATAAAAATCATTTCATTAAATAATTATACTCGCGCCATCTACAAAAGAGTAGATTATGAATTCTTTTAAGTATCACTTTAATTGAAAGAAATAACATTGGACCAGAGTGTTATCCACATTTTTTATTCCAATTAAGTTCAGGAATCGCTGGTTAAAGTCTGTCCGGTATGTCGCGATACACCCTTTAGTCAAGGACAAAATCTGACTAATGTTGCTTATCTAGAAACCAAATCAATGCGTACATCTCAAGATAGTACATAAGTAAATATTTACAAAAAAAAAACATTAATAACTTTGTTTATTAAAGTATTTTTACACTTCACTCTTTATCTAACAATTTCAACACAAAATCACAAATTAATTTCACTTAACAAACAATAAAGCTGCAGAGAAGTAATGTCTGCATTGCTGCAATGAATCATTCAAACATTATAATGATGTTATACTACAATAGATGCAATAACAAATAATGATCTCATTTTACTTTACACTTTTGCTGCAGTGGGACTTAACGACTATTGTATCGGTAAAAAATAATGTAAACACGGTAGAGAATTCATAAGATTAACTCATACATAGGTTGATTATAAGAACTATAATAATGTGTAGGTAATTGACAGAGATAACATTATTGTTATAATAATTAGGTAGTAGACAGAGATAACATTATTGTTATAATAATTAAAAATTTAATGCATTAACAATGAACACGAAATACTGTGATTGGTTATCTACCCGAAATATAAACAAAAGCTGCGGCATTGCCAATTCTGTGCTTTTAAGGTAGGTTCTCTAAATCTTCCTCTTTTTGTTTCACCTACACCTTTTAATATAATGGTTTTATTGCACTAAAATGCTGGCAGCCGCCTCTGGTCTGGAGCCATCGTCATTGATCCCTTTGGCAACTGTGCACAATCGGGAAACACGCCAAATGCGCACCAAACACAATTGACATTTGTCGGAAAAGAAAAAGTCATTTCTACAACTCTTTCTTGTGTTCAACGACTCGGCTGATGGATGATTTGCCGGCCTCTCTGTTTTCTACCTCCTACAATGTAAGCGCTTTTAATATTCCCAGGTTTACGACCCGGCGACGTCACAAAAAGGAAATAAACATAAGTTCCTTACACAATAATGCTGCAGCTCTTTCTTACAAACTAATTAATAGTGAGACAAAGGATGAGACAATGATGTACCATGCCTGCTTTCTGCAAAGGAAAATGTAATAATTTTTTTGCCTCTCCCTATTCTAGTCTAGAATTTCCATTTTTTTTTTTTTTACATATTTTCAAAGTTTATATCTTTAAAAATATGTCCTTAACCGCTTGGACACATAAGCTTGTTTTCACGATAATTTAAGGTAGGTAGACATAGGAATGACGTACGCCCCGTACCTGAGTTATTAAAAGGATTTTTCGAAATTTGAATTATTTTCGGAGTTATAGCTAGCTACTTTTGTGGCACGCCAACTAAACCGGTCTGGCCGGAACAAATTGAACAATACATGGTAGACGTTGCCCAACTACATGCGGATGGATTACCCCATAAAATCTTTTATTCTATACCTATATAATGTATACATAATGCATATATAATGTATTTTTAACTGTAGGTCCTAGTAACATAACGTAAGTATACCATATCATTATATGAATAAAACTGACTGAAACTTTACTCAAACCTTTAACGCGTTTTGTCGGAACTACTTTTTTCAAGCTGGCGTGCATGATATCTAGAGTTCTACTGAACCGATTTATCTGAAATTTGGTACGAACCTCCTCCAAACAACCCTTTATGGCGACAAGCAGAATAAGAGAAAAATTTCAATTTTCACTATTTAAAAAAATTTTTAGACTGTTAAAAAAAACGTAAAAAACATGTTTTTTTTCAACAGCTGCCATTTTGTGAAAAAAAAATTGTTTTACTCCTCCAAGGTTCCGGCGAGAGCGACATCTTTACTGATTAAGAATCTGTTAGATTTTTTTTACAAATGACCAGAAGGGTTGCAATCATGCCACGCCATTTTTTCATTCCCCACTTTAACCAACCGATTACTTTTCGAGTTTTTAATATTTTTTTTCTGTTTAATTTTTTTTGTATTCTTTAAATATAAATAAACAAATTATAAAAAAATGGATACAAAAAATATTCTTCATTTTTGTTTTTATAGCGACGGAAAAAACGCCCGAAATTTGAGCCTCTAAACTAGAATACTCCCTTAAAGAAATGCGACCCGTCACCATGCCGTTTCCGCAGGAATATTAGAAGCAACTTATAGGTCTCTTCAAGACCCAGTTTCACCCCTTCCTTTCGCTGAAATGAAAAGTGGAGCTAATATAAAAATGAATATATGTTCAGTACTTACTGATGTATTGCCCGTGGGTAATAGCTAGCAGCAGTGTTTCCAGCCAGATGAAGCCAGTGATGTAAGTGATGGGGGTTGCCAAGCCAGGCTTTACACACTGGTCGGTGAAGTTATCAGGGTAGCAGTGCTGGGAGACAGTCTGTATGAGCAGCAGGAAGGCGTTCCACAGGGACACCATGTAGATAGGTGCCCTGTGGAGGGTGTAAGTCTTCTGGTAGAATTCCAGGTAGCCACGCACACGCAGACTATGGTGGGTCTTTTTTAGGATGTAGTCTATGACCTGGGGTAAAAGAAATAATATTATTATCTAACCTAAACTTACTTTGACTGACATAACCTAACTCATTAGTCAAAAGAGCCAAATATAAGCAGTAAAACGAATAACTTTTTTTTTAAAGTGAAATTTCTTTATCAGTACCCTGTTTTAAGTCAGTCAACTAAGTATGCTGAATAAAACTATAGATATATCAAACTTTGTGATAATCTTAAATTATAAAATTTTCAAAAATATAATTTTTTAACTTGTGTTTTTAATTACAAATCGAAGTACTTATGAACAAGTATCGATAATTTAAATAACAATTATATGGCATAAACAATGAGCACAAACTACAGCCCTGTTCAGACACAGCTATAAACCGCGAGCGCTTATATTTTGTAACGTTCAAACGATGCTATCAAATATTTTTCCTATGGTAGGAGAGGGGGTTAGATGAATTCAGATAGATCGATACGAGATACCATTTCTTTGTAGATTTTGTACTAGATCTGAGAATTTGACAGCTGACATTCACGAGTTTTAATTAAAATGACCCCCTCTCCTCTTTTCGGCGGGAGCTTATCTGTTCGTATATCGCCTCAGGAGCGGTTACGGCGTAAGATACGGATTATGGCGCATTGTCTATGGTTGATCTGAGCATAAAGCGCTTAGGTGTGAACGGTCTGAAGGGATTGTATGGAGAGCGATATTTGGCATGCAATGATCTTTTATAGTTTATAAATATTATTATTTGTGTTCATTTTTTTTTTCTCTTTTCTTATAATATATTATTTTCACTAAAATTTACTTCTATACCTACCATTTTTATAATGTTCATTTCTATTTTTTACGCACCAGACTTTTAGGTCCGTCCAGACTTTCACACACTTTTCCATAAAAATGATCATCTAGTAAATCCATGCTATGCAAGTGTATTATATAAGTATAATTAATATAAAACAATACAAGAACAACATGTTAATTAACCTACCAGACTATTAAAAGGGAAAATAATTCACAGACTCCAGATATTTTCATATCAGAGGGTTCGGCTCGATGGAACTCCTAATTTGACTGATAAATCCTACTGATCCCTCAATATAAATATTTAAAAAATCTTTCGTAATCCTACATGTATTTAAAATGACTGATGTTTGCATTTTTATATACAAATTCTTTGACAAATCTAATATGCCTAAATTTTAAGTTTATCTTTTTTATTTTTAAACATATTATATAACACTGTATCATACACTCATCATGTAAAAGCTCAAATTAATTAATTATTATATATATATACTTGCGAACATAAAAATGTCTGAAGTGCAAACATTAGAGAAAAACTATTAATTCTATTATCTGCAAATAAATGATTCGCAATAAAATAATCAACTGAGGAAAACGGAAAACGACTTCAAAAAACTCTAAACTTCCGAAGTAAAATTTTTTTCAGATAGTTGTATCCATAAAGCAAAAAACCAAAAACTTTACCTTCACCTTCTCAGCCCGCGACATTGTAAATAACTAATTGTATAAAAATTCTTATTTGTGACTAATTTGTACAAGAAATTTCATACAAATTCTCCAATCCTAAGGAGTACTAAATTCTTTCAAAATAACTTCAATTTATTAACTCCATTTTTGGCAGTAATCTTTTTATAAATGTAATATGAAAAGCGATGGGGTAGCAAATGTAAAATTATGCAATGTCCAAATGTTTTAAATATAGTGTTTCCATGGGTGCAAAGACGTTCCTGCTATGTAAGTATATTTTCTGTATCTATTTGTAAATAATAGATTTAGATAGAGCCTAAAAATTCATAATAAATTGTACAGCGCCCTTGAGGTCATTTCTCACAAACACGGCACTACATTATTACTATATTATCCAAGTAAGTATTATTATCATTATTATTAAAAGCGTACCCGAGGAACCGCTGACAGCATCTAGAACAGTACTGTCCTCACAGAAATGTTTTGACTTACTTAACACATGACTACTTTAATTTTAACTTTCAATACGAAAATATTTTTTGATTTATGAAATATTCAAAATTTAAAACAGGTCATTCGTTAAAGAGCAGCACTCAAACAGTCAAAAAGCGCATGTGGCTCACAAGCCGCAGTTTGCGACCACTGACCTAACATAACTTTGACTGACATCCCTAACCTATCTTTGGAATCAGTGGTGAAGATAATGTACTAACAGCATATTGTTGTTTTCATTTATGTGCCGGCGTAGTCCAGCGGTAGGACGTTGGACTCCCTTTCCGAAGGCCGCGAGTTCGAACCCGGCGCGTGCAAATAAATTTTTTATTTAATTGATTTGTGTTATTTCACAATTAATTATTAAAAATAATATATAGTATATTTGCGGCACGTTCCAGAGTGGAAGATACTCTTAGTATCGCCCTGGTGTAAGACCACCATTCAGAATTGAAACGTTGCTTGAAATGACTTTAGCTGTGTTTAGTGACTAGATCTGAATAGCCAGGTACTTCCCCACTTTCTTCTTCCTCGTCTCCTTCCCTTCCCCACTTACCTTAAGCCTCATAACATACCCCAATTGGGGATGCCATAGTCTCACTGGCTCCAGACGGGAGCAGTTGGGACTCTTGTGAGGTATTCACTATAAAAAATAAATGTGAATAATGCACAAGAATCAGTGAGACAATGGGAAAATGAAGGTTTAAAAGTACCTGGCTATCCGAATCTGGTCACTAAAGACAGTATCGCCATTTCAAACATTGGATTCTGAATGGTGGTCTTTCACCAGGGCGATACTGCGAGAATCTATCACTCTGGATGGAATTATAGTTATAATAATAAAAGTATAAAGGTACTTATTGAATAATGCCTTGCGATCCCCATCTTCTACTCAGTGATAAATTTAATGTTGAAATAAATTATGTATGTCACTTAGATATGATTTTAGATTTTCACGGCCAAAAGTATTTTTGTTATTTATTTTTGGGGTGTTATGCCGTGTTACGCTATCTCCTTCTTTAGCCAACGTTTCGGACAACGTTACAGTGTCCACACATCTGCCCTGATGATGGACACTGTAAAGCTGTCCGAAACGTTTGCTAAAGAAGGAGATAGCGTAACATGGCATAACACCCCAAAAATAAATAACAAATATGTATGTCACTTGATTGAGATTAAAAAAGGTTTGTAAACAACAAAAAAATCTGATAAAAGTATTTTTCACATAAAGATAATCTAATATCAATAATATCAAAAACAAGCAACATAATAATATTGCATACCTAAAGTGGCTTTAGCAATGTTTGTTGACCGGTTCTGAATAGCCAGGTAGTTCCCAACCTTCTCCCCATCTCATTTTCTTTCCCACACCCTCCAGACAAACAACATTCCCCCATTGGGGATTATTATATTATATTCCACTGGCTTCAGACAGTGTATTCATATAAAAATTATTTTCATTGGTTTTAGGAAGTTTCGAGCAAATATACTGCAAGTTGCAGTATCATTCATTTGGGCTGATGAAATAATACATCAAAGATTATCCCATAAAGAATTTGTCACTTTTGAACAAAATTTCCACAAAATGTACCTACACGAATGAGTAATTATTATTGAAAAAAATAATATTGTTTTAGACTAAAAGACAAAATAATAAAAAAAGGGGCCTCTGTGAGAAGTCATTGTGTAGCCCGTGTTGTGTTCTGAATGACTAAAACTGGAATAATAATAATATATGCAGATGGAGAACATAAAATAAAACAAGTTTTACATACCAATGTGAAGAACCAGAATGCGGCATGTAGGTAGAGCATTATAAAGTAAGAACGACATTTGTGTTTCGTATCGGGCTCTTCTACAGCTAGAACTATTCCCACAATGGATATGATAGTGGACACTATAATGTGAATTGTAGAAAAGGGAATGGTGTTAAGAGGCTCAAAGTGATGAGGCTGATTAGACGCTTGATTGACCAATCTTCCATCTTCGTCGGTTGACGAATTGAAAAATGTCGCACCCTAAAAATAAAATGAATCAACTTTATTTATTTTCAAAGCACGTATCAAGTTTGTCAATCGGAAAAAATAAGAGAAAATCTATCTAGTATCTGACAGATTCTTTTTCTTACCGGTTGGCTCGTGTTAAAGTTTTTGTTGATGCTGACCATGTTGCCGCTTATCGTAGTAAATTACATCTAAAAAAAACTTGATAATAATTCACATTCCGACAAAGTAACAACACCTCGCGGGTACGTGATAACGAGATGGAAACACGAACAAATTGAAATGATGTAGCGACAGTAGCGTTTTTTTAAACAAGACGTATTTTACGCGTTCACGCGATACACAAGTTCCACAAGGCACGCAGCTGTCTCCATAAATGAACCAACACTGCTGCACACTGCTGTCTCTCTCTTTTTTGTTTGAAAAAAGATGCCGCACAAAAACAACGATCCGTCAAAACAAAAAGTTGACTGGTCGGATTCTGGTATCCAAATCGACCAAATCCCATACGATACAAATAAGTTTAGGGCCTATCCAACACCACTGAACACCACTTACTACTTATTCAAAAGCTCTTTGTTGTCCTTTATTGCTTTATTGTTATTGTTGTACAATTTCAGAAAATCAAAGGTCATTCATTTGGATTGTTGACGCTAGGTGCGCTGACTCAGGGTTGCCAATTTGCGGAGAATTCCCCAAACTGCGGGGAATTTTTCAGATTTTTCAAGAATTGGGTATTTTGTGAGGAATAACTTTTTGCGGGGAAAATGCGATGATTCTGGGCATTTCTTGATTATCCAACCATATTGAAAAATAAGCACATCCGGTGGAAGATTTTGCAGTTTATTTTATGGCAGCACTGGTATGGGAGCACTTAGGCTGGAATTAGACGGTTCACTAATCGTTCATTTCTGTATTTCATTCTACCTATTTCACTCGGAATGACACGTCTGAACAAGAAATGAAACAAAAAGGAAACGAAGATGGGAACATTCGCTCGAGTAACCATAGAGTAAACCTTCACTCGAGTGAACCTTCTGATTCCAGCCTCAAGGCGGAATCAGACAGTTCACTAATCGTTCATTTCTGTATTTCATTCGGCCTATTTTACTCGGAATGACACGTCTGAACATGAAATGAAACAAAAGTGAAACGAAGATGGGAACATTTGCTTGAGTAACCATAGAGTAAACCTTCACTCGACTGAACCTTTTGATTCCAGCCTAATCGATTAAAAAAGAAGGAGGAAGCAAGTATAATCCTTTAAACAAAATGCTAAGCAAAAAAAATGCATGATGCAGTCATTAGTCTTATAATAATGTAAATTGCTTACTATATAACTTAACATCATTGTTTTAAATGATTACCCTCAATATCAATTAGCAAAATAAAGATTTAAAAATTGTTTCAAATAATGTTTTAATACTAAAATACTATTTTATCATCTTTTCTTCAACTAAGGCGCTCCGCTGACGAAGCAACTGAAACCAAACTAAAACCGGCTGGTTTCTACAAAGATACAAAGAACAATCAGCTGGCAGCTGGCAACGCAACGCAAGCAGAGACTCGCGACTCGCCCTGCTAGTTGCCGTGGCCGGCCGTTGCTAGTTGCCAGCTGCCAGCTGATTGTACTTCTTCTTCTTCTCGTGACCTGGCTATCATGTTGGCTATGCGGACTTTGTTTACCGCGGCCCAGGACAGCTCTACAATAGACTGGCCAAACCACTGTCTCAAGTTTTTCAGCCATGATGTCCTCCTTCTTTCAGAGCCCCGTCTTTCGGCAATCTTTCCCTGCATTAGGAGATGCAAGATCGTTTGTTGATTGTTTTTCATCTATGGTTAAACAAGCTTTTTGACCAATCAAGACATAGAAACCAGCCGGTTTTAGTTTGGTTTCATTTGCCTCGTCTTTTTTTATCTCGTTTAAATTACTCGTACCTGTCACACTGTATAGTTATATTACTTTATTTTTTCTACTAGCTATACAATTTATTGGTATACCGTATTGAATTTTTTATTTTTATATAAGTTGGGTTATTGGGTTGTAACCTATGTTTTAATATTATATTATGAATGTAATAATATGTTTTAATCATGTTAATGTTCCAAATAAAATAAAATGAATCAATAAAAAAGGCTAATTTCCATAGAATATTGTATTAATTTGAAGGCGGAATTTTAAAGAAAACTTGTGGGGAATTTGTCATTTTGTTCTCCCCGATTTAGGGATTTTGAACATTTGTGGCGGGTATTTTAGAATATAAGCATTGGGAACCCTTGCGCTGAGTGATATGACCATATTGTCAAAGTACATGCACGCTGTCTGTGCACTACTGTGCAGTGTCAGCATGCAATCTGACTTAGGGCCAGTTCAGGCCAGTTGTTTCACAGAATTTGAACAATAAGGAACTCCAGTTATTTAAAAAAAAATTCTATGAATTTGACCTTTAAATTTAAATCATTGAAGAAGAAGACAACAATAATATTCTAATTTAAACACCAGTATAAATTTTGGTTTTAAAGCGGGCGACAAACAACGCCAAGTTCACATCAAAAAGATACTTATAACACAGTAGCGCTAGCCATACAATCCCATACAGACCCGCCAGACGTAAAAATATGACGTGCTGTGATCGCGGGTTGAATCTTCGCTAATTGACGTTATTTTTCGTGACCGCTACGATCGCGATATCAGAAAAGTAATGCGACCCCCCCTTCGCCGTAAACAGGAGAGTTGACATATCCAGTACAAAGAAATTATATTTTCTCGACCGCTTCCGATTTCAACTGACCCCTTCTATTATTCCTGCCGTAGGAAGGAATATTTTATAACGTAGTGTGTCGGTAGAAAAGATACTTATAACGCAGTATCTTTTTGATGTGAGCTGCGAGTCTGTCGCTACCTTGAGAGTTAAAATATTTTTTAAAGTTTTAATTTCTCGGATCAATCCGAAACGCATCAAATCTGGGACAAATAATTCATCGATTTTCCAAAAACTTTATTATTGTGGAAAAATGGTAATGATATATATTTTTTTAATTTATGAAAGTTTCTAAATGTTGCCGCAACTAAATGATCTCGTCTGCAAGTGCCCTAAAAATTGATCAACTAAAACCAGTCAGAATCAGGCTTAAAATGCTTCAACCCCAACCTTCAACCCTCTCCTGCCCTCTCCTATAGTATTTGGGCCATTCGGGGTATTGGTAATTCCAGGGTTGCCAATGCTCATGTTCCAAAATACCCGCAGCGAATGTTCAAAATCCCCGAATCGGGGAGAGCAAAATAGCAAATTCCCCATAAATCCCCCACAAATTCCCCACACGTAGGGTTACCAGGTCCAAAAATGAATTTTCCTGAAAAAATCCTAAATTTTCCATCCGAATGGTAGGGGGGGGGGGGGAGCTCACGTTATTACTTATTATAAAATAAACTTTCCAACAACAGTCACCAATTCATCAAAACCACAAGACGTACTTAAGAAAAGAATCCTTCTGTCATAGAAGTTCCATTACTAGCAATTTGTGTGTCTTCTAGTTTGGATCCCGAACTTCGGGAAACCCCCCGAAATTATCGTTTAGAAATAAATTCTACAGTGCACAAAATAAACTACGAAATCTTCCACTGAATGAGCTTATTTTTCAATATGGTTGGAAAATCAAGAAATGCCCAGAATCCCCGCATTTTTCCCACAAAAAGTCATTCCCCGCAAAATACCCAATTCTTAAAAAATCTGAAAAATTCACCGCAAATCGGCAACCCTGGTAAATTCGGCTACATTCGGTATCACTCTATGAACTTTCTCCATGGAATTACTTTTGACAGATCGTTTCGTTTTCTCTTCCATAGATAAATGATTAACGTTTGTCATGTGCCGGTTGTTTGTATCGAAATTTGAATTAATTTGAACTTTTGTAATGGATTCAAGTTTCGGAAGCCCGATTGGGCTAAACAGTCCATTCTCTCCGAAAACAAGACAATCGGTAACATCAAAGCGTACATCACTCCTCTCAAATTTCCGTAATCAAAGGTAATTTCGAAAGCGTCTTCCAACATAACCTATTATTGTCCCTGTCAATCTGAATTTAAACGTTGGCTTAATTTTGTAATTTCAGCAAATTTAATATTTCCGGTCGCCTGAATCAAAATGCACAAACGGTTTTGAAAACTACCCAAAACACAGCGGAGAATTATGGCTTGCCTCTGCCAGTTCTGGTCACAGAAACTCTCACATTCGCCGATAGTAAGTAGCGTTAAATATTGAAATCTTTAATTTGATGCATTTTGAAAATTTACGCACGTAAAGTGGTCAATATGGATAATCTGTCAACTTGTAACGAATTCTTTAATGGCAGGTTCGGCCCAGATATCGGTGCGCCTCTCCCCCTCAGGCTGGGGGTGGGTGGTGTGCGGCCGCAAGCTGCTGGTGTGGCCATACCGCGAGGCGAGGCCGCGAGACCGCACGCCTGCCCCCACCCCCACCCTCACCTGCTACGAGCTCACCCTGCCGCAGACAGACTTGGCGCACAAGGCCGATCTCGTGTGTGTGTATTCCACGGACGGCAATCAGGTAAGCAGCTCAATTTTCTTTCTAAAGTCATATAAGTACTTTTCATTTATATTTCTCAATTAATTTTATTGACTCCAACCACCATACTTATCAATGATTTTAACCCCTCATTTTTACAGTCAATGCTACTGGTGTGAACGTTCCGCATATATGTAGATGCATTGTCAACATGCATTTAAATTCTTAAAACAATATTTTTTTAACTGTAACACATAGCTGTCATATCTTGCAAATGCAACCATACCAGCACCATCTGCTTCAAGCTTTCTAGATTACCTTTCGTTTGCTCATCTAACAATGGACGTTGCAAAAGAAAATACTGTTGTAGTTACAATATAAATCAGGGGGAAAAGGTATATTATAACCATAACAAATGACTATTTCAATTTTAGTATCTAATATTTTTTAACTATCAAGGTCCCATCCTGCATTGGAGTCTCCCCCGAGGGTGTGATCCGCTACTGGTCATCGGTGGGCCAGGAGGGCAACTACTGGGAGGAGGAAGTGGACCTCCGCGGTCAGGAGTGTGACAGCCTGCGGGAGGCCCATCCAACCGGCTGCGTCCTGGCCACCACTACGTGCACCGTGGTGCTGGTGCAACCTGTCATCACTGGTGATTACTAAATACAGACTTAATTATACCTTCACCGCAAGCAAAAAAAGGTGCTATCTTGCCATGCACAGAAAGGGCGTGATTTATTAGTACACATCAAATGAAATGTTTGAGTCTATAATATATCTCAGAACTCACTTTCTCTGTTCTTTTTTTCATTATATTACTCACATAATGCTGTTTTCCCGCATGAGGGCTTAATTGAATTGGGGATGCCATAGTGCCATGACTCAGGATACATTTATTTGGAAAACATAGATATGCAAAGACTTAAAAGGGGAACAACCAGACACAACTGAAAATCTGTCCTTTTTAAATCAAACTCTAGACGTATCTACTCTTTTCTACAAAAAAAGAAAGACTATTATTTTATCTGTTAAAAATTTTGAAAAAATATGTTTATTTTTAATATAATAAGGTTATACCGTTGGTCGTTGGCAGATTTGTAAAATGTTCAAATGAAATATTGTATTATATTACACACATACAGTAAAATAAATCGCATTAACTAGTAAAGGTACTTTTAAGAATTTTAATTTTAGTTCAAATAAAGTCATTAAAAAAATCCGAGTAAGTGTTTTGTGACGAAAATATCTACTTCAGTTTATCTATTTATTTACAGTCTTACAAACTAAAATATTAAAAAAAACTTTTACACACTTATTTTGCTTAGACATTATTGAAAAATACTTATGATCAAAAAATACTTACAAGAAGTACACGATATAAAATTTTTTATCATCACGCGTTTGAGTATTTTTATTGCTTACTTGAAAGTAGGTAAGCAAATTTTGAATGAAATAAAATCGATATTGGGTTATTAGGTAAAAATGCTTGTATCATATACTATTATGTACGGACAAAAAACAATCTTTCTCATCGGAACTGCCCTGTACATTTGCAAGGATACGATTGCAAGTCGAAAGTTGAATTCTCTGCTGCTGGTTAAAGGGTCTTAAAATCTACTTGTATAAATATTCTGCTTTGTAACTGATGGTGATATGATTGTATTTTTTTCCAGGGGGCCGCCATGGAGTGATTGCCAAGACTCTGAGGGGAAGAGGGGGGTTGTTGGGAGGAATCGGTCGTCGAGTTTCCTCTCTTTTCTTCTCTGCCATGCCCTCTTCACACGCTTCAGAGACCGTAAGAACAATAAAAAACGCTAATACAACACCCAATTTACACATTTTTTACCAACAATTTTGATGGTTATTATTATAATGACATGAATACTCAATTTATCAATATTTTTGATTTGTCTTAATTTCGAAACCTTGGAATAACGAGGTTTTATCTTTATCATCCATCTACATAAATTAGAGAAAACATTATCTTGCAAATTTTTTCCGTGCAGTATTCTGTCCCATTTATAATCCTCGAATATTTTAAGAATTTTAACTTTCAAACATCATTATAATTATCAACTTATCCTTTATAAAGAATAGTATCACTGGGCTTTGTAATCTTGTGTTAACTTTTACGTACCTTAAGGGGTGTTACTAGGGTCGCCCATATATCACGGAGTGATCGTCTCAATGTTATTTTTGCCCATTCTAGTAACACTCAGATATTAGTCACTACTTACAGTTTTAACCAGACATGGCTCATCTCAAAACAACGCGTGAGAATGCGACATTGTGCGATGTCTTCCATACTAGTCTGTACAAGAAGACAACTGTTGTGTGTTATCCGCCTAAATATCAAACAACACAGGTAAACAACATTTTTTTTTTTAATTTTCCAGAAACTGGTTGGTATCGCAGCCCTCCCCCCAGCTGCTTCCTTAGGGGATGGGTCTCAGTCGCCCCGCCCTGCCCCAGGGGCCCGCGTGTGCGTGGTAGCTGGCCTCCGCGCCCAGCTGTGGGGCCTCGGGGCTCCCGAGGGCCTCACCGCAGAGACGGACCTACAGAAGACCCTGAGGGATGCTTTTCTTCAGGCCCATCTGTTCCCGGCAGGTAATTCTCATGAATTACTACTGCTAGACAAATATAGGTCTTTCACTTATTGTCGCATGGTAATTGATAGGCGAAAGCTCGGCTCTTGTAAATTTTTTTGGCCTAGGTGGCTTTACGGGGTAACAATGCTTTTTCCATGTAAAACAGTTTTATGTGATTTTTCGGCACCTGTATCATGTTCATTATCAATTACACAATATCAATCAATGTCCCAGTGTTAATTTAATTAAAACATGGATCAATAAGTTCGAGGTGACCGGTTCAAGCCAAAATAAGAAAAAAACAACACGGCCACGAAACAACAGGAGCGATGAGATTGTCGTGCAAGTTGACGAGTGAGTACGAGAAGTTCTAGACTTGGCGATATCCGAATCACCTTTGAGTCAAACCCTCTTAAGAAGTTTCCAAGGGACCAGAAAAAAAAATTCTTAGGCGGGAAAACCGTATAAGTGGGATAAATTGGGCCATTTGGTCTTCAAGGGACCGAAAAATCCAAACTTAAGCAGGAAAACATCTTAAGCTAGAACTTCTTTAGAGGGTTTCACTGTACAGTGTACACCCTTATAAGATGCAATTGGTGCAGAATTTAAACCAGATGTTTTGATTTTATAAGAAAAAGGTTTGAGGGGTGGGTAGAAATCTGGGGATAAATATGTCCAGGAGTGAAGGACGTGTGAAGCCATCCCTCCCACTGCGGTGCAAGGCGATGGGTCGAGAAGGTCCGGCTGGAGAGATCAAAAGGTCTCCCTTAACCAGCCTCTCCCGATCCGTCCTGCCATGCAGATGGTCGGCAGACGCATCTGCCCCCAAGTCCCGGACAAACCTAACCCCATGAACCCGGGCACCCCTGCTAAGTCACCAAACATAGCGAACCACTTGGGGTGACCTATGGCAGAGGTGTTGGTCGTCCAATAAATGGTTCCCGGGGCGGCGGTACCCATACCCGCCTCCCAAATTGTTTGGGTGACTATGTCATCGGTCCTCAATCCTTCCAAGACCCACGCGCTAAATCTATTAATGTTACTTCTGCAGAATATGTCAAGATGTTGTTAGAATATTTCCTACCAAAGTTAAAGCAAATCCACGGGTACAACACCAGAACTTAGATGTAGCAACATGGGGCATCCTACCATACATCCAATACCGGATGAAAGAAATGTTCACCGAAAAAATGATTTCGGAATGAGGTTCCATCCCATGCCCCCTCCCCCCCCATGATGCACCCTATACAAGTTGTCATTAATTCATTAAAAGATACATTCATGTGGCCTGAAGCTTTGGACATAGGTCTTCTTCAGTTTTCACAATTCTCGGCGACTCTCAACTTTCCAAAGCTGGAAGTTCTTTTCAGGTTGTCAATGAAATGGTGTTTATTTAAGGAGACCCCGGCCTATTAGACGTGTTCATCCTGGACATCCAGCCGTGGAGTGTTGGTCTCCTGCTGCTCACTTCTGCGGTCAACACGCTGAGATCTCCTCAGATTAAATATGCCCTCGGTAACTATTTCCTTTTATTTTATTTTATTTATATTATGGAGATTAATTACGTTTGGCTATGTGCGGGATGATGATTGTGTTATAAATCAATGTAGTCTTTACACTGTACTCACAAGTTTATTTATACAATCCAATAACTACCATCTCATAATTTAATATTTATATTAAATAATAAATGCAAGTGGAAGCGAACGAGTTGCGAAGTTGTTGAGAGTCCGGCAGTTTAGAACAGAATGGTGTCTCTTAGTTCATATCATTCAGTAGACGATGACTTGTGCAAAGTTGATATGTCGCTATTGGCGAGCGTGGAACCAATAGGAAAATCGCTGTTTGTTTGCTTTCCACAATATTATAGAAACTAAACATTTCAAAGGATACAATGGAAGTGACACAATATTACACATACATAATAATACATATTATGTTTCTTGTAAATATTTATTTGTGGTAGGTACATTGAGTAATTACCGGGTGACATGTGTAGTGTAAAGTGTCTATGGAGCTTCATCGACAGTCATCCAGAGGAAGACCAAAAAAATCTTAAGTAGAAACGGCCTGGATGAAAGCGATACCCAGAACCGAAGAAGCTACAACCTGATAACGAGGAGAGCCGACCCCAACAGCCCACCTAGGCAATGAGTTGGGACAGTGCAAGGAAGAAGATGTGTGGTGTAAAGTGTGTGTGTATGTGTGTGTGTTTGTAGGTGTGAGAAGTGGTGGTTTAAAGAAGTGAAATAATATGTATGCGCAATTTGAACAGTTTATATCATTGATATGATGCTCTTTTTAACATCTAGGAGAGTATGGCCGCACCGTGTATGTTTGTAAAAAAAATATGCGTAAAGGAGTTTGGACGTACACCATGCGTAAGGGAACCGTACACCGGGTGTTTGTAGAAATTCTCCTATTAATGGTATTATGTAATTCTTAATTATATATTTTTTGTTACTAGTTTCTGATTATTTAGGTTATTTTTATATTACACAGGTGTAAGTGCACAAACTCTGGGAGGTGATTCTACATGATGGTTGAAGTAAAAAAGTTAATATGTATGTAACTTTTTTCGATAGTCCAATGTATTTTTTCCCATACAAAACTATTTTTCCAAAGAAGAATATTATTTTTTCCATACAAACAATTCAACTTTTTTACCCGAACGTTGTTTTAAAATCTTGAAATTTCGAAAAACATTATTTATCTTTTTTACTTGTAGTGTCATTTAGAACCGCCTCTCGAAGTGCGTGCACTTACCCCCAGACACCTTGTTTAGGTATTTTTTAAACAAAATATATTTTTTTAATACATAGTATGTATTAACAAAATTTAAAAAAATTTCTAGAAAAAACATCAACACTTTTTTCTCTCAAAAATTCACTCTCTTAGAGGTTTGGTCTCTTTTTAAATTCATTTAAAAGAAAACTATTTAATTTATATACTCGAGTGTAAAGCAGAAGTTTTCTGTTTATGCGATATTTAAAACAGCAAAAGCTATTGAGTGATGAGCTCTGGCATCACGATTTGTATAGCTTTTCTTATAATAATAAATTACAATATCAAACAATTTTCTTTTATTTATTTGTTAATGATTTTATTTACTTAATTTTTTTGTATAGCTCACATTAGTGTTGAAGAGGGAGCTGCTGGGGGCATGGGGCAGCTGCTGGGGTTCGTGCCTCTGGCCTGGGGCATGGGTGTGGCGGAGGGCATGCCCCCCCAGGGGGCGGTGCGCCTCATGGCCACACCTACCCACGTGTACCTGCACATGAAGAACACCATCGCTGTTGTGTCATGTAAGTACAGAACACATGTTGTGATGTAGCGAGTACCTATTGTAAGTAATTATTACATTCACTAGACATGTTATTCTCTCAACATTGGCAACACTCAAGACCAGCCTCACGGCCGCTTGTGGACAGCACTTACAATTCTTCATGGACTGGGCTCTGATAACACAGTATATTCCCGCTCTTTTAAAAAATTTAAATTAATTTATTTTTAATGCCACACAAGAGTTTCAAGTGGAACTATGGCTACTCCTTTTGGCTGAAGGAAGTGACTTTAGATTAGGTCTCTTTAGGTAGTTCAACCTCAATCACTTTTGATGACCATCAAATCAACGATAAAATCCATTTTTAAAAGTATCCATGTGTTGCAGATTCTCAGCCCATTTCAGTTTTTGATCAAATTGCGATCAGCCGTCAATCATAACAGCATAATCGTTTTTTATATCCATAATTTTTTTGTGTCAACAAAATAATCACCAGCTTTGCCACCGACTGCAAAGTTAGACAAATTGACCAAAGACAACGATTTTTAAAATTATTTTGTGACAACAGACAACTTACTATTTTACAAATGACACTCTTTGTTCTAAAGTGGTAAAGAATGACTATGGTTATTTATAATAATTATTTCTGATCAAATCCAACTGTGTACGATAAATATATTCATAAGAATTTTGTAAGGACTTAGAATATATTGCTTTTTGTGATTATGTCGGTTCCTTTATAACTGTCTTTAATACAAAATTATATTCTGCTGCTTTATTTTACTATCTATTGCTTCTTTTTAAAAAAAAAAACTTTTTTCGCCTATTTTTAGGTATCATACCGAATGAAAAGCCAGATGTTATAGAGTTCAGCTCTAATGGAGACCAGATCCTGGGAGGCGGGCTGTGCTTCGGCACTCCCCTCTTCTTCTCCAAGACTCACGGAGTCATATCCATCACGCCAAATGAGAGCTCACTGAATGATACGTAAGCTGATTATTATATTTTACAATTTAATAAAATATTTTTTGTCTTCACACAAAATGTAATAGAAAATAAAATAAAAATATTGGGTTGTGACAAAGACTTCAACTTGGAACCTTTTATCTATTTCCTAATCTTTTTTCGTGAAGAAATTCTTTCTGGCAATAATCTCGCCTTTATTTTTATTTTTTTATTATGTTTAGGAAACAAACTAACTTTAAAGGTACATAATTACAAAAATCAATATTAAGTTCCTTTGATTATTTAAATATACAAACAAATAAATTATACATCGGTGTACTCATCGATATTTGGTCGATGTATGTACTACAATTTTAACAAAAACAAAAAAAATAAATAAACAATAATTATAATAATAATTGGATAATTTGTAGAGCGCCGTTTTTGTGCGGACCTCAAGGGCGCTGATGTAGAAACAATAGAACAAATAAGTTATAAGAACAGTAAAAATATGTATTTAAAATTTTTGCATTAAGAAATATAATCGGTCAGTTTGGTGACCAGATCTGAATAGTAAGGTACTTCTCCATCTTTCTCTTCCCCATCTCCCTACCCTTCCTACTACCTTCAGCCTCACAATATACCCCAATTGGGGATGCCATAGTCTCACTGGCTTCAGATAGTTCGGAGCAGTTGGGACTCTTGTGCGGTATTCAAATAATTTTTTATTACGTTCTTATATTACGAACATGATGGTCATGGAACTGAAAGATTCATACATCCAAATTTATATATGAGGTAAAGTTAAATAATGAAGTGGTAATTAATTAATAATAACCTGTTTGTTTGTTGTTAGGTCTCTAATGGACAGTCCGATAGCCTCCCCGCGCCCCACGGACGCCTTCGACGGCCACCTGTCCCTCTATGAGCTGGACCCCCGCGCCGTGGCTACCCAGGGGGCCTCCGCTCCTGAACTTCTGAAGGCCGCCTTCCTGCATCACATTCGGAGGGAACACGCCGCTTCTAGGTGACCATCATGTCTTCATTCATTCTTCAAATAAACAGTTTATTTGTATTTAATTAACTTGTTGAAAGTCAGCATACAAAAAATATATTTTTTCAATACGACGTTAAATATTTGACAGTTCTCACCTTTCTTACGAATTCAATTTTTATAACATTTCTTTTGTGATATATTACAAAAATAACATCAAAATAATGTAGATAAAACGAACTTCCCAATAATCACTCAAATCTATGCTTTCCCCAATGGATTTATATCAAAAACAATGAATAAATATAGACTTCGAATATGACAGCATTCATTTTATCAAGCATTGTCCACCATCTTTGGTGCCCGGCGCATCATTGGCAATTAATATGAATTATTCGGAGTGGCTAAATGCTATTCAGTATTTTGTTATGTGAAGAACGAGAATGGCCCAAGCGATTCTGACCTTGTTCTTCATACAATTTCTTTATACATAAGGGGCAAAATCGCTTAAAAAATCCGGACCCACCGGGGGGACTGCGGCCTGCAAGAGGTTAAAAAATTCTGGTGTCGCCATGTAGAAAAGGTGAAATATCTTTATATTGCTCTAGGTTGGGTATGGCGTGTATGTTACAAACCATCCGTATTCAGTCGGTCTTTAGAGATGGCCTTGGATGGCTATGCTTCCCGGACGGTCTCTCAAATTTACACCTTTGAATATTATTGTGAAATGTTTCTTGTGGCCTTTCATATTGTTGCATCAGAATCTGTTTCCGAATTACAGCTTCAGATGCACTTGGTAAATGGACTGTAAATAAACTAAACGAGAACTAAACAAAATGTGTTTGTTGGAATTGGGTGATAATATGTTGGGAACAGTAGGGATACAAGGGAGAAGGAAAATCAATCATTTACCTCTAGGACAGTGGTCACCAACATACCGGATCCGGCCTGCCAGAGTTTTTCATCCGGCCCTCCAAAAATTCCCAATTTCTATGTATAAATAATTCATATAGGATATATTAATTTTATTGATTTTTTTTTATTTTGTCGTGGTTTCACGGCAGCAATATTTCAATTATTCATCAATTGGAATTTAATTAAATACGGGTAAATAAAGTTGCGTGTTTGAGATAACCCGAGTTGTCGGTGTTTTCTAAGAACGTAGTGCAGGCAAGATAAAAAGGGTAGTTTAGACAAAACAGAGGCCGAACCAAAAATATTTATATTATGTAAACAAACAAACATTTTCCAAATTAAATTATATAAAATCAAAGATTCAATCACGCCTAATGGATATTCCCATCTCGAATCTTACAAATTATTGGCACCACAAAATTAAAACTGAATTTAAAAGAAATAATTTAGTCAAAAAATGCGCAAACTTCGCAATAATCACAATTTGCATGTGATAGTACCAAATGTATATATGTATTTTAGTTTGGACAATGTCTGTTCACATCATAATATGATATGTATAACTAGAAAAACCACACGTAGAAATTAATTTAACACCTTTATTTTTCTATCTTCCTTTTTAATATGTAACTAGTTTAATCTGTATGGATACATAGAGTTGAGTATTTTTCTTAAGTGGTTTATTTGTAACTCAATAGATAAAATAACATCCATACAATATGTAAAACTACACAAAGAAATAAATTTAATAATGGGAAGGCCTTTATTAGGTAGGTACTACTTTATTCCTTTTTTTAATTAGCTTTAAATATAAATTAGATATTCCTACATTTTAATAAATATTCTAATTGGATTCTAATCGAAATACGAATTTATTTTTCATCTGGTCCCCCAGGTTTTCAAAAAAATCAATCCGGCCCTTTTCTCAAAAAAGTTGGTGACACAATCACAAATATAGTTTATTCCACCGCAATACCTCGAGGTATTTTATTGCCACAACAATACAAATAAGTATAACACAATATTGTTTACTTTGATATGGATATACCTTCTTTTTATTTAATAAACAAAGTTATTATCAACATGATAAACACCAAACTTGCTTCTAAACTTCTTTCTAGATTTCTTCTCTGTGCTTCCAGAACAAATGCACTCCAATTTTCTAGTCATTGTTCCAAGTTCAAAAAATGCTCTTCAAGCAGGTGATATGGTTAGGGGTGAGTCGAGGTAGGTACTGGGTAAAATGACATCCCGGTAGGAACTATATATTTTCATTTCAAAACCAAACACCTAAATAGGTGAAAATTGCATTCCGTTAAACGCATCCTAAAATGGTGCTAACCATCGATTTAATATGATGGAGTTTAACACACCCCTACCTAAACGCATTCATATTTCTTCTGGATTCTCTATATTAATATACACATAACTTTTTAAATAATAAATTATTAATAATGGATTTTTACTAATTAATAATTTTTGTAACTCCGCATTTGTTTTGTAAATTCTTTAAATAATACTCTGGTGTCAACAAAATTCCTTGTATATTTATTTAGTGATATATTACAATGGGCTTGGACGGCTTTATTTAGCAGCGATAGGAATAATTCTGGGCCCTGACCTTGAGGTTTGCAATTGTATTTATTATAGTCCCTGCAATATCGACAGCTACCTGCCGTCTACGGGTAACCTCTTAAATTACTATCTAGAGCCATATATGAGTAACCTCAACTACTATCTAGAATATCACAAGTATGTATAAGGATGTGTCTAACAATCTTTAATTACCATTGTATCTTATGCTGTGTTTGTCCATAGGACCATCCTGACCAACCTGTTTCCGACAGCCGGACCAGACGGAGATGAAGAAGGACCCGATGTGGACGCCTTGCTGGACAGAACCTTGCTGACCATCGCCACCCACCTGGTCAACGATGTGCCCCGCAGCGATCCCAGGTCAGAATTTGAGAATTGGAATATTTTCCGCCGCAACATGTTCGTTAGGTCAAAATATTTCAAACTGAGATAATGGACTTTTGGAGTTTGTAGTTTACTTCTATTGTCTTGTCCGGAAACTAGTAATATTAACAGGAAACTGATGAATCTGCATCACGTAGGGAACTCAAAAACTTTAATTTTCATTTTTGCATTTTAATTTTTTGTGGAACTTATCACCTGTGTAAAAACGGAATTAAATGTAATGTTTTTTGATAAACATGAATAAGTTTCAACTTTGAATTGCTTTTTCAATAATTAATTTTTATGATTTGTATGTTCAGGTGGAACCAAGCTAGCGTTGGAAGCGGCGCAGCCCTGGGCAGCTCCGATTCTCTGCAGATAGCCCCCCAGCTGGCGGACAAGCGGCGCGCCCTAACGCTGCTGCTGGAGTGGGCGGTGGGGGCAGGGCTGTGGGCCCGGCTGGGCGGGGCCAGCGCAGGGCAGGGCCGGCCCGCCCCCACAGCGCTGCTACTGCGGGAGCTGGCAGAGAAGGTGGCCGCCGCACAGGCACTGAGAGCTCTACAGCAGCAGCCGCAGCACCAGCATGTGGTAGACACGGCTATACAGCAGGTAAACTCCATTTACTGTAAGCCAAATACATATATCAATCACCTTCTACTAAGAAACCTAGAAACTCTCCATATTCCTTTCCGAAGAACCAGTTTAAGCTTCTCCCAATGTCTTGTATGAATGTGTCGACAATATAGCATACTGTATTAGTAATTTTGAACACTGTAATACCAAGATAATTGAAATATTTAGCACCCAGAACTTTTTAATCTCTTGTAATCTAGTATTTTTCTAAATCTATACACTACTTCTTTCATTCAGAAATTCATCCCCAATTGGGTTTGTTGCGAGGCTGAAGGCAGTGGGGAGGGTAAGGAGGTGGGAAGGGAAAGGAGATCGGAAGAGGAAGATGTGGAAGTACTTGGCTATTCAGATCTGGTCACCAAACACGGCTTAACTCATTTCAAGCAACTTTTCAATTCTGAATGATGATCTTACACCAGGAATGGTGGTCTTACACCGGGGCGATAATGAGAGTGTCTTCCACTCTGGAACGTGCCTCAAATTTACTATATATTATTTTTAATTAATTAATTGTGAAATAACACATTAATTAAGTCAAATTTATTTGCACATGCCGGGATTCGATCTTGCGATGATCTTGCAAGTCGAGAGCCTTAAACCTCGACCGCAGAGCTATCATATATAAATAAAATTAAGATCAGAGACAGCAACCCTCGGGGAATTTGAAAAAGATGTGAATAGTCACATTCCACTCAGAGCCGGTTCCACCATATCTGAAATTGGCTGTCACTGTGGCTCCAATAGGACAGAGACCGATGAGGAACAGGTTCGGAGCGAAGGGGGATTTAATTTCTCTCGGGGAGTCTTGAAGAATGTTGAAAAAACAGAGATATTGTTTAATTTCATGTAATGGGTGTGTTCTCCCTGTCCAGGTAATGTCCAGCAGCTCGGAGGAGGAGGAGGAGTCTGCGGGCAGCGCGGCGCTGTCTCCCTCTGACCTGTTCTACAAGCGCGTGACGGGTGTGGGGCGTGCGCTGGTGCGGGCGTGCTGCTGGTGCGCCGAGCAAGACGAGTCGGGTTGTGAGCCCCCCGCGCTCTCAGCGCTCATCACCAAGGTCAACCTGGTCATCTTGGTGAGTAACTATATGTCTTCACTTGATTATACAGCTGTCTGGCATGTTGTGTGTTTTTGGAAACGGTTATGACTAATTCTGGATGACTTTGCAGAAAAAGGTTCACCAGGTAATCTAATTTTAGGTTTTGGCAATATTTTCAGGTAGAGCCGGTACGTTAAACTGTCTGATGGGGGGAATGTATGGAATGAAAAGGGACTTTTGCTTTCTTTTCAAGAAGTAAAAATTTTTAACTTAATTTTTTTCGAAATCATGACTTATGGAGATTTATTTTTAGAATTGATTTATAGAATTTTATAGAATTTTTCTCTCTCGGGGTCATCTTTGGGGATGCTGCATGAAGGGTCTTCTTAGGAAAAGGAAGGAGAGGAAGCTCTGTGAGGGAAAAAGGTAGGAGGGGTCTATGTGTCCAGGAGTAGCGAACATATGAATGGATCCCTCCCACTGCGGTACACGGCGATGGGTCGAGAGAGTCCTGCTGGTGAGGTAAAATGTTTCCATCAACCAGTCTCCCCATCCGGCCCGCCATGCAGTAGGTGGGCGAACGCATGTGCCGCCAAGACGTAGACAAACCTTACCCCATGAACCTGGAAACTCCTGCTAAGTCACCGAACCTAGCTAACCACTTGGAGTAACCTATGACAGAGGTGTTGGTTATCCAATAGATGGTTTCCTGATATTCAAACAATTACTTGTTCTAACACTTTTATCAATACTACTGTACCGCATTTTAAGGTCAGGTTGCCCATTTAATCTTAGTTCCCTGTATTAATCTTCTTTTTCATCAATTACAGGCCGTCATCCAAGAAGTGCTCAAATTCCGGCAGCAATTTTCGAATCACTTTGCGGTAACGCCGGCCGCTGACCGTCTCCGCTTGGAGCACACCACCTGGACTTCCAACCCACGAGCCGGGGGCCTTCTGGCGTCCCTTCTGGCGCAGCAGGCGTTGAGCGTGGCACGGGCACGGCGTGCGGGGACGGCTCTGAAGGCCGAACTGCGGGGCCAGGCGGCACAACTGGGTGGCGCGGCCTTGACACTTGCTCAGGAAAGGAACCAGAGCAGAGGTGCCAGTAAGGAGTACGCCAGGATAAGGACGAGCATTATTCAGCCATTCGGTAAGAATCAAATTTACAAGTGTACAATTTTTTTTTTCTGTCCCTTGAACGTAAATAAATGGCTTAATTTATCCTACTTATGAAGTTTTTTTTATCGGCAAAGCGTCGTGAGTTCAATTTCTCAGCTGGCTTAAGTCTCCATCACGTCATAAGCAACATTTCTACTTTGTGTGATGGTAGTAGGAGATTTTAAAATATTTTCAGTTTGTTCGTAAACTGGGAATATTTATCTTTCTTTAAAAAAAAAACGAAAGTTTCACTGTAATTCTGTTCTTAATTTGACATGCTAGTCGCTGATGTGAAAAAAAAAAATTTAGGAAAGTGAAAAAACCAATTTTGCAGGCAGGTAAATGAAGGTGGACCTCCAAACAATATTTATTTATATTAATAATGGTTATTAATGTGCACAATAAATCTATGTCTCCCTTCATTTACCTGCTCAAAAATGAGTTTTTTCCTGTAAAGTTTATTTTTTGTTTATTTATTTTATATAAGAGGTATTAATTACTATATTATTCGACTACCATAATACGGGCATTATCTAGGTGTGGTAGTCGAAAAGCATGTAATATATGTATAAAAAAATATTTTATGAATAAAGAAAAACAAAATAATGAAAAAATTACGTGCCCAGCGATGATGTATAATTTATATTATAATACGGTATGTTATCATGAACTATTTGTTGTATTTTCAGTTGATGATGAAGAGTATGAACACGCCACAACTCTGGCCGAGAAGTTCCATGATTTTGATATGCTAGTCCTCATTTGTGAGAAATCTAATAACAGACAGAAACTGTACCATTACATGGAGAAGTTCGAAAACCAGGTGAGGAATTTTAATTCAAAATGGCCTGCAAAAGTAAGCCATACATTTCAATTATAAAATTTTTTTTTTTGCATTGTCTGCTTTAACCTCTCGTAGGCCGCAGTCCCCCCGGCGGGTCCGGATTTTTGAAGCGATTTTGCCCCTTATGTATAAAGAAATTGTATGAAGAACAAAGTCAGAATTGCTTGGGCCATTCTCGTTCTTGACATTACGAATTACTGGATAGCATTTAGCCACACCGAATAATTCATATTAATTGCTAATGACACGCCGGGCACCAAAGATGGCGGACAAAATGGCTGCCGCTTGGTAATATGAACGCTGTCATATTCGAAGTCTATATTTATTCATTGTTTTTTTTATATAAATCCATTGTGGAAAGCATAGATTTGAGTGATTACTAGGAAGTTCGTTTTATCTACATTATATTGACGTAATTTTTGTATTATATCACAAAAGAAATGTTATAAAAATTGAATTCGTAAGAAAGGTGAGAATTGTCAAAAATTTAATGCCGTATTGAAAAAATATATTTTTGTATGCTGGCTTTCAACAAGTTAATAGTGTATACATATATGTATGTCATTGTATTAAAAGGCTTGTAAACGAAGATAATTTGCCTACTGTCGAATAATAGTGTTTTGGCTGTCGAGAGTCTTGCCAGGCAAGGTGTTGGCATTCAAGATTGTCATTATCTCCCGTCCTGTCCAAGTTTTGTGGTACTATAACCTAGGACAGGGGTCGGCAGTCTTTAAAGTGACAAGATCCAAGTTGTCAAGGAAGCAGAATAACACTTGTATCAGAGAGCCATTATACAGGATGTTAAGGTTCGTACTTGACTTACTTTAACCAGTGATTCCTGACATTATTTGAAGTAAAAAAAAGTTAATAAAATATTGGTCTCCGGTAAAATTTTTGTGTTTTTTTTTTTCTACAAAAACATAAAAAGTAGTAGGTGTTTTACAGTTGGGGGCAAGGTAAGTGGTGGGGCTTACTTGGCCGAGTGACCAGTGACGTCAAATAGAAGGTTTTTTTATTTTTATTTTGAAGATAAAAAAAAAATGTCATCAAAAAAGTCACCAGACACCAAAATTTCATTCACATTTTTTACTCCAAATAGTGTCAGGAATCACTGGTTAAAGTAAGTCAAGTATGTACCTAAACACCCTGTATAATAGGGGGTGAAGAGAGAAATTCTGAGAAAAATTCCATAACAAAATCAAAGATTTCAACACAGAAATAACCGATTCTGTATACATACTTGGAAAAAGATTCTTTCCAAAGAAATCTGGCTCATGAGCCACGGTCTGCCGACCACTGCTAGGAGAATTATTGATTGTGAAGAATGTGTATTTGTTCCCAGGGTTTCCAACAATGTGCATTCCGCTGGTTCATGTGTCGCGGCCGCGGCGGCCAGTCGGCTCTGCTGAAGGCTTTTCCCAACCACGCCGCCGCCCTCTCCCATTGGCTGGCACGCCACCAGCCCGCCTCCCATTGGTCACCCACGGCCCGGGCACTCTCTGAGGAAGAAGATGAGGATGAGGACAATGGTGATAGATTCAAGGACGCCCCCAACAAGGAAGACAATGTGGAAGGCAGCGAGCTGCTGTGGATACACGAAGTTAGGAACGGAAGGTGGATCAATGCGGCCACAACGCTTCTGCAGCTTTCACAGATCGAGCAGCAGTCTGTGCACAGAATGAATGTAAGTTAGGTTAGGTTATGGTGCAGTCTAGAGCGTAGAGGTTAGGGTGCAGTCGTTGTGGTCTAGAAGCAAGGTTCTCGACTCCCAATCTGAAGGTCGCGGGTTTGAACTCGGCGTGCGCAAATAAATTTTGCCATAGTCTCGCTGACTCTGGACAGGAGCAGTTGGGACTCTTGTGCGGTATTCATATACAAAATAATAAAAAATCCTGATACATCATCAACCCAAAATCAACCCATAAAAATATTTTTTTTTACTATAATACATCTATTTAAAAAAAATAATAATTTATGGTTTAACTGAGGATTGAATCTTCCTCCCCAAGGACTGGCTCTTAACTGCTGTGAACTTTTATGATTTAACTTCTTGGACACATAAGCTTGTTTTCACGATAATTTAACGTAGGTAGACATAGGAATGACGTATGTCCCGTACCTGAGTTGTTAAAAAAATATATACATACTGGTTTGACCAAGGATTGGTCTAACCAGTAAACATTGCAATATAATGGTGCTAACATCTGTGCCGAATCTCAATTTGGTAGGAGATTTATTTTTGTATATTAATTGCTGTAAATTTTGAAATATAATATCATTGAATTTCAGAGAAATGTAATTATATTAAATTATTAGAAATAAATACCTCTCACTACAGTCAAACAAAAAAAAATGTTGAAAAAAAGGAAGGCGCTCAGATTGTTTAATTTCCTTTGAATAGCAACCAATCATTAAGATGGTTCAAAGGTAACATTAAAAATATTATTATATTCCAAGTGCATATATGTTCACATTATGATCGTATACACGATTTTGAGGAGATATAATATTTAAACATTTTTTTTATTTTTCAAGCGCATGATAAGTGCACATTTGTATTTTGGGAATGTACACAGTGTGTAACAAGAACTACACAGTGTGTAACATACTTTAACCGATACCCAAGCTTATTCGGAGTAAAAAATGTACATTTTGGTCTTCTGTGACTTTTTAGTTTTCACCTAAAAACATAAATAATTTTTTTTTATTTTTTTTTTTTATTCATTATTTAACCCGCTAAACTACTTATGTAGTTTGTCAGCGGGGACATAGAGACAACATTTTATACAATTACATGATACAATTTAAACGGTATATGATGATACATAATTACATAAATTGGTTAAAGCGCTTTTTGCCACATTATGGCACTATTTCCAAAACCTCAGATTGTTTTGTTGCCAAAATGTGGCAAATTAAATTTTTTTTTTTGTTTTATTTAAACGACTATATAATATATTGTACATTCAAAATATAACAAAATTAATATTCTCTAGATTGTTTAAAATATTTTAAGGTTAAAGTTTTAATTATATTTTTTTTATAAATCCTACAAATATGTGATAATAGACAAAAGATAGGGGAATTCATTGGCTACATAGAACTATAATCAGTTTGTATGTCTCCATTTTCAAATTCAGAGGTATGATTTTTTCAATGTGGGTGGAAAAATTTCCTTTAGCAATCTGAGAAAAAATATTTTAATTGCTCTGTCGCTCCAGTGGTTATATAATAAGCAAGTAAAAATAAATGTATAAACAAATTAGTATAATCAATAAGCACATCAATTGTGGCAGGGAGTGGGAGGGGTGGTTACTCACCGAGTGACCATTGATGATCGCTTGATTGATGATTGCATCCTGTATAATATAATATACAAAGAAGCTATTTAAAGTATTGCAGCATCATTTTCGTTTTTCAGATCCAGGCATCCCTCTCCAAGTTGTGCGCTCTGGCCGCGGAGGCAGGCGACCATGTTCAGGAGCGGAAGATGGAGGAAGTATTTGCCGCGGCCGACCAGAGGATCCTGCTCAAGGACTACCACCAGCTGCCGCCCGCGCTGCTCTCTCACCATGGTCTCACCGTCGAAACCATGAGGGTCTTAGAGCCCAGGGACATTGTGGATGTAAGTGAAAAGATTGTACCGCTGTTCAGTTTGCCCCCACATCCCACAGCCAACCTCCAATAAGAAAGAGCACCAGAAGAAGAAAGATAACTGATCAAAAAAAAGAAAATACTGTTTTTTTAATTCCTAATGAGTATCATCCACTTTGGAAACAGAATCAACTTTACTTTATTCTGTAACCACGGCTGACACCTACAATTGTGATCGACCAAAATTATTAATACATATGTGTGTTTGGGCCATACGCGTGTCTCCTATGAGAGGAGATAAATGGGCCTCCGAGTGATTGAGGAAATTTTGGGCCTCCGGTTGGAAGAGGAGATACCGGTGTGTCGTGATATCTCCGCGCGTGCTGCTCGGGAAAATAACACGAGAATGACAGTTGATGAATGTATTTACAGTATTTATATTGTGCACTATTTACAAATGAAAAGTATTTACAAATCGCGTAAGTTATATTATCCCGACCGAACCGCAGATTGCGATGTTGGAGTTGCTAGGCCGCCGGCTTGTTGCCGCGTAGACTGAGTGAGAACGACTGCTGGATTTCGCTTACTCGAGCCCTTATATAGGGCCGGGCCAAAGGTACTCGGAAGGTAGGTCAAACATGCACACGCGAGAAGTTTCTCGATATGGCTAGGCAGCGCTGTGTGTAATGTACCGCAGAACCGAGCTCTTTCCAGAAGGTGGTCAACAACAAAAAGGTAGGTGCAGCGCAGCGCCGGACAGTGCCAATTAGTGCGGCGTAGATATCGATAGGTAAGCCGCTATATGTGTATACCTACAGGTTGTTAGGGGACATATTTGACTCACTTTGACCAGTGGATGATTAACATTATTTGAAGTAAAAAATGTAAACGAAATTTTTGTCTCAGGTGACATTTGAATGTAAAAAATCAGTAGGTATTGGACAGTTAGGGTCGGGGTGAGGCGTTGGGCGATTACTCAGCTGAGTGACCCGTGATTACATGTGAAAGAAATTTTTTTTGTTGAATAAAAAAATTTGGAAAAAAAAACATCAAAAAAGTTACCGGATTCCAAAATTTCGTTTACGTATCTTTTTTACAAATAATGTCAAGAGTCAATGGTTAAAGTAAGTCAAGGACGTCCCTTAACATCCTGTATATATGAGGTTCTCCATCCAGCTATGTGACAGAAGCTAATGATAAATTAACAATGTCAAAATCGAGCTGCATCTGATCTGACCTGATTTGTTGAGCGGTCTACGGGTTAAGTTTTGCAATATGAATGTAATTCACTTGTCAGGAATTCAACCCTTAGTCTCTGAAGAATACTTTAAACAGCATCATAGAATTTGCAGAAAACAGTGTACCTAAAAACCTACTCGGCTATCTAATAATTTATAACCTATTTATTTGTTTTAAGATGTACATCACATACCCTGGGTCCGGGCTGACGGAACACGACTATGTGCGCGCCCTGGAGCTGTGTTCGTTGGTGCTGGGCGAGGTGGCGGACGTGCAGGCCGCCCGCTGCGAGGTAGCGGAGCTGCGCCGCCGCGTCTGGTGCGCCGCGCTGCTCAGCGACCAGTGGGGGCCGCGCGACGCAGACGATCCCATGCAGACGCTGCAGGCCAAAATGTTCTTCCGGGTGGTGGACGCCGTTCATTTCATGGGTGTGTTCATTATCTGACTACAACACCTTATGGCCGAAGTATGTGTCATAAATTGACGAGTGGAAAGAAATATTCCCGCTTATTAGCAGTGACGTACACCCGGGAATATTCCTCGACTTAATGTAAATTTCCCCAAGTCCGGAATTTATTTTTATTATTAAACCCTTAGGCTTCTGTATTTTTAGGTCACAAAATTTTCACTTTTCAATAAAATCCAAATAAATGGAATATTTCTAAATGTATCCGAAAACTAAAAACTGTTTACATTGCACACTGTAATATCAGTACAATAGTGTAACACATTTACATGGTCTTTAGCATTGTGCTGTACATTGCACACTGTAAAATCAGTACAATAGTGTAACACATTTACATGGTTTTTAGCATTGTGCTGTACATTGCACACTGTAATAGCAGTACAGTAGTGTAACACATTTACAGGGTTTTTAGCATTGTTCTGTACATTGTACACTGTAATATAGTGAGCACATAGTACAATAGTGTAACACATTTACATGGTTTTTAGCATTGTGCTGTACACTGTACTTTTCTTTGCTCCCATTTCCAATTACAAAAACATTAAAATCAACTTACTTAATAATGACAACAATACTACTAAAATCGAAAAAACACACAGTAAAAGTGATCCGAAAGAATCTACACTATACCTATGTAAATAATACAATCCAAAAGATTTACCAAAGTGTTCACTGAATTAATTGTGGTATAAATCTTTTTACGTTAAAGCGAGGTTATTCAAGTAAAAATGTAAATGAATTTAGAATATTTTCTATTCACGAAAAAGTGACACCGAAATTGACATACTAATTAGCCAAGTTCTTGTGATTAGCCAACAATAACCGTAGGTACAGCTTGCTTGTTGTCATCACGCAGTGTTTGGGATCTGCAGAATCGTACAATCATTTCATGCTAAATATTAGACCTGTCATTAATGCATACTATTGTTAATCATTTCAGATTGCAACCTGGACGAGTACCTTATACCTTTAGAGGACCTGATGACCTCCGAGGAACTGTCCGACCTCGCCTCCGACAAAGTGTTCCAGTACATCATGAAGTTCGGCTACCAACACATCTACAATTCGCAATCTGAAAACATGGCCACCAATTAATCTAAACATCTCTCCACTATCTCCTTGTTGATTATATAATGTTAATTTTTTATGTATTTTTGCAAATAAACTTATTTTCCTATTTAAATATTTTTGGCATTTTTATTTATATACTAGCGAGTACCCGGTATGCGTTGTATGCGTTGAAATGCCACTTAAAAAGTGTTTGTGTTTTAATTCTGTTTATTGAAATCTTTTTAGATAGAGAATATTTTTTGTTTTTCGTCTGGAGCTTACACGAATAAAAGGTTTTCCGACCTGTGAGCAGGCCATATACAGCTCTGGGTGATGAGCATGGATTTTCCAAATCTACCCCCTGCTATCCCCTACTGTTACTATGTCTCCTTTGAAAGTACACTCTCTACCCCTCCTTTATCCCCCATTCCTCCGTTACCATTCTCCTTCCACTTTCCGCCCCCGTTCTCTTCCCACGTCGCCTTCCCTCTCGTGTTCCCTTTTACTTTCCCCGCCTTTCCCTCTCACGCGTCCAGCGAACCCCTCTTTCGACGTTCTCATCTTCATCCCCCTTCCTGCTCCCGTTCCCCTACCCCGTTCCCCTACCCCCTCCCTCATTCCCCCTCCCACATACTTCCTCTCTTTTGTTCCCCTTCACCCTAAATTTCCCTACCCCTCACTCGCCCTCTCTGAAGCTAAATTATATGAAATACATACATTTTTCAAATAACTACGAGGGCTCACCTTTATATACACAAACATTCACGGGTGTGCACATTCGTGGTTTTCTAGACTATCTTTGAACAAATTCTCAACATCCTCCATTTCGTCTCTCTAGTTCGTTTTTGTCCAACAGACCATTCTTCGTGAAATTGAGTTAAGTATGCAGTTGTTCTCAAAAAGCCTTTATTTATACGATACTCGTTCAATTTAATTAATTATCAATGAGTTATGAGGGTATTACCAGAGAATACCGGAAATTAGTCCTCTTTAAATCAAATTCTAGACGTATTGACTCTTTTTTACATAAAAACATAAGTTGATTTTGAAAGATTGTTATTTTATCTAGTACACGCAGTTTTAAAACTTTAAAAACTAAGTGTATTTTTAAGATACTAAGGTTATACCTTTGGTCGTTGGCAGATTTGTTCAATTTTCAAACGATAGATTCTATTAAACAACACAAATTTCAAATCATACAACAAAATAAATCAATACGTAATCTAGTCAACACAGTTTTAAAAATTTATATTTTAGTTAAATTAAAATCATTAAAAAATAAATCCGAGAATGTGTTTTGTGAGAAAAATATTTCAGTTTTTCTATTTATTTAAGGTCTTACAAACTAAAATATTTCAAATTTTTTTTTACACACTTATTTTGTTCAGACATTATTGAAAAATCATAAATACTTATAATCAAAAAATACTTACAAGAAGTACACAATATTTAATAATTTATCATTGTGCGTTTTGAGCATTTTTATTGCTTACTTGAGTGTAGGTATATAGTAAAGCAAGTTTTTAATAAAATAAATCGATATTAAATTTTAAATTTAAAAAATTTGATACGGGGAATAATCGATCTTTCTCATTGGAACCTCCCTGTACAGTTGCAAGCATTTTTAAACTTTTATTCTCAGCCGCTGGTCAATCACTCTTAAGGGGTATTCAAAATGTACTCTGTTTTACTTCCTCCAAAATGCATGTGCTCTTTTCGTAAAAAAAAATTTAAAGCGCCATTCTCCCGATTTACGTTTTGGACTGTTGGAGAAAAACAAACTGAAGCGACGATTTGTTGAATGCGGATAGGGCATTGCTGCCACAATGTTTGCTTGACAAATATACATATTAAGAATTCTGCCATGTATGAATGTGGTCTTGATCACATGGATCACAGGATAACAGGATCACAGGACCTCAATCACATTTTTTTCGGTTGCCCTGTAAACAATTCATATAAAAATTTCATTCCTGACCTAATCATTATGGGTATATTTCCCCCTACAACATTGCATGCCTATTATCTTTTGTGAACAATCGTGGACCGGTGTCCGAGGGTAAAGTGCAGTAACTTCGGGTGGTGATTCTACATGATAGTAGGAGTAAAACTTTTTTTTTTAAATTTCCAACTTTTTTTTCCCCTACAAAAAGATGTACCTATTAAAAATCCTTAGTGTAAGGTACAAACTTACAAACCCAATAAATTTGCTGTGAGTCAGCCGGGAGCGTTGTGACGACTTTGGTTTTGATTGAAGTATCGTAACAGCGGAAAATACCTAATAGTGCAGGCCGCACACGCTGTACTAATTTTATCTTTTTGCCAAAAAGTACCCCTAAAAGTTGGAATTTTGGATTAAGTTATTTATCTTTTTTACCTACACTATCACCCTGTTTAAGTCATATCTATTTTCCTTCCAGCATCAATTTGTAATCGTAATTGTGCAAACTCATGTTTTCCTCTTATATTAGAATGTTTTGTTTCATGTATTTATTTAGAATGTTTTGTTTATCTTTTATGTATAATCCTTATATATAAAATTCTCGCGTCACAATGTTCGTCCAAGGTAAACTCCGAAACTACCTAACCGATTTTGATGAAATTTAGCTTAGTATGTGTAATTTGGTCCAACTTAAAATATAGGATAGTTTTTATCTCGATTATTGACCTCAATATTTATTATTGCGAATTAAATTATTGTTGTCGGACAATGATTTGAAATTATTTGTAAGTTCCATAAGTTTCTGACAGATGTGACTTAATTTATTAACACAACACAAAACACTTGGTTATCAGGTTGGGTAACCATCCAGTAGATGGCATTGTGTTTCGTTAGCCAAATCAACGCGTGGGCGGGTCAGCCAGTCTTTATATATAAAAATCTCGCGTCACAATGTTCATCCGAGGTAAACTCCGAAACCACTTAACCGATTTTGATGAAATTTGGCTTACTATGTGCAATTTGGTCCAAGTTAAAAGATAGGATAGTTTTTATCTCGATTATTGACTTCAATATTTATTATTGCGAATTAATTTTTTTTTATGGGACAATTATTTGTAAGTTCCATAAGTTTCTGACAGATAGCGGTGTGGGTTAATTTATTGACACAACACAAAACACTTGGTTATCTAGGTTAGGTAACCATCCAGTAGATGGCGTTGTGTTTCGTTAGCCACAGCAACGCGTGGGCCAGCTAGTACATTATATTAACTTATTTATTCATTACCTATTGCTTCAACTTTTAAATATGTATGTAATCACAATCATCTTAGATTGTGAGTGTTTAGCTTATTTTTTGTATTATTATTATATAATGTAGATAGGCTCTTGGTATTACTGCCAAATTTGTATATATTTACCCAAAATTACACTTATAAACATCACATACAAATAAGAGGGAGAAAGAAGGCGTAAGGGAAAGGGGAACGGGGGCAGGAAGGGGTACGAAGATGGGAACGTCGAAAAAGGGGGTTCACAGAGAAGACGCGGGAGAGGGGAAAGCGGGGAAAGTAAAAAGGAACACGGGAGGGGAAGGCGACGTGGGAAGAGAAAGGGGGCGGAAAGTGGGACGCATGGGAAAATACTTACAGGAGAATAGTTGGGGACGAGGGAGGGGCAGAGGGTGGGCTTGCAAAGGAGACATAGTAACGGTAGGGGATAGCAGGGGGTAAATTTGGAAAATACATGCTCTATACACAGAGTGCTGTATGTGGCCTGCTCATGGGTCGGAAAACCTTTCATTTGTGTACGCACCAGACGAAAAACAAAAAATAATTTATATCCAAAAGGACTTCAATAAACAGAATTAAAACACAGTAAGTGGCGTTTCAACGCATTCCGGGTACTCGCTAGTGTTATATAAAATATCTAAAAGTTTGTAATAACAAGCGTTCAACAGTTTCTGTTCTATTTTATAGTTTGCGCAAAATTTGAGTTTTTCATCAAAGTTTTGAATCAGCTGCTCTAAATATAATTTAAAAAACACAATTTCGTAATTCGACCTAAATTGCATAAATATTTGCAGCGTTTTTTAATGCATTTTAGGGGTTTGGTTATGTTAAATACCAAAAGTAATTTTGTTTAACTTAAACAAATGATCTTTGTGCGCACTTTTTTTATTTATTTTTTATTTATTAAGTTAAAAGAAGTATACATATTTCGCTTTGTTAACTTAAGTAAACATTGATACAAATAATATTAATAATGATGGTTTACTAACCTAACCTAACACCAAGTAGCACATTTTTTTAAGTAAGTTCATTTTGGTTTTGCTCATTAATCTTGAGAGCAAACAGTTTTTTTTTTTAATATATTCATTTTATTTTCGGTTGTCAGGCTATCAGGAAGGAGATTATGTGTTTATACCCTCATAGCCTATGTTTCTTTTACCACACTCTGTCTTTGTTGAATTTGTGTATAATTTATTACGTTGTCTTGTGTGGTGTTCATGTTCAGCCTATGTTTCTTTTGCTACACTCTGTCTTTGTTAAATTTGTGTATAATTTATTACGTTGTCTTGTGTGGTGTTCATGTACTTGTGATGTTTTCATAAATGTAGTATTTGTGTGTATAAAGCCATTTTGAATTTTGTAGATTAATAAGCATATGTTGTATTCGTGCAGTTTAATTTTTTTATTACAGTTTAGTTCAGTTTTTATTTTTTTTTAGCTTTGATTAATATTATGCATGGGTTGCGTTTTACAAGGGTACCCTTCAAGAGTTGTGATATTATTTCAATAGCATTCGGATTTTTTCAAATATTTTATTTTTTCAAAATATGTATTACAAAATATGAAGGATTTCGCGACAAACTTTTGTCAGTCTATTTTTTATAAGAATTGCAAGAATTTTTGTATGTTAGAATAATTAAAAAATAAAAATATATGTTTTAACATAACAAAATGATACAGCATTTACTGGTTTGGACTTGGAGATATAAAATGTTTGCCTGTGGCGCTTGTTTGATTAAAAAAATATGATTTTAGAAAATATAAATTGTGACACCACCGATTGCAAAGTCAACCATGTCAAGCGCTGTACATACCCAACCCTTTCAATTTGCAAGACAGGTAAAAAGACCCTCCATGCAGCATCTCCAAAGATATAATTATTTCCTCAAGGCCTCCAGTGAGGAGCTAAGTAAAAATAAATTAATGAGGCCCTCCGGTTAAAAAGGTTGGTCATCACTCTTCTATGACATAGAACGCCTGTTCTCATTCTCACTGATTATTTCATAGAATATAGATGAGGTAGGGGAGTAGGAATGTAGGAAGGCGCCATTAGAGAAAATTAAGAATTCATAAAATAAAAATATTTTTGAAGTAAATACTTCTTTACGGACGCTTGACTTGAGGGGTAAACTGGCGAACGCGTTAAGTATGGAAATTACAGCATTACGATAGGCGTAATATCGGGCGTTACGAAAGTTATGGAGGCGAACGCTAATAAATTAAAATGATTTTTGAGGTTTATTGCTCAAATCCATAGTAATGACGTTTGGAATGGGTGCTGGCATTTATTTTAAACTTTGTAAGAATCAAATCAACAATCCCATTCTAAGCGTAATTCCCATAATAAAATTAATCAAATTCTCATTTAGAGTGTACGAACTCAGTGCATTGAAACGACTGATTTGTCACGATGATTAGTAACAATCCAAACGAATCTTCAATATAGATTTTTATACACTGATGATTGGAATGGTTTAATTCGATGCCAGAAAGAAAATTAGATTAGATAACTAAAGAAGTATTTACTCCAATCGTGTGGTCTAAAGCACACTCGTATTTTTAAAAAAGTAAATACTTCTTTACGCACGCTTGACTTGGGGGGTAAGCTGACGAATGCGTTACGAAAAGTGAAATGCGTTGCGAGGCGAACGGGCTGTATCACACTGTAGAAGCAAGAGAGAGCAGTGTGCGTGCACATTTTCTTTTTCTCTTCCTCTCATAACCAGTGCATGAAATATCTCAGTCATGCGGATGCGGATGTATAGATGGAGCTAAAGAAGTATTTACTTCAGTTGTGTGGTCTAAAGCACATTCGTATTTTTTTTTTAGAAAATATTTATTAAATTCGTATCTATATACAAAATATTTAAAAAATGTTTTAGTGGTCAAATCAGTGTATCTACTTTGGAGATTAGTTGTTGAAAAGATAATAGTGAACATTTGATGGACAAGTTGTTTATTTCCAATTATAACTTTTATTGTAAAATTACTACAGTACAATTTGTAGAGTACAACTGAATAATATAGAAGATGGTTGACTCCATGTTGACTCGCAGACTAATTTTTCAAAATTAAACATATCAACGCCTACGTACAAATATGGAACAATTGACAATTTCGAACAAGTAGGGTAGAGACAGCCACGCAGTATATGTGCGATCCAGGCAGGTCGCTATACTACCTACCAATTCGGTGCTTTTTTTTGTTATTTTCGTGAAAAATAATATAAAAGTTGATGATATATTTCATTTGTCAAAATTCAAAAACTCGCGCCGCGCGCATGCTCCGTGTTACTACACGATCAGCTGAGCGACTCTGAAAATGTAAAATAATACCTCCATTATTATTATTTTACTACAGCTGATCGAACACAGACGCATCTCCGAAACGTCAATTCCACAACATTACAATAATTTATTTGCCGTGGTGAGCCATGGCGGCTCACGTATCCGTCGCAAATCCACTGCCGTATTTAATTAAGAGAGAAACCGGAGGTTTGCACACCCTAAAGTCGAAACTATTCGACGAGAGATTGCGTGTTGCCAAAAACCTGTTCAAAAAGGATTTGGTCTGCCACTATGGGTGTGTGAACGCAATTGAATTTTCAGATAATGGAGAGCTGCTTCTGTCTGGTACGTACTGATTCATTTTCACGTATTAATTACGCTTTTATTAATTTATATTTCAGTTTACAGTGCGTGTATCTAATGAGCGACTTTTTTGTATCCGTACGGCATTTTTTGCAGCTGTGCTGCTCAATGTGTTCGGTATATTTTTACGCACAACATACAAGTATTTTACAATCCTGCTTTGGTCTTTACAGAAACCATTTTGTTTATTTTTATTGACATATGTATTATTATGCAAATTGGATCATTCGTTTTCTCAGTATTGTGTCAAAATCATAATAATAATGTTGGAATCTAAAATGAATTAAGATATTTTGGTACCTAAAAAAGTGTTTACATTCAAAATTCTGATGTTTTTCTTGAGCTGTCAAATACGAAAAATTTGCGCTAATACCGCATATTATTATTATTTTTGTTTTATTTATAGTTGAGTAAGTAGGTATTGTAGAGTTTTATTTCAGTACCTATTCATGTTTATTATTTTTCGGTACAGCTATTTGACACGTGTATCACTATAATAATAATGCACCTATTTCATATATTTGTCTCAAGTCTCGACTAAATAAGTAAATATTTTCCCTATCTTATTATGACATGATCGAATTTTGTAAACAATAGTAATTTTTTACATGTTAGCCGTATCTCAATAGAGATGTAATAGTTACACAAGAAAAAAAGGTAAATATTGGATATAGATGGAAACGGTTAATACGCACTTTTTTTTGAAAAACTCTTTTGACTCGCCTTAATTACATTAAAAGACAACTATTTGCATTGGGGGCAGTGAAAAATATTTAATTTTAAATTTCAATTACGTAAAATTAAAATTAGCTGTCGTTCTGTGATATGTGACCGACATTTTCAAAAATTTTTGTCAAATGTCATTTTGTTATGTTAGTATTCTTGATACTATACGAAAAACAACGAGCGGCTAGATTTTTTTTTTTTTTAGTGTTAAAAAAATAACATTCTGCCTAATTAGTACCTACCTAATACGCATGCATTGTGATTAAAATTTATTAGCTTGCATTTTTTCTTACCTCAAAATTTAATTTTTTTATGACTATTTCTGTGATGATATAGCGCCTGCTCGTGTCAAGGCAAGAAAAACATTCCAGTTTTCAAGTATTTTAGCGGCTACGCTAGGTTTGTGTAACATGGTTTGTGATACAAAAGAAAGTGCCCCCTTTATAGCGCCTGCTCACGTCAAGGCAAGAAAAACATCCCAGTTTTCAAGTAGTTTAGCGGCTACGCTAGGTTTGTGTAACATGGTTTGTGATACAAAAGAAAGTGCCCCCTTTATAGCGCCTGCTCACGTCAAGGCAAAAAAAACATCCCAGTTTTCAAGTAGTTTAGCGGCTGCGCTAGGTTTGTGTAACGTGGTTTGTGATACAAAAGAAAGTGCCCCCTTTACAGCGCCTGCTCACGTCAAGGCAAGAAAAACATCCCAGTTTTCAAGTATTTTAGTGGCTACGCTAGGTTTGTGTAACATGGTTTGTGATACAAAAGAAAGTGCCCCCTTTATAGCGCCTGCTCACGTCAAGGCAAGAAAAACATCCCAGCTTTCAAGTAGTTTAGCGGCTACGCTAGGTTTGTGTTACATGGTTTGTGATACAAAAGAAAGTTCTCCCTTTACAGCGCCTGCTCACGTTAAGGCAAGAAAAACGTCCATGGTTTGTGATACAAAAGTGAATGTATTATTTAAAAAAAAATAATTACTAAAAAAAAAGCATGTTATTTTTACTTCAATTTATATCCAAAACTCCGGTTCCCAAATTAGTGCTTACCTAATACGACCAGATTTCGTGATATCTTCAAAATCTTCTAGCCTCTCGTTATATATAAAATTGTATCAGGAATTCCAACATACCAAAGTGACAGTTATTACAAAATGGGCAACATTTCTCAAGACGAAGCTAATTTTAATTTTACGTAATTGAAATTTAAAATTAAATATTTTCCACTGCCCCCAATGCAAATAGTTGTCTTTTAATGTCATTAAGGTGAATCAAAAGAGTGTTTTTAAAAAAAGTGCGTATTAACCGTTTCCATCTATATCCAATAATTACCGAAAAAAATATTTTTTATGGAAAAGTAATGAATAAAAAAAGGCGCAATTTAATAATATTTATGATGTATTTTTTTATGCAATGTTTTTTTTAGAATTGTTTCATTTAAAGTAGTTTAATTTCAAAAGGTGGGGATGACAGGCGTGTAGTCCTATGGAAGTTCGGGGAGTCCCTATTGAACTATGGGCAGCCAGAGATCATGGCTGCCCAGCATCTCTCCAACATCTTCTGCCTTTCCATCACGCCCGACAACACCAGGATATACTCTGGAGGGAATGACGACCAGGTCATCGTGCACGACACGCAGACGTAAACAACCTGATCTCTCTATGTCTCTCATCAGCTCAAATCTTGTCCTATTGGGGTTGGGAACCCATTGCATCCACGAGGTGGCTCCAGGTTTCCCTGTCCTTGGTTACGTCCATTGCAGATCCAGCCACTCTTGGCTTTGCCTCTAGAGTAGCTTTCCTCAAGTTTTTCTGAGGCGGCTCATTGCCAATATCCTTCATCATCACGGCACTATTTACCAGGAAGAGATTTGGCGTCCTCAAATGTTCTCCATTGGCTTTCTCCAATCCTCTTCCACATAGTCAGTCCAGCTCTTATTTAGTCTGCCTCTGGATCTCTTCCTCACCTGATATCTGATGAAATAGTGATGTCTGGACTTAGTAAAATTCCAGCTTACTTGCAACCAAAAATGTATAGTAAATTAATTTATTTTTCATCTTGATATCAAGCTTGTATTATTTATAGTTATCGTTATCGAATTATTGTCAGTTTCTAAGTAACAGACAGTTTTTAAAATCTAGCCAAGTGCGTTATAATAATTTACGAGTACTAGACTAAAATGTGTAAGTAATGTTGAATGGATTTTCAGAAAGCGTATAGTAGAACTACTGCCCCACCAGAAAGCTGTCTGTGGGGTTTCTATAGACCCCTACAATTCTCGGGTCATCGCCACAGCAGGGAATGATGGAAGACTTCTTGTGTTCGACACGAGGCAATCTGTCGACGGTGAGATTTTTATAATTCTTTTACTGATAACTTGCACCTATTTTACACTAACCGATTAATCTATTGGTAGGTATGTACATAGTTGTTTTTTTAATGTGCTACCACCCAAACTTCTTGGGTGCATTTCGGGAGTTGGGTGTAGTTCGATAAACCAAGTGGCTCGATACGCTTGGTAAGCTTAGCAGGGGTGCATGGGGTTTGTCCAGGTCTTAGCGGTCACAGGTGGACTGGATTGGGAGAGGCTGGTTGAGGGAGACCCTTTCACCCCTCTAGCTGGACTCTCTCGACCCATCGCCTTGCACCGCATTGGGAGGGATGAATACATACATCTATCATTTTTGGACACATCGACCCTTAGATCCCTACCTACCTTTTTCCTCAAAACCTCCTCTCCTTTATTTTCTTAAAAGACACTCCATACTGCATCCCCAAAGATGTTGACATAAGCCCTGAGGGAAATTATTATCCTCAGGACTTCTTGTGTGAAGATAATGTAAAAAAGTGAACGGTATCCGGACAAAACAGAACTTAAATAAAGTAATTGGTTAGACTGGTTTTTTTTTCCTATTGTTTTTCAAAAGTTTTCTGTTTTGTCGTGGATCTTAGTAGAACTATGGCATTCCAATTTTTTAGGGGAATTTTGTGAGGCTAAAAGAAGATTGGGAAGTAAAATAAAGGACCATTTGAAGCATCTTTTCATATTCAAGAATTCGTAATTCTCTTACAAGAATTTGGTTGCAAGTGTTGATGGTAAAAAGCTGTTTATATAATTTCCTTGTGACCCTTGCAGAGTCGCTGGTGCTCTCTCGCAGTCGCCGGGCGTTCCATGGAGTGGTGTTTCACCCGTCACAGTCAGGCTGTTTGGCAGCCGCCAACGCGCAGGACGGTACTACGCTTTGGGACCTGCGGAAGCCTAAATAGTCAGTACTTTCACCTTTAACGCATAACTTGTCAAAATGCAAAACAACTTTTTTGTTACATTGAGGGGTCATTGAGATTCCCCATGCATTTTATGATTATTTAGTTCACAGGTTTAGTTGGAATTAAAAACACCATTACGAGAATTTTGCCGATACATGGAGGATATTAATTTCATAGGTTTTGGTTACCCTTTTGGCAACGGGAAACTTTAATTAAGACCTAATTATTTTGTTGATTAGAATCACAGAATGTTCAATGTCTATGTCATCTTTAGTGGTTTTATCATGGAACTATGATTCTATGGAAGCGGCATAGTGTTTCGTATCGTATGGGAGACACTCAAAACACACGGGACATACGTCATTCCTATGTCTACCTACGTTAAATTATCGTGAAAACAAGCTTATGTGTCCAAGCGGTTAAAAAAACGTTTGTTTTTAAATCACATTTTGGACATAAATTATAATATCCCATTACGCAACATATTATTTGCTGAACAAAAAGAATAGTGGTAATAATTGAAAAACGGCTAAAGTTGTAGTACTCCGCTTACTTTTGTATGTATTTCATATTTTCGATATTTTGTTTCAATCTAATTACGCACGAATTACTTAGTTTATCCAAACTAAGAACCTAATAACCTATTTTATGCACGTAAATAGTTGTTTCTTGTAGTAATTGCTGAAATGAAGTGTAAAAGTCTAACACTTCACGAGAGTGAAATAATATTACACTAAATGCATATTTTTTCGTCTCTCTCGACATAAATACTCACTTTTCATAATAATGAAGCTTAATCTAACTATTTAAATAAGAAGTATTCCATATTAACCAGTAAGCGGAGTAAGACATATTTAATGAGGAAAGGGGAGTAACAAAAGACTTAAGTATTACTTAATTTTTTATTGTACCCTCTACATATTATTTTTAGTTACCTTAATCTACCAGCACGTAATTTTTTTTTTTGCGAAATCAAGATTACGATTGATTCGTATAATCGAAATACATCGGCCTCACTGAATGTATCTTGAAAAATGCAAGAAGTGGGTAAAAAAACCAATGTTATGAGCTTCCTGTAACTCACATCGCCATTTATTGGTGCTAACATTGCGTAACTCATCAGTTTAAAATGGTTTTTAATTTTTTTTATTAGTTATTAAATGATAATATTTTTTTAAAATTATTTATTAATTAAACGTTTGTTTTTTTACACATTTAATTTAACCGAGAGATTTGCAGTGCATTATTATATTCTTTCCCGATGTAAGTTGATGCTTGAGTTTTAGAAAAGGAGTGCTCGTTATTAATAAAATGATAAAAAAAACTGTATTTACAGTTTTTCTTGTTTCCAAAAAAATAATAAAATAGATACTAATTTTAGGCAGGACAGAGACAGTAACATTATTAAAAATGCTATCTGATAATTATGTATTACGAGCGTCTTATATGTTTAATTTGTTACCAAAATTTTTCTTTTCTTTTACTGTTTTCTGTATATTCACTTCAAATACACTTTTTCTTGTATATTAGATACTTAATTGATTTGATTGTATATTAGATACTTAATTGATTTGATTGTATATTAGATACTTAATTGATTGGAAATTGTTTAACACTTATATGAATAATCATGTACCTACCTAATATGTACGATACCTGTAAATTTGACTGTCCTAGAACGGGAGACCTACCAATTTGTAGAGTCAAAATGTCAATAAAATGTATTTTTATTATAACAAATAAATATGATTTGATTCAAGTTTCTCACAACCAGGTGATTGATTTTTGGGGTTTTTATTTATTTTTAATGTTTTTGGCTCTAGGCCATCATTTCAAATTTTGGAGAAATGAAAGGTGAATTTACATTTTAACTTTATTTAAATTGGCAAATTTCAAAATTACAATGAAGATGGAGTCGAGTTCAGACTTAGAAGAGATGTGATGTTGAATGGAGGGGAGGCAATTTTAGATAAGACTTGATAGAAGAGGTGATATTTGTTAAGAGAGGGATAACTAAAAAATAAGTGATCTAAAGTTCCCACTTCTAGACCACAAAATGTACAATCTGGGGAGTCAAAGATGTGAATTTTAAAAAGGTGAGTAAGAACAGGACAATGTCCAATTCTGAAACCGTTGAAACCACGGTTTTGATGGGATAGTCCTTTGTATTGAGGCACAGCAGGCTCCCTTGGATTGACTAGCAATGTGCCAATACTCTGCTCAAACATTGCGAGATCTATCTTTTTGAGACAGATTTTTGGGGCAGCCGAGGTGCCATTTTAAAGTTTGGTTTCTGAATGGTGTTCCATTACCAGGGCGATACTGAGAATATCTAGCACAGTCTTATATTTTGACTAGTTTTTGTCATTCTTATAATCCGGCGTATTCCAGCCCCGTGCTGCATTACGGCGGGCCCGAGGGCGTGACGCAGAACTGCATGAGCGTCTGCTTCGACTCGCAGGGCTCCCGCATCCTGGCCCTGCGGCGCCGCCTGCCCCCCGTGCTTTACTCCATCGGAGCTCCGCAGCCACTTGTGCACTTCTACCACCCCGACTACTACAACTCGTGCACAATGAAGAGCTGCTGCTTCGCCGGTGACAAAGATCAGTTTGTGTTATCGGGGTCGGACGACTTCAATCTGTACATGTGGAGAATTCCAGATGGAGAAGGTAGTGTAATCTATACCAATATGGAAGAAATATGATGCAGTTTTAATTGTTAATAATATATAGAGCATCTTTCCCAACTATGATGATTTCAAAATTCAAAAAAAAAAAAAAATTCACTCCGGGCTAATGTGTATTACCCCTTTCCAGAGTGGAAGAGTTAAAACCAGTTTTTTATTTTTTATGTTTTTGTTTTTGTTTTTAAAATTTTTATAAGTAGCAGTTTTTCTGCCATTTTTTCATCTACCATAGGCTAATAATGCCAGTTTGTACTGTGTGTAGTTATGTTTTATTCTTATGAAATATTTGTGAAATTTTAGGAGTCTGGGTGGATGATGCTCACATGGTGCTCCACGGACACAGGTCCATAGTGAACCAAGTCAGATACAATCCCCAACACTGCGTCATAGCTTCTTCCGGCGTTGAAAAAATTATTAAGGTAATAATAACTGAACAGATAACCCCAACAAGCATGATATGTACCCATTTGAATGAAAACACATGCCACCAGTTTATGTAACATAATCACTGGACCGATTTAGTTCCAAATTTGGACCACTTTTATTTTTCTGCTATTGATATCGGTCCAAAAATGGACCACATTTTCCTATCATTCGTAAAACATTTATTGTAATTATTTGAAACATTTTCATGGCCAGCAATATTTTCTATCGAATAGTTGATAAAATAGACTTTATGTCTATGGCCTTATCGATTGTCTTTGAATTCTAGAATGAATTTTGGCAGTTGGAAAGCTTCAGTTCTACTCTTTCTCTATTCTAAATGAACTTCAAAATAATTTTCAAACCAAACTTTTGATCATAAAAAATTGGTTATCTAGTATATATTGGCATCTGTGGTTATCAAACAGGCCATACAAGATATTAAAAATATCCACTGGCGGCAATTTCAAATTACTAAAGACTAAAGCACAAATTTTGCGCATTTATAAAGTTAAAGATTTTTAAAATAATTTTTCTATCAATTTAAAAAATATAGGATGATTAGTAAAATATAGGTGAATTCATTGGCTGTATAGCACTATAATTTGTTTATATGTTTACATACACAAATGTGGAGATATGATTTTTTTAATGTGGGCGGGAAATTTTCAAAATTAATTTTCAAAAGTAGCGAGCAATCAAGGCGATTTTTTATAATTATCTGTGTTGCTCCAGATCACCTTTTGACTCCTCAGATCTGAGATAAGCCAATGAATTTGTCGGTAAAGAAAGAACTCGACTATTTTGGGCACACAGACACTCCCACAAACGCTTCTATTTGTTTATCTTTTCACTAGTAATTTGCAATAAAACATTATTTTACCTACATTTTTTCTTTTAAAAAATTATTCTACATTGATAATATTATGTACATGGTATCACTGTGAATCTCCAACATAATAAGTTTATTCATCGCCTGTTTTTTTTTTTATCTTTCGTGGAATGAAGTATAGTAATTAGTACTTAAGTTGAAAGAATTTGCCCTGCAATTTATATAATCTGCAGAGCTTATTTGATTTTTTTTTGTAAATGACTTTGAAGTCCAGCGGTTAAAGTTTTTATTTCTGTTCCTTTATAATATGTACCTTACAAGGTATCTGAATTCAGTAATTTTTGTTTCAGACCTGGTCCCCCCTAGAACTCCCGGGGTCCAGAGGAGCTCTCCTGGAGGAACAGGCGGGCAATGAAAACCCCCGCACAGTCTACTCCCATGAGGAATATGTATCCCTGGTATACAACAGCGGAGCGGTGCGTTGCTCTCTTTATTACGAGCTTACAGGAAAACCTCTTTGATGCACTTTTCTAGACTGAAAAGATAATAAATCAAACATCCACCGGGTGTAATGCATTGTATTGTAGGTTTCCTTATGACCTATCGTTATACTAATGTCGGTTAATCTCACACCGTATTCGGTTGAGATTAACTATTGAAGATAAAATAATAATAAAATATCTATTGAAGACAAAATATTCACCAACAAGTGTAGCGCCTTTTATAGTACACGCCAATCTTTAATACCGGCCTGACGTTGATAAAGAAAGCGTTGCAATAGGTGAGTTTAAGGTCTGAAAAGTGGCATACCTCCCTGCCACGCCTTTCTCTATCGCACATATGTTTTTAAAGAAATCGTTGCTATAGGTGTGTTTAAGGTCTGAAAAGTGGCATGCCTCCCTGCCACGCCTTTCTCTATCACACATATGTTTTTACGCATCTTTCTCTTTTGCTTATGTTCATTGTAAAGTCAATAACTGCGCGAGAATGGATTGTACCAAGTTCAGGCTGGGCATGAACAGCTTTTACTGTTATTGACAGTCATCTTAAATCTGTGAAGGAAACTATTGCGCTGTGTTCTGTGAATTGGGTCAAAAGTTCACAATAAAATCAAATAGTGAAGAGAATGTATTTAATAGATATTATCTGATAAATATTGAAATTATGTATTTTAGATTCATTAATTGTTACTCAAAATATGGGAAACATTTTGGTTGATTGTGAATCCATGCAGATTCATTCCTCTCCTTTGCTTAACTTGTTGAAAGCCAGCATACAAAAAATATATTTTTTCGATATGACGTAAAATCTTTGACAGTTCTCACCTTTCTTACGAATTAATTTTTATAACATTTCTTTTGTGATATAATACAAAAATTACATCAAAATAATGTAGATAAAATGAACTTCCTAATAACTCAAATCTATGCTTTCCACAATGGATTTACATAAAAAACAATTAATAAATATGTATAGACTTCGAATATGACAGCGTTCATATTATCAAGCGGCAGCCATTTTGTCCGCCATCTTTGGTGCCCGGCGCGTCATTGGCAATTAATATGAATTATTCGGAGTGGCTAAATGCTATCCAGTAATTCGTTATGTCAAGACCGAGAATGGCCCAAGCGATTCTGACCTTGTTCTTCATACAATTTCTTTATGCATAAGGGGCAAAATCGCATCAAAAATCCGGACCCGCCGGGGGGACTGCGGCCTACAAGAGGTTAAGCAACATTTACATAAACAATATGGCCTCTTTGGTTGAGGGGTTAGGCTCTCAACTAGCAATCCGTATGTTGCGGATTCAAATCCGGACACTCCCAAGTAAATTCTATTTAAATGACAATATCGGCAAAACTAAATCAAAAACTTCTGATTTCCCCTTGTTGTTAGGCCATTATTCAGTTAGGCCGTCATCGACAATGAGTCTATCTGCCGAGTTTCAGCTCGGTCAGATGTTGGGAAGTAGGTTAATTTCCATTTCCAAGATTTGCTCTCATTCACAAAAACAAAATCGAAATTCAAATATATGTATTTAAATAACATATTATTGTATTGAATTTTAGAAAATATCAAAGGGAGGGTGCCAGTTTACAAATAATATTTCCTATGACCTGCTTTAAAGATATCTCTATAATATTGTACAAAAAAATAATGTAATAAAATGGTCATTTTCCAGCAGTACATTTCCCACAACTACACGGACCAGTCTACCAGCGAGGATCCGCGCATGATGGCCTTTTTCGACTCGCTGGTGCAGCGCGAGATCGAGGGCTGGTCGGCCGAGGAGACGGACTCGCAGAGCGCCGGCGAGACCACTGCCATGGCGGCGCGCGTCACCGGCGTCACCACGCGCATGCAGGCCGCCATCAACACGGCTAACAGGCGGCGCAGGAACAGCAGGAGGTTACCTCACCCTACTTACCTTCAATCTAACTGAGATCTTTCACTTCATCTCACTTTGTACATTAACTAGAATTCAGTCACTAAAAACCTAAACAACTTGAACCTAAGCTGAAATTTTCAAAATTATTCTTTACAGATGTAGGTGATAGTACCTAAAACAGATCACGACAAAAGAACAGGTAGGTTAGGTTAGTTCTAGGTCTTAAAAAGCACTTGACATTGGTGCGATTTTGTATGAACGGCATCAAAGTCAAATCTAGAGTGAGAGGCAATCGCCCGGCAGCCATTTTGTATGACAAACTTTTGAAATGATTTTTATGCAAAGTTGTATAAAATGAACTATGTATTTTGTTTTAAATTAAATGAAAACAAATCACCAGTTTTAAGATTAGCCTTTTTCTAATTAAATTACTGATATTGAAAAAAAATAAAAACACACATAATTTTAACCTTTTGAAAGCCAGCATAGAAAAAATATATGTTTTCAATACGACGTAAGAAATTTGACATTTCTCACCTATCTTACGAACTCAATTTTTATAACATTTCTTTTGTGGTTATATTGCAAAAATTAGATGAAAATAATGTAGATAAAACGATCTTCCTAATAATCACTCAAATCTATGCTTTCCACAATGGATTTATATCAAAAACAATGAAAAAATATATACTCCGACTACGACTCCATTCATATTATCACGCGGCGGCCATCTTTGATGCCAGCCGCGTCATTGAGAATTAGTTTAAATTATTCAGAGAGGCTAGACGCTATGCAGTATTTCGTTACGTCAAGAACGAGAATGGCCCAAGCGATCCTGACATTGTTTTTCATACAATTTCTTTATACATAAGGGACAAAATCGCTTAAAAAATCCGAACCCGCCAGGGGGACTGCGGCCTGCGACGGGTTAATAGATATGTATTATAAATGTTACCATCACCTCGCTTTTCATAAAAAAATTATTAATATAAAATTTACAAAGTTTAGTACTGGTTTCTCAAACTTTGGTTTTATAGATGTGATTATTTACATTTTTCTGTGGTTTGCTTCTAGATTCGAATAGAAAGTGTGTAATTTTCTGTTTCTAATACTGTTTAGATCATATTTCTCATCATGAAAGTAAGGGAGAAACAACGATTTCTTGAGACCTATGTGAGCTGTTCCCAATAGCAAACAAATTAGCCTTGGGGGTTAGGTTAAAAAATTAAGTAGGTAGAGGCAATTTTCATACATGTTCTCCCTCTCACCCCGCGGCTTCAAATTCTTCTCTAATAGTTCAGTCCAAAATTAATTTCATGGGCAAGTTTGTTGCTTGTTTATTCACTTTCTTTTAAGGTTCTGCTTTGTCTCGGAGCCATGTAAAATGTACAAAGAAATAACACGAGGCCTAATATCATATATTACTTGTTTCCCCAGCAGGTATAAGGACACGGAGGACTCCTCGGACAGTGACCAGCTCCTGGTAGACTTCCTGCCACTGCCGCCCAAGAGGGCCAACAACAACAGCATGAGGAACCCCCGCGTGCAGAACAGGATTGCCCGCCTCATCGCTACACGCCAGTCTAAGCTACTGCAGCTGGCCAGGAAGAGGGCTGGACCCAGGTAGGTTAACCTAACCCAAAATCTCAGATTTTAATCACCATACAACTTTTCAGGGATGTAAAATAGTTGGTTTTTTTTTTACTTATTTTAAACATTATCAAACTTTGCAGAACGGTGACCGGATAACTCGGAGTGAATTCAACTCAACACACCCAAAAGTAATAAAAAAAATATATGTATAAAAAATTCATTAAGAGGTAATAATATCCATCAATCCATTATTCCGTTTTTGTTAACAGCGCTGCGCGCGGATGTTTTTACAACCATGAAGCCAAACGGTTAGTTAATTAGTTTTAATTTATTGCAAAATGTTATCATTAAGAGCGGCGCGAACACACAACCTCGCACGGCCGCATCTCAGCGGCTAATGAATCGCGAGAATTTATGTCTCGAACTGTCATAAAAGTGATCAAACGGGAGTTGGTAAATTAATGAAAATTATATACTTCTTAAAATCAATTTTTGATCAAAATAATTTATAATTTTTCGATAATGTCTAAACAAAATAAGTGTGTAAAAAAAATCTGAAATATTTTAGTTCGTAAAACCTTAAATAATTAACTATTTTTGAATTTTTTTTTCATATCTTTTAATGACTTTTCAAAGAGGTTTTGTTTTGTTTCTGAGTTATCATGGAAGCATTGTAAACAATTACATTTTTAATTTTTCGACGCTGCAAAAGTTTTATAGGACCATGGACAAAGAGGGGCTAAGGCTTATTACAAATGGAAATGTTGTGGTATGGAATGAAAGGGATATTGGAGGTTATGCCCGGTGCACACAGTATAACAAGCCATGCTAGTAAGCTAATTTGCTGGCATCCTGTCCTGACAAGCAGTAGCGGCTCGTGACTTTTGGTGTGCTAGAGTGCTAATATTAAAAAAAAAATAGCATTATTATTGGTGTTGTAGCCGAATTTTTTTTTTTTTTTAATTTGTCTGAAGATTTTCAGGATACATGTGGGCCAAACCGAAATTCCCTGAAAATCTTCATACAAAAACCGATTAAAAAAAAAAAAAAACGCTTTCGGCTACAACAACATCAGTAATGCCTTTTTTAAATATTAGCATTCCAGCACACCCGAAAGTCACGAGCCGCCACTGCTGACAAGATCCTAGCTTACTATCCTGGCTTGGCACAAACCAGGGTGGTTTACATAATGCTAGGAAATTTTAAGCCAGTATCATTGTAGTTTTTTTTTTTTTTACAAGCTTTTCTACTACCACACTAGGCATATGCCTGTATTATGTAGTAACTATGGTAACCACATGTCTTGAAAAATGAATGGCTTGCAACGGTGGTTGAATTACGCATATATTTTTTTATTTTTTTTTTTATTTATTTTTTTTTTACAAATACAGTTATTATACATTGTATATATATATATTTTTAATACATTTTTTAAATATCGTGATTCACCTTTTTTTTGAGCAATGCTCGTGTAATAAATAATATAATAAATGTAATATAATGTAATAAATACTAGACTTATCTTTATAAGATGGAATATTAGTGTTCCACAGACATTCTTTATCACAATACACGCTTTAAATTAATCTTGTTACTGAGTTTTGACATTTTTTTAATCGTATTGGTATTCCATTACTTATTCTCTTGAAAGCCAGCATAGGAAAAATATATTTTTTCATTATGACGTAAAAAATTTGACATTTCTTGCGAATCCAATATTTATAACATTTCTTTTGTGATATATTACAAAAATTACATGAAAATACCTGAAATCTATTCTCTCCACAATGAATTTATATAAAAAAAAAAACAATGAAAGAATATAGAGTTTCTAAACCAACTCCGTCCATATTTTGACGCAGTGGCCATTTTGTCTTCCATCTTTCATGCCCGCCGCATCATAGACAATTAATTAAAATTATTCCGAGAGGCTAGACGCTATGCAGTATTTCGTTACGTCAAGAACGAGATTGGCTCAAGCGATTCTGACCTTGTTCTTGATACGATTTCTTTATACGTAAGGGACAAAATCTCTTCCAAAATCGATGGTACACCGGAGTACGTACGGCCAATGACAGGTTAATATTAATAACTCTGGTGCGGGGCATACGTCATTCCTATGTCTACCTCTGTTAAATTGTCATGAAAACAAGCTTGTGTGCCCAAGCGGTTAAAAACTGTTTCTAAACTTACTAATTCAAAACAGTATTTTTTTTCAAAACTTACTAATTCAAAACCGTTTGGCAAAATACAGTTTTAATTGAGGGGTATAAAAGCAATAACGCCACTCTCCACAAGTACTGTTTTGGGTAAATCACAAAAAACCGATCAAAGAATGCTTTGCATTTCTCGTGTGATTTTTAGTAATATCTTAAAAAGTATAATTCAAAGTGAAATATTATAATAAAAAATGTTCTAATAATGTGTTCATTGATCATATTGAATTTATTTTGAATTCAGGCTTGTGGAAAGTGGTGATTTTGCTTGTTAATCGCTGTGGAGAGTGGTGATTTTCATCTAAACCCTATTTTCATTTCAATTTTCCCATAATTTGCGGTTGATTTTTCTAGGGATCTCAAAAACCATCTTGTAGCTCAAGACATTACATTACATGTAGATTGGCATTTTTAACTCAATTTTGTCATGTTTGGAGAGTGGCATTTTTGCTTTTATGCCCCACAATTGATAAAAAATATTTTTTTTTTTCAAATTCATTCCATTATAAATATTATAATACGTTTTATTAAAAGTTATAAAACATAGATATTTTAGAATTGAAATAAATACTAATGTATATTTTAGGTTTAGTTAGGTTCAGTTACGTTATAATTTCTAATTTGCTGGTAGATGTGTATAATTTTGGACTGTTTTTACAGCTCCTTCATTTCACACCTCAACATATTTTTCATTCAACACACTTTTCTCTTTGAATCAGATCCTCCAGGAGAGCCAAGCCGTCCACGTCAACAAGCGTCCCCTTGCGCACGGCGCGGGCCCCTCCAGTGCGATCCCGGGAGCGCCGATTGCCCCCCAGACGGGCCCCCGCGCCCCTCGCCCCCCTGGAGGCGGAGCACCCCAGCAGCAGCGAGGAGGAGGAAGAGCCCTTCTCCACCCCTCGGCCCACTCATCATAGGCAGGGGAGTAAGGTAACAAAAATAAATGATATCATGAATAACAAACATTCTTTGTTCAAAAATCTATTATTTTGTGTATTGTTCTGGATTAATTGATATTTTTTGTGTTTTTAGATGTCAAGATCAAATAGGAGAAGAATGAACATGCCACGAAGCTATGATAGAAAAAATAAATCTTTGGTTTTTCGGGGAAATAGAAGACCATCGAGAAAAGGTTATTTTATGGGTTTATTTTGTAGAAATACATTAATTTTTTCATACTTGACAATTAGTTTTTGTCACCGGAAATACGAGTCATTAAATCATTTTTCATTTGACAATGAGGCCATACTCTTTTTACTGAGGAACCTTGTCAAATGTTTAAAAATAATAATTTTAAATGTGATTTGCAGGTGGCCTCAGTAATGGAATGAACAGCAATCATCTGGAAACTTTGGGGGACAATACTTTCAGTGAAGACAATTTGGCAGTTCCTAGCACCAGCACAGGTAACTTATATTATTACATATATGTACCTCACACCAATCTTTTAACCTCTTAAATGTCATATGACATTTGCCCACGTATGGCCGTACTTCATAGAAAATTAATATCAAAGCATTCCGAGAGGCTAGAGTTTTCAAATAAAAAGCAACATCTGGAATGATATTGGCGCAAGCGATTCTGACCTTGTCCTTGTACAGTTTCTTTGTAAGGGTTAAAATCGCATTTTATTTTTTAACCTGTCATCTGTCACCCGCCCGCCAGCGGGCTTACGACAAATGAGAGGTTAAGTTATTTATTTATTTACTATTATTTCAGTACATAAAACAGACAATTTACCCAAAAATTAACATACATAGATGAAAGAAACTTACATACTAACGGTAGAATACAAAAGTTTTAACCCGTTTAATCACAGGAGACCATATTTGTCCCAGCTCACATAGGTCTCACAGAAATCGATGTTTTTCCCTTACTATCATAGTCAAAAATGTGATCTAAACGGTATTGGAAAGAGAATACAACAAACTATATATTCAAATCTAAAAGAAAACCACAAAAAAATTAAAATTTACCCCTTTCTGAAACCAAAGTTTCCGATAGCAATTTGAAAAAAAATTATGGAACTTTGTGAATTTTTTAAAAATTTTTTTTACATGAAACGAAAAAAGGTTAGGTGACAGTAAGTTTTATAATTCATTTATCTAATGAAATAAGTATGTGTTTTATTTTTTTTCATTACCAGTAATTTTAGTTAGAAAAAAAAGTAAAGTGAGCCATTTTTAAAACTTTTTAAAGATTTCGCATAAAAAATTATATTTAAAAAAAATACATAGTAATTTTTAATATAGAAATTTGAAAGCCTATTTCATCACCTTTCGAAGACAGTATTTAGTTTTCGAATATGTTAACAAATGTTCCATTTATTTGGATTTTATTGCAAAGCGGGAATATTTTTAGCCTCTGACAAAATATGCCAATTTTTTTAGGGGTTAAAATAATGTATTATTGACACCTGCTGGTGCTGATGGGACGTTGATTACACATGTACATTTAGTATGTACACTAATGCCGTCATTAAATAAAGGGCATCATCACAGTAAAAGCTTTAAATGATTGGTAAAATATTTTTTTAAAAGTGTTCAAATGGGTCATTAAAAATGTCAATTTCATTATTAGAACAGTATATAGTGTTATAATGTTTTAATGTTCGCGGTACAGGGGAGAAATATCCTGTATTTGTGTGGTAGGCTTTAATATAGAAAATGTCTTGCATCCTCCTGGTTGAATTTCTTGATGGTGTGTTGATGTTAATTTGGGATAAGTGTTTGGCCTATCAACGGATGCATGAACAATTTTGTGTAGAAGCAATAAATCGGAAAGTTTACATCTGGCTGTCAGAGAGTAGTTTGTAGTGCAAAATTCGGTCATTATAAGTTTCAAATTGATCAGATAAACCTTCGCGATAAGCAATTACACGGGTTAATTTTCTTTGTATGGATTCGATTCTATAATTCTGAATCTCATAATTGGGAGACCAAATAATGGATCCGTATTCGAGAATACTTCGCACAATAATTGATTTATGTAATGTTAAAGTTAATTCTGCACTTTTAAAACAATATGTGATTCTTAGCGTTAATCCTAAATTGTATCTACTATTTATGCTCGATATCTAACGGAAATTGGTTTTGTTATTAACCAGGAATCAGAAGCCATCAAAGTGCCCCACTATTTCGCATCGCAGAAGCAGATTCTGACGATGAGCAATCTGGTGGAAGCCGCTCCAAGTCACCTCCTTCTTCTGCACCAGCCACACCTGTCAACCCCGAGGATCTGCCCCTAGTCTCAATCCTGCCCACCCCCATTAATGGATCTCGCGAATACCTCAAAACGGAGCCACAACGGAACTCACTGGTCTCTAACCTAACGAGAAATAATGAAAGTAGATTCACAGATTTTAATTCTTCAAGTGCTGCGCACAGTTCCTTACAATCAACTAGCTTGGAAGAGTGGGAGAGGAATGACGGACTTCCCGCTTATTTGCCCGCCTTAGTTAGACTTATGAATGAAACCAATGAAAGTGAAGTTGAAAGCAGCTGCAGCACTGTTGAAGAAATAGCCTCCCCGCCCAAGAAGAGAATAGCGCATGTGGAACCCGCTACCCCTGATAGTGGTATCCACACTGAGGAGCCCAGCGGTAGTTCAAATCGGAAGGTTCAGAAGGATAATGCAGATAACTCCGATGATCCGGATTGGGCAGCGTCCAAGTACAGACAGCGAGTGAAGAGGGCGCGCAGAAATTACTTCACCCGCTTCTCTCCCAAACAAGACTCTGATTCCACTTAAACTATATCTTATTTATTTATTGGAAAATATTCTGAAAATGATGCATATAAGAATGATGACATCAGGCTGGGAATTCACGGACTACGAGCATTCGATATGTATTTGAAATACACTCACTAATGTGTGCTTTTGTAACATTTTGATTTTTTATAGTATGAGAACTATGCATTTACTGTCTGAGGCTGTCCATCGACTTCTGTTAGCAGTTTGTGTATTTCCAGCCTTATTTGAATGTGATTTAAGACTGGGTGCCAAGACAGAGGTGTGGTGTTCCACACTCTTGACGATTAGTTGGATTAATTGAAAAGATTTTATTTTTTGATTGATATGTACGGATAATGTGCAAGGTAATACTGGAGAACAGATTGGCTTGGGTTAGATCGTGTTATGTTTTTGCAGGAGTGACCAATTTTATAAAACGAATTCGACACACCGGACTATTATTACAATAAATACTATTTTACATAGTTTATGTACATATATTGTGCCCGACTAGGTTAAAGTTTATGGTACTGAAAACATCGTTTTAAAATATTACAATTTGAAAGTCTGCAGTTATCGGTTAACTTTAATTAAATGTTTTATTTCTGTGTATCTTAGCGACAAAGCAGAAAGTTTTGTGCTTTTTAGGATGGAGACATTGGCATAAACGGAAACAATGTATTCTACATAACGTCCAAGCGAACCCATCACTGTATGTCATATTTGACCATTATCAAAGATAAACAAAAAATTGGTAAAAATCTCTTCTTTTTTTTTACCAATGTATGTCTGTTGCCACCGGTAAACGCAGGGATGGTTTCGGGGTCAATAAACAGGACTACATGTACCATATTCATATTAAGATATTCCGTCTAACTTCTAGTATAGTTAAGCCGGCTTTGAGCTCGGTTTAACTGTGGCGATAAGTCAAGTTTTCACTAATCCTACCTTACTCGCCGCATAATATTTACAGCACGATTATAAGTAAGGGGGTTGTGTATTTCCTACAATTTGACAAGTCGATCTCAGGTGCACAAACATAGTAGAATGTGTTTCAATTTATTTTAGCGGGTTCAAGAAATTTATATTTAAAAAATTGTATTATGTATTGTATTTGAAATAATGATTTTTTTAACTGCTATGGAGGGCTGGACTTTTCATATGACATTTTAGTGTGATATTTTCCAGAGAAAATAACTTTTTGGTTGTGTTGATGTTCCCGTTTTACATAAATTTCAGTTTTGACTTTTTTAAATTCATAACTTTTGACACTATTCCAAAATATTCAACTTTTTATAATGTTTCCATAATTATCATTATTGATAGTTTGGATATTCCCAAAGCATGTACTTAGATAACAATGAATCATGATTCTTTTGAATGTGTCTATAAATTATATTGTAGTTTTTAAGGTATATAAATAAAATATAATATATAAATAAAATAAAAATACTAAATTAACTGCATACCTACTTTATTTACGGAGTCATTTGTGTACAAAACGATTACAGTGCTAGGTACAGGTATGCATGAAAAATTATGTTTCTTTTTCTTCACAAATGTGCAAAACTATGATACCTATTTTATTATTGAAAAAATGTTCACATGTTATATATAAAAGGAGATTATATTGTAAATAAATGCACGTTTTGTTCGGTATCCAAATACAAAGCAAGTCTTTTGTTTCGTTTGTAAATGTAGGAAATTAAATATTAACTGGGAGGTAATTGAATGCAGGTGTCCGGTGTCTCATCCAAAAAGAATAATGAAAATATGTCATTATAAAAATCAGGATAGTACTGACAGGCCCTGTTGCAATCCGGCATCCAGTTAATTTCCAGCAATTTGGGTTGGATAATGTCCTCTCCTTTAGCGTTCTTCTCCCAAGCCAGCATTATATCGGTAGCATAAAGCGCCCGGGACTGGCGGTTGGGAGCGATGCCGCACGGAGCTGGCTTCTCCACGGCACATTCAAATAGCTCTCTGATCATCTTAAATATATTCTCCTCTACTCCCGCCCACTGATGGTCGGGATACTGCTTGTTCCACTCCGCAATATAATCGGCACAGAGAAGTCTGCACAACTGTTCGGGGTTGCTGTAATTCATCACGGTAAAGTGTTGTTCATACTCGTCAAAGTTGTTTAACGCAAATGGCTTGTTGGCAAACCTCAAGAAAAAGTTCCTGTAAAGGTAAACATTCAGCGGCTTGACACTCTTCAATAGAATGACGTATCTTACATCAAACTTTACCTTTCCTTTTCCATCAGGTCTCTCGAACAACACTGGATTTTCTATGTATTTTTGTATAATTTTAGGTCCAGTTAACGGAAGTCTGGTAATGAAATCGAGGTTTCGAGTGATGTGCGTATCCAAGCTTCTGGCCAAGTTAAAGGGTTTGCTTATCCATAAGTTGTCCAAACCTTTCAATTCTCTTTGATGATAATAAGCTACGAATTTCACTAGCTCTGTTTTCAAATTAAACGTTGTGGGCAACCATGCCGGGAAGGTTTGCAATGTTTTCTTATCCGTCTGTCCCTTGGCATTTCTCCTAGCCACAATGCACAACAAATCTTTGATTGTGAGCACATTCTCGTGAGGAAACTGATTGACATATTTGTGCGGAGCCAGCTCACTCAATTCTTTATAGGCCTTGAAATGGTTAATGAACCACAGCACTTCAGCAGGACCTTCTTCTGTTACAATTTCAAACTCCGGACGAGTAAGATTCTCGTTTATCCTGTCGTACTGTGAAAAAACTCTAATCTTTGTAGATGGATCTCTAGGTTCAACGATATTATCAACTGTAGCTAATGACTCTTGCACATGTCCACTGGAAAAGTAATCGGAACTCGGTTCTGTCTGGGTGAAATCCTCATCGTAATGGTCGTACTCTTGCCAAGGAATAAGCAATGCATCTCTATATTTCTCATCGTAATTTCCTTCGATGTAATTCCTGTAAACTCTGCCACCTTCTTCAACATCTTTAATGGGAAAAAGTAGAGAATAAGTGAGCATTTCAGGCATGTGAATAAACGGAACTATCCGGAAGTTTGGCTGATCACTGTGTTCTATGGCAGAGCCTAGTTCGTCCATAATATACCAAATAGGTACTCTATCCTCTGCCGAAATGTCCCTGGTGTTCAATGCATATGTCTGGGCATACTTCCAGATGTTATCGAAAACTAAGTCTTCAAGTTCTCCCTCGCCTCTTTCCACATCACGGTCGATTCCCATTAATCCACAAATTCTTTGCATTAATCCAGGAACTTCTCTGAGATGAGTTCGCGCCTGGTCGGTTCTGAATGTCCATGTATGATCGACTAGATAAATGTGTTGGGGGTCGTTTTTCAATACCGCCCTGTCCTCCAACACTTGGACAATCCATGTTGGATCGTAAGTTTGCTTGTCACAGTCTTCATAATCTACCAAAAGTAAGGAAAATGTCTCGCCGGCGTCGAAAATACCATCGTTCAGTTTTCGCCAAAGGATCGGCCAAAAGTGAGGTGGAACTCCCGATAGCTCCAATTGAGGCTGATGAATAGTCAAGAAGTTATTTAAACTCGAAATCCCATCCATTTTTAATGTTGATTTTAGTAAAAAAAAAATACAACTGACACACGACACAATGGTTACCAGTTACCATAGACACAAACATAACCTAAAAAACCTTACGTCAGTTACGTCATGCATTATGAGCATCGGACACGGCCAAGCGGCTTGCCGGCGTGCACGTAAATTTGTTGTCTATTATTTTCTATGCTTTGAGGCTTGCCGCGCACATCAAGCCTCCGGTTTCGCGGTGGTCGAAAAGGGGTAGAAATTGAATTTTGTGTGAAGTGGAATGTAACGAAGACAAAGCATTCTTTATTATGTTAAAAATATATTAATTTTATAACATAACATTAATCAAAAAAGTAAGATCAGTTATTTTTTTCCCCATTTCTCAGATGTTTATTTATTTATTTATTTAGGAAAATCAATAGATTATTTACATCAAATAAAATAAAATCTAATTTCACAATACTTAAAATTATTATTAAAATAACTAAGGGTCCTGCCATACTAAGGGTGCTGACATATTTACAAAAAATACAACATTGTGAAATTAAATGAAAATTAGATGTAAGAACACAAATAAATAACAATTTAAATGTAACTTACACTTCGTCGAATAAGAGCAGAAAATATAAAAACCTATAAAATATAGAAAGCTGTAGATAATTTTTTTACATCAGTGCTCTTCGTCACAAGGTACATTTTTTTATAATCTAAAGCCCAGGCATCACATAAGCTCCACACAAGAGGCCCTAAGGAAAATAATTTCCCTCAAGGCCTATGTCATCTTTGGTGATGTGGAGGGTGTTTTTAAGGAAAGGAAGAAGAGAAAGTTTTGAGAAGGAAAAATGTATGAGAGTTGGGTAGGAATCTGGGGTTCAGTGTATCCATTTCATCCGCCGCCAAGACCTAGACAAACCTCACCCCATGAACCCGGGCACCTCTGCAAAGTCACCAAACGTAACGAGCCACTTGGGGTGACCTACTATAAAATAAATTTGAGCAAATTCTAAACTGTTTTTTTTTTATTTTACTACAATATCGTTATTCTTCATTGTGTTAACTCAAAATTGCAAAGGGTTAATAGTTATACCTAAGTGCAATTCTAATTTTGAGATCAGTGGGTATCAATATTTAAATGAAAAAATATTTTTCTCCACTTTTATGTGTTATAATTTTAGTATTGCCATTTGAAGAACAGTGGCACTTTCCTATGTTTCTACTCTTATTTGACAGACAATTATTTTTTATGTTTCTTTATTTATTGAATAGTTTGTTACATTAATTGAGGATTTTTCGACCACCATGCTAGTCACATTTAGTCGAAAAATCCTCACATTAACAATGCAGGCAAAACATAATGTTTTGAAATTCACAACAACACCACCCCTCGGTGTTCCGCGAAACCCTAAGCATTAATGAACCACCTAAGGGTTCCGTGCGTTCCGTGGAAGTTTCAAACTTTCCAACTTTCAGACATCAAGCTTAATTTTATGACAAAAAAATAAACGATGGAAAAATTCTAATCTTTGCAATAAAATTTTTAAATAACTACAGTCTTTCATTTCAGTTCAAACATAGTAAGTAATAAGTTAGTAGTCATCATCATCATATGTTTTGGCTCTGCAACCCCTGGTGGGGTCTTGGTCAACCGCCAGTAGGCTATTTAAATTTTGCCGCCCCTTCTGACCTTCGATACCCTACACTACACGGACAAAAGAAGGTGGAAGAAAATATTTTAGAATTAAAAGACTAAAAAATGATTCTCTGTTTTAAAAAAATATATATTATGAAAAATTAAGAAATGATAACATTCATTCTAAACCTGTCCAGTAAATTTTCTAAACTAATAACATTTATTCTAAACCAGTTTAGTAAATTTTCTGGGCTTTTAAATAATGAATCCATGAAATAAATTTCTAGTAAGCAAGTGAAGATACTGATATTTAACATAATTGGATTAAAAAAATAACTGCACAGTTTCTTAACAATTATTAAACTACTAGCTTCTGCCCGCGACTTCGTCTGTGTAGGATTAGAACTTCAAGTAATCTATTTTCTTTTCCTAGGCCCCATCTACGTTTATACCAAAATTCTTAACCTATTTATTTAATATATGTATAATTCTTGATTTTTTGGGGCAAATTTGCCGCCCCCTAAAATCCGCCGTCCTAGGCTCAAGCCTACTCAGCCTGCTGGTAAATCCGCCACTGGGCCTCCTCAAAGGTCTTCCTCCATTCATCTCGGTTTTTTGCCAGCTCTCTCCAGTTTATCCAAGGTAGATAGGTCACTCCGTCTTAATCTGGGCCTTTCCAGGCTCCTTCGCCCTATCGGTTATCGGTCTTGAGTTCAGCAGGTACTTTGGTGCCTGATGTTCGGTCATTCTATCCACATGACCCAGCCACCGAAGTCTTCTCAGTTTTATAAATTTTGTGACGTTTGATTATAGAGCTTGGTTTGTAACACACACAATTAAGGCCCAGGTTTTACGGTAACATTTTGGAAATTTATTCAGTAATGAGTGGACATTTGAGGGGAGAGGTCGCGCGCTCGCATTGCAGCTCCGTCAAGCAATGAATGGGGAAATGGGTGTTATACAAGCAAAGTAGAAATTAAATAATTAATTATTTTATCGAATAAAAATGAATGTTTCTTTGTTTGTTCCTCGTGCGGAATTTAATTTGTCGTGTATGAAATTATTTCCTATCTAGCGTTATGAAATTATTTCCTATACCATTTATCCGATTGTGATGAAACTCTGGTGAGTTGTTATGTGCACACCCGCCAATGTTTCTATAAATAATATTGAGCTCTGGCGTCATGAAATTTGTAAAAAAATACATAAAAAATTCATGTTTCTTTGTTTGTCCCTTATTCGGTACCTAAAGCATTCATCTGAGTGCGATGAAACTTTGGCGGATTTTTCGTGTACGTGTACATGCCCTTGAAGGTTTCTATATATATTATAGTGCAAGTGAGCTCTAGCGTTATGAATTTATTTCCTGTACAATTTATCCGATTGTGATGAAACTTTTGTAAGTTGTTAAATGCACACCTTTGTAATTCCTTATACGGTACCTAAAGCATTACTCCGATTGCAAAGAAACTTTGGTGATTTGTTGTACACATACCTGTAATGGTTTCTATATGTAGTGCTGAGCTCTGGCGTTATAAAAAAATTCCAATACCATTCATTCGATTGCGCTGAAACAATAGGTGATTTGTTGTGCACACGCCCGAGAAGGATTCTATATACATATAGTGGTGAGCTCTGACGTCATGAGATTTGTAGAAATAATTACAATATTTCCTTCCCATCCCATTCACCTTCAGGCACACAACATAACCCAATTGGGGATGCCATAGTCTCACTGACTCCAGACGGGAGCAGGTGGGACTTTTGTAAGGTATTCATATAAAAAAAGGAGTGGCGGACGTATGAATCCATCTCTCCCACAGCGGGGCAAGGCGATGAGTCGAGAGAGTCAAATAAATTTTGGGTAATTTGTACACGAGCTGCCAATAAGAAGGAACAGCCTCGGGAAACACGCCAAACGCGCGCCCAACATATATACACGGTCGAAATTTCTCACATGAGAACGGGTCGCTTCTACCACTCGTTCTTGAGTTCAACAGCTCAGCTGTGAAACGATTTGCCGGCCTCTGTGTTTCCTCCTTCATACAATATGGATTTCTTAAAGACAATTTTTCTCCGGGCCTCCTGTGCGAAGTTATATATAAAAATTTAAAAAAAAGATTCTACTATTATTGTTGAGAGGTTTAAAAATTCCGTACGACTAACACTGTTTAACACAAGTACTAAAGATAAAATTAATATCATTCTAAAATCCACAAGTCTTGGCAATTTTTGTAGGATATTATGCTGAATATTTGCATACCAAGTTTACATTTAGTTGATTTTATATCAATTTGTATAAAATTTTGTGATTTTTTGTTTATGTGCGTCATTCTACTTTTTGTTTATCTGAGCTAATATTTTGAAATATATTCTTTCTTGAGTACAGCGCCCTTGAGGTGATTTTTCACAAAAACGGCGCTATACAAGTCATCCAATTATTATTTATTATTACGAAAAAATTTGTCTAAATAAACTTTCAAAAACAAAACCACCTTTTGTCATTTCTATTGCACGTACTTAAAAATATTTGTCCCAACTTTATTTTATGATCTCCCTTTATTCACACCCATTATTTTTCGGTAATATTATAAATACAGTTATTACCATTTTATAAACAATACAATCTACGTCAAACAAAAATCTAGATTCAAAGTCTCATTGAGTAAAAAACGGAGACGTCAAAAAAGGTTCAGGGCGTAAAAGATGTTTCTATCTATCCATTCCATTGCTAATATGATTTTTTGTCTGTCTAGCTGTATCCATTATCTAGTAAACAAATTTAAATTTTATAGAGCAAGTGTATTTTTTATTTCGTACTTTATCAAAATGCTAAATGGTTTACCAATTTGGTGTCAATCTTACCCTAGTCTGCCCCATAGACGGCTAAAATTGTGGTTGGCTAGCGGGCCGTACAAGTACCAAAAATACCTAACTGCAGTCAAGCCGAGTTTTGATATCCCCCCCTTAAGAGGCTAGACTTTGAACGACACGCGGAACACCCGCGTCTGTCATTCTGTCCCGCTCACAATAAGCTCACGCACACTTACAATACATGCGAATGCGAAATGTGCGAATGAGGCAACGCTCAAATTTACCTACAGAAATCGCTCGAAAAGGGGTTTATGGAGAATACACTTTTCTACACCGAAACTTTCACGAAATTGAAATTTTAAAAAATATGTATCTTTTAGAAAGAAGAAGCTACGTCGGTAGTTTTTTATAATTTTATAATTCTTTATGAGAGTTGAGTTAGCAGCACTTTTTCCTTAAATAATATTTTTTGATAAATCGTACATGTTTGACAGTGAATGTTTACGTTAATACGAAACGCATCGAAAATTCGAAAACATACCGACATAGTTTTCAACCTCTAAAAGGCAGTATATAAAAAAAATATTCATTTTGTGCAATTTTCGATGTAGAAAAGTGTTTTTTCCCGGGCGTCCTTTTTGTATGGGCCGAAAAGCGAAGTCTATCGTCTTAATATTAGGCACATTAATTGAGGCACTAAGGCGCTCCGCTGACGAGGCAACTGAAAACAAACTAAAACCGGCTGGTTTCTATGTCTTGATTGGTCAAAAATCTTGTTTAACCATAGACGAAGAACAATCAGCTGACAACTGGCAACGGCCGGCTGCGGCAATCAGCAGTGCGATTCGCCAGTCACCGCTTGCGTTACCATTGACAACGGATTTTTGAGTGATTGTGTAGTGTGCGGGCCATACAAAGACAGTTGCCAGTTGACAGTTTTCAGTTGCCTCAGTGAGCGGATCGCCTAATAGAACATCTCATTTTGAATCTGAGTTCGAAGATCATTTATTGAAAAATCATCATACTTTTGACAAAAACTTAAATAGATCTAAAAATACTTCATTCAGGTTAATAATAATATAATAATTATGATATTTAAGAAATAAGAAAAAATGTTAATAACATAATAACAAAGCAGACATAATAAAAGCAGAAAAAAAAATAATAAAAATAAAACATAAAGCAGCAAATTATGATTAACCCTCTTTAGAACATTTTCCCACTTAACCGGTATTTCTCTTCTAATGACATTGAAATCCCTAATTTTAATAAACTTCCCCCTCTCTGTAGTGATGTAAACAAAATTATTTGTCTTTTTATTAGAATAAAAAATGCCATCACAAAGTGAAAACCTTTCAGAAGAAGTTTTCTTCGAAAAATTAAAGTATACAGGTGTCCGGGGTAAAGTGCAATAACTTCGGGAGGTGATTCTACATGATAGTGTAAGTAAAAAAGATAGACAACTTTTTTCGAAATTTCAACTTTTAGGTGTACTTTTTTGGTAAAAATATAAAATTAGTAGGCGTGTGCGGCCTGCACTACTCACCGCTGCGCGCTGTTACGAATAGCGCCAATCAAAACCAACGTCGCCACAATGCGTCCGGCTGACTCACAGCAAATTTATCGGGTAAGTTTGTACCTTACGCCAAGGATTTTTAATAGGTTAAGTCTTTTTGTATGGAAAAAAGTTATAATTTCTAAAAAAGTTGTTAATCTTTTTTACTCCCACCATCATGTAGAATCACCACCCGAAGTTAACGCGCTTTACCCCCGGACATACTGTATAAGTATCACTACAACATTTCCAAATCTATGAATTACCAAAATTATTCAGTTTTCAGGTATTTAGTCGATTTCATGTGATGCCAAAGTTCCACAGGCTCCGAAATTCTTGAGGAATTTGGGACTTAATGTGCGGTATTCACAATCTAAAGTTTTTTTAATATCTAAATACATATAGTAATGCATAGCACAAGTGTGCACGTCGGCCTAGAAACGTAATAATGGTAGATTCAGACTGGGTCGACGTAAGTATGCATCGCTACGCCTAACAATATCTAGGCTATTTAGCAACCATAGATTTTCAATGAAAATTTATGTTTTAGAATCACATTGGCCACACGCATCGCGACGTGCGATGTCTGTGGCCATTTTCATAGAAAATGTATGGTTGCTAAGCATTGTTTGGCGTAGCGATGCGTACGTATGTCGACCCAGTCTGAATCTACCTTAATTCATATCTTGCTTACGTGGGGCCAGTGTGGTACATTTTTACTTTATTGATTAAACCCGTCGCAGGCCGCAGTCCTCCCGGCGGGTCCGGAATTTTGAAGCGATTTTGTCCCTTATGTATAAAGAAATTGTATGAAGAACAATGTCAGAATCGTTATTGACGTAATGAAGAACTGGATGGCGTCTAGCCTCTCCGAATAATTCAAATTAATTCACGATGACGCGCCGGGCATCAAAGATGGCCGACAAAGTGGCCGCCGTTTGATAATACGAATATTCGTATTCGAAATCTATATTTTTTTAATTGTTTTTTTATTTATATAAATCCATTGTGCAAAGCATAGATTTGAGTGATTATTAGGAAGATCGTTTTATCTACATTATTTTGATGTAATTTTTGTAATATATCACAAAAGAAATGTTATAAAAAGTGAGTTCGTAAGAAAGGTGAGAAATGTCAAATATTTTACGTCATATTGATAAAATATATTTTTCCTATGCTGGCTTTCAAAAGGAAGATTTGCATTTGGCTAAGTGGGTATTGGTGAAGGTGGGGAACAACATAAAAAAAATCAAATCACATGTTCAAACCTTTATTGGGAATGGATATTTAGGATGATTCTGTACACCTTTCCAGAACATAAAGTCTATTATTCTACCACCTTCCCCCTGGTCCAACAATTTCAGCGCCTCCACGTCTTCGGCACTCAGTTCAAAGCTAAACAGGTCGATATTCTTCTTCAGTCTCTCCGGGTTGGAACTCTTCGGAATGACTACGATGTTGTGAATGACGAGATACTTCAACAGGACTTGAGATGGAGTGATCTCAAGCTTGGCAGCTATGTCCTTAACTTTCGGGTGCCCAATCAAATCGGGACAGTTTTGAAGCCTGGAAGTCGACAATAATTTTATGTAGAGGAACGGCTGCACGACCTTTTTTTTGGATTTGAGGCCAAAATATCCAACCAAACTGAATAATACTTTTTTTAACCCGTTTAATCACAGGAGACCATATTTGTCCCAGCTCACATAGGTCTCACAGAAATCATTGTTTCTCTTTTACTATCATAGTCAGAAATGTGATCTAAACGGTATTGGAAAGAGAATACAACAAACTATATAATTCAAATCTAAAAGAAAACCACAAAAAAATTAAAATTTACCCCTTTCTGAAACCAAAGTGTCCGATAGCAATTTGAAAAAAAATTATGGAACTTTGTGAATTTTTTAAGAATTTTTTTTACATGAAACGAAAAAAGTGAGGTGACAGTAAGGTTTATAATTCATTTATCTAATGAAATAAGTATGTACCACAACACCTACTAATAAATTGTACCCACCCACTATTTTGTAATTGTCATCATTATATGTTTGCCCTGAAGAAAGAACGGTTGTTCCGAAACCGGTCGGCGTGTAACTAAATAAATCAGTGGTTGTAACTAAGATATATTGTTTCATTTAATTATTAAATAAGTATGTGTTTAATTTTTTTTTCGTTATCAGTAATTTTAGTTAGAAAAAAAAGTAAAGTGAGCCATTTTGAAAACTTTTTAAAGTTTTCGAAAAAAAAATATTATTTAAAAAAATACATAGTAATTTTTAATATAGAAATTTGAAAGCCTATTTCATCACCTTTCGAAAGTTTTTAGTTTTCGAATACGTTAACAAATGTTCCATTTATTTGGATTTTATTGCGGGAATATTTTTAGCCTCTGACAAAATACGCCAAATCAGAAGGTTAAACAATTATCTAGTAAGGATTTGAGCTAACTTATTTATTTTTGTTTTAAATTATAAAATATATAGCATTAAGAATTTAAATTTTCAATGACTCCCCCCCCCCCCCCTCCCCTTCATCCTCCGTTAATAGATAGATGTATGAGGGTACAAAAAAAGAGAAAAATTAAAATTGAAGAAAAAGTTATGTTCGCAAGTGGAAGCTCACAATGGTGCAATTTAGAGTTTCACGACCAACAGGAGGGTAACATGCTAGTTATGGGTTCCTACCCGGACCTATTAGTTTAGTCCTACATCAGTGCACAAGCCACATTTTCCGCTTATAATGTTGGGAGTGGGTAAATTTTCCATATTCTGAGATCATTTGTAACCCGGGAATGGTGTCTTTCTAAATTAAAAAAAACTCCCTCCTGTAGTAATTTATACACTATTTTTATACCCCTCAATAGACCCCAATATCAGTCGTTCTCCGCCACCTTGGAGCCATTCGTGTTTGAATGGGAGGTTAACGAAGGGGGAGGGGTAGGTAATTGCGGGAATTCCGGCAATAACAGAGCGGTTTATTGGAAATATACAAGCCACAAAGTTAATGCTTATTACGAATATATAAAAAAATATATTTGTATAGCGCCCTTGAGATGATTTTTCACAAAATCAGCCATAAATCATCCAAATATTATTATAATTGTTATTACCCATAGTTGTACTTGCTTGAGAAGTGATGCTGAGCCCCAGGACTACCCAGTGGACTGTACGCCATGAGGACGATTTGCTTCTTCTTGCAATACTCCCTCAGCCCCGCCTGCTGCAGGTAGACGTGGCATTCCACCTGCAGGACCTGAGGCTTCACGCTGGCAACACTGTAGATGGCCTCAATCTGCTCCTCGTTGAAGTTCGACAGGCCGATGTTCTTCGTGAGGCCGAGTTCTTTAACCGCCTCCATTGCCTGGAAAAGTTGGAGAATGTATGTATGAATCCATCCTTCCCACTGCGTTGCAAGGCGATGTTCCGAGAGAGGTCAAAAGGTCTCCCTCAACCAGCCTCCGGATCCGGCCCTCCACGCATTAGGTGGGCAGGGGCAACTGCCGCCAAGACCCGGATAAACCTCACCCAATGAACTCGTGTATCCCTGCTAAGTCACCAAAGGTAGCGAATCATATTATCCAATAAATGGTTTCCGGGGCAGCGGTACCCGTATCCGCCTTCCAAATTAATAATTATTGTTGTCATCAACATTTCATGCCCAACGTCTGGCCCCCGTGAAGGGGGTTCGGGGGGGAATACATCATTGCCCTAGCATTCTCAGTAGCCTTTGTCAAGAAAACGGCACTATAAAAACCATCCAATTAATATCAGATTGGGAGGCGGGTATGGGTCCCGTCGCTGCGTGGCAGGCCGGATCGGGAGAGTATGTTATCATTGAGTTTCTTCAATGGAGGTAAAGGAGAGTCAAGCCCATGCCCCATATAGACAGTTAAAACCGTGTTCTGTTTTGTAATGGGGAGGTAAATGCGGGATAGAGACTCTCGTTCGGCTATTTAACATAGGTACTTACCTAGCTAATATTATCAGGTTCATAATAGGCAACTATTTAAATTGTCATCCAAGTATGTGTTCAACATACCTACAACATAATTTTATAGCATTTACTTCTTATGTATGTAATTATAATGTGAAATTATATTACCTTCCACAGAGAGATGTGGTCTGTGGTCCAATCAAGTTCAAAGTCACCATTTTCTTTCACCTTCGGCGTCATTGTTTTCTCGTCATTCTCAAATCCAAAGGGCACATGGATCAAGTACAGATCAACATATGACAAGTTTAGTTTGATCAGGGATAATCTGAGAAATCTCTCCACATCCTGTGCTCTGTTTGCTATATGGGGAAGCTGCAACATTAAAATTGGAGAGTTTTAAACTCCGCATTAAATTTGACGACCATCAAATCAAGGGCCGATTTGAAATTTTTCACATTTGAAGGGTCCCCACTAAAAATCATTGAATATAGAATAATAGCGGAAGTTTATACCCTAATAAAATAGAGAGAGAAAACAAATAAATTAACTTATGTACTTAGGTACCGGCACACATGCTCATTAGTAGCATGCTCATATCCCCATCCACCCGCAATGCTGCGCAATGCTACATAGTAGCATGTGTGCCAGTGTGCCAAGTGACGTTGCTATTTTGAGTACATTCAAATGAGCATGCTCATTAATCAACAGCCGTTTGATTTGTGAGCAATGAGCATGCTCATTGATTCGCGGATGGAAGGGGAAGTGCGCTAAGCTTATGTGAACAGGCTTGTTAACGAGCACGCTCATTTCAATCCGATCTCAGTTCGCGGCAGCTGTGTGTTCAAACTTATCGAAAATGGCCCGTTGGGGAGATAAAAACTTTATACTTTATTCGTGACATATTATCGTTCTAACGAGTGTCAGTGGAACACAGGGTCATTCCTATACAAAGATAATATACTTAGCGAGAAATAATGCGTACGCAACTTTGTTAGATAATATAACTGACTCTATTATGTCCTTGTAACTGTATAACACAATATTCTTAAATAATTGCATTGCAAGAAGTGGGATTACTTTGTTTAGTTCTGGCGATTCTGAGTATATCTGTTGACATTTTATTTGACATGAGCATGCTCATTAAAGAGCATGTGTGTTCAATTGATTGCTTTGAGCATGCTCATTCATGAGTATGCTCAAACCGAGCATGCTCAGAAATGAGCAAATGTGTACAGTCTATGAGCATGCGTGTCCGTACCTTTATTAGCACCGCGTTGCAATCTTCTCTTGCAATTGCGTATCCCTTAAGCGCCATTCAGACGTTTCACTAATCGCTCATTTCCGCATTTCATTCGGCCTAGTTTACTCGGAATGACACGTCTGAACATGAAATGAATCGAAAGTGCCGAACACTGCCGAATGAAATCTTCAAGTGAACCGATCCAACAATGTTAGATATTTTCATTCGGCATCCTTCACATGCGCGCGCATGCGCGCGGAAGTGAGCAAAGTGAAACGTCTGAACACCGAGTGAACTCTCAATCAGTTTGTCTCGCGTCCTGGGGCCCTAGTCTATATCTCTCACAGCGCCCGTAACGCGGGTTTAGCTACGTCACGAATCCGTATTAACCCTCCTCTGACCGTGCTAAAAACTTTCTCGCGCTCCGATGCTGTACACTCAGTAAATATTAGTGTAATGTATTTATTTAATCCAATACATAAATGTATTGTGGAGGAATACCTAAAATGTTAACTCTATGTTTAGTATATTTACAAAGATATTTCAGTAAATACAAACCGTGACCGCTTAGTTGACAGCACAGTCAAGAAAGGTTAAACGGCAAACGTGCTTGTTTGTGAAACCGAAAGATCGAGACTAGGCCCCCTGTACGGGAAGGACCATGACAGGACGCTATCAAATCGCACGCAAAACGTCAAAATGGTATTCGTTCGGCTAATTTGTTTGCTTTTGGGAACACCTTTCATATAAATTTTTGGGTCTCCCTTATTATACATGTATATTATATGTTTTTTAATAAATGTAATTTCTTACAATCAAACTGATTGATCAGTTTCGTAAGATTTGTAAAATAAAATATTGTAAAATTAAAACTGAATAAACATATTTAAAAAAAAAAATAATAATAATAATTTGTAGGAAAATGTTCGTAATAAAAAAAGTAATATCAAATTGTGTTATTATGTCATAAAAAATAAAAAGGTCTATAAGACGAAACTATACTGTTTTCTTTATTTATTTTTATTTAATTGTGTCAACAAAATTGCGAAAAAATCGATGCATATGACATGTTTTTCCTTAAAATTCGGGGCCGGACCGCGCTGGAAAACAAACGAATTTCAGCGCGGTTGACCTCGCTCGGCGACGCTGTGGTCGGAATGGACGAGTGAACGCTTATTTCTATAGCGCCGTGTGAACATGGAATGAAGCAAAATGGACGATTAGGCCGAAAAAACATGGCGGAAACCTTCCCTCGAGTGAATCGTCTGATTCCAGCTTTATTAGGCAGAGACTAGGTACCTAGGATAGTTTTATCGCCTACATTATTTTTTAAATCAAATTTCAATCAAAATCAGTTATGATCTAGTTCTACGTGTGATGCCATTTTTGATAGACCATTTCTTTAGAACGGTCAGTCGGCTTATTATAAAATATTAGCTTAAAAACAATATTTTTTTTTAAATAAAGATGCCGCGTGGCTTCTGTCAAACATAACGGCCATGTTGTTCAGTGTCTCTTCACATTTTGAACAGCTGAGCTGAGGCGGGCCGAGATCAGAGTTTAGGGAGGGACCGTTCAAATGTCTAAAATGATGGCGGTGGTTTGTAGGGAACTTTGTGAGGACATCAAATCCACCGTAGGCCGTAGATGAAGCAACATTTGTATGAAAGATGCACAATTGAAAAATATTTTTAATAAACTTACTTTTGTGGTTATAAACAAGTCACTTCTTTGGCCCTTTTTCTGATCTAGCCACGATGTCAATACCCGTCCAATGACGTCCTCATTATTATAATTAAATGCTGTGTCTATTAACCGATATCCCAAATCTAAAGCAGTGTTGACGGCATTCTCTATCTCATCTGGTTTGGCCTAAAAGAAAATTACGGCATCATTAGACAACAGCATCAAGCATCATCAATGAGTATAATACCTAGACCTAAAGTATCCAAATAAGTAATTCGTTATTTCATTCAAATGTATACCTGCCAAGTTCCAAGCCCAACCATTGGTATTTCCATGTTAGTTTCATTTAAAGTGACAGTTTTCATATTTGATGAATAATACTATCTAAACCTTTCGTTCAATTAAAACAAAATGAACAAAATATTATTAGTGAGAAAATTGGCAAAAATTCAAGACTCTGGGACTATTTTTAGACTATTTTGTGTTGGTGAAAAATTCGACCGAAATCTTCTGTGTAAAACTAGTGATTTGTTTTGAAAAAAAATTTAAATACAAATTCTACGGCGTCGAATTCACTGTTTTGATTTTAATTGATCCTTCGTAATCCTTCGTTAAATTATTCGATTTCAGACAATAATTTCGCGCTAGTAATTAAAAAAATCCCACCGCAACGAGTGTTGCCACTCTAAAAATAAAGTGCATAAATCTCTTTTTATAATAAGGCTATGATCACAGCTATTGCTCTGAAGATTTTGCGGACATCATTATTATAATTATTGTTAAGAGGGTATTACCAGAGAATAGGTACCGGAAATTAGTGGTTTTTAAATCAAATTCTAGACGTATTGACCCTTTTTTACAAAAAAACATAAATTGATTTTGAAAGATTGTTATTTATCACGCATTTTTTTTTTTTTAGAAAGACTAAGTTTATTTTTAATATACCTAGTTGTAACGTTGGTCGTTGGCAGATTTGTTCAATTTTCAAACAACATAAATTTCAAATCATACAGCAAAATAAATCAATACATAATCTAGTAAAGACTTTTTCAGAATATTAATTTTAGTTAATTTAAAATCATTAAAAAATAAATCCTAGAACGTTTTTTTGTGACGAAAATACCTCAGTTTTTCTATTTATTTAAGATGTCACAAACTATTTCAGATTTTTTTTACACAATTTATTTTGTTTAGATATTATTGAAAAATCATAAATACTTATGATCAAAAAATACTTACAAGAAGTACACAATATTTAATAATTTATCATCGTGCGTTTTGAGCATTTTTATTGTTTACTTGAATGTAGGTATATATTAAAGCAAGATTTGAATTAAATAAATCGATTTTTAATTTTGAATTAAAAAAAATTGACACGGGGAATAATCGATCTTTCGCATCGGATCCTCCCTGTCAACGGCTCTTAATTGGACGGATGTTTCATTTGGGATACAGAAAGAGAAAATATGTAGTAAAAATTGTATTCATCCTTTTAAAATTCGCTGGGTAATATAATAAAACATTTACTTCAATCTATTTAAGCATCATGCCGTTTCCCCACAAGGGCAGACAGAGAGAAAGGAATGCCAAACAACTGGGTCTTGGCACACACTCCTTGCGTCAGTCACATTCATATATTCATAATCTCATTCATATCCTTCTGTTATTCTGACTCTTGACATGACATGACTCAAGTATCTGGTTCACTTGATCGTGCCCCTCGGGCGTCCTCAACTTATTGTACAATTTTTTTTTAATGTTTCTTTATTCTTTGAATAGTAAATATATAACAATTGTGGAATTTATGGCCGCCATACTAGGCACATGCCCGTGTTATGGTGGCCATTCATTCATATTAGCATCATATATTCTTTTTACAGTCCATTCTTCGTTCATCCACTTTACATGCCCAAACCATCTAAGCGCCCCTTTCTTAGTCATTAATAAAAAGTTAAACGATAGAACTGAGAAAAACATGAATTTGATTGCATTAATTTTGTCGGGTTCCCACCCAAGCGTCACCGGTTTAGCAAAGAGGTAGGAGGAATTTAAATATTGTCAAGTTGTTCTCTTATTTTTGGGAAATGTTTGCCTTCATTATTTTTTTTTTTCAAATTTTACAATTTTTCCCGGTCAAAGAGAAGCTTTGAACAAAGGTTAGCTGTCAGAAAAAGCGATATGGAGCTATAGTAAGATTTATGTGCCCATTGTGGTACTATTATTTTTTAATAAAATAAACCTGCACTTTCACAATACCCACCTACTTCATTTTTCAGTAGGTACTTTCACGTCACATCTATGCTATGAGCGCTACGAGTATATCTATGATTCTATACTTCACATCCAGGGTTGCCGATTTGCGGGGAATTCCCCAAACTGCAGGGAATTTTTTCAGATTTTTCAAGAATTGGGTATTTTGCGGAGAATAACTTTTTGCACACAATCACTCAAAAACCCGTTGACAATGGTAACGTAAGCAGTGACTCGCGACTTGCACTGCTGATTGCCGTGGTGGGCCGTTGCTAGTTGCAAGCTGTCAGCTGATTGTTCTTCGTCTATTTTAGCTTTTTGACCAATCAAGACATAGAAACCAGCCAGTTTTAGTTTGGTTTCAGTTGCCTCGTCAGCGGAGCTATAAAAATAATAGCTATAGGATTGGAATTCCTTATTTCCATAGAATATTGTATAATTTTGAAGGCAGGGAATTTCTCATTTTGCTCTCCCCGATTCGGGGATTTTGAACATTCATTGCGGGTATTTTAGAACATAAGCATTGGCAACCCTGTTCACATCTCACATTTCTTTTTATTCTTTGGATTCAGCAGCTGTCACGTCACCGGCCAAGTTCTAACATATCCAATAGCTGCCACTAAAAAGTGAGATCCTGTTTTGTATTTTATATGTATTTCACTATTTTTGCATTTACCATAATACCAGCTATTGGACATATCATTCGCAATTTTTCAAAATGGGTTTTTTTGTTGGGAATATCGCTTGCGGCTAATTAATCAAAGCATTAAGATTCTTGTTACTTTTTCGGATTGGAGTTCGAACGGTATTGTTTGAATTATTCATATTTTTATGAATGCGCGATTGCAACTTTATTTATAGCAGCTCCTTTTGTGATGGATGGACTTTGAGATAGCGGCTTTATGTATTTTTCAAGTTACAACAAGAACGAGTGACGGCCGACGAGGATACGGTTGTAGTCGTGTAGAAACGTGTTCGACCTCTCGATGTTCATCCAGTTCACATTACAAACGTCAATTAATCAACGAAATTTTTTAAAGTTATTGATAAGCTTTCGGTGACATTATTTTCAAATTGGTTTCTCATCCTGTACAAAGAACTTGTACAAAATTATCGTCCCATTTAGGTATAAAGTAATATTTTTGTTTGTTTAGAAAACGAAAAGAATGTGTGCTTTAATTTTTACGTTTCAAATCTCCGAAAATTCTACCACTTTTATTTTCAAAATTGGAACGATATAATGATGTGTTGTGAAAATGATCAAATTATAAAAAGAATCTATTAAAATCCATATGAGCAATAAAAGTACCTACCAGTAATGCATTTTACAAGACAATTATTTTTATTCTCCGTTTGAAATGGTTAATATTTTTTGATTATGTAGAATCAAATAATATCTCAGTTTTCACCTTGTGAATGTGATTTTTCACAGGTACTATTTTTTCAATCCTTTGGTAGATATATTTCCGAATTAAACCACGCAGAGCAATATAATATTATAAAACTTTTGACATTTTGAAATCTTTTTTTGGTTGCTTTGGTTCATTAACTCTTTTCTAAAGAATGTGCATTAAATGAATACTGATTGGTTCTTTATTTTTAGAGGACAATGGCGAAGTGCAAAGGAATGGCGCGTTGTGTTGCCAAGGGTTTATTACAACTGGGACTGGTCTTCGCCGCCGTAGTTTACATTCCCGGTATTCCACCACAGGGGTCTTTTACAGCAACAAAGTAAGTACTTTAATGTTACTGCCATTTTAACCATTGTACAGACAATCTCTGGACCCGTGTGATAAACAATATATTACTTACAAACAAACAAACATATTAGGCAACAAACATTTGGTTTCCCAAGCATTCAAAACTTTTTTAGTTCTTAGGGTTTTATTTTTGAATCTTGTTAATGTCAAATTCTACATTTACGTAAGTAAGTAAAAAATGAAAAGTGTGAATCGATGTTTAATCAGGTGTTTTATGCCCATCTGTCGTGAATAATGGTATGTCTAAAGTAATCAAGTACGTAAACTGTACAGGTTAATCTTTCACTCATGTCAAGTTATCAATGTATGGGGTAGGTACAGATACTGAAACATGCCTTTGTGTGCGTGGAAGCTTCCCTCAATGGCTGGTCATTTTGCGATGTTTGGAAAGTACACTGAGAGCAGATGTTGTCTGTCTTGCTTTGTAGTTTTTTATATTTTTTATTAATTAATGAATGAGCAAACCATTCATATTTCACCGAGAGCAGTAATTTTCTGTTGTGCTTTAAAATTATTATTTAAAAGAAAAATTAACCTAATGAACCAGCAAACAATTTTTTTAAATCCATAGTTTACAAGCAAAGTTAAGTGTGTCAAGCTGTCACGCAAATAATAATATGTAATAATAACTTTCTTTGGTTTTTTGACAATCACAAAAAAAAGCCTGGAATCATGTTTCATCGTATTATAATCTTTTTACAAACTCAACTTATAATCTTTAAATTTAATCTTACTATTATTGATTTAATAACAAGTGTCAAGGATGCAGCCCACTGATGAAAAATTACCACATTTAACATTCAATTTACATATAGTCCCGTCCCAAACAGGTGCAGCTCATCCTAACGTTCACTCGTAAACCAAACTGCCAACAACATTAATCAAAGAATAAATGAATTTGGTAAGAGGTGAGTGTATGTTAGGATGAGCTGTGCCTGCTGGGATTTAATGTATGGAATTCATTGAATTGTTCTATCAGATTTCGCAATACCATACTCAAATTATTCCTTTACTTAACTTTTGCAACTGTAAAAAATTGTCATATTTGGATTTAGCTTTGAAGAATTTTTACATTGAATAACTAAGAACTCTTCCCAACCTGCCCCTCCTCATTCCCTTAAAATTCCAGCGGGCCCGCTGTCGTAAAATTTACGACAAATGCGTCTTATCACTTCCCCTATCTTTACCTCTTAGTCGCAAGCATCGAGCTTCGAACTATTCGAGGGTCAGTGTCTCTCTAAACTGCAGACGTACTGGTTGTGCTTAGAAGTTTTTGTTATTCATTGATATTTGGAAATTTCCGTTGAGCTTAAATTTTACGACACGTGCCTGAAAGTGAGAAAAACCTCGAGTAATACTGGACTGCAACGAACCCAAAGGCGGAGAAAACAGTCGACAAAATGTGTTCCACTTACTTGGTCTCTAGAATAACAAAGAGATTGCCACGTGTAGTTTTCTACACTGTAATAAATATTGGCGGCATAAATGCTCAAATTTTATACAAATTTGCCTGTCCAGGAAAGGCTCCAAAGCATTGAAGAATTTACCTAAAAAATTGGCATTGACCATGATAAAAGAGCATCTTAGCTTCAGATCAAATGTCAAACATTTATATAAAGAAAACACCATTTACATAGAGAAAACTAAAATTTACGACAAGTGCCACTCAAGGGAAATTACTCAGCGCCCCCGCTGGAAGATTAATAATAATATTTGGATGATTTGTATAGTGTCGTTTTTGTGAAAAATCACCTCAAGGGCGCTGTACAAATTTATAATACATTTCTGCAATCTTACTTCTAACTGCAGACTAGACAAAACATTGTAAAAACTTATGGCTAAAACATTGCATCCACCAGTTCTTCGATTAGTGATACAAAACTATACGTAAAATGCAATTGACCAATTAATGCGGTGCTTCCTAAAAATGTACATGTATTTTTTTTTATTATTTAGAAATTTATTATTTTATTATTTAGAAAATATCCAGGACCATACTTACCTGGTAGGCCACTCGAGATGAACACTGTTTATTTAGAGAAATTTAGATACAGCTTGCACACAGAGGACATAATTGCGAACACATGTTATTACCCCTCCCTCACAACATTCCCCAACTGGAGATGCAATAGTCCTACTGGCTCCAGACTGTTGGAACTCTTGTGCAGTCTATCTATATGTTAATCTTGTGTATAAAATTCAAAGTTTGTTGGTTCATGTTTTATTCGCTGCCATACTGTTCATACAATTGCGATGCAACTTTGGGGATTTGGTGTGCGCATATCCGTGATGGTTTCTATATATAATAGTGAGCTCTGGCGTTATGAAATTATTTCCTATACTATTCATTCGATTGCGATGAAAATTTGGTGAGTTGTTGTGAACATGCCCGCGAAGGTTTCTATACATACTGGTGAGCTCTGGCGTGTTGAAATTTGCATAAAAATTTGCAGTAGGTCAGACGCGAGTTGTTGAAAAATGGGTGTATTGTATAGTTGTTGAAATTGTGCACATTTGACTTCAAAATAATAAGAGGAAAATTATGTGTACATCTGATTTTGAAAAAGTCTGCGTAAGTCCGGGCAATGCCGAGGGCTTCAACTAGTATTATTACAATATGGCATATTCTCTGTATTTCTTTCTTTCCTAGTATTTCCTCATTCATAATTCATCCATGTACTCAGAATAAAGATAAAAATATAAATTGTAACTCAGTTTTCAAAAAGTACCTATTATCAGATAAGGTTATTACGCAGATTCCTGATAATTTCTTTGATATCTTTTTCTGGTGTTTTTGACACTTACTCAGATTCTTGGGACTTCCATTAAAAAATTGCATTGTTTTCATACGACTATCAAAGTTCAATGTGCAAGCTTCAGTTGACCATTGAACCAATACGTTTGTTTGAATGCTGTACTACATAAAAAAGTGCATACTTTTTTAGTATTAAATTAATCTATAATGAATTTTAACCTGTTGAATGTAGGATGGTATTTAGAAAAACCGCGCGGCAATTACCTTGATGACTTCTGGTCAAATATCCCTATATAAACAATTTTTTTTTTTGCGATTGTTTTCTATTTACCAGATAATGTATCTTATTATTCATATATATTACTTTCATGATAATAAATATCATTACAAGTTTTCCCAGAATAGTTAACTTTAGCAATAAATATAAAAATTCTCCCATTTGCAAACAAATATCACAAAAATATATTCATACGAATATGAACTGATTTTATTATTTCTACACAAACCTGAATATACACCCTACATGAAAAAAAATAATTCAAAGCTGTTTTCGCAGAAGTAATGACATTGATAGTTCTTTGAAAATGTTAAATTCAAAAAACTGAAGCTCCCAATGTTATAGATATTAATTTTAAAAACATTCCGAAAATTGTAGCTAGATTAATCAAATCAACTGTTATATCAAGAAAGATATTGGCGCAAGGGATTCTGACCTTTTCCTTCATACAGTTTCTTTATATATATGGGTTTTTTTTTAAATTAACACATTTTTAAAAAAGCAAAAAAATATTTTGCACCCGCCGGCGGGCAAACGATAGATGAGAGGTCAAATGGATCGTTTGAAAAATGTTGCTGTAAATGTAAATCAAGGCTGCCCAACCCTTTTAACAGTCGGGCCAAATTGACGCGGTAAAATCACAGGCGGATCACATGCGGTTACCATCCCGGGAGGGGGCTTGACTAGAGACTTTCAGGATATGAATTATGTATTTTTGTAATAGGTTTGTCATTTTATTGGATTCCGCCAGGAAGTCCGTCATCCTATAATTTTCGTTACACACAAAAGTAGTTGTAATTGATTATTTCAGTCAAAGTTTTGTAAAGAGATTTACAAAAATTTGTAGGTTGTGGGAAATTTTTAAACTTGCTCACGCGGGCCATTTATTTTTCTTTGTGGCCCGCGGGCCTGGGGCTGGGTAGCTTTGCTGTAAATCAGTGGTTCCCAAATTCTTTTGGCCCATGGACCACTTTTCATAGTCAAAATTTGCCCATGGACCCCGGGGTAGGGAATGCGTGATCCCGCCAAAATTCCTGACTTAGCAATAAAACCATCCATTCCGGGGGGGGGGGAGAATTTCAGGAATCATAAACTTAACGGACCTCCAGGCACCCGGTGTACACCATCCGTTCTGGGAGAGGGAGGAGAGAATTTCAGGTTATGAATTCTATATTTTACTTAGGATGTAAAAATCGCAAATAATTTGTGAATCGATATTTATAATAACTTCCATATTAATATAAATCACTTTGAGAACCACTGGCCTACATTGATAGGTATAGCAAGACATAATTGTTGTTCTTTACTATCGAAACCAGATAAATTTTCGTGGACCCCCACATACAAATTGTGGACCCCCATTTTGTTATCATGCCGACGTAGACCCCCATCGAGTCTCCCGTAGACTACTTTGGGAATCACTGCTGTAAATCATTGAATGAATTGTGACAAAATGATTTTTTAATTGTAACAGAAAGACGAAGTATTCACACAGATGCATTGCTTGCACGCGTCATGTTTCAAATTTCAGAAAAGAAAAAAAAGTTAATTTTTTAATATAATAAAAATAACACACTGTTAAACTACTTTTCTTTAATTAACTGTGAAAAATTTTGATTATACAAAGGCGATGATTGTATAGACTTGCAGTTCCTTTCTCGCCAGTGATTAGGTGTACGCGAGACAAAGGTATGTTTCCTAGTGATGTTTGGAAGTGTATACATAGTGTGTGACCGGATTGATGAATAATTGAAAATCCCACCATATTCTAAATTTTTAAAGTTTATATAAATATAACAGCTGTCAGATAAAAATTGTCAGAGATGAAAATCAATGTATGGATGATTAGGTGAGATTTCAACTGGCTGTATTATAATCAAGATTATCACAATGTCAATTTTAAAATGATTGATGGCTTCATTAAACATATCGATAAAGAAATTTGACTTTTAAGATTAAAGTTCTGCATATGCACAACATCAAAAACGCACCGTGAAAGTGGTAGCGGTTGTAGCCTTGCACACACAAACATTTGTAAGTACACAATGTACATGTACACATAAATACTGTTTCCATACAAGCACCTTTATAAATAGTCAGAAACTCTCCAACCTTTGTCTGCCCCATCTCCTTCCTTCCTCACTTTTTTTGGCCTATTAATTTATGACTAGTAACAAGGTAGATACTATCAGAATTGCCCTGGCAAAGGACTACCATTCCGAATTAGACCATAGCTTGAAATGGCTTTAGCCGCGTTTAGTAACCAGATATGAATAGTCAGGTACATTCCAACCGCCCTCTTTCCCGTCTTCTTCCCTTTCTCACTTTCAGCTTCACGACGTTCCCAAAATTGGACTCTTGTGCGGTAATCACAAAAAAAATCCTTTTTGCTTTTACCGCTTTAAGCACTGAAGAGTTGAACCAATAGAAGTGTGTTTTGGGCGTGTCAGTATGCCCGAAGTAAGCACAATTTTTCCTTACTTCAGTAGTGAATTTGAACAAACATTTTCAAATATCCAAATTCTTTCTTGGACAGATTAATTATATCAATGTCCTTGGCCTGTCTCTAATGGCATGTTCGCACTTGGAAAGTAGTTTAGTCGATTTAACAAAGTAAATACATTAATTAAGCTGATTGTAATGCTTATTTTAGAAGAGGTGCAAGAATAAATTAGTGAGATGAAAATAAGTAAACTATTGACACGAAACGAGATTAATGGCAGAAAAAATAAAGAATTTTAGAGTAGCATCTTCGCCCCAACGGGACGACATTTCTGCGTTTACTAATGTAATAATAATGTTTACTAACATCTGCTCTACTAAAACGCTTGAAAAAATAGAACGAAAAGAATTGACTACTAAATAGCTTCTCTACTAAAATTGTGGTGTTCGGACGCTTTTAGTTAATAATATACTCACTACTCGCCTAAACCAGTTGCCCAGTGCGAACGGCTATTATGTCTGTGGTCTAGGAGTCAAAAGATCTTATGTTCATTACAGGTAACATCAATTTTCTTCCAAATCGGTATAGATCTCGCTTCTACGGATATCCAATGGAATTGATAGTATTTTTGGCTTTTGCTTATCTTACAATTTTTACTTCAGCGTCATCAGTGATAACTCATTATCTGAATTATCCGTGAGATCATCGCGTTTTTAAGTCTTATTAAATGGGATTAATCATGTCCAAAAATGAGTTATTGGGTTAAGTAAGGTTCCCATTTTGATAATGAATTTGCACTGCAAACACATTATTATAGATTGTAGAATGTACTTAAAAACTCAAGGTGTGTTTTGTTTGAGTACTTATGTACTCTTTTGTAATAATTTACAATCCTTCCTTTGTTACAATAAAGAAGAAAGTAGAAATTATAATAGGTAATATTAATAATTGGATAATTTGTAGAGCGCCGTTTTTGTGAAAGATCACCCCAAGGGCTTGCCATCAAGGAAATGCTTTCCATATAGATTTGAATGGAAACCAATGTCGCCACTGAATAAGTACCTTTTGGTTCTAGCCCATTTAGCACGCCTCTGACTCTCTTACACTTATCTGACATGATATATCACCATCCCATTTGAATTTCATATCGAAGGTGAAACACACTTTTGCGTTCGATATTTAAGCAAATAATGGTCATACTTTTGGATCTCAAAACAAGTCCACATTGCATTTCTTGTGTTCTTCTTTATTCTATGATTTTAATAGATTCTGGTTCTTATTAGCATTTGGTGGTTAATACGAAGTGGGCTATTTCTTATAAGTAAGCAGGTTTCCTTATTTCATGTGAAATTGATAAATTTTTTTAAAAATATTTAAAATCCTTGAACAGATTACCAATTTTATTAACCTCTACGCGGCCTAGGAGCTGAAAGGTCTTATACAGGGTGTAACAGCACATACCCAAAGGATTTTAACCAGGGATTCCTGAGCATATTTGGAGTAGAAAATTTAGATGTCATTTTGCTGTCTGATGATATTTTTTTTCAATTAAAAACAATACAAATATTTTTCCATCATACGTCGCAACTGAGTAGTCGGGTACAGCCTGATAGGGTCATGTGATACTGGTCACGTTATAAGCACTCCATTTTGTTCCAGTAGCACGGCAACACACGAAACAGCACGCAAATCGGCTGATCCCGTCGCGACACGTAGGAGTGTGTTTAGTGGTGTGATTGAAAAATATATTTAGTTTTTACAAAAAAAAATATACCATCAGACACCAAAATGACATCAATTGTTTTACTACAAATATACTCAGGAATCCCTGGTCGAAATCCTCTGGGTATGTGCTTTTACATCCTGTACAGATTGGTGACGCCACTTCAAATCAATATTGTGCACTTCTAAGGATTTTCTGATCAGTGGCAGTACCTCTACCTTTGAAATATTGTAGTTTTAGATTTTTTGTGGTTTAGATTCTTAAATCATTATGTTGGCTGTCTGCCAGTTTAATGGTACACAGGGTCCACACTTGGTAAACATAAAACTAATAAATACTTGCTTCGCTGTTTTCTCTCTATATTTTATGTTGTTTTCTTCTGCATCCGTTAAGCTTGAGAGTGTAATAAATGTAGCATTCAAATTCTAATTCACTCTGGACCTTCAGTTTTGGAATCAATTCAAAGTTCAAAAACGTAATATTATGTTAATTTATATAATACATAAAAAGATTAGATATTTTCTGCTCATGTTTAACCGATTACCAAAATAATAGTGATTTGATTCATACATATTTGCCTTTTGCCCAAAGTAATACTAAAAATCGGTTCCACGACAAGTCAACAAAATGGCATTTAAACATAACTTTAAAAAGTCATTTAATGTTATAAAAAAAAAACTTGAGTAATAGCCCATATTCTAACCTAACGTAACCTATTTAACCAATTAAAACAAAAAAAATCATCACTTTTAATGACTTTTCAAAGAAGGTGTTGAAGTTGCATGTTTCTGAGTTGTCCGGTCATCCTAAAAATCATATCCAAATTTTGTTCACCCCTAATAAATTTATTGCTTGATTGTTGATCCTAAGTATTTAAATAACCAAGAATACTCTTGTTCTCTTAGATAGCACATATCGTCAGATATCGGCGTGCACAAAAATTTTACATTTACAAAATGTAGTCTTCTCGCAAGTGTAAACATGACATCTTAAGAGGAACGTTTGCGTGGCACGTTTCGGCCCGTTTCATACAAATCTTAATTTTGGATTTGAAATCAAAATACCCAACCAAACAGAAAAATTATTTAACTTTTGATTACAAAAATCATTTTTCAGTTTGGTTGGGTATTTTGGCCTCAAATCCAAAATGAAGTTTTGTATGAAAAAAGCCAAAACGGCTGCGCAAACATTCCTCTTAAATTTAAACCAAAAAATGTAAATTTTACAAAAGATGCGGTGTTTGTTTTCAAGAAAATTTTGTTTTTGTTTTTTTGCATATTTTGTATGTACGCACTATAATTCGCCACTTTCACTAATTCACTTGGCAGCGGTTTAGTTAGATAGTATTGTAATGTAAGAATCTTAATGACCTTGGCGGCGCATTCTATGCTCAAATAGGCCATTGTGTAGGTTCTATTCCTAATGCTGATATAATATATTTAGAATGAGTCATGTTACACAATAAATATATTTAGCAAACGATTGACACCTGTAGAATCTTGTAGAAATGGTGATGATATAAGGAAGTGATAGCGTTGTGTGATGATAATTGATATACATAGTTCCTAATAAAAAAACACATTTTTCTTGATAATTTCTCGCGACATTGGGAATTCACACATGTTCCAACTTGTCAGGACTTGTATCATGAATTTTCAATAAAATTATATGGTTATTATTTTATTATACCATTTTGGTTGCACGAAACATTACAAGCCTGTAAAATGATGCAATGTTTACACCTATTTTCTTCTTATATTATGTATCGATTTAAAAATTTTAATATTTTTTTTATAACAGTCAAAGACAACACTATGAATGTGTACATTTTTTATTAGTTAGCAGAAAATGTATTCATCAACATTAGAAAGTTTTTAAGCTCTGTTAATTGAATAAGATTATTTGAAATGAATTCAGAAACACATTAAAAGAAATATGTAATAAGTCCAACTGCTAATTGGAATGTATTAATTATGTATTAGTTTTAGTAGAGCTGATTTTTGCAATATAGGTATAAGATTTTATTAGTGTACTACTTTCCTAAATATCCAATAAATTGCTTTTTTATAAATGTACAAGCTTCTGCCCGCGACTTCGTCTGCTTAGGATTAGTACTTCGAGTAATCTATTTTCTTTTCCTAGGTCCCATCTACGTTTATACCAAAATTCTTAACATATTTATTTAAAATATGTATAATTCTTGATTCGATTCAAAGTATTAGGTGAGTACTTCAAATCAATTCACTAATTTAAATATTTTCCAAAATAGAATTTTGATTTAACAATCATTGTTTTGCAAAATGTCATTCTCAAATTTTGACGTTTCTATTAAACTATAATTATTATTTTCAATATATTGAAAATAAATAGCTAGCTTCATAAATTATAGCCTATATGTTATTCTGATGTATGAGCTATATTATTGTAAAGTTTCATTAAAATCCGTTCATTAAATTTCGATTTAAAGAGGAACAAACATACATACATCCATACAAACTTTCACATTTATAATATTAGTAAGATAGTAAGATGTAATCTCAAATCAATGCGTCATATGAAATCTCCTCTATGACGTCAATGGACATGTCCGTGAATGTGTTAAGAATGCTTTCTGCTTTGTACAGGTACCTTTTTACAGGTTTTTTAATCAATTTTTTAAAAGATGAAACTGACGCCAGGATGAATCCAAAGTACAAATCTCCAAACAAAAAAAGGAGCTTCATTACTTTAATGTACCCATTTCATTATCAGATTTCGAGTTCAGAATGCAGAGTTGGCGTGAATGTGATAAATACAGAAATGAGATTAAATATTTAAAACTGGTGCAAACTGATTTTAAGTACCATTTGATCTCATTGATTGAAAAATAATTTAATGAGTTCATTTAACCCCTAAAAAAATGGCGTATTTTGTCAGAGGCTAAAAATATTCCCGCTTTGCAATAAAATCCAAATAAATGGAACAATTGTTAACGTATTCGAAAAGTAAAAACTGTTTTAGAAAGGTGATGAAATAGGCTTTAAAATTTCTATATTAAAAATTACTATGTATTTTTTTAAATATAATTTTTTTTTGCGAAAACTTTAAAAAGTTTTCAAAATGGTTCACTTAACTTTTTTTCTAACTATTTCATTAGATATATGAGGGACGCTGCGGCAGTTTGGTCTGACAGGTTGTGTTTTTTCCGCTCTGAGTATTTATTTCTCTGACGTCGGCTCCTCTGGCCTAATACCTCTGAAAACGTGTCAAAACACGTATTTTAGTGAAAGCTTTATAATTTGTTAGTGACATTTGATTTTGCATTGTGCTAATAGCAGTAAAAATGAGTTTAAAGTTTACAAGTGCATTCAACAAGACACAAAGGATTTCATCACATGAACACATCTAAAAAGATAAGACTCACTCATATTTCACTTATTTTATTGCTTGACGATTTGTTTATTTTAACACAATTATGTCCCGATGCTCTCGCGGTCAGGGCAGCGATGCTCAAATACTGTGTCACCACTAAACTTGACGTAGTACATATTTTTGTTAATTTCAGTTTGCAGTTTGGTCACACTTTCAGTTGGTAAGAAAAGTTTGGGAGGCACTGAACTCCAATTCCACGTGTTGACATACGTGGGTTCGTATTCATAACATCAACAGAAAATAAAAAATAACATAGCTACATACGGATGGCGCAGCATAATCGTGTATTTGTTTACTGATGAATTTGTTTATCAATTTTTATTGAAAGACAAAAATTATTTTAAAGTACTTGTTCAACTTCATTGCAAGAAAGTATTAGTTCACTTCATTGCAAGTGTCGGGTTGATCAATCTGCATAAGTGAATTCTTTTGATGGTTTACCCAGCACAAGTGTGACTTGCGCAGGATTACAAAGGGAAACAGTTTTGAGAAATGACATCGTCAATTTTATTTTGTTAAATGTTTATGCTTATAAGTCGATTTTATCCCATTAATCCCATTAGAAGTAAGAAGAAACAAGAAGAGGCAAGAAAAGTCAAGAAGAGCCAAGACGAAGCAAAAACAGTCGGAAGAACCAAGAAAAATCAGGAACAGGCTAGAAGAAGCAATAATATGCAAGAAGAGATAAGAAATACCAGCACGAGGCAAGAAACATCAAGATGAAGCAAGAAGATGCATGCAGAGACTAGAAGAACTAATAAGATGCATACAAAGACTGGGAGAGCCAAGAAGAAGCGAAAAGAAGCTGGAAGAAGCAAGTTGAAGTCAGAAGAATCACGAATGGGCTAGTGGAAGCAAGAAAATGTAAGCAGATATAGGATAGACTGAAATACACGAAAAATACCAAAGAAGAGTGAAAATGAAGCTAGAAGAAAAGATAAGAAATGGCAAGAAAATGACCGAACTCAAACAACTCCCAATCAATTTCGACCCATTCAAATTCGAGTATTGGCTTATTAGGTTACTGTGTATGGTGGTGGATTAAACTCCGCAATAAGTTGCTAGAAACATTTAGAAGAGCCAAGAAAAAGGGAAAAGAGATAAGAATAGGCAAGAGGAGACAAGAAGCATTAAGAAGAACCAAGAAGGAGCGTGAAGAGATAAGACAAGAAGAGACATCCAAGAAGAAGCAAGAAGAGTCAAGAAGACACGATAAGGTCCAAGAAGCGATAAGCAGAGACAGTAAAGACAAGAAGAGACCGGAAGAAACAAGAAGATAAAGAAGTGACAAGCAGAGACAACAAGAGACAAGAAGAGATAAGAATAATCAAGAAGAGACAAGCAGAGAAAAGAACAGCCAATAAAAGACAAGAAGAGCCAAGTAGAGACAAGAAATTACGAAAAATCCAAGAAGATCTGAGAAGATCCCAGAAGAAACAAGAAAAAGCAAGAAGAGCCGAGAACAAACGAGAAGATCCCAGAATAGGCAAAAAGAGACAAGCAGAGTCAAGAAGAGCCGAGAAGAGAAAATCAAGAATAGGCAAGAAGAGATGAGAAGAGTAAAGCAGAGTCAAGAAGAGACAAGCAGACCCGAGAATAAATAAGAAGAGACAAGAGAAAGGAATAGCCAAGAAGAGCCAATAATAGAAGAGAAGATCCAAGAAGAAACCAGAGAGCCAAGAAGAGAGCTGAGACACGAATAATCAAGAAGAGATGAGAAGATCCAAGAATATTCAAGAACAGCCAGAAATAGACAAGAAGATTCAAGAAGAGCCGAGAAGAGGCAAGAAGAAGGAAGACATAAAGAGGAAAAAAAAATTATAACGCTCAATCTATTCCTTTTTTCCTGCCTATTCCAAAATCCAATATTGGCTTATTAGGTTGCCATGTATACCGGTCGATTAAACTCCAACCTCCTTCCTATCCTCAGAGCACGTCTTCCAAGTCCTAAAAAAAATGAGTGCCCCCTGGTGTACCGGTCTCACCGGGACAGGATTGCTCCTGGCTGGGGTGGTACAATCGTATCGTATCGTATCGTAACTATTTCATTAGATATATGAACTATAAACCTTAATGTCACCTCACTTTTTTTCGTTTCATGTAAAAAAAAATCTTCAAATTGCTATCGGAAACTTTGGTTTCAGAAAGGGGTAAATTTTAATTTTTTTGTGGTTTTCTTTTAGATTTGAATATATAGTTTGTTATATTCTCTTTCCAATACCGTTTAGATCACATTTCTGACTATGATAGTAAGGGAAAAACAACGATTTCTGTGAGACCTATGTGAGCTGGGACAAATATGGTCTCCTGTGATTAAACGGGTTAAAATCACAAATGTAAAAATGGCTAAATCTTAACTTTTGACCTTCTTCAGATTTGCAATTCAACATTCAATAACGCTAAATTGAATAATTCTGACAAAAGCCAAACATAGTAAATAATATTGTAATGAGAGTGGTGCTGTAATTGTTTTTTTCCATTATTAATTTCTCAGCATCGCCTTGGTGACAGAAATATTCAGAATAGAAATGATTTTTAGCCACGTTTAGTGACCAGATCTGAATAGTCAGAAACTTTACAACCTCCCTCATTCCCATCTCTTTCCCCTCCCACTCCTGTCAACACTTCCCAACCATTCAATTGGATATTCCAAAGTCCCACTGGCTCTGGTTGGTTGGGACTCATGTGTCGAATCCTCTTCATTTTTGGAAATAATTACAATGCTCCACTTCTACACGCTATCGTAAGTAAAAAATATATTATATCGCTTTTCTGCTGTTTTTTATACAAACGTTTGAATTTAATTTTTTTACCAAAATCGTAAAAATCATTGTATAGCAGCAGGTTGGTATGGTAAACACACAAGAGTTATTACATAGTCACGTTTTGAAGTTATTATTATTTGAAATGTTATTTTGAATACAAAGTGATAATATTTTGTGTGATCACTAAACGAGTGTAATAGTTTTAAATAATATTTATGTACATTAAATAAATCTTGTTTAACTGTAGAATCATGTATGACCGGTCAGTGGCTCAGAGGGCATCGCGTTTGGGTCTTACCTGGGCGTCACATGTTCGATTCCTCGGCCGGCTAAGTCCTCCATCACAACACAAGCAACATCTTCCGCTTTCTGCAGTGGTAGTAGGAGTTTTTCAAATATTGCCAGGTTATCCACAACCTGAGAATGTTTATCTTTCTTTTTTAAAAAAAAAGAAGTTAAATGAGAAGTTTAATTAACGCTGTCATCTTTGAAGTCTATATTCATTAATTGTTTTTTATATAAATCCATTGTGGAAAGCATAGATTTGAGTGATTATTAGGAAGTTCGTTTTATCTAAATTATTTTGATGTAATTTTCGTATTATATCACAAAAAAATGTTATAAAAATTGAATTCGTAAGAAAGGTGAGAACTGTCAAATATTTTACGTCGTATTGAAAAAATATATTTTTGTATGCTGGCTTTCAACAAGTCATAATTTATTTTTTCACAATCTATATAAATATTATTAAGTATCTCCTGTTAGGTAGGCGCACTATGGCACCACCTTACTGGACTTGGAATCTAATTATTAGTTAAATGTCTACTCAGCGCAAACAGTGCCTAACAATGCCTCGACGTGGTGTCTGCATAAACCCAATAGCAAGATACTTCACAAAGATACTCACGTTAGGTCATGTTGCTTGTTGTAAGTTGAATCATTTGTGTCGGCACTTGCATATTTTAATGATTGAACCACAGCCACTCGTAATAGTTATTTGTTCTGATTTACTTGATCGATATAATCGATTGATGAGTCAGGTAGTTTAGAATGATAATCACGGTAAGAAAATAACATTAACAAAAGGCGATAAGGGTTATTTGCATAATGTAATGTTATCGTTGGGAATGGTTGAACTTCCAAAACTAGATTGGTTGATTGCTGTCGGCGCTCGTAGGTACCCAAAGTGCGCCGATCTGATTTATGCTCCTACGGACACTTTACAGACTCCTCGCCTTACCATTGGTGAAGCAGAACGAACCCATCGAAACCCAATCGGCATTACGGAATACCTACCTATGAATCTTGAATGATTTTTACTTTATGATATAAGATACAGTAATAAAAATATACATTTACCATTATATTCGATTATAATAAATTATTCTAGGTACCTACACCACTACTAATAATTTTTGTGTTGATTTTCACAAAAGTAATAAATTAATTATTATTTGTTTTTTAAAATAGTTGATAAAACAGTCACTCATTTAAACAACATATATTTTGTATTAATCCTTATAATTCATTGTAATTAAAGGCAATTTAAATGTTGAAGAAGAACACACTTTATAACATTATAACTTGTAGGTGCGTACTGCAAATCTGTATGTAAGATATGAGGGTGATTTACGGTAGGTAACCTTCCTCCTATTTTGAAGATCAATCCTGCAAAATTTTATTAATCTTGGAATAAAACTGTACATTTGTATTAAAAAAGACCACAATGCCCAGGACATCTTCTCTATATACATGGTATTCAGAAATTCATAGCACAAGTGGGAAACGGTTGAATCTACATTACATTTTGAGTCAATTTTGTGGTATAACTTTTATTTGATTTGAGTTCTCGTTTTCGAGTAAATAAAAATCATTGAAGAAGAAGATAACACTAATAATCTAACACTATAAAACATGAAAAAGAACAAGACACATACAAATAAAAGATAACGGTCGCAACTGGGATTCGACCCCAGAACCTCTCGTCTTATCGGAACAAACGTCGTTCCAATTTGGCCACTGCCATCAATTATTTAAATGTCATTGTCAATCTCATATTTCAGATTTAACAATATTATCTTCGACTAATTTTTTTCATATTATCAGCAGCTACCTTTTTCATTGGAAATAAGTGTTCTATGAACGTGTTTGTTACCTAGATAGTGTCTCGGATAAATATATCTGATTTTATTTATATCGAACACCTGTTGACCTTTTTTGTAAAAGTCTAAATGAATATTCAATTTTTATTAGAACAACTCTCTTTTCATAAATTTTGATAAATATTGTAATAAATATCATTGATTAATTGAATGTTTTTCTTCATTTCAGAATAACCCCATCCAGAAATTTGGAAGGACCACTGGCCGTGAATGGTCTGCTGAACAAAGCCGAGCACATATTTGTTGACAAGGTGCGGGGGCCCGAGTGCTTTGCCGACTACAAGGGGGAGCTCTACACCTCGGTTCACGGGGGCGAGGTGGTCAAACTGGGACCCGGAGGTCACGTGACTCATGTCGCCAAGATTGGACAGCCATGCGGTAAGATTTTCTTTTATCACTGGTCATTTTCTATGTACAATCAATTTATACGTATATTAAACAAGGAAGAAAGTCTTCGATGTGTGGATGTATAGACCTAAAAAAGGCTTTTGATACCGTCAATCATAAATTACTGATTAGAAAACTTAATAATATGGGAATCAAAAATAATTGTCTGTCTCTTTTAACAAATTATTTACTTGATCGCAGACAATCCACAAAAATTGGTGTAAATATAAGTAAACCATCATCTGTGAGACATGGTGTTCCGCAAGGAACAGTTATAGGTCCGCTATTATTTTTAATATATATAAATGACCTATGTAACATTAGTATTCCGGGAATACTATTCTCGTATGCTGATGATACTGCAATCACAGTTCATGGTAAATCTTGGGATGAAGTCTCTGAAAATGCAAATAAGTGCACATCCATTGTCAAAGAATGGCTCAACCAAAACCTTCTTACTCTGAACTGTGATAAAACTATTTATATTCCTTTTTATAATACCAAAAAAGCGGCTCCCTTAACTCACCTAAATATAAGGTTTCACAAAAATTCTTGCAATCCTGTCTCGTGCTCTAACTGTACAGAAATGAATTCGGGGAATACAGTTAAATATTTAGGAATTATAATAGACAGCCAACTCAAATGGACAAATCACGTAGAAAAGCTTGTAAACAAACTTAGGTATTTAACTTATATTTTTAAACGTTTAAATAACACAGTTGATATCAAAAGAATGAACTTGGTCTATCATGCATTGGTTCAATCATCAATATCTTATGGAATGATTGCTTGGGGGGGTATTTATAACACTCATGTTAAACCTCTAGAAGTAACCCAAAAATTAATACTAAAAATAATGTTGCGTAAAAATATGACTTACCCCTCCTTGCAATTATTCCAAGAAGCTAAATTGTTCGAGATAAGAAAAATTTACTATATGCAATGTTTAAAATATATATTTACCCGAAATATTATTTTTACAAAAAATGAAAATCGATTTAGTAATAGGACAAATCATGTTTTTAAAGTTCCACTGTGCAAAACAAAGCTTGCGCAAAGACATGCTTATTTTATTGCACCGAAAATTTATAATGCATTCTATAAGACTACAGAAATCAAATGTGAAAATATTTCATCCTTCAGCAAACATAAAAATGTAATAAAGTCTTGGATAAATAGTGTTGATATTAATATTTACCTGCTGTGAGACCTGATCTTAATCTCTATTAACTTTTAACAAATTTGTAATCTTTTATTCTCGTATTTTAATTTTTAATTCCGTAAATACTGATTTTACTATATTATTGTTTATTTTTTGCAATTTCTACAAAGATAATATACATATATAGAGTAAATTTAACTTAACTGCTTTAAAAAAACACAAGTATACCCACGAACTGGCGATGCCTATGTGGGATTTTTTTGTTATCGTACATTTATGCATACTATTATAAATTATGTTTATATTAAATATATGTATGTGTGTTTGTGTGTGTATGTTGGTATATAGCGTCTAATGCCCCATGTATAGATATTTATATATATAAATACATATATATACATATACATGCATACATATGTACATATATTTTTCTTTTTTTATATTTTTCTGTTTTTTAAGTCTATTTAGTTTATTTTATTTTTTTAAATCTTTTGTCTATACAACTACATTGCTCTCGCTTTTTACTGTTTATAAAAATAAAATAAAACTTTTATTGTAACATGTATGTGACAAAAAAATTATTAATAAAAAAAAAAAAAAAAAAAAAATAGACGATGCATCTTCAAAACACTGTGATTAAATGAAGGACCGATTGGGAATCCTGACCAAATGGGTGTCCTTGTGGAAGGGACCCACAAGAGAAAAAGAGCTGGATAAGGATGCGTTGAGGACTGGGGCAAGATGGGAAGGACGTAGGACTGGAGGCGAGTGGCGAGAAACCATAGCCAATGGAGAGCATTTGTGGAAGAGTGCAAATCCCACCCTGTACATAATGATGTTGGGTATTAAATTTGGTGATCTTTAATTGAATAACCAAAAATTATGGAGAGAAGAAAACTCTATATCTTGGCCACATTATTAGGACTTTGGTGGAAAAAGTAGGAAAAGGTGCCACACTTCATGATTTGGAATCTATTTATCTGGTATGAATGTAGTTCCGGGCTGCCGTTTGCAGGTTAAAGACAACCTCTGATGATAAAAGCAGTTTCTATCGAAGTATCTTCCAGTTCTCTCAATGCTATTAATATGCATATTTCTGCCACATTTGTTGCTCTCGGCACACTTAATGACAGAATGTGTGAATATTTATTTATTTTTTATTAGGTACTTATTCAAATTGTAGTACAAACAGTGAAATGAAAACATGCAACACTATTATAAATGTTTATCTCTCGATAATCCTGATTGTTTTTTCTTATGTTCAGTAAATAATAATATTTACCAGACAAAGAGCATTTAAAATAATAACATGAATAACTTATCACAATATGTATATTATTAATTCTATTTACTGTCGTATTTTCATATTGTGTTATTTTTTTATTTATTTACTCTTTTATATGCCCACACGGCTTTTACATTGGGTACATTGAAACGTTCACAATTTTTTACGCAAGGATTAGTAATAAACAATGGTTGCAAAATATATTTTCTTACATTACAGTGGTTTGTGTATTGGATAAAAAAAGTCAACAATAATAATAAAATGAAATGAAATCTTGTCATAAAAAAATTGTTGCAAGTATATTTTAATAACTCAGGTACGGGGCATACATCATTCCTATGTCTACCTACTTTAAATTGTCGTGTCGTGTGCCCAAGCGGTTAAACATTGAAATAAAATAAATATTTTTATTTTATTTCTATTAAACATTGAAATAAAATAAATATTTTTATTTTATTTCTATGTTTAATATTAAACCTAAACATTTTTTGTTCTGTTTTTACTACTTTATAAACTTATTATTCTCAAAACAGGCTTGTCCTAGTGAGGTTAATATTGAAATGTGAACAATAATACCTACCATGTAAAGAAACAATAAATAAATAATAAAATAAATTCCATTTGTTACATTAAAATTGTCGACATCATTGGTATATTCATTTACTAAACTATATAGGCGAGAAATTTGTTTGTGAACGGTGACTTTTAAATAGGCCCTTATGCCTAATGTGTCAAGTAGGTACTCTTAATTGACTAGCTCAGGTGTTCGCAACATAGGTTGCTTGCCCTCCGACCCTCAAGTGTATGCATTTTTATGGTATTTAACCTCCTCAAACCAGGGAAAAAAGGGTTTCGAATTTAAAAATTTTTCGAATTAAAAATAAACGGGATTGCTCTAGCAACAAATAAAAACAATTGTTAGTTTGTATTTCTGAAAAATTAATTTTATATATTTTTTTTTGAATGCACAGTATTTCCAATATCGTATGTCTCCTGTGGAAGACGCTGGATCTCTAGTAACTAGTTTGAATCTAATAATAATCCTGGAATCACATGACTTTTTCTGACACTTTTTATGTTGCCATTGGAAGGTAGTTAATTGGTTCTAAGGGGATATTTAACTTAATTAATATATCGATTATGAGATGCATGTTTTTTCTCTTCTTATTTTGGTGTCTCAGAATGTCGCTTTCCATATGTTGCATTTTTATCGAGCTTAGAAAAATTTATGTGTATAGATTTTTCTGTTGAGAACACGGAAATGCTATAAAAAAATTAAATATAAGGTTTTTTATTATTATACATGATTGTTATACATTGGCGAGTTTCATCTTATTTGGGATCGTTTTTCTAGTGTAACTTTTTTGACATGAATTTGAGTTTCTATCAACTTAAAAATATTCTGTCGCTACGGGGTTACTAGCAGATGTTTCAGATCTAGTCATATAGTCAGTCTACTGGATTATAAATTTAGTTAGTAAATAAATAATGATTGGTTAATTAATGGCAGAGAGTATTTCAAAGTGTTGGGTCTCCTATCAGACTTTATTCCACTGCTAGCTAGTCAGTAAGTTTCGCACAAACAACATATTATACTTACAAAAATGGTATTAGGAGGAATTAAAATGTTTGGTGATTTGTAACCTTGGAATATTTGTCTTTATTAACCTTTCACATGCCAAGTTGGAAAACAAAACATGTATTACCTAGAGGGGTCCTTAGGCTTACTTGATATACCCATGCATCTTTCATTTTATGTTATAAGGCTATGTTTATATGTTTTGTAGGAATAAAAAAAAAAAACAATATAATAAATTACTACTTAAGCTAATAATTTAGAAGGTGAAAAAATAAACGAAAACCTTTATTCTGTTTTTATTTAATTTCAGAGGGCTATTGGCAAGAGAGCAAATGTGGCCGCCCGCTCGGACTGGCCTTCAACAGTGTTGGCAAACTCTACGTAGTCGACGGATACTACGGCATCTGGACGGTGGACATCGTCAGCGGCAAGAAGCAGCTCCTCGTGTCTCCGGGTGTGGAGATTGAGGGCAGGAAGCCCAAGCTCTTCAACAGCATCGCCCTGGCGGCTAATGGAGACTTCTACTGGACCGATTCTTCGTCCACCTCCTCCCTGGAGAATGGCGTCTTCGGAATGCTGCTTGATGGAAACGGCAGGTAGGCAGATGAAATTTTTTGATGATATTTCATTACATACAAGTGGTTCCATAGAAAACAACATTAATGAAAAGTAAAGAATTAAAAACTTAACCAATTATTTTATCATGTTCTGTTTTATCCGGGTACCAGCACAAGCCCCTTAACCTTTAGCTGTCTTACTAGATTTGACTCAATCAAATGTATAGGTTCAAGAACATTTTGATGTTGTAAAATCTACCGCTATTTTAATTACTCAATTTCGAACAATACGTAAACCGACTCCGCTCTAGTAAAAAAATAATAATGCTTTATCCCTATTTGTGTGTTCTTAATCTTCAAATGTTTAGTAGGTAATAGACCATTTTTACCCAAACATATACAAGTAATATCATTGTTGACTGCAATAGTTCATTTGTCAAAAAAATATATTTTGTTTTTAAAGTATCCAAATTTCTGATCTTTACATCGTTTCAAAACGTCGTATGTCTAAGGACAGTGTTTTTAAACCTACATATTTAATGAACATTTGATTTTTCTCAAGATGGATATTCCAATTTGTCACTTGTCAGATGACATACAACATATTGCAGTATCAACGACGATATGTGCATAAAAATGTGTCTAAATATTTGGCTTGTGAAACATGCCTTTAGACCTGTAGAACTTATATTGCTTGTTGTGTAAAACATACTGCTGGGCTGATAAAGGTTCACACGTTCACTAAGTATTCCAACTTAGATTTATGTAAACCAAGTTTATATAAATATTCAGAATAGGCAATGGTAAGAGGCCTCCATTGCAGAAAGTGTATTATTGGGATTAATTCCAAATTCGAACCTATCTTTCACAGATGATGACACATTAAACTTGATAAATGTTTCACAACACGTGGAAACTATTCATCATAAATATTACATATTTAATCAGCGATCAAAGTATAATCCCTTCTTGATTTATGTTTGCAGATTAACCTATATCATTATTATTATTAAATTATCCAATATTTTTGCATCAGAAAAATTATAAAAAAAACCTTTTATTCTTCATAAAATGTCACATATTTGACCACTGACGAGATAAACCAAAGGAAGTATTGCGGGTGTGACCATATTCCTTAAGTAAGCTCAATTTTTCCTTACTTAAGAGGCTAGACTTTGAACCACACGCGGAACACCCGCGACTGTCATTCTATCCCGCTCACAATAAGCTCACACACACTTACAATACATGCGAATGCGAAATGTGCGAATGAGACAACGCTCAAATTTACCTACAGAAATCGCTCGAAAAGGGGTTTATGGAGAATACACTTTTCTACACCGAAACTTTCACGAAATTGAAATTTTAAAAAATACATATTTTTTAGAAAGAAGAAGCAACGTCGGTAGCTTTTTATAATTTTATAATTCTTTATGAGAGTTGAGTTAGCAGCACTTTTTCCTTAAATAATATTTTTTGATAAATCGTACATGTTTGACAGTGAATGTTTACGTTAATACGAAACGCATCGAAAATTCGAAAACATACCGACATAGTTTTTACCCTCTAGAAGGCAGTATAAAAAAATATATTCATTTTGTGCAATTTTCGATGTAGAAAAGTGTTTTTTCCCGGGCGTCCTTTTTGTATGGGCCGAAAAGCGAAGTCTATCGTCTTAACCATTGCTATGCAATCTAGCATGTTTTGACACAATGTTTTAGTGAAACTTGATGAATCAATATTATGTGACATCAGTGTACAGGGATAACCGCCGATGGATCACATTTGCGACGGTCGCATAGATTAGGTTAAATATGATTTCTAATTGTTATTGTTCCAATTTTTCCATCAGGTTATTCCACTACAACGCTTTGAAGAACAGCAGCAGTGTTCTGCTGGATGGGCTCTGGTTCGCCAACGGGGTGGTGCTCTCCCCTAATGAGGAGTTTGTGGTGGTTTCGGAGACGGCCCGCAGCCAGCTGAGGCGCTATTACCTCAAGGGGCCCAAACAGGGCACCGACGACATCTTCCTCGATGGACTTATCGGTTTGTGAATGCTTTATTCTCATCTCATCCTATTTTCTTCCCCTTGTCCAACTCCGATGAGGGACCCATCGCCTCGATAAGGCGCCTCCAGGTGTCCCTGTCCTGTGCTACTCTGGCGGCCTCCATCTTTAGCAAGCCCAGCCTCTCCTCGTACGTCCTCCGGAGTTGCTTCTCCCAACTTTACCTGGGGCGGCCCACTGAACCATTTCCCGCTGGAAATGCATTTAATTTAGTGAAGCATTCTGGAGAAGGTTATGTTATTTAAGCAATATGTTATCACGCAATTAAAAAATACATTTCAATATTATACTCACAAAATTATGTTATTGTATCTTTCGCAAACCTTTTTTGTAGATCTTTAACTTTGGACACTCAGTGAATATAAACATATTAGCAAGCTTTTGCAAGTGAAAAGGACTGATTCATTTTATGAAGATATTCTCTTTACAGACATGGTCTGGAACTGTGTAAGCAAAGTCATTTTTAAAAGATTTAGTTGTATTTATTTTATTATTTTGGAACAATTCTATAAAATACGAGAGAATTTTAGCAATGATACATTCTTCAAAATCTTATCTTCAAATGTAGGCATGTGTATGTACTACATAAATATGGATATATCCGTACTGTTACGTTTCTAATGATGTACAGGGTTCACAATCTATTAAAAACAACACAAATGTCAGCGACACAATTTATTTGCTCTTCATTAACATTATTACAGCCTTATTTATCTTTCAGTCATCCTACAGAATCCTACAGTATTTGTACACACTTTATTATTTTCCGTTTCCTTGGTGATGTCTTTATTAACCGTTTCCTTGGTGATGTATTTATTTAGCGTTTCCTTGGTGATGTATTTATTTACACTCAGTAGGCACTGCGATGTTCTTCCCGTTACATTGCCCCCTCCTTAGGGCTGTTTCGTTCCAGAACAGGCCCCGAATTCCCTTCATTAAGGTATCGGAAATCTGGTCCTCGATTGCATCCAGCCGACGTGAGGAAATGACAAGCCACAGTTTTACCATTACTTGTTTCTGACCCACTGTAGTAACAGTATACCAGAACCAACATGCTCTCATATTCACACAGACCCGGCCCTGGGTATCCGACATGTAGTCCTCACCAGCTACGTCTTCTTTCGGTTTACACCCGAACTTCAGGTCACAGGGCTGTCATCTAATTCCTCTTGCTTCCATCATTATAAGCCAAAAATGTTGCTGGTGCAATGATGGAGGACTTAGTCCCTTCTTCCACAGGGATACGCAAGTAACTGATACTCAGATTATGTTCTCACGTCACTAACAACTTCTGAACATCCTCAGTCTGACGTCGCCACTAATTGTCACATATTTATGTTGTTATTGTAACTAGAGAGTATTAGTTTATTTAAAAATTTATATCTTTTTTGTTTTACAGGTCTCCCCGACAACTTGAAAACCTTATCCGATGGCATCCTGGTGCCGCTGATAGTCCCCCGCGATGCCAAGAACCCCGTGGTGTTCCAGTCCCTGGCCCCCCATCCGCTCATCCGCAAGTTCCTGGCACGCGTGTTGGCGCTGTTGGAGCTGCCCTTCATCGGAGCGCAGAAGGTACTGCCGCACTACGTCTTCGAGAGGGCACTGCACTGGGTAAGGCTGATCATCATTTATACAGGACATTTTTATGAATCTCGGTCTGCATCTATTCTCGGCGTTTGATCAGATGACAACATAAAAACATGACACGTGACCGTTATGATTGATCAATTTGATCAAAGCTGAAACAGACCGAAAATCAGCGTTTAACAGGGACCGTTCAAATTTCAAACTGAAGCTAATCATCAGTTTTATGGTCATTACAATGTGATGGAATTTGAAAAACCCCATTTGTATAGGTTGTTATTATCATCGTATTTTAAACATCAATAATCAATATAATATTAAACTTTCATAACTATATTACTACATGCGTAACTTTAATCGTAACCCCTCTGGGAAAAACAACATTATCTCGATAATGCTATTTTTGTGCAGATCCATTCAGATTATACGCCACACATCCATCTACACACACACAGTAAAAAATCGTTTAAAAATCTCAGCAACAGTTGGCAGTACAAAGTCTGTAGAGATGGCCGGCAGCCTTCTTTTTCTGTAATACGGTAATGTGAAGACAAATCGGCCATTATATTGAAACGATAGTTTGTGCTTTCGGTGATTGGCATATTTATCATTATTATGGTGATAAAGATTTATGTATGCATTGTCTTATTTGTTAATATGTCATTAGTTACATGTCTGAAATTTTTTCATTTTATGGAAATTTTTTGTTTTTTAAATTCATAGAAAGATGGCATTATTTTTTTTAAAGTTTTTTTTACTCAAAACTTTTGCATAAATTGATTAAAATACAAGAAACGTGTTGTCTGTTAGTTGAAATATCTTATTACATATACATTTATTTGTCTTTTAATGTATGCTCACAACAGTTAAATGAAATGTGAAACAGTCAGAACTCACTTTTTGACATAACACTGTTTTCCCGCACAAGGGCTCAATTACTTTAGTACTCGTAATAAATGAGTTTTCTTGTTTTCAGATTGGTCATTTTGAATCAGTGCAGGCCTTGGTCCCCAAGCGCACCACCATCCTGAAGTTGAACTGGGCTGGAGACATTCTCGAGTCCTGGCACAATATGGACGGTACCCTGCGAGGTATAAGTGAGGTTCACATCTTCAATAATCAACTCTACTTTGGAAGTCCCTACAACACTTACGTTGGCAGGTCTCCTCTGCCAAGCGAAAGCATACGCAAAGTAGAAGCCAAGCCACAACAGGCTGCTCCCAAACCAACTGAAGCCCCCAAGCCCAAGCCAACTGAAGCACCCAAACCCATTCCTACTGAACCTCCAAAACCTAAGCCAACTGAAGCTCCAAAACCCAAACCAACTGAAGCTCCAAAGCCCAAGCCCACTGAAGCTCCAAAGCCCAAGCCTACTGAAGCTCCAAAGCCCAAGCCGACTGAAGCCCCAAAACCCAAGCCAACCGAAGCTCCAAAACCTAAGCCAACTGAAGCGCCAAAACCCAAGCCAACTGAAGCTCCAAAACCTAAGCAAACTGAAGCTCCAAAGCCCAAGCCTACTGAAGCTCCAAAACCTAAGCCTACTGAAGCTCCAAAACCCAAACCCATCCCCACAGAAGCTCCAGGTAAACCTGCAGAAAAAGCTCCAGCTAAACCTGTAGAAAAAGCTCCAGCAAAACCTAAAGAGGCTCCTAAACAAAAAGCTCCCAAAAAGCCAGCAGAAGGCAAGCCCTTGCCGGAAGCCACCCCCGTGGTGGAGGAGATCCCCTCCGACACCAGGCCACCCAGGAAAGAAAACATGAAGGTCATCACCAAGGACGGCCCAACGGAGATCCCCGTGCCCAACCAAGGAGGCCAACCGGCCCAAGGAAAAGCCAAGGTTCCCCACAGTAAAACAGAACTGTAAGGGAATGTCAGAACTATTTATTGTATCATCAGATCATCAACCCCACAGTCATTTGTAAATAGATTTATACAAAAAGAAACTAGGCACGGTTTGATCATTGCAGCCATTCCCATCCAACCAGGCAGCTTTAAAGAGAAGAGCATCTACAAACAGAAGCAGCTGTACCTCTTGATATTCTTTTTTTTAAAATAAAACTTATCTTTAAAACAAATATTGAAACAGTTCTGGTACTCTTATTATGGCAGTCCTTTGACGTCTGTTATTTGATTATGTATGTATTATTTCTTGTTATACTTTACATTGAAATCATGTTTTTTATACATGTATTAAAATTTATTTATAATGTTTGTATATATGTTACACTACTTTGAAATCATTCTTGTTTGAAATTTCTTTTAGCTTTAGCTTTCTATTAATGTACGATGGTTGCAATAATCACACATAGATTATACACTTTACAAATTTAGATTCTGTAAAAGAAAGCGTTTATTTTGTAACTCAGTAATATATTGTGCATTTGAATATTTAAAGTATATAATTTAAAACTTTATCTTGAAATGTAATGTTGATAAACTTGTACTTTTCGCATACGTAGTATATTAATTGTGAAATATGTATTTTTCTTACCCTGGAAGTACAGATGTACGCACAGTGCAATATTTTTTTGATATTACTCGATTCTTGTGTTTTTTTTTTTAAATGTTAAAGAAATTAAAATACTGAGCAAGTAATATACTTTCATAACTACACACGTATACAACTTAATATGTATCTAATTTTATTAATGTTAGCAATTTAACCCTACTTTTTAATAATAAGAAACAAAACATAGGATAAATGTAAAATTGAGCAATATGTAAGAACATTGCTATGGTTTCATTTATATTCATAATATTATTCAAGAAAAAAATAACCCTATTCTAGAGGATTTTGTTAACATTATTTTGTATGAATATTGTCAATTTTTCTTTGCTATTCCATTTTTCGACTGTGATTGTGTAAAATTTATTATTGTTTAAAACTTATCTAAATATTTTATCACCTTGTTACTATAAAATACTCTTTATTTTTGCAAGAAATTTTGTTTTAGTAATTTGTGTTCCATTAGTTGCAGCTAGGTAATTTTAAGAAGATTATACTATTTTTTCATGTTATTGTTTGTTTGCAACGAATTTTTTAAATTGTTAACCTTTTATCACTGATTCAATCAAATCCATCACATCATATTAGTCATTTTTCCAGGATATTCAAAAGCCTACTAATATCATTGGAAATATTTTAAAGTGTTTTAAGCACCTTCTTGTTTTTGCCCTCGCCACTTTATATTGTTGTCCTTGCCATATTTCTTTCTGGAAGATAATTTAATTAACTGGCAGCTTTCTTTACTTTCTTTCAGAACAAATGGGTAATAATTTTGACTTCTATTAAATTATAACAAGATTTGATTAATGCATTTTTTATTATCAAAGGTATCGCATATTAGTATGGTTTGTTGGAAATATTTTCAAGAATCTGTTAGCTATTATTATTTGTAATGGCAGCTTCACACATTTCATTCAGAATGTAAGTAGAGATATTAATACATATTATTCTCTCCTTAGTTAATAATTAAACTTTTATACACATCTTCTCTTTGATAACTTTCTTTTATAATATTATAGTTTTTCATCCGTAGAAGAATAATCCATTGGCTTTATGAATGCAATATTAATGTTTATTGTGAGACCAATCATTTCCAACAATCAATTTGTATTGCAAATCAAAAATATGATCCTTTGTTTTTTTGATAATCCAAGTTGATTATAAGTTAGGAATATTTTAACATTTTTTTATAGTGAGCCAATGGTCGTTGTTGAGATTTATTTAAATCATTGTTACCTCGTGGGACGAAATCTCAATCATTTAGCATCCTAAGTATCCATTTCAGAAGATTGCCTTATGTGATTCTCATATTAAATAGTAAAAAATAAGTATTTCTAGTACTTTTTACACGCAGCCACTGGGTGGCCATTTTTTTGGAAAAAAGATTACTTATTACATTAGTGTTTCATATCTAACAGAAGTTATAAACGTCGGCCGCAATATACAACATAGACTTTATACAATATTTATTTAATTTTATGGGTAGTTTGATATTCATTTTGTATTTCGGTTGTGACGTGAAAAGTTTAATAAAAATTTTGGAATTTGATTGTGTTTTTATTTATTTATTTAATTTTCAACTCTTTGGACAACATTGTTTGAAGAATTGACAAAAATAAGGTTTATAAAATCAGAGCAGGATGGGTAAATAAATAATCTGAATACCACTGGAGCCTTGCCCGGGCTATCCCAGAACAAATGGGAGTGGGACTTTATACTGTTGTAAGGCTAAAATGAGTGAGAAGGTTAGAAAGGTCATGTTGCGAAAATGCCGACAACAAAAAAGATTTCACTATAATCTCGCTTGCAGGATGAAGGAGTGTCGAACAATACAATGATACACTAGGCCCCTGGCAGGTTATTCTGTATCTTTTTTAAATTGGTGTTAACCCTGGATAGCTAACCTCCGTCGAATCAACGGGCATCACAAAGTAATGTCGCTGTCTCTTTTAAACGGTGCATCCGAATGTGTCGTCTCTGATAGCCAACTCAGATGTCGTTAAGGTCGCTGCAATGGTGTACATATTGATCCGATAAGTCATAATTTTTTAAATACTTGAGCTTTGTCCGTCGTTTCAAAGGATGGTTAGTTTTTTGTTTGAGTGTGCATATATATTTTTGACACAAGTTGTGTTTGTTTTAGATTTTTACCATTTCTCCGTTAAGCGATGATGCAATATCGAAGTTAACAAACCAATAGCTTAATTCCGAAGACCTAAATTCTACTTCGGCCAATGAGTTCGAAGACTTTGTGCTGGAAGATAATGTCCAAAGTGACGAAAGTTATGAACCACCTGATTCCAAAAAAAGTCATGTAAGTACGTGACTTCAGATTCAATTCAAATTATTGTGGAACTTGGTATGTCGCTGCCATGAGTTGCGAAAGATTTGATTTTCTTGTGAGATTTCACCTTAAATGTTGCTACGATCACAAAACGATTTCTTTACATCCGTCAGAATAATTTGGATAATGCTTCACAATGTCGCAATAAATATACATTATACGAGTGGGACCCAAAAGTAACGAAACTCGGGCGGCAGAGGGGAAGAGTGCAGGGGGAATGCGTTTTTTGTGGTAGGCTGTTGTACGGATACTTTTTTTAAGTCAGTGTGCAAAGCCGCATCGCTCTAAGACCAAGCATTCATCCAAAGTTTAATTTTAAGTAAATCAAGATTTCTTCTTTCGGCGAAAATGCGGTTTTCACATTTAAGTAAGGAAATGTAAGGCTGAAGACCAACCTCGTTCTGGGCGCCATTCAACCTCAAGCACCGATAAAAATGTTGATAAAATCAACACTCTTGTCCATGCAGATCGTCGCCGAACAATTATTGGTCAACTGTCAGTCATGACTGGAATAACATGGAGTTCAATTCTGTCACAGGATTTGCACATGACAAGAGTTGCAGCTATCTTATTCCTCGTCTCCTCTCTTAGGATCAAAGAGAGCGTCATCTTCAAGCCTCCTACGAATTGAAAAATCAGATGGAAGAGGACCCTGATTTATTTATTTTTTTTCAATAATTTTTTTATGAGTCATAGCATTATGGGTACGATCCCGAAACCAAGCAAGAGTCACCAAGCTATTCACCCAAATTTTGTTTACAAAATTGTTTTGAACAGTAGAAAAAAAGGTTGGACAATACTGACACTCTAATGGTGAATACTTTGAGGGCAACCAAATTTTGAAAACAGATACAAAATACACGTCAATAAGACGTAAATCGCAATATCCCTCAAGAACGCGGAAAAATGTTTTTTTGATTGATTTACCGACCAGTACAAATCACCAAAACTCTCGTTTGGTGAGTCGCACTAGCCGGCAAGATCGCACGATTCAACCGTTCCAGACTTCTTTTTGTGGGTTTCTTGAAATCGCGAGTCTTTGTCAACAAGCCTCAGACTCTTGAAGCCCTCAAAGAGAATATCCGTTAAGAATGCAAGAACCTATCGCCGGAAGGGTGATGGTAAATGTCATAAATCGGGCCCATATCCCGGCTCCCCGGCTCGGGAAATAAATATCAGATAACCACAGTATTTACGGTAGCAATGCACTGCACATAAGTTTGAACAACTGAACTAACGAACTAGCTAACAATTTTCGGCAAAAAGGTATGTTTTTCTGAAGGGTAATAAAATGGATCCATGATAACTCAGAATCAAGTCAACTCAACACCTCATGAAAAGATCCACCTGACATGACTTCTTAAAAAGTCATTAAAAGCTACAATAAAAAAATTGAAAATTGGCCTATAATTAACCTAACCTAATTTAACCATGTTTTCATAACTTTTAACGACTTTTTAAAGGAGGTGTTGAGTTAAATTCATTCCGAGTTATACGGTCTCCTACCATTGTTTTTACGTGTTTCCCGGAATCTCGCAGTACAAGCGGGAAACTCGTGAATCTCGATCATATTGAGAACTCAAAAAACATTTATTTCTATTTTTTAATGGCAACCATATATAATACTTGTCTGACGTGACCTGACGTGACGTGACGTGACGCGTCATAACGGTTTCATACATTTAGTATGGGGACGATTATATCAGTGTGTTGTGTCCTGTCATGCGTTATGTCGTGATGCATCAGAAGCGATCTCGATTTTCGTCAGAGCGGTGAAGGTGAGGGGTGCGGGGACGGCCGCGTCTTGGCTAGTATGCGTGCCACGTGCTGTGTAGTGACGAGAGCTATGACTGTATTGATTTAAAATATCGTCATATAAGGCGTCGGAACACAACTTATAGATGTGAACGCTAGCCATCACGACAGAGAACATCACGTCAAGTCACGACAGACAAGTATAACTCCACCATTAGGAAACCACAAAATCTACTCCAAATGTGACGTGGATCACCAGAATCGATATAAAACGAAGACCCTCGAAAATAATAGTCCCACAGTGGCTTATTAATGCGAACAAATGTACAAGTGCAAATTATAGCGAACTTTATTATTCTGCACGGGGTCAACTAACAGCACACGTGTCGTTTCCTTACCGGACCACGGGGCAGTAGGTGGCAGTAGTATTTCTGTAACCATTGATTCCCAACATTCGGAGCAAAAAAATGTTAATGAAATTTTCGTCTCCTGAGACAATTTTTAATTGTTGTTTTTTTAATTTATTTTTTAAACAAACTGTGATGTTATGTGGATGGAATTAAACGGCAGTTGTAGGTATCTTTGTACATGTTTATTCGGGGACAGCTGCGTAGCCAAAGAGGATGGATCTACCTTTCATTAGTTTTTTTTTTTAAATTAATAGTGAACACCCACAAGAGTCCCAAGTGCTCCCGTCTAGAGCCAGTGAGTCTATGGCGTCCCCAATTGGGGTATGTTGTGAGGCTGAAGGTAAGCGGGGAAGGGAAGGAGATGGGGAGAATGACCCCCTCTCCTGTTTATGTCGAAGGGAGGGTCGCAAAACTTTTCAAATATCGCATCGGGAGCGGTTACCGCGAATAACGCCGAATAGCGAAGACCCGAACCGCGCTTATAACACATTATCTTTTTACATATGGCGGGTCTGTATGGGATTTTATGGTGAGCGCTATTGTGTTATAAAGTATCTTTTGATGTGAACTTATAATTGAATGAACTATAACTGCTGTTCTTCTTCTTCTTTCGTATGGTGGGGGGGTCAGAGGGGGACATCTAGGTCTGCGAGCCAGTCCAGGGCCTCAGGCGTCGCCCTGTGGACCTCATCAATCCCGCCGGGGAAGGAATGGAGCGGGCATTCGTTGACCACATGTATGGTGGTCTGCACCGCACCGCATTCGCACATCGCCGACTCTTTAAGGCCCCATCTATGCATCATATGGGCACAACGGCTATGGGAGCACCTTATTCTATTGATGGCGGACCAGAGTTTGCGAGGCAATGAGAACCCAGGCTGTCTCTCAGTGGGGTCTTGTACGAGATGGGCATTTTCCACGTTGGCCGATTGCCACTCAAGTTTCCACCTGTCTTCAGGGTTGAGGGGTGATTGGAGGAGTCTTTCTCCTTCCGTCCAGAAGGGTTTTCGGGACTTCAAGCGGCATGCCGGGTGGGAGACGACATCGTCGTGCAAAGGGATTACGCTTTTTCGCAGCGCCTTCTTGTATTCCCTCAGTGTTGCAATCTCTCGCCTGATGCTTGGCGGGGTTATATTTGCAAGTACGGGGAGCCAAGGGAGAGGAGTAGATTTTAAGGTCCCGCTGATGGTTCGCATTGTGGCATTAAGCTGAACGTCGACCATGGAAGTGTGGGCGCTTCTGGCCCATACTGGAGCACAGTATTCAGCTGTTGAGAAAACCAGGGCAATGGATGCCGTTCTGAGCGTATTAGCGTCGCATCCCCAACTAGTTCCAGCTAGCTTACTGACTATGTTTAGTCTTGTCCTGGTTTTTTTGCCAACTGTTTCCATGTGTTGCCGGTAGTTCAGGCTCCTGTCCAAAGTAACTCCAAGGTAGCGGGGAAAGGGGTCATGGTAAATATTTTTTCCATCAAACTGAACACAGAGTTTGGCGTTTGCCTGCGAGTTGCTAAGATGGAAAGCTGTCACAACTGTTTTCGACCCATTTGGCTTTAGTCGCCAATTGAGGAAATATTCTTCCATAGCCTTAAGGTCAGAATTAAGGATCTCTTCTGCTGCTTTAAGGGTTTTGGCTTGGGCTGCGACGGTGATGTCATCTGCGTAGGCAAATTTTCTGCCTTCAGTGTGAGGAAGATCTCTCGTGTAGATGTTAAAAAGAGATGGGGCCAGCACTGATAACTGCTGTTGATTTTATCGTTTGGAAAGTCAAACAGAACTTTTGGATTTTTATAAAACGGAAACCTTTAAAATGCATTAAAGACAGATTAAAGTTTTTCGCTAAACCCTTTTGCAAAACAGAACAAAAACCGTCGAATATTTTTTCGACGGATTGCTCATCACTGGGTTAAAGTAAACCAGGTAAGTAAGTATCTTAACACCCTGTATATTAATTTGGTGGTATAAATGCCTACGTGTTATAAAGCTTTACCCCTCGACTACGGCCTCCGTGTTCGAGGGGTAAGGCTCTCGACTAGCAAACCGAAATGCCTTTAACTGTGTTTGGTAACCAGATCTAAATAGCCAGGTACTTCCCAACTTCTCAAATTCCTCGTCCTCATCACAACATACCCCAATTGGGGATGCAATAGTCTCAGTGGCTCCAGTATTCACATAAAAAGTATATCACATACTCAGAAATAGATTGTGAGTACCTACATTAGATAATTATAATTAGTAAGTTAATTTATTTATTTATTTCATTCTTTTATTTTATAATATAACCTTTATTTTATCACCGCGTTTTTATGATGAAACTGATTGATATAATTGACCGAAACGGGTAAATTACTCGTAATATGACTATATTAATGTATAATTTTTTTATTGATTAATAAACTAATGTTTAAGACAAGATTTTATGCATAGCACAAAGGGAAACAATTATAAATATAGTTGGTTGTTTGCAGGTGAAAAAAAATCTAATAAGCGGTAGTTGTTGAATGAAACACTAGTATATATTGAATCATTTAACGGGTAAGAGGTAACCCGCCGTAACTCAGTGGATTAAGAGCACCTGACCGGACATCAGAAGGGCGCGGGTTCGAGTCCCGTCGGTGGCATGTATCTTTTCTCGGAAGATTGTTTCAATGTGGACGAGTGTTTAAGGCTGATAATTATGTACAATAAAATATATAAATTTGTTTTAGACCACTTTAATTTTAATTACACTCTACCGGTTTCGGAAGAACCCTTCCTTCGTAAGGAGAATATTAAAACTAACCTATGATACAAAATATTGATAGATATATACCAAACATTTAGGTGCTGGAGTGGGAGGTCAAAGAGGGAGGGGGGGAGTTGCGGGAAATCCAGCAATAACAGAGCGGTTTATTGGAAACATATCTAGAATGGGACTAAACGATAAATTAATTTGGTTATTCAATATATTAGCATTATTATTTAGGGATTTTTTTTTAATTTGAAGTGCTTCCAGGTTATCTAATTTTTCCCCCTTTGACCTCCCACTCCAGCACCTAAATGTTTGGTATATATCTATCAATATTTTGTATCATAGGTTAGTTTTAATATTCTCCTGACGAAGGATGGGTTCTTCCGAAACCGGTAGAGTGTAATTAAAATTAAAGTGGTCTAAAACAAATTTATATATTTTATTGTAAATTATGGCGAGCCACAAAGTTAATGCTTATTACGAACATGTGATAATTATGTATTGCTTATAATAATTGTTACATTAATTTACCAATGATTAGTGCTCTGATTTTCCAAAGTTTTTGTGGATTACTCATAGCCATATTTATGTACTTATTTTAGATTGTATATATATTTTTAATATAAATAAAGTTTTTTTTCTCGATATAGAATAACGATAATTAATTATTTTAGTGAAAATGATTGATTTCACAGATTACGGTTAAAAGGTACCTAGTTAACAATATTTTAATATAGGTAGGTACTCCTAGGTAGGCACTTTGTCGTTGTTGACATCTGATAGTACTGTTACCCTAGCGACTGTACGGTTGAAATTTAAGATCCCGATTTCAAGTATATGGCGCTCCGCTGACGAGGCAACTGAAAACCAAACTAAAACCGGCTGGTTTCTATGTCTTGATTGGTCAAAAAGCTTGTTTAACCATAGACGAAGAACAATCAGCTGACAGCTGGCAACTAGCAACGGCCATCCACGGCAATCAGCAGTGCGAGTCGCGAGTCACCGCTTGCGTTACCATTGACAACGAGTTTTTGAGTGATTGTGTAGTGTGCGGGCCATCATATTGTCATACAAAGACAGTTACCATTTGACAGTTTTCAGTTGCCTCAGTGAGCGGATGGCGTAACTCTAAGGCGCTCCGCCCACTGAGGCAACTGAAAACCAACTAAAACCGGCTGTTTTCTCAGTCTTGATTGGTCAAAAAGCTTGTTTAACCATAGATGAAGAACAATCAGCTGACAGCTCGCAACCTAGCAACGGCCGCCCAGGGTAATCAGCCGTGACAGTCGCAAGATGGTCGCAAGTCACCGCTTGCGTTACCATTGACAACGGGGTTTTGTGTGATTGTGTAGTGTGCGGGCCATCACATGGTCATACAAAGACAGTTGGCAGTTGAGAGTTTTCAGTTGCCTGAGTGGGCGGAGGCGCTGACGCCGCGCCTTATGCAAAACCATCTTCGTTCGTGATGTTTGTGACAAAGCTACTGTTGGGCCTCCCGCCGCCCGCAGGGCCTAGCAGCATAAAAACGCGGGTTTTTAACTGCTATTTATGGTAGGTATATTTTGACGGTCTCTGTTAATCGCCGATTATCGGTGTATTTCAGCTTTTGATCAGCTCTCATGCATAGCGGTTATGTTGCTATTTTTGTAAGCTGATCACAATTTGTTAAACACCCCAACCTTAGAATGTGATAAAATCGTCTTCTTTCTGAAAGTAAGGCGAATTCCTGTACACTGTGTAGTGTGTTGTACTCTTTTACCTGAAGGAATGTGAAAATATTCGTCTGAACTATAATATTATTTCTTAGACCCAGTTGTTTCGCAGAAATTCACGTGTGACAAAATCATGAGCGTCATTTTGTTTTTCGACTACAAGTTGATTATAAGCCCATTTCAGCTTTTGAACAAATTGTGATCAGCAAAAGAGGACCACCATTGTCAGCTTGTTACAATTTGATAGAAAACTAAAACGCACCTAGTATCGGCGTTTTTTTTTTTTAATATTAACGGAGGCCCTGAGGAAAAATAATTTCCCTCGGGGCCTATGTCATCTTTGAAGATGGTCGTGAAGAGACCCATGTTGTAGGAAGGAGGAAACACAGAGGCCGGCAAATCGTTCCACAGCCGAGCTGTTGAACTCATGAACGAGTCGTAAAAACGACCAGTTCTCATGTGACAAATGCCATTGCGTTTAACGGGATCTTTCAAATATAATTAAAAAAAAACAAAATGGCACTGAATGGCCATTTCATGGCCCCTATGTAATTTAAAATACCATCTTTATTCAAACTAAATGATTGTAGCGGCTTCCTTTTAATTTCGACATTTATTTGTCAAAATGCAGGTAGGTACGTTTTTTGTTGCGGAACTATGTTTTACCTATATTTATATTTAATTGTAATGGGATTGGTTTATTTACGATTGTAATCACAGATCTCGATAATTTATCACGTAGGTGTTAGGGTTTAACGATGCCATTACATGCAAAATACGTATTTTTTGTATTAAAAATAGTTTAGCGCAGATAACAGAGGTTTTTTGCTAATTATCTCACGGCTGACACAATCATAATTGGAAAGTCCGTTCACTAGAGATTGTGGCTTTGTTATAAAACAACAGCCTTCTCGTTGCCGACTAGGGCAGACAAAAACCAAAGAATAGTACGAAAAAAAATTATGGTGGTAAAATCGTTTTATCTTTTTAGTTTTAAAAAACGACTCTGGTAGAAATCATAAACTTTTAGATATAAATTTGGATGTCTATGGTAAAAACTCACAAAATTGACAAAATGCTCCTCGGATTCCACCTAGATTCTTATGGTAGAGTCAGACTGGGTCGACGTACGTATGCATCGCTACGCCTAACAATATCTGGGCTACTTAGCAACCATAGATTTTCAATGAAAATTTATGTTTTAGAATCACATTGGCCGCACGCATCGCGACGTGCGATGTCTGTGGCCATTTTCATAGAAAATGTAGATATGGGTTGCTATTTGCTATGCGTACGTACGTCGTCCAGTCTGAATCTACCTTAAGGCGCAGGTTTTACGGTAACATTTTGGAAATTTATTCAGTAATGAGTGGACATTTGAGGGGAGAGGTCGCGCGCTCGCATTGCAGTTCCGTCAAGCAATGAATGAGGAAATGGGTGTTATACAAGCAAAGTAGAAATTAAATAATTCATTATTTTATCGTATAAAAATGAATGTTTCTTTGTTTGTTCCTCGTGCGGAACCTAAAGCATTTATCCGATAGCGATTTGTCGTGTATGAAATTATTTCCTATCTAGCGTTATGAAATTATTTCCTATACCATTTATCCGATTGTGATGAAACTCTGGTGAGTTGTTATGTGCACACCCGCCAATGTTTCTATAAATAATAGTGAGCTCTGGCGTCATGAAATTTGTAAAAAAAATACATAAAAAATTAATGTTTCTTTGTTTGTCCCTTATTCGGTACCTAAAGCATTCATCTGAGTGCGATGAAACTTTGGCGGATTTTTCGTGTACGTGTACATGCCCTTGAAAGTTTCTATATATATTATAGTGCAAGTGAGCTCTAGCGTTATGAATTTATTTCCTGTACTGTTTATCCGACTGTGATGAAACTTTTGTAAGTTGTTAAATGCACACCTTCGTAATTCCTTATACGGTACCTAAAGCAATACTCCAATTGCAAAGAAACTTTGGTGATTTGTTGTGCACATACCTGTAATGGTTTCTATATGTAGTGCTGAGCTCTGGCGTTATAAAAAATTTCCTATACCATTCATTCGATTGCGCTGAAACAATAGGTGATTTGTTGTGCACACGCCCGCGAAGGATTCTATATACATATAGTGGTGAGCTCTGACGTCATGAGATTTGTAGAAATAATTACAATATTTCCTTCTCATCCCCATTCACCTTCAGCCACACAACATACCCCAATTGGGGATGCCATAGTCTCACTGACTCCAGACGGGAGCAGGTGGGACTTTTGTAAGGTATTCATATAAAAAAAGGAGTGGCGGACGTATGAATCCATCTCTCCCACAGCGGGGCAAGGCGATGAGTCGAGAGAGTCAAATAAATTTTGGGTAATTTGTACACGAGCTGCCAATAAGAAGGAACAGCCTCAGGAGCACACGTGCTTCAAGAATTATTCAGGGTCGTCTACCGCGATGGAATCCTTGTTCTACCGTTATTTCATACATGGAAGATGCTTCAGAGAGGAACTAGCGTCATTGATCCCTTCAGCACCGGTGCAAAGCCGGGAAACACGCCAAACGCGCGCCCAACATATATACACGGTCGAAATTTCTCAGATGAGAACGGGTCGCTTCTACCACTCATTCTTGAGTTCAACAGCTCAGCTGTGAAACGATTTGCCGGCCTCTGTGTTTCCTCCTTCATACAATATGGGGCTCTTAAAGACAATTTTTCACCGGGCCTCCTGTGCGAAGTTATATATAAAAATAAAAAAAAGATTCTACTATTATTGTTGAGAGGTTTAAAAATTCCGTACGACTGACACTGTTTAACACAAGTATTAAAGATAAAATTAATATCATTCTAAAATCCACAAGTCTTGGCAATTTTTGTAGGATATTATGCTGAATATTTGCATACCAAGTTTACATTTAGTTGATTTTATATCAATTTGTATTAAATTTTGTGATTTTTCGTTTATGTGCGTCATTCTACTTTTTGTTAATCTGAGCTAATATTTTGAAATATATTCTTTCTTGAGTACGAAAAAATTTGTCGAAATAAACTTTCAAAAACAAAACCACCTTTTGTCATTTCTATTGCACGTACTTAAAAATATTTGTCCCAACTTTATTTTATGATCTCCCTTTATTCACACCCATTATTTTCCGGTAATATTATAAATACAGTTATTACCATTTTATAAACCATACAATCTACGTCAAAACACCATTAGATTCAAAGTCTCATTGAGTAAAAAACGGAGACGTCAAAAAAGGTTCAGGGCGTAAAAGATGTTTCTATCTATCCATTCCATTGCTAATATGATTTTTTGTCTGTCTAGCTGTATCCATTATCTAGTAAACAAATTTAAATTTTATAGAGCAAGTGTATTTTTTATTTCGTACTTTATCAAAATGCTAAATGGTTTACCAATTTGGTGTCAATCTTACCCGAGTCTGCCCCATAGACGGCAAAAATTGTGGTTCGCTAGCGGGCTGTACAAGTACCAAAAATACCTAACTGCAGTGAAGCCGAGTTTTGATATCCCCCCCTTAACTTGCTTGCTTGATTACTTACTTGACTTACCAGTGATTCCTGGCATCATTTGGAGTACAAAATGTAAATGAAATTTTGGTCTCCGGCGACATTTATAATGATTTTTTTTCTACTAAAAACATTAAAAAAAACAGTAGGTATTGGACAGTAAGGGGCGTGGTAAGGTGTTCGTCGGTTACTCATCTGAGTGACCAGTGACGACACATGGAAGAATTGATTTTGAAGAATAATAAAAAATAATAACAAATGTGTACCTACTTACAATTTTTATTCCAAAAAATGTCAGAAATCTCTGGTTAGTAAGTCAAATGCGTCTCTTAACGCCCTTTCTATCTGTACAAATGTGCATTGTACCTGCTCTAAACGCAGGAGTTCCTAGTGAGGCACAGTAAGGCGCTCCGCTGTCGAGGCAACTGAAAACCAACTAAAACTGACTGTTTTCTCTGTCTTGATTGGTCAAAAAGCTTGTTTAACCATAGACGAAGAACAATCAGCTGACAGCTGGCAACTAGAAACGGCCGCCCATGGCAATCAGAAGTGCCAGTCGCGAGTCACCGCTTGCGTTACCATTGACAACGGGGTTTTGTGTGATTGTGACGTGTGCGGGCCAGCACATTTTCATACAAAGACAGTTGGCATTTGAGAGTTTTCAGTTGCTTCAGTGGGCGGAGGCGCTTAATAACCTGTGTAATTATAATAATTGATAATGATTAATGATGAATAAATAAATACTTTTAACAAATTGATAAAATAATTTTTAAATCGTACCTAACGAAATTAGTCGGAGCTTTGTGTAGGTATTTCATAAGATTTGTAGAAAATGAATTTAACAAGGTTAACTCTTCCGGGACTTTTTCGAGAAAAACTCGTCAGGCCGCTTTTGAAATTTCGAACGCGCGACGTAGCTTGAAATAAAACACTGCCACTTGTATTGCAGTTAATTCAAATCTCCCAGTGGAACACGGACTTCAAGCTACGTCATGAATTAATAACCAATCACCGCTCTACCCCCTCGATGAGCCATCATTGTTAAACGCATTTTCCACGATTGGGTATTTCGTTCATAGTTGGATGTATTCCATTTAAAAATAATATGCATCAATATTTTGCTTCCTCAAACGTTGCACCGCAGCAAAATAAGAGAGTGAGAGAGATGCAGAAAATCTCGAAAAAATACAGTGCCAAAAATAAAAGTTGTTGTACAAAAGATTGTTAATAATACGTTTTGAGAAGAGACAAATGTATTGGGTTCACTTTAGAATGATTGAAGGCGTTCATCGAAAACGAGTTCAACTAAATAAAATTAAACCGAACCTAACCTTTTTTGTGTATTTTATAAATCTGCTTTTGTAAATTTGCTTTCGATGAATTGATTTTCGACGGTTACCCTTTAGAATACATAGCAAGGTATTTTTCATGGGAAATTTAAGAGTAAAAATAGCAGGCTTGAGTACCAGGCAACCCTGTTAAGTCGGTAGATATGCAATGGCAGCTATAGCTACTAGCTCCACACTTTCAGTATATCCATTCCTCAGTGGGTTAAATTTAACGTATTACCGGTCTTAGAAGTCGCTACAGCCTACAGAATATACAGCGGGTAGATACATACCAACTCACTACCAACTCGCTATCAACACTGCCGCACACTGGGGCAGGCTACCTTTAAAAGTTGAAAAAACATTTTGTTATATTTAGAAAAACTTATTATTTTACAAGATATTTTCTTTATTTGTTACTTAAAATAGTTGAACTTCATGTTGTTAAATAGATGTCATAGACAAGGCACTCGACTAGCAATCCGAAGATCGCGGGTTCAAGTGCCGGCCTGGGCAAGAAAATTTTATTGTATTAAGTTTTTTTTTTCTTCTTTATTCATTAAATTGCAAAACTACACGTTTTGAGAATTTTACGACCACCACGCTAGGCCCATGCCCGTATTGTGGTGGTAAATTTATGCTACCACATTAACATATTATATCACGTATATTATTTTTAATGTGAAACATCTTTTGGCGCGCCTCGGGGGGTAAATCCAATTTTAGCATGGAAAGACGGGGCGACGCTCTTGCGAGGGACGACGCTTCATTCGGCCAGCCTCGTGACTCGTCGGTTCTTTCCGCCACCCAAAACTCTGAGGTATATTTACTTATGTTATCACTGAAATTGGCAATGGATCTATTCTAAATGATGATGAGTTTTTAATTTGTGATATATTTATTCGTGTAAATTTTAATAATAAAATAATTGTTGTATTATCACACATAAAAATACTTGTTTACTTTCACTTCCCCCAATAAAAATAAATTTCGGTGTTTCATGTCTCCAAGGCGCCCCATGACTATTATTTTTTCAAACATTTCATAAACAACAATATTTCTAGAGTGTTCAAAGTGCGTTGGAGAGAGAAGCAATAACTACGTTAGGACGGTTTATCTCTTTACTTTACACATATTTGCTTAAGTTTTTATTGTTCTTATTTTGTTGCCTTCTCCTATCGGAGTTTGGTTGTCATCGTGGCAGAATTCAACCTGCAGATTACATCGGCAAACAGTCCTAGATTAGTATATTTCGTGTTACTAAACGTATTCATGGGCTACTAAATGATTCGTTTGCTTCACTGTGCGCAGTCCAAACCACAAGCAGTCGACAGCAGACCGTTCGACTGCCCAGGTAGGTACAAGGTAAGGTAGAAGGTAGATTGCCTGCACAGTGCTCTGGGTCTGCTCCGATCACTGTGGCCAGTTCAGTTCCCAGTTGATACCACACCGCGCGGTACACTAAACCGATCGACACGCGTCGCTCCGGATCTGTCAAACCACATAATATATTATTTACAACAAAGTATTATACTTACAAGTGAACGTTAAAATGTCGAAAATGAATGTTACTTTCACGAGCGGTGCCCAGATGCCGGCTCTAGGCTTTGGAACGTGGCAGGTAACTAATAAACGACATTTTGCCGATATTTTGGTTAATCTAGTTTGAATACATATTATTCAATGCTGTACCTTGATTTATAATTTATAAAAGTTATTATTACTGCGTATTGATTGATACTTGGCGTTTTGTATTAATGTGTTTACTATAAACTTTGTGATTTAAACTGACTTAACGGTGTACTGAATGTTTACAGGTTTAATGAGAAAATGAAACGGTTTTATCCAATGTTACAATTTACTGTAAAAACGCTTTATGAAACACAAAATTTATTTTGTCATCCTGTAATACAAGGATTTCTAACTGGTCGACCCGTGTGATATCAACTTATAACCGTAGTGAATAATTCGTTTTGCTAACTAAATAACTACCTAACTAACTAACCATCGCGCCGTTTCCCCGCAGGGGTAGGCAGAGAGAACGGATCGCCAAACAACTCGGTCTTGGCTATATCTATTAATGAAATGGTAGACTTATTAGAAACCGATACAAATGAAAATTGGCAATAAGTAGTTCCCAGCCTAAAAAAGGTTGCAAATTTATTAGTTTAATATACCTAGCTAATTCTAAGTCTATGTCGATACTCGATACCGTAATAATCGATTACTTTATATATCATATAGATACTCGATACCGGAATAATCGATTTTGTTAAAAATAGAAACTGTATGAAAGTTTCTAGTGGAATATAATCATTTTTGGATAAGAAAAACTATATTTTAACTTTTGAAGGTTATTCCCATCAAGATAATATATCATTGGAAAAGAAGATATCAATAATAATAAAAAAAAATTAAATATGAAAATTAACAAGACACAGAAAAATAATAAATGATAATGGTCACAACTGGGACTCGAACCCAGATCCACGTCTTAGCGGGACGGCGCTCTACTAATTCAGCCATTGCGTCCGATTATAAAACCGTTGAAAAAATTATGTTTATTATTTTTCTGTGTCTTGTTCATTTTCATATTTTAATTTAGATTATTATTGTTATCTTCTTCTTCAATGATATATTGATGGGAATAACCTTCAAAAGTTAAAAAGAGCGTTTTTCTTTTTAAAAAAATGTACATTCAGTTAGACTTTTATAAAAAGTCAATAGCTGTTCCATATAAATAAAATTGGATATATTTATCCGAGACACTACCTAGGTAACAAATACGTACTTGAACCTTGTTTCGAATGAAAAGGTAGCTGCCGATAATATGGAAAAATAAAAACATTAGTCGAAGATAATATTGTTAATTCTGAATTTGAAATATGACTTTGACAATTACGGCAGTTTTATAATCGGACGCAATGGCTGACTTGGTAGAGCGCCGTCCCGGTAAGACGTGAAATCTGGGTTCGTGTCTCAGTTGCGACCATTATGTTTTATTATTTTTCTGTGTCTTGTTCATTTTCATATTTTAATTTAGATTATTATTGTTATCTTCTTCTTCAATGGACTATAATCACTTATGTAGTTTTTTAACAAGCGTTACATTATTCTTATTACTGGTCGATAATCCGTAAGTAATTACTGAATTAGAATGTACAGACGAAGCAATTAACGTCAATATCGTGATATGAAAACAACTATTTTAATATGCCTAATTAAAAATTAAACCACTCACTACTACTAACAACACAGCAAGGAATTAACTTTGTATCTATTTTTTATCTAATGTTTGCGGACAAGGCGAAGATAATAGATAAAATCTAGACTAGATTTCAAAATAAAAACATTATTACTCTAGAATTATTTTATAAAGATTAATTACAAACATTTTTGACAGCTACTGAGGGTGGATGATACTCTTAGTATCATCTGTAGTAAAAGTTGCTTAAAATGGCTTTAGCTTTGTTTAGCTGTGCAGAAACGGACGATACGTTTAATTCATTCCCCTATCTTGACAAAGGGATTGAAATCTTTATAACACAGGCGTCAGGTGAGAATGCTGCCCTTGATCTACCGGTATTTTAATGGAAGATGCTCCGAGGAACTAGCGTCATTGATTCTTTCGGCACCGATACGTAGTCGGGAAACGCGTACCCAACATTTGTACACGGTTGACATGAGAACTAGTCGTTTCTACGACTCGTTCTTTAGTTCATCAGTTAGGCTGTGAAACGATTTGTATTTTAATTTTATTAATTTACTGATTATATACAGATATATTTTTAAAATTATAAAAATCTATTGTGTTACAACTTTTTGTGGATAACGAACGCTCTTGTAGAAAAGGCGGAGAAACGTGAATATTAACTCATAAACGTTTTTGTAATAAAATTTTCAGACGTGAATATTAACTTATAGCAGAACAAAAGCTTAATAGCATAGCAAGAGAGCACAAAATATAAAATAGCAAATAAAGGCCATCATCCTCACAGCTCTTCCCAGTTCTTCCATCGAAATGCAGCATAAAAATTACAACGCATTTCGAAGGAAAATAAAATTTCATCCTAATGTGGATACTGAATGCGTTTTAAATTTGCCGTGCAAATTTCGGCCAGAGCTCTCCATTCAGAGCTTTCTTTGCTCCAGAAAATCACGCAAACAGATTCGCTGTTTCGAAAGTTTACACCTGATGTGATGCCATCTTTTGAATGCCATCTTTTGATGTCATCTTTTGCCACGAACCTTCCATTCCTAAATATTTAAATATCCTTATAATTATTAATAATACATTTCAATTAATCAAAAACATTTTACAACATCACCCAAATTACTAAACACATTATTTGTAGAAGCTTAATCTATACTGACTTGAAAGAAAATCTATGTCGTCATACAGGCCACAGACAGGACAATAAAATTAAAACTATCTTCTTCAATCTTCGCAAACCCGCTTTGTGGCGTTATTTTTAATTAAATGAAAACAAATAACTTTATGTGTACCACTTATACGGGTGTCCGGGGGTAAAGTGCAGTAACTTCGGGTGGTGATTTTACACGATGGTAGGAGTAAAAAATATTAACAACTTTTTCGAAATTTCAACTTTGTTTTTCCCATACAAAAAGACGTGACTATTAAAAATCCTTAGTGTAAAGCACAAACTTACCCGATAAATTTGCTGTGAGTCAGCCGGGCGCATTGTGGCGACGTTGGTTTTGATTGGCGAGTATGGTAACAGCGGAAAATACCTTAACAGTGCGGGCGGCACACGCCGTACTAATTTTATCTTTTTACCAAAAAAGTACCCCTAAAAGTTGGAATTTCGAAAAAAAGTTATTTTTCTTTTTTACTTACACTATTATGTAGAATCACCTCCCTAAGTTAATGTAATTTACCCCCGGACATCCTGTATAATCACAATTATCGACATGTTTCGAAACCAAAGGTTTCTTCGTCAGGATAATAAGAACATTTTTTTACGCACCAGACTTTTGGTCCGGTTTTAGTTTTCCCCGTAGGAAAAACTAAACCCTTTCACACACTTTTCCATATAAATTATCATCTAATAAATCCACGCTACGCAAGTGCATTATATAAATATAATTAATACAAAACAATACAAGAACAACATGTTAACCTACCAGACTATTAAATGGGAAAATAATTCACCGACTCCAGATATTTTCATATCAGAGGGTTCGGCTCGGTGGAATTCCTAATTTAACCCTCAATATAAATATTTAAAAAAATCTTTCGTAATCCTACATGTATTTAAAATGACAGATTTTTGCATTTTTATATACAAATTCTTTGACAAATCTAATATGCCTAAATTTTTAATGAGAGAGCTAGGTATAATGCCAGTAGCCTAAATAACAAATGGTAATATTTTTATAGTCTGAGAATGCCAAATTCTTTTAATTTCATTTCCTAAATCTGTATACTTTCTTATTTTTTCAGAAACTTATTATTAATTAAATTACATTATTATTAATGTTCTTATTATCTTGACGAAGAAACCTTTCGAAACTTGTCGATAATTGTGATTATATGAGTGGTGCACACAAAGTTATTTGTTTTTATTTAATTAAAATTATAATTTCAAGAAAGAAATCGAATTTAAAAAATGTTTGATTAATGTCACAAAAACCGAGGAAAAATTAAGTTTACTTCAGGCACATGAACGTTGTGTACAAGGCCACAACACACTTTTATTGATTTCGGTCTGTCTATTCAGTGACTATAAATCAATATATAATTTGGTCCTTTGTTCTCTAGGTAAAAACCTGAAATGTAAATGATCTAAAACCCCAATTACAATTACATCCTTTTTATTTGCGACAAAAAATTGAAACAACACGCAGAGTTAGTTGTTGGTTACTTTTCATGGTCGAATTTATGCACGTCCGCTTCAAGTTTCAAAAGGTAGAAGGCTTGATTCCTTTTCATATTATTACACAATCTCTTTTATAATAACACCAGTTGCTCCCGGGAAAAATCACGGGATGTAGATAGCTAGATTTGCCAAGATGATAAATGACAAAGTTTTTATAGATTGAAAAAATATTGCGCATTTTAAATGTAGAATAAAAAAAAATATCTAAAATAACCTAATTTATTTTTTTAACAACCTAAAATATTTAATAGAGATATGGGGAAACACATACATTACGTACTCAAACCACTTACAAAGAATACAGAACAATGTTATTAAAAAACTTTTCAATTATAACCCGGATACTCCCACATAAAAACTATACCAGGAATTGAACTTTCTGAAAATAAGAACTTTGTTCGAATATAACACTTGCATTTTAACCTACAAAATACAAAACGGACTTATACACACAAACACAACATTTATAAAAATTTCACAAATACACGAGCATACTAGACAACATAATAAATTGTACACAAATGCTGTTAAGACTGAAAGTGGCAAGAGAAGCATTGGCCACGAGGCTGTTCAAATATATTATAATCTCCTATTCATACATTTATTCATTGCCATAAGCATAAGAATAGAAAATAATTAAAATCCAGGAACCAATAAATAAAATTAATACTGTATTTACAGGTAATTATTTAAATTTAATTTCAGCAAAGCTGACAATTCAACTACTAAAACTTGAGGCAACTTGTCCCATTACTGGAACTGGAAATATCGAGACTTTTTATAGATTTTTCATAAAGTTCAAGAATGTCAAAACCTTGAGAGTTGTGTTTCGTGCGTCATTTCTCATAGGTTTTCCCGGATTTATTACTTATTATCATAAACTCAAAGGTAATTATGATTGTATAAATCCAAATAAAAATGTTTTATCAGCCAAATAAGAAGAAAATGGCGTCTTAAGTTATTATTCCTGTCTCCTGCGAATATTGTATAGATATTACATAAAATATTTTTATTTTATTTTATTTGGGAGACCAACAGTATACATTATTAATAAGGCAAAATTAATTAAGTTACATTGCCTAATTGTCAAGCTCTAACGTGGTGTTAAATAAGTAGGTAAATTGACGTGCTTTCAACGGTGATTATTTGATTATTAAATATTTAATAAATGCACGACTTTTAAAATTTGAAAAAAATAATTATTTTATTATTTATGTGTGTGCTCAGATGACAGAAAAAAATTCATAGTTAATTTTCAATCGCTTTCATTTTTCATAAAAATAAAATACACGTTCTTCAAGAAACAAATAAAAGACAGTAGCAAAAAAATCTTAGAAGAGCTATACATTTTGTGATTAATATGTACTACTAGCAGTTAAAAATTAACTCCGCAGGTTTTTACTGCTAGGCCCTGCAGGCGGCGGGCGACACGGCAGTAGCTTGGTAACAAACTTCACGTACGACATGGATTGCATAAGACGCGGCATAGACGTACTCGAAGTGGTGTTCTTAAATTTCAACCGTATAGTCGTTAGCGTATAAAATCAGATTATTTTCAAAAATGGAAAGATTTAACTTGCTGGCAAACAAAAACAACATCAAAAAAGTTTCGAAAATTGTGAAATGGGCGACATTCGGCAAAAAACCACAAAAATTTTAAGATTTTATTATTGACTTTTGGGTTGTTTTTCGTTAAATATACCGAAAAAAGGGGTAAAAACACCTTGTAGTTAACACATTTCATTGAAAAAACATTTATCCGATATTAATGAGAAAGAAGAAGACAAGTATTTCATTTCCCAAAAATGAAAAATAATAGATACATTTTAATAGTTATTTCGTTAATTTTAAAGTCGATTGTTCACCTGTCGGCCATTGTTTGATGTGTTTTAAGATTAGTTTTTTTCTTCTCTTATTTCACCCAAAACCCGTGATCCTAAAATAGGTTCGTAGGCACTTTGTTCAAAAAAGTAAACAAAGTTACACAAAAAACTATTATTTTCGGAAACTGAAATACTTCTCATTATTATTTATCTAAGGGGACATACATTAATTGGTGACCAGAATGTACAAAAAATGACTTGACTTTCATAATATTACTCGTGTATCAAAGTTTTCACTTATGACAAGCGGTTTGACGTTTTTCGGACTACACGCATTCGATTTCGCCATGTCATCCAGGTGTAGGGTTACCAGATGACAGGAGTTTTTCTGACATGTCCGGAATTTTAGTTGTCTGTCAGGGAAGCAGGGAAAATTGGAAATTGTCAGGAATTTTTAAAAATATAAGAAAAATAAGTATAATAGAATTTTGCGTGTAACGGAATTTACAGGATGACGAATTTCGTATTTCCTGACAGATTCGAGTAAAATGACAAAAAAACATGATTTTATAGGCGAAAAATGACCGATATAGGAAATATTTGGCTATGTCAGGGATAACATGGGTCACATTTGGGACCAGTTTTATTTCTGATATTTGTGAATGATGTCCTTACTATTTTCAATATGATATACATCATATCATCAGCAAACATTAAAAAAATATACAAAGCTATAATAACCATTAATGACTGTCAGATATTGTCAAATAACTTATTTAAACTTTTTGTTTGGTGTCAAGAGAACTGTCTACAACTAAATTTAAGCAAATGTCTAATTATGAGATTCCATATAATAAAAAATCCGTTTATTTATGAATACTCTATCAATGATGTAGTGCTAACAACCGTAACCGAGGTGAGTGATTTAGGTGTAAACTTTGATCAAAAACTTAATTTTATATACCATATTGAAATTACATCGAATAAAGCTTTGAAAATGTTGGGATTTGTAATAAGAATATGCAGCCAATTAAAAAATATTCAAACCTATAAAAAAATGTATATATCATTAGTTAGGAGTCAAATCGAGTACAACTCGATAGTGTGGTCACCGAGTTAGCTAGTCATTCACTCACATTAGAAAGAATCCAAAAAAAATTCTTAAGATTTATTAATTTCAGAATGGGCATAACAAGAGAATGTGTCAACTATGATTATCTACTATGTCAACTTAATTTATTAAAATTGTCCGAACGTAGAATAGTTAATGACTTAACGTGTTTGTATAAAATCGTAAATTCAATAATTGACAGCCCTGAACTATTTTACTTGATTTCTTTCCATATACCTCGCAAACCAACATCGAGGCAATATCTTCCGTTTTATTGTGAAAACTCCAACACGGAGTCACAATTGTGTACTCCAATTCGCCGAATTCAGAATTTGGGAAATGAATATAAGGACATTGCGGATATGTTTGACACATCACTTATTAAGTATAAACACCCCATGGTAAGATGTTTATCCGAAAAAAGATCAATAATATTTAATTGAATATACCACTAGTTCTCCTTGACTCAATCTACGAATCGTACTTATCCCATTCTGTTGTTTCTCTACCTTGCATGGTAGGGTATCCTGCTTCTATCAAACTCGTATTTGATTTTGTTTTTGATTATGTTGTTGATTTTGCTTTTGATTTTGACTTTGATTTTGTTTATGAATTTGTTTTGGATTTTGTTTTAGATTCAGTTTTATAATTTTATTTTTCGCTTTTGTGTGATAAAGGGTCAACTAATTTTGTGTGAATTGAATGAAATTTATGATTTAGATGTACTTTGTTAATTTTAAAAAAAACATGTAAAAGCCCAACAGGGCGTGAAATATAAATAAATAAATAAATTTTGTCAGGAAAACTCATTTTCGGATCTGGTAACCATACCCAGGTGTAATCGTCATTTATTTTCTTCCTATATTCTTAGCTATTTAAAACATTCTTGTAACGTCCGTATTGTATTCTGATTTATGTTTCCGAATGAAACCACAAACCGCAAACTCTTCTTCCAGTTCACAGTACGATCTGAGTTTTATAGATTTCTTTAAGTATTTACGTCTATAACCTGTTTCCCATATTGTGGTGAATGGACCCAAGTAAAATCAATGTTTTATATAAATAATATTATGTTTACATATGATTACGGCAGACATATCGAATCATATGAGTCTCTTGCATGCTTTTTTATTTGACCCAGAAGACATAACATTAAATAGATACCTATAGCGAATAGCGCCGACATCTCAGTATCGTTTTCAAGGATTTTTCAACTTTCCAGATTCGACACGTGTCCATGAGATGATATTATCTCAGAGACTAAACCATCAAAGTGAACCAAGTGTTGTTTTCAAGACAAGTGGTTATGGTATGGCTAGGAGAAAAAAAATAACTGAAAAAGACGAGTAATTTAAACGAGAAAATAGAGTCAGTTGAAGAAAAGAAGAAATAATAGTATTTCTTCACCGAAATCTTCCACCGAATTACATATTTTAAAATATGGTCGGATACATTTTCACCACAAAAAGGTTCTTCCCGCAAAAAACCCAAATCTTGAAAAATCTAAAAAATTACCGGCAATTTGGGGAATTTCCCGCGAATTGCCAACCCTGTTAGTGACGGACAGCATATTATTCTGATGTTGACATGTGAAAATTGGACATCGTAAAGTGCTCGCTTTTTATAAGCTGACTACGGCCATTAATGAATAATTAATGCAAGACGGAGGCCGCATTAGACCCCCCTTCCAAATTGAATAATTAATTGCTTTAAACCTTTTGGACACAGAATTATATAGATAGGTAGATTATAGAAATACACCAAAGGGAGGTTCAAACCTCACCCCCCCCCTTCCCCCCCGAAACCGTGAGAGTATTGCGTAGGAAAAAAAGAGAATAGTATCCGTAGATTACATTCCTGGAAAATACAACAAAAAATATTTGCACCAACTCTTTTATCACGGTAATGTAAATAATACATTGTGTTAATTAGAGGAGCCAAAAAACTTACCTACTAACAAATTTTCCAATCCATTCTCCCCAAATGGTACCAAAATGGTGTCAATTTTTTTTTGCCTATAAAACTAGTATTTTTATTATTTTAATTAACATCTGATTAGGTTCAATTGAAAACAAAATAAAAATAACACTTCTTAGGTTAAACTTAATTAAGCACTACCCACAAAAACTAATGGAAACTGAAAGAAACTTTTCTGATTCCAAAAAGCAAAGAGATATCATGTATCTTTTCTCGGAAGGTTTTTTCAGTATGGATGAGTGTTTCAGGCTGATAATTATGGCTTAAAAATAATTGTTACCCTTTGTGCTATAAAACTCTTGTCTTAAACATTAGTTTATCAATTTAAGAAAAAAAAAAAGTTATTCTAATTCAACATTTTATTTTCGTCTTCTCACGTAAGTTAATTCGAAATGTCTGTAAATTTTAGTGTTTCTGTGTTATTTGGATTCATTTGTCATTATTACCCGAGAATAACTTTGTGTGAGTAATCATTATGTCCAGGTGCGAACTTTTCCATCCTTTTTTCATAGCATAATTATTTGTGTAACAATTATTATTAATTTGGAAAAAAAAATCTATTTTGAAAACATAAAAATAAACAAAAACAAAAAATAGCGCAATTTAAATATAGATAACGCACGTTTTTATAACCTACCTACATAATGATTTTATTCACATGTTTATCATCAATAATAATTTGACGGCCTGTGTGATCGATGGGTAAGACTCTCGACTCTCAATTCGAAGGTTGCGGGGTCGAACCCGGCGTGCGCAAATAAATTTTATTTGATTAATTTGTGTTATTTCACAATAAATTAAATAAAACAATATAAAGTGTATTTGCGGCACTTTCTAGAGTAGAAGATACCTACCCTCAGTATCGCCCCGGTGTAAGACCACCATTTAGAATTGAAACTTATCTTGAATTGGCCTTAGCCGTGTTTGGTGACCAGATGTGAATAGCCAGGTACTTCCCCACCTTCCTCCTCTCAATCTCATTCCCCTCCCCACTAGCTTGAGCCTCACCTATTCACATAAAAAAACCGCAAAATAATCTCATAAAATATTATCACAACTTAAAAAAAGAAACCGCAAACCATTTTTTACTACCCAACACTAAAAAAGTTTATAAAAAGATGTTTGAAAAATCTGTTAATGAAACTAGTCAGACAGAACTGACCATAATAATATGAATAAAATAATGTGACGAAATAAGAATGGCTATGTACAAATAGAATAATGATCATTAAAACACTTTTTGCATCCGTCGGAATCAGTTACAAAGATAATATTTAATTAAAAAATACTTACTTATAAACAATGATGCAACATAGAAAAGCGTTGCAGTGTTTGTCGGTTCGTTTGTTACCATTAAATAGATCAGTAATCACCAACTTTTTTGAGAAAAGAGCCGGAATGATGTTTTTGAAAACCTGGGGGGCCGGATGAACAATTAAGTCTTATTCCAATAAGAATATTCATTTTATAAGCTTATTTTACAATACAAACATATTTATTATAATGTAGGAATATCTAATTTCTATTTACAGCTAATTAAAAAAAAGTAACAATAAATGCCTTACAATTATTGAATTTTTTTAAATGTCTAGTTTTACAATTTTACTTATTCTACGGATGTTATTTTATCTATTGAGTTAAAAATAAAATAATTTAGAGAAATGCTTTCGTTTAATCTGTATGTACACATACAAATTAAACTACTTAAGGGGGCATACATTAATTACGTGAGCAAAAAATGAGGGGGATCCAGTAAAATCTCACCAAATCTCATTATACCGAAGGGGCGGGGGGGTTCCTTAAAAATCTCACGTCAACTTTAAAAGAGTATATAATTATTATGGAGATAATAAATTGTTTCACTTCTTTTGAAGTGTCCCATTTTGCCCGTTGAAAAAAATGGCTACTATAAAACACATTTATTTCGAGAGTAAGAAAAAAATTTCACGTGAGGGCGGGGAAAAAAGCGGGTGGGGGGGGGGGGGGGGGGGCACTAAATCTCCCTCAATGTCACCAGGGGGGGGGGGTCTAAATTTTTTCAAAAACTGCTCACGTAATTAATGCTTGTCCCCTAAGTATTAAAAGGGAAGAAAGTAGACATAAAGTTATTACAAGAATTGAACTTATTTCATTCTCGGGAAACACCGAAAACTCTGGTTATCTCAAATACCCAACTTTTTTACTTTGGGTCCACTACCTAATCAAATTCCGATTAATGAATTGAAATATAACTGCCTTGAAATTTACAACCAAATAATAAAGTTAATAAATCCTACATAAATTATTTATACGTAGAAATCGGTAATTTTTGGAAGGCCGGATGAAAATCTGTGGTGGGCCGGATCCGGCCCGCGGGCCGTTTGTTGGTGATCAATGATAATAGATAATAAAAATATTATATGTACTATCGTGCTAATTGCAATGTAATAAATACAGGTACAGGGTACCGGATTCATTCTAACTTACCTATTAATTATTTTTAAACGCCGTGCAGGCTTTTATATAGGTAGGTACTATTACATAACATAAAAGTTCACCTTCCTCTTTAGCGTCTCTTTTCCTTCTCCGCTCACTGTTAAAACTTTCAATAAACAATACATATCTACTTATTGTAATTTAGGAAAATATATCGTTGATTATTCTTCATTAATTCATTATCTACTGTTTTTTCCATATCATTGTTTGTCTGAAGCAGCAAAAAATCTCAAACATTGATCTTTGGCCCAAGAAATTTGCACAGTTTTGTTTGTGTGGAGTTCCTAAGTAAAATCAACCACTAACATCATTTCTGTCATGAGTTATACAGCTTTGAAAAACAGGGGGAAATCGTAAATTTTCCATTTACCTGATGATATATTATTTAATTTATTTATTTATATTGGGTTTTTACAGATGTTCGTGAGAACAATCCGGTTACAAAAACCCAGTTATTGTACAAATAGGGACATACAATAACAAAAAAACGTAAAATTACATACATTTAAATACAGATACATACAATTTGAAAAACAGAAACATCACAAATAAAAATACAAAATTATATACAAGCTCACTCAAGTAATATGTGATTACAATGAGAGGCAAGATACATATGAAACACGAGAGGCATGCATACAGAGACAAATGACACAATTTAATTAGTTAACCGCTTGGGCACATAAGCTTGTTTTCACGATAATTTAACGTAGGTAGATATAGGAATGACGTATGCCCCGGACCTGAGTTACATATTTTTTAACAGCGACAGAACTTTAAGCCTAACTGGGCTTTTACATAGATTATACAAACAGAATATACCTACCTAATCGAGCTATGAATATTTTTTAATATAATTTTTATACATATTTTTTAACAGCGACAGAACTTTTTTTCTGAATCTGTACAAATTATCGACCAAAAAATATCATATTAAGCACACTCTATCTTGTTATATTGTCGACACATCTGGGCCAGAGGGCTAAAGTAGGCTATATTATTTTTAAATGTTAAAAAAAAATAATTACTTGAGTTTAAGCCTAACTGGGCTTTTACATAGATTATACAAACAGAATATACCTACCTAATCGAGCTATGAAAATTATACACAAAGTTTAAAAAACATGAGGTAATGTAAAATTGAACTAAATATTATTAAAACATATAACAGTAATATAAAATAAAACAGAAACTATAAGACAAACAACTAAAACTACATTACCCACTTCCCACAATAAGCACTATAATTTGCAGAATTCAGCAAAGTGCTGGTATAGATTACCTTTAATTCTATAAATGGATTCAGTAAACATATCAATAACTGGTTGCCCAGATCATTAGTGAGTATGTCAGATAGTTGGTTGTTTCAGAAAAATGATAGGGATATGAAAGGACAATTTTGTATTTCTCCTCTGAAGCAGCACCGGACAGGCGCACACGGTGGCGAAGTTTGTTGGCCCCCGATCAACATATTCCAGAAATGATTTTTATTTCTATAAAATTTTCAATTAACCACTGACATTAGAAATTTTACTGAAAATATCATCTGGAACATAATTACTCTGTAATTAGTCGTAGAACAGAGATGTGACATTGAAGTAGATACACGGAGAAAAATGTTATTCTAAAATACGATCATTTTATTCGTAAAAACAGTTAAAAACGGGACTGAAGTTCTTATGAACAAATTAACAGGGTTTCAATGTTTATTGGCGGGAACATGTAAGAATAATTTGTTGGTATACGTAATTTCGTACATATACCAACAAATTATTACTTATTACATTTTCCCGCCAATAAACATTGTTAATTTGTTCGTAAGAACTTCAGTCCCGTTTTTAACCGTTTATACAAATAAAATGATCGTATTTTAGAATATTTTTTTTTCCGTGTATATTCAATTATTTACAATATCTAGCTCACATGCAAGACATGTGTTATTTTTTTTAACTGTTTCAAAGCATCAACAACATTTCAATTAATAAGAATTAACAAAAATAAAGTAGCATTTCATATTTACACTTTAAAATAATGAACCACCAAATGGTTTAACACCGAGAGCGGCGTCATGCCAAATCATCAAAATCCGCCACTGCGCGGCGCGGCGTTACGATTTGTCCTGGCACCAGTGAAACCCTGTTTTAAAATCTTCAATAAAAAAAAAATATATGTAGGTAGGTACTTACGTAAGATAATTTAACAAATTATTATATTTTATGCAAAAATAATGCGAAAAAGAATTTAAAAAAAAACTATATAGTTTTTCAGATCTGATCTAAAAAACCAATTTAAAGTGCGTTTAGATTCTGAACGTTGTTCACCAGGAAGGCCAGTGAGTATCTACAAATACCTACATTTGGAAAGCGGTGAAAATATACTATGTAGGAATATGAAAATTATACATGAAATCACTCATACAAAATTAATTTATTGGTTTCGCATTCTGACTTCCTGACCTCTGGGTCCTAAGTCCTAACCCTACGAACTTACTGACGTCTTACAGCCTTACTAAAAAAAAAACACTCCGCGGCCGTTAAACGGTGTTTCTGTTGCACGTTGTGTAAAGTCTGTACATATTTTAAAACAAAACGTTACTAATAACAAATCGAAAATAATCGAACAATATCGAACAAATATATGAATTTTTCGGTTGGTCACCCTGAAAATTAGTCCATTTGCGCATGTGCAGTCCGCCATATTCTTTCCTAACGCGGGCGGCAAATTACAGTTTGACATATGAGGTTTCACGTGCAATTTGTACAATATTTTTACGGATAATTTCTAACCCAATCACCAATTCACTATAATAATATTATTCAACATAATTACTATTATTTGTGTTATTTTTGTCAGTTTTGGTCCGTTAATAACGTCATGTTCGTAATTTAATTCTGTGAACATAAAAAATATAGGTTATTAATTATAAAATTTTGTTTTTCCGATTGAGTTTAATAAAACTTCCATAAAAGTAATGTTATTTAATAACAAAAATGTATGGTGCGTGTGTAAATAAAAACAAATTATAGGAATCAAGGTCTAAGTTTTACAAAAATAACTTCAAAATGTCAGATATTTTCCGTTATTCTTGGGGAATTATTAATTTATTTTTTTATAATTTTTAATTGTATGAACGAGATAAAAAGTGAAGTGATAGTTTTATTGCAAATTCATTAAATAACAGGACTGTGTTTTTTTAATTTCAAATATTCAAAAAATTTTCGACGTTTTAGTAGAAAATGTTTGGTGTAATTTTTTTTTTCAATTTTTTTCACGTTTGAAGTTTAAAATACTGCAATTTGTAAACACTAAAGTATATTTTAAAATACAAAAATCTAAAAGGTAATTTTATCTAGTTTCTAAAATGGTATTTGGTTTTACGACATTTTGAAAAATAAAAAATATATAGGACATTTAAAAATTTGAAAAATACAAATAAAACAGATATGTACAACAGTTAAACTACCCTCTTTGGCCGTGTAAGCGATGTACATATCTTTCCATGAACAATTTTTTGTCAGTTTTTAATTAGTAAGGTTTTTTCATGCACGGTCGTTTAACAATTGTTAAATTTTTTTAGTAAGGCTGTTAATATTTTAACTGTGTTTATTCGCAATCTGTAATATATTGGTGTACAACTGTTTTATGGAATCTGTGAAAAAAAAAACTATACGATAGGTAGTTGAAAACGCTGCCCCCACTGACTCATGTAAAGTGAGATAACTGGTCATAAAATCGCCCTTGATGTGATTAATTCCGCTATCAGGCATGCAAATAGGCCAAAGCGCAACACAGCGCAAGAGAAGGACTGTTTATCAGAATAATTAATTATTTAGCAATGAAACTAATGAAACACAACTAAAACATTTGAGAGATAGATAATTCAGTAAAACTGAATAACTACTCGTAGATTGCAGTTATAGGAACTAGCAAGAACTAACATTGTTAATATTCATTGGTAAGGTTATTATTTATTATCAACGGTATCGGTGATTAGCCGATCGGCCTGCAATGCCAATTTGATAATTGCCATTGAATAAAAAGGACTATCAAGCCTTTTGACATCCTACATTATCAAAAGAATTCATATCCTGCGCTTTCGTAGATGGCGCGCGTATAGTATTTTATACAAGTTATGCATTGAAATATTAAGAAAAATGTATTGTTCGCATTGTCAATTTAAAAAGTCTAATCTTTCAAGAAAGGCTAACAAATACAATATTTCATCGGTGATTCAATCCAAGTTTTTTCATTGACAAAACTATTTGTTAATATTCATATTGCTTGTGTACTCTCGCGAACAATAAAATTCTTTATATTCAAAGCATAACTTGTAAAAAGCGTTTATAAGTAAAAACACTATACGCGCGCCATCTACGAAGGCGTAGAATATGAATTCTTTTGATATTCACCTTAAAACATTTTTTACGACGCTTCGACAGTTTGTAGGCATTGTTAAAAAACAAACAGAAATTCTTAATATAATCCAACCACTTTTGCACAACGATTTCACATGACTTTAGATAGTTTAATTGTTGAGTTAGATCTAGGTACACAAATAATGTTATTTTAGAGTATTTGAGGCAGGTTTCTAACTTAGGTCGTGTTGTAGCAATTAGTCCACTTCAGTATATAACATAAAATAAGCCAGATGTGATTTGAGATTTTTGAGATGTGATTTCAGTCAAAAGTATAATCTTGATTTATTTTTGAGGTATTATGCCGTATTGCGCTTTGCGCTACCTCCTTCTTTAGCCAACGTTGTCCTAAATACAACCTTTATATATCACTCAGATTTCAGTTCAACAGTTCTTCCCATCTAAGCGCATGTTTTGGTTTCAATAATAATATTATTTTAGAGATAGTTTTGTGAAAATCATCTAAAGGGTAGGTAATTATTGCACATACCTTCTCCTAGATGTGTGCGGATATATATATATATATATAGAGCATTGGATACAAAAATAAGTTATAAAAGATTTTTTAATACAAACTTTAATTATTAAAAGTATTTAGTTAGTTCTTACAAATTTTTACATAACAAACAAGTACCTTCCTACTATATAAAAATGTACTTAATAAATTAGTCTGAAAAGATATCCTTACTATTACGAAGGGCGTCGTGCAAGTGTTTCAGATCAGCGAAAGAGTTGGGATTTGTAGAGGATTTGGAGTGAACCAGAGCGGCTTGCCAACCGGCAGCCAGGGCCCCGCGGTAGTCTAGCTCCTCGTTGTCTCCAACATGAAGAGCGGAAGACGGTTCTATCTCGCTCACTTTGGACTCCTTCAAGGCTTTCTCAAATATCTCCTTAGCTGGCTTGGGGAACCCAGCCTCGTAAGATATCACCACAAAATCAAAATATTTGCGCAATCCAACATTAGCTAAAACTTGGTGTAATCTAGGATCGTAGTTTGAAATGACGCCTAAAGTTACTCCGTGCTCTTTCAAAAACATCAAAATGTCTACACTTCCATCGTTCACAAGCCAGTATTCTTTAGTTTTATAAGACTCTATAAGATGTGTTGTTATCTTTTCCAGTGTTTTAGGATCTTCGACATGCGTAGCTAAAGTGTTGTGAACGACTTTTCTCCACCATTCGTCCCAGTTCATGTTGGATTTCTTGCCGAAGTTGGGGTGTTGAGAATTCATAGCTTTGTAGTTGTTTACGAATTTTCGCGCCATTGCTTCCCCGTCCAGCCGCACTCCACAGTCCGCTGCAACTTCAGTGTATTGTTGTCCCGGCGTCACTCGAAAACGCAGCAGTGTATTGGTTACGTCAAATGTCACGAGGCGAATTGTTTTGTGGAACATTCTGATCGATTTTTACACCTATGTATACTATTTACATATATAAAGAATACCAATGAGAAAATACAAAAAATAAATACTCTCAAAAACCGACTGACCTCCACCTCATACTTCACTTTGACAGAAAAGTAAGCGCTACCAACCCCAGCTAAAAATATCAATTGGCGCTGTTAGCGTTGATTTTAGGAACTAATAATCATTTTATTATCTACGTAGGTACTAGGTACTATTTATTATTTCATGATAGTTAATACCTGCAATATCTTTCAGTAGGTACTGTGGGAATGTGCAATTAGATTCTAAATAGATTATAACTGGATTACATAAAATTGGTAAAATAAATATAGGTATACTGACACTGTTATCGGATTCAAATAAAAGTGGAGTGGTGCTTTCTTTCTCTTGACCTGACTTTATAGCAACCCGTGTATTCCCTGTCTTAGGGTCGCTATTTCAGTATACCTACTCAGAATGTATCAGTCGGCTTATCTTGTCAGGGTTTTCATCAGAGAGCAACTTGACGAACGTACATAAATATCTCTCATAACGAGCAAAAATCAACCGAAATATTAGCTTCTAATGATTTTATAATAAACGCATATTTGCTATTACTTTACTTTTATTGCTTGGTAAATTGTTGAACACATTTACGCGAGAATGTCTATCATGCCTCGTACGGATTTTTTGCGGAAGGTCCGACCTTGTAATGTTAGAATCGTTTCACGGTTCGATTGTCCGTCGGAGCAGACCCTAACCACAATGTGGTCAGCGGTGCCACTTGTTACATCCAATGAAGAGATAATCCAATAGAAGTGCGTTGTGTGTCCGAAGTAAACACAATTTTTACTCACTTCTGTTGAAATTGATAAAATATCTTCAAATAATCAATCGTCGGCAAGAGGAACGGCTCCGCGGTCTTTTTCATACAAAACTTAATCTTAACAAAACTAAATTTAAATTACAAATGACCGATTTACGTTGGAAAAAAAATTGTCGTAGGCAAATTAAAATTTCGACCCGATAAACACCGTATGATTTAAAATTTTATATTTCATTGTTGTAATATCTACAGTAGGTTGGGCAAGATTATTTTTCCAATAATTAGATACTTATTAATTCGCAAAAAAATGTCAAAAATTAAATCATGAAAAAATCTGTTTCTTCAATAACCTATATTTTATAATTTAGGATACAAATAAATAAAAAAAGCTCACATCTGTATACTAGATATTTGCTATGCCCTTTGATTTAAAAATAAAAACTGCTTGGTAGAGTACTTTCGCCTCAAATTCAAAATTAAGTTTTTCATGAAAAAGGCCGCGCAGCCGTTCCTCCGAAGGGTCGAAAGGATTTATGTAACATGCGACATCGGTGTCTTTTATGTCAGTATAGGTCATTATTTCTTGGAATAATGTTCAGTGGGAGAGCATTGACGAATAACGACAGGTGTGACATGTGCCGGGCAATTCGAAAATTCGCAAAACAATTCGAAGGTTGACTAAATGCAAAGTTTTTGAAAAGTCCACTACATGGACACACTTTCACTTGCCTTGTCACGCCAAGATTTATGGCATTAAAAATTTGAGACACTGTTATAGCTACATGTGGTTATATTGCACATTGCACTCCTTTAAATCAATACTGACATCCGGCGTGGTCGAGTGGCAAGACTCCCGACTCCCAATCCGAAGGTCGCGGGTTAGAACCCGGCGTGCGCAAATAAATTTTATGTGATTGATTTATGTTATTTCACAATTAATTAATTAATTAAAAACAATATATAGTATATTGCGGCCCGTTCCAGAGTGGAAGGTACTCTCAGTATCGCCCTCTCAGGGCGTTTAATAAATAAATAAATAAATATTCTAATAAATAAAAAAAAAAAAACCACAATTCAGAATTGAAAAGTAGCTTGAAATGGATTTAGCCGTGTTTGGTGACCACCTTCTTCTCCCCATCTCCTTCCCTTCTCCACTACTTTCTGCCTCACAACATACCCCAATTGGGGATGCCATAGTCTCACTGGATCCAGACGGGAGCAGTTGGGACATGGGAAAAATAAATAAAAAATACATTATGGGGTCTAACAAATAATAATAATTATAATAGAAGGTGTAAAAAAAAATAGGGCGTTGCATTCGCTTAAATTGCTTTTATTGTGCACTTCTCGCCCCAGTAACTATATAATATCTAATGACTTGATACAAACTTGGGTACCGCCGCCCCGGGGACCATTAAAACCAACGCCCGCGTCATAGGTCACCCCAGGTGATAATCAGGCTGCATTTGATGACTTAGCAGGGTTGCCCGGCATCAAAGGGTTAGGTTTATCTAGGTCTTGGCGGCGGATGCGATTGCCTACCCAATTCACAGCGTAGCGGGCCGGATCGAGAAAGACTGGTTGAGGTAGACCTTTTCACCTCTGTAGCCGGACTCTCTTGACCCATCGCCTTGAACCGCAGTGGAAGGATTGGATTAATAAGTCCTGGATACACTGACCCCCAGATTGCGACCCATCCCTCATACCTTTTTTTCCTTTAGAACTTCCTCTCCTTCCTTTCCTTAATATGACATAGGCCGCGAGGAAAAAATCTGTTTTTTTAAAACCAAAAAAGTGCTCTTTACGAATAGGTAATTACAGGTTAATAATTACAAATAGGACTTTTGCATGTATTTGTGCCCATCGATATAGCGACGTTAATCAATTTTGTTAAAATTTAAACTCGAGATTCAATTTGACGATGTCATTTACATGTTTTTTTTGTACCATTCTTCTGCCTCGCTACACTGCCTACTACACAAGCAAGGGTCCCTTTTAAATAATTTAAGTCCGTCACTCCTGGACCATGGATACACTGACCCCCAGATTTTCGTATCATTCTTCTGCCTCACTACACTGCCTACTACACAAGCAAGGGTCTCTTTTAAATAATTTAGGTTCTTATCGGTAATAATGATTTTTTCAAAATATTTCTAAGATCAAAAATTATAATATTTTTATAGTTTTTTGGAAAGTATTTTGACAGAAATAATCAACTAAAGATGATTATGTTTGTCAAAGATAGTTATTCTAGCTTTAGAGGGTAAAAAATGTATCAATAATTATTTTTATTACAGTTTCGTTATTATATTTATTATAGTACAATAATATTTTTCATAGTTTTGAAAAATATATAACTGAATACCCGATACACACATACCACCACGATTTTTTTTTTTAAATACCTACAAAAAAATGCAGCATCAATAATATTAGCCCGGTGTGTTTTTATTTATCAATTAGGTAAAACTCGTATTACTCGGATTCCGCTCTAAAAACGGGTTTTGCTTGCAAAGTTTTTGGTGGTGATTTGAGATAAATGGGTAGCTGGGCCCCTAGTATACTCGATCGATAAGGCGTGACAGGATAAATTTCGGTTCTACCGACAGTTCACAATGACTAAGTGCCCTTAATATATTCAATATCAACTGTTGTTTGTACGTTAGCGATCTGCAGTTGTCCTAGGGAACGATGAGAAGTTACCAAAATTTATCGATACAATCCTTAACGATAACGATCGATATGATAACTATCGGTAACTTCTCATCGTTCCCTAGCGTGACAGTTCACAATGACTAAGTGTTGCAAAGTTTTTGGTGGTGATTTGAGATAAATAGGTAGCTGGGCCCCTAGTATACTCGATCGATAAGACGTGACAGGATAAATTTCGGTTCTACCGACAGTTCACAATGACTAAGTGTCCTTAATATATTCGATATCAACTGTTGTTTGTACGTTAGCGAGCTGCAGTTGTCCTAGGGAACGATGAGAAGTTACCAAAATTTATCGACACAATCCTTAATGATAACGATCGATATGATAACTATCGGTAACTTCTCATCGTTCCCTAGCGTGACAGTTCACAATGACTAAGTGTCCTAAACATATATTAGACATCAACTGTTGTCATAGGGAACGATGAGAAGTTACCGAAATTTATCGATACAATCCTTAGCGATCGAGTGTGCTAGTGGGCCTGGGTCTCTATTCCTGACTCAGGGCCACTCGCAAGCGCACGAGAAAGTACGTACATCGATCGTCGTGCGTATTCCTGAGTTTCATACTTACACGCAAAACGTCAAAAGTCAATCGAGCCCGGCAACGACTGGTAAAACCAGTCGTTGCAACTCGCGGACAGTAGAGCTGTCAAACAGACACGCGCGCTTTTTAAAGGACGGCGAGTTTTTGAGTCAGTGTTGTGACAAATTTTATATAATGGCGAATTTACCGGCGATTTTTGCTGCAGTACAAAATGTGGAGCAAGCTGAGCAAGTTGCTTTGAGACCGACAAGAAGTTTTCGCCAGAGGGTTGATTCGTTCGCTGAGATAACAGACGAAAACTTCATCCGAAATTTTAGGCTAAGCAAAAGTTTAGTACGTCGGCTGATAATCCTCTTATCTCCGTACATAACGCCCCCACCCCGTTCTTCAGCTCTGGATGTTGAAACTAAAGTGATTATAAAAATTATTTTAAAAACCGTTGATAGTTTTCACATGTAAACTTCTAATTAATCGGTTGCAATGTCGTTTTGCAGGTATTAGCTTTTTTGTCACGGGTAGTTACCAGTTACCAGTGGGGTGCAATTTAAATTTCCCCCAAATATCCAGGCACTAAACCAGATAAGGACTAAGTAAGTTTTTATTAGAGGAACATTATGATTACTTTATTTATTTATTTTGACGTTTGCACTATCAATAATATTTGTTTATTTTTGATTTTACAATAAATACAGGTTCCCTGGGATAATAGGATGCATCGACTGCACCCACGTTGCCATATTCCCTCCAAAAACAAGAGATCCAGACACTCCAGAGTACATTTATGTGAATAGGAAGTCGTACCACTCCATAAATGTACAATTAATTTGTGACTCAGATCTCCGAATCTTGCATGTGGATGCACGTTTCCCAGGGAGCACTCACGATGCCTTCATCTGGAAGGCAGGTTCTGTGGAACCCGTGCTGAAGCAGCTGTATACTAGTGGTCAGTCCGGATATTATCTTTTGGGGGACTCTGGGTACCCTTTGAGACCTTGGTTAATGACTCAAGTCGATAGGGCTGTACCTGGATCTCCTGAAGATAGGTTTAACACAAAACTAAGGTCAATCAGGTCAACTGTTGAGAGATGTAACGGTGTCTTAAAAATGAGATTTCGTTGCCTTTGTAAACACAGAGTTCTGCATTATGCTCCTGAAAAGGCATCCAAAATTATCAATGCATGCATAGTGCTTCACAATATGTGTGTAGAAGATAAATTTGATCTTCCAGAATACCTGATTGATCATAATCTAGATTTAGGACTGATTGCTGGTGAAGCGGCTGCTGACCATGGGCCTGTTAACAGAATTAACCGAGATTTAGTAGCCGGTAGGGCCGTTCAAAATAGGATAGTGCAAAATCATTTTGGTTAAAAGTTGTAGTGAACCAACCCCTGGCCTTGCTAACTTCTATGGGTCTCGGGACCTCCTGTAATGTACCTGTGGGGCTACCCGGAACCCGTTGTACTGATCCGTAGTCGTCTATCCTTGGTTTTTCTATTCTTTCCCTTTAACATTAGCTGTCGGGATCTACTGGCTACGCTACCCTTATCTTTTGGCCTTCGATCAATATACCCTTGCATCTAGCTACACCTAACTTTTCCTTAAACCCCTGCGATTTTCTCACAGTAAATAAGATTTAAGATTTTATTGCACATTATTCCTATTCACCACGTTGTGTGATTTTTTGATTCGGTAATTACATTTGAATGTGTAAATTAATACGCATACACATGTAGAGGAAATAATGTAGTGTGTGGTAACCTCAGATTCTTTAGAGGAAAGTGTGGAAGGAATCCGTTTGATGAACTAACCCCGTTTTTAGATTGTTTTGTTTTATTTTAAAGCCTATCCGTATTACTCGCCTTTTCTCAACTTGGACAAGTATGTCATTGACGCTAATTCTACCGTAAATTGTCACCCGGTTTATAAAATTCAAAGTCATAGTTTTCTTACCTGATTTTTCCCTTCCTATAGGTATATATTGGGTTATTTTAACATAACCTGGAAAGAGTGAATTTTGACATGCATGCTAGGTTCCTTGCGAAGTTCTCAATGTCGTCGTACTGCACCTAAATGGTCAAGTTATTATTGTTATTAGTATACACTACATGTACTGGGGAAGAGGAAGGTGGGGAGGGGTGATAGGTGGATTTTTGGGGAATATTGTTTCCTGAATAAGTCGGCTCCTCCTCTAACCAAATAGATACTGGTGACCAACATTCCAGACAAAGACTCAATCATTACGTTTGCTAGGATGGTCCTTAAGTCCTGATTTTGTTCTCTTGGATGAACTTCATTGCTACGAAAGGGTCCCTTCACGCCAGATGAAAGAGCGCAGAGTCCTCATGTTACTTCCAGTATTACCCCGACTTCCTTTCCTCCAGATTTGATTTTAACTCGACTGATTCTAGAAGGGGTATGTCCATTTCTTCCCTTATCATGACTCTACTCGCGTTGAGTGCGTACGGAGCCGTTTGAGATGATCCTTTCGTCTCCTTCGTAGGATAATCATTGGCTTGCGTTCCTCGCCTCTGAGAGCTGACATAACTTCTACCTCGTAAAAACTATGTTTGCTTTCAGGTCGACATCGATGACAAATACGCAAATGGTCGATTGTTTGAATGCCGCGCCAGCGTGTCAAGTCAATACAAACTACACCTTCCTCCTCACGTGCAATTCGTATCTTTGACACCGTCGAAGGAATCAAAATCACTCCTCAAAAAAACAGTTGTGGGCTGTTTAATTCAGAAAATGTTTACGTACCTCACCGAGGAAGTGTAATTTCGCAGGGCAAATATGGATTGGTGGACTGTCTGATCTTGTTGTTTGCAGTGGTTTTTTATTGAAGGTACTGACCCCTCGTGTAAGGAATTAGGTAAGGTTACCCATCTGTTCAGAAAGGTATGAAATGGGAAAAAGGGTTGAATTTTTCCTGAGTCCGCCTAACTCCGAAAGTGATAGGTACTTACGTAACTATCTGTCTTATGATTGTGGGTCCAATGGAATCCTTTAAAATTGAAATTTAAATCTCTATAATATTAATAGCGCAATCGATTGAGGGTAAGTATGTCTGTTGGAATCATAATACTAAACCGAAGTTGAATATGCTGGTTCGTTAACCTCTGGCGGAATGTGATACCCGAGAAATGTTTATATAAGGCCCATTTAATTGTTTGTTTATAAAACACTTGGTTTGGCCTACTGCCCTAGATCGGAGGATTCTGATTTCAAGGTGAGGTACCTCTAATATATTCATGTTGGATCTCGATAGTGATAATATCAATAATAAGATGATTTACAGAGCGCCGTTTTAGGGAAACTCGTATATATTTGCATTGTATTTATTGAGGTGAAGGTCACAGGTGACGAAATGACGTTAGTGCTAGGTATATTTGAGATGACCTAGTTCTGGCTGTTAAGTACCGTTGATAGGTAAAATCTATGGTTAGGTATTTCAAAATGACCTACTTCCTGTATAGGTACTTGGATGGATAACCTATATTCTCAGTTAGGCATTTTCGTTTTATTGGAAGGTGAAGGTCACAGGTGACGAAATGACGTTAGTGCTAGGTATATTTGAGATGACCTAGTTCTGGCTGTTAAATACCGTTGATAGGTAAATTCTATGGTTAGGTATTTCAAAATGACCTACTTCCTGTATAGGTATTTGGTGGATGACCTATATTCTCAGTTAGGTATTTTTGTTGACCCAATTTCTAGTTAGGTACTTTGTGATGCGGCTGAACATACATCACGCTAACCTGTGGAAAAACGATCTATAAAATGTTACATTTTGTTAGTGTCAATCATGCTATTTCGCAAAAAAAATCGTAGACACGTACAACTGCTGCAGAGCTCTCCGGGGTCTGGAAAATGTTTAATATTGAGCACTTACCGAGATCTCTCCAAATTACCAATTTTCCACTGGGAATACAACAGCTTGGCAATATTTCACTGTGTTTATCTTACCTTAAAATTACAAAATTTGTGAATTTAATTTCTCAATATTTCTCCCTGATCTAAGAAAATATAACTATTTCTAAGTGACTACCTCCTTTGATTACATTGTACTTAATGTTCAAATTCTAAAGTTTTCTAAATTGTGCAATATCCCTTTCCGTACTTTTTATGACATTATTTAAAGTTATCTAACGTGAAGGATTTATTTAAATTTTCGAACAAAAAATGGAGTCCGTTTTCCTCTCAAGTCCGTTGTAGTATATTTATTTAAATTTATTTAATTCGTGAACTTAATCCTCCTTCCTTTATTTTTATATCAATAATAATGCACGATGTTTACTGTTGATTTATTTTAATTATTTGGGATTTTTCTCTTTTCAATCACATTTAAATAATAACCGCGAATAATTTTTAATTTTCACATAATTTTATCAAATTAGATAATTATTATTTTCCCGAACGCCTTCCTATTTCACAATAATAACCGAACTCTGTCTATCAATACTTTGATTATTATTTTATTTAAACTTTAAAATAAACTTTTTCTACACTTAGATGTACGCACTTTAATTTAAACACTCGGATTTATTTTAAACTTTATTTTTATTTATCACCATTTTTATAACTAAATTAATAAGGTAATTATTTCCACTAAAACTTTTCCGTTTAAATGCAAGTCACTTTAATTGTTAGCACTAATAATTATTATTTAATTCAACTCTTTTACTTTCACTTGATAAGAATAAAACCAAATTCTAAAGGAAACTCTAAGTGTTGAAAATTATTTTGAACGAATTTATAACAACACTCTTCAATTATGTAACTGGACTTAGAACTTTTGATCTGTAAATTTCACTTTGAAAGTTAGCCGTACGTATGTCGCGTTATTGTAGATAATCCTTCCGTTGTCGAATCAACTCATTCTGAGCTCGTCATCAGCATTTATACCTCCCTCAATTCCAGAACATCTTAACTCCACTTGTCCTGGCATAAAATAATGATTCCTATCAACTCGTAATTTTTTGAAATGGACACATTATTATCGACTGTCTTGACTTAAGTCATTTTGTTTCGTGAAGAAATATTTTTTAGTTGCAACCCCCCTAGCTATTTCAGTCACTCGCGGAATTCGGATCCGGACTGGTAAATATAATCAACTATTCGCCCAACCTTTCTGAGAATACAGATCAAGTGGATATTTTATTTATACATATAAAATTTATTTTGTAAACGAATATGTCCATGATCGCGGACACAATGCGAGCCTGTCACTGGGTGCAAATACGCTATTTTCCCGTTGATTGAGTACATCTCTCTTCACTTTCAAATTTTTTGATCCAAATTTTAACTGAAATACCTTCAAACTCTTTCAACTTTATAATCGATCATTTAGTTGCACATTTTTCCTTCGTTTTTCGCTGAATTTTACAGCAAAAATGGCTTTCGCCATGCCCATCTATGTATGTATTAAATTTCTTTCTGAAACCGGTAGAATACCTATATTCGTCATTATGTGCATTCTATTCACCCTCGAATCGTGCTAATTTCGATGTGATTTAATTTTTTGGCACCATTTTCTGATTTTAAAAAGGGTTTCCGTTCTATAAAACATTTTTCCCTCTTTCCAAAGTGATTTGCCATGTATTCAAACGCTTTCCAATAATTTAAGGGGAACTTAATTTTGTCAAAGCATTTTTTCTTCCATTTTCTTGCACCTTCACTACAAACGTATCACCAATTCGACCCCGTTTAAATGTCATCTTTAATTGTTTTATTCAAAGTACGTAAGTATTTTGTTTCACTCACCCTGGGAAAAGCATTAATATCCATTAAATATCTATGTTTATCATTCGATTTGTTTATATCCCAGGACTCCGCTATCTCTGTTTACGTTACGTATTATTTTAATGTGTTTCCTCTGTTTAGATTATCTCATAAGACCAATGTATTTTTTTACGACCTCTAAAGCTATAAAAGGGTCCTTAATTGCTAGAAATCATGTTCAAATTTTGATGTGTTTATGTTTTGAATTCGTCGGCGGCCGATAACCTTTTATATCCGAGTTTCTCCCTTGTTAAATCACATGTCTATACTCTGGTTTTTCCTTTAAATTTCATGGTTCCGTACGTCCAACCATTTCCTTCTATTTTCCAACAAAATTGGCTGTCGGTTTTCAATAATATTATAACCCTCGCATTAAGATTAAAGCTGTTTTCAGTGTTTTAAGCTATCCGCCATCTGTCGATAAAGTACGAATTTTACTTGATTTTCTTTTCGATTTGCCGTTCCTCTCGACTCACTATACCATATCAACTCTCATAATTGTATATTTCCCGTTTTCTGATTTATACAAATCTTAGTTCGGAATTCTCGTTCTGTCTCGCCTTTTACGTCAATTTTCACCAATGTTCGTAAGTTTTTTAACACCTCAATCATTGTGTGTAACTTTTCCTTTATCGTACTGACGCATTTTATACATCTGATTTTCATAATCATTTTACGTGAACTTTTTTTGTCATCTCGGAGGCAGTTTCTTCCCGTACTTCAATGGTTAATTATCCCTCTACTGCACTCGTATTGTAAACATTTGCTAGGGTCATCGTTCCGAATGCACTGATCGTGTGACTTTGTTTATTTCTCCGGGCATGAACCCTTATTCGATTTTAATAAATCTCAAGGTTGGATCCATTAGTTTCTTGAATTATGTCTCAAGTCCAAAGTTCAAAGTGGTCTTTCATATATTGTCACGCCTCCTGTTTCTTGATTGGATAAAACTTTTCTGTGAGACTCCATCCTTAAAGTTTTAAATATCACGTTTTTATTTATCGACATCTTTCGATGGAAGGAGAAATCACCATAATCTTGTTGTTTTACAGATCTCTCTAATAGTTTGTTGATTTATCGCAGGTGTCGCTATAGTGTCCGATTTGAACTTCGTTTGGGTGGGAAAAAAAAATTGTATGAGCTTTTCCGATGAAGAAAATCCTCCTTTTTTTTTTCTCTTTCGAAAGTAATGTTGAAGTCGTCACAGCCCCCCTAGAGTTTTAAATCCAGCGGTAAACACGCCTCCTAGTGTTAGTCGGTGGAATTGGAACTCACCATAGGTCATTTAATTCCTTCAATTTTCTATTGATGTTCCGTACCCCTGATCCTCGCTATTAAATCTTGCATGGTTCCGTTCCATTTTCTTCATGTGTCATTCATTGAAGCTAGTTCCATTTTCCGTCCTACTACTCGTACGTTCCTACTTGTACAAATCTTTCTCTCCTTCTTGCTGTCCTACTTCCCCCCTATGACTCTACTCCCTCCTTCCTTTGTATCCTTTTCTCTCATTCTACTCTTTTTTTTCCTTCCATGTTCTCACTCCCTCTTCTCTCTCTCTTTTTTTCTTCTTTGATTGTTTAACAGCCTCTGAATCTGAACCAAGTTTGTATAATTTTCAATTGTTTTCTTTTCCGCGTTGATTCTACCTCTATGTGTAATTATAAGACAATGTAGTCATACAATATATATATATATATATATTTTTTTTTTTTTTGTGAATTCAATTAAAATTAATATTTTTTTTATAAGATACTAATGCGCCCCGCGCCCGCGCAATAGAAGTGTTCCTCAATCCATTTTGACCCGGAACTCCTGTACAATGGTTCAGTTCAAAAGATTGTTCCTCAATCTCGCGGTTTTCTTTTTTTTTATTTATTTTTTTTTTTTATTTTATTTTTTATTTTTTTTTCCCTTGATTTATTCATTTCTCGCTCTTTCCCTTGCACACGTCTTCATTCGAATGTTGCTCCCTTTTTTTTTTGTTGTACTCCAAATTTCGTGAACAAATGACGCAGTCTTAATTTTGTATTTGTCTAACTTTAACATTTGATTTTTTTTCTTCTTGGCCTAAACCTACGTTATGAAATCTTTTTTTGTTTTCCTAATTCTACGTTACATGTTTAATCTAATAATTTTCTAACCCCTACGTTTCGTTTTTTTTTTTTTTTTTGTTTCTTGTAATCTGCCTAACCCTAAGTTACATTTTTTTTCCATTCCTCCTAATTCTACATTATATTTGTTCCATTTCGTTAAAGACACGTAAAAAATTTTTTTTTTTCATAAGCAACCTAAACTCTAACATATCTAAATCCAATAACCACTATATCTACCTCTATTTCTCCTCCCCCCCCCCTAAGCAAAAATATTCCCTTTTAACGGCTAAACTCCCCTTTATCTTATCATTCTTCCAGCATAACACGTTAATTTACGAACTATATCTATTTGAAATTCCTTATACCCTTTATTTTCCTATTTTTTTAATATGCCTATATCTCTTGTCTACATAATTATATAGAACTCTAAGTTTTCGCAATAAGCTATCCCCTAAATTTAACTTTCTCCTGTTCCCCTTTTTTTTCCTCAATCAATTTCTATCACCTATATCCTCTTCTGTTGTTTTTCAGTTTCATCGAAATAATATCTAGCTAGATGTATAGCACTATAATCGCCCCGTATTTCTTTTGTTTTCGGATCCACTAGTGTGTACGTGTTACAATATGGTATAGCCGCGACTACATAAGGACCCTCATACAATAAAGCAAATTTCTTTATTTCCTTTTTCAATAAACTAGACTGAGTGTGCCTCTTAAGTTTCACAAAAGTCCCTACTTCATAAGTGACTAACCTATTCCTTATATTGTAAAATTGCTGTCTTTTTCCGGCGCTCCTTACCAAATTTTTTTGTACCGCATTCCTAACCTCTTCTTCTGTTAATTTAGGTATGTTACTTTGACGCATAAATTTGTCTAAGCTGTACTTCGGTTGTTTCCCAAACACGACTTCATTCGGTGAAAAGCCAGTTGTACAATGTACGGTGTTATTATACGTTTCCTCAATGTCTTTTAGAAACATAGGCCACCTGGTATGTTTTTCATGGCAGTATATTCTAAAATTTCGTCCTAGCTCTTTGTTAACCCTTTCCGTGATGTTTGGCCCAGGATTTCGCACAGAGGTGTGCATAACTTTAATACCTAGCCTCTCCAAACCCTGGTTCCACCTCTTCGAAGAAAATTGGGACCCGTTGTCCGTTAACATCGCCTCAACCCTCACCTTTTTAACAAATAGTTCTACGCACTTTAATACTGTACCAGTGTTAGCTACCTTTAATTTATTTAACTGGATGAATCTACTGAAAGAGTCCTGAATCACAAAAATAAATCTCACTCCCCCTATACTCTTCGGAAGCGGTCCATATAGGTCCGCCATTGCTAACTCTCCCACTTTTTGTGTTATAATTGACCTGCCAGGCCCTACTGTCGGACGTATTTCGCGCTTCGCCAATTGACAAAGTCGGCAAGTTTTAACCATCCATTTAATTTGTTTACTCATTCCCGGCCAGAAATATCTACTCTTCAAAGCTTGACCCGTTTTCAATCCGCCTGCATGACCGATTTCCTGATGTACAAATTTGATTAGGTCTTTAGTTAAATCGCTAGGTATGGCTAATACAATCCCATTTTTCACCGTTTTGTAATATAATGTCCTGCCTTTTAATTCGTAATTTTTCAAATACCTAGACGCCTTTTTTGTGATAGTCTTGCTAGGTTCCCCTTTTAAGTGCGCTATTAGCTCTCCCAGAAACTCGTCTAGAAGTTGTAGTTGATCTAAATTTTCTAAATGTGATTTTATCTGTCGCTTCCCATCCACCGCAAAAACTGCTACCTCGGGACATTGTACCTTTTCCTCCTGCACATTTATCGCATCCTGAGAATAACGTGATAAAATATCGGGTCCAATGTTTTCTTTGCCTTTCACGTACTCGACTTTGAAATTAAACTGATTTAGGTATAATATCCATCGTGTTACTCTTGCACTGTATAGCTTCCAAGTTTTTAAAAATGATAATGCTTGATGATCTGTTCGTATTATTAACCTCGCGCCTCGCAAATAAGTTTCAAATTTATGTAATGAGTAGATTATCGCATATAACTCCTGTTCAGATACGGTCCATTTCAACTCAGCGCCGGTGAGTGATTTGCTAACAAATCCGATCACATGATGATTTCCGTCATCATCTAATTGATATAATTCTGACCCAATGGCGAACCCGGAACTGTCAGTTTGTAAGTAATAAGTTTTGTGTGGGTCGTAGTGTGTTAGCATTACACTTTCCAAGAACAAAGATTTTACGTTGTCAAATGTCTCCTGCTCTACGGCGGTCCATCTCCAAGGTCTATTCTTTTGTAACAAGTCGCATAATATTTTTGTTGACCCCCCGTATTTATCCGCAAACCTTCGATAGTAATTGCACAATCCCAGAAAACCTCTTACTTGCTTCACCCTTTTTGGTGCCGGGAAATTCTTAATAGCTGAAACTTTCTCAGGGTCCATACGTATGCCATATGGTGTGATTATGTGACCCAACATCTTTACTTCCGTGAATAAAAATTGACATTTTTCCAATTTGCAAGTCATATTTGCCGCCTGCAATCTTCCTAAAACTGCGTCTAAATGTTTTAAATGTTCGTCAAAGTCCCCACACGTGAATACGACTAAATCATCCAAATAGTTCGTGCAATAATCCTTCATCTCGCCCCCCAGAATTTTATCCATCGCGCGTGAAAAACTTCCTACCGACGTCTTCAGCCCTTGTGGTAGTACGTTGTAAACGAAAGATTTCCCATTATAAATGAAGCCTGTATATTTTCGACTTTCCTCACTTAAAGGGATCTGAAAGTATGCCGAATTCAAATCCAGAGTTGTTACGTGTTTTACACCGTGAAACTGCTGCAATATTTCTGACGTAAGAGGAGGACGTTCGACGTCTCCGGACATGTGAGAGTTTAATGACCTAGCATCGAGTAAAATACGCACCCCTCCGTCCTTCTTCAAAGTATAGGTCAAAGGACTCGCGAAAGGAGTCGCCATTCGACTGATTATACCTAGGTCTTCTAATTCTTTTATTTTGTTGTCAACCTTGTCCCTGTAAGCATATGGTACTGGATAAGATCGCTTGACGAAAGGCGCTTCATCTACCATCTTAATCTCGTGTACATATTTATCTGTTAAACCCGGTCGATCTATGAATACGCTACTGTGTTTATCCAAAACTATTTTCAATTTACTTTTCTTGACGTCATCTAGTCCTAGTCCGGCTACCATTGTCGCTATCCTTTGTTCCGCCTCTCCCTCTAGGTTTGACAAGTGGCTATGCTCAATTACATGTATTACCTTACTTGCGCAATCTATGGTTTTCGCGCACGACTGTTCTGCTGATTTACCTTTCGAAATTACTCGGGAATTTATGAGTTCAATCTCCCTCCTTCCCTGCTCTGTAAAAATTATTAATTCCCGCTTTTCTCCACATTTTACCTCCGCAGAATAATTATCCAACCAGTTTACCCCTAAAATTATAGATCTTATTAATTTTGGCACTATTAAACATGACGTATTTATTTGGAAATCTCCGAAACGCAAAGGTATTAAAACTAACCTCGATATTTTTAAGCTTTTCTGTCCCATTGCCCCTTTTAATTGCATAGTATTCACAGGTAGAATTGGGTATTTCATCTGATCACTCAAGTGACACTCCCAGAACTCCTGTGCAATACAAGTTATTTGACTGCCTGTATCTATTAAACAACTTACTTGTATCCCATCTATATACGCTTTGGCCTCGGGTAATTGCGATAACGTATTCCCCTTTCCTACCTCATCGTAATCATTGTCCTCGAATATCGTATTAAATCCCACTATATCTCTCCCCCCCTCGTGTTCCCGCACCTTTACCTCGTTCCATACGTCGCTAACCTGTTGTAGTGAGTTTACAAACGCATTCACTTCCTCTTTTGCAATCGATTCACTCTCAAATTCACTCTCTTTTCTACGTACCGCCTTACATGCCTTGATTGGAGTCGTTATTCCCTGTCCGTTTTTTCCCAAACCTTTCGTTATATCCCAATTATACTTTAACATGATTTTTAAAGCTACGTTATGCTTTGGCGTCGCTGCCCTTAGTTCTTCTGGAGTCGTAATCCTCAGAGCGTTTGGACCGACTCGCTCTCGTTTCCCGCTACTTCAATCATGCATAACTCCTTCCCATGGTCCGAGGTTGTAGCGCCACTGATGATTACCGGTACACCCGATCCACTGCATGCCCTGCATCCTGTCGTTTCCGGTGTCCCTCCGATGGCTGCCACCTTCGGTCGTACTGCATGTCGTCGATCTCTAAAATTTTCATGGCCACTCCTCTCTTCTCTACTTCTCTTGTCTATGTTCTTGTCCTGCGGGGCGCAAACCATGTTATCTAGTTTTCGCAAAAACTCTGCAGCATCCAATTCATCCCCTTGTTCGCGAGAGAACCACAAAGCTTGAGTTTCTTTCGGAAAATGTCTCATTATCTCGTTTATCACCCCTAAAGGTGTGTCAGTAATTTTCAATGCCTTGGCGAGCTCCCAGTATTTTGCAAAATGCGCCAACATAGTTATATCCTTTTTCGGTTCCCATACCGCGTCTGATAATCTCCTCCTCATGTTTTTCTGACATATGTCTCCCCAATAGTTGGCGATAAAATCTCTTTCAAAATCTTCTATTTTACTCCAGCGTTTAGAATAAAGCTTCATCCAGCTTTTAGCACCAGCCTTTAAGCTCTCTTTAACAACCATCATAATATCAGTGCGATTGGTACGTCTTGTATAATCTTTTAAATCTTCCAAAAATGCGATTGGGTTCTGAGTTCCCCCGCTAAATGTTGGTTTTTCTTGTGTGGGTAACATTTCAACAAGCTGAAGTACGTTTCGCGCCGTATTCGTTGCCGTAGTCTCCGTCGTCACAACCGTTTCTTTTTGTTTTTCCATCTCTTGTATCCTGCTGACTAGAGGACTTAGAGCCTGCTGTATAATGAGGGTAATCTGCCCTACATCCATTTGAGAGCTTCCACTTGCTGTGCTTTCGACAGCGGCCACAAACTCTATTCTCTCCCTGTCCTGTCTGGTATTTCTAGGCATCTTTCTATTTCTCTCCGCTAAACTCGATGACAGTGAATGAACCCTTTTCTCTGCGTCTTCCCGTTTCTTCTCTTTTCCACACTCACTTGTTTTTTTTTTTTTTGTTATAATATTATTTTTAATCTACTTTTAAAGCTATTTTAACTCTACGTTTCCTCTGTAAAATGGCTTAAATCATATAAAATTTCATCTCTCTCTTTTTTTTTTCGCTTTATATTTTTTTTCTTTATTCGGTTTTTTATTTTTTTATTTTTTATTTCTTTAGTGTTTTCTTTTTTTTCTTATTTTTCTTCTTCTTAATTTTCATTGATTTTCCCTGTAACGAAATTTCTTTTCGAGTTATTTCGGCTCCTTCTTCAAGTAAAATCTCGCATTGACTTTTTCCTGTACTTAACGAGCTGCATCCTTCCTCTTCTATCATATCTTCAACGCGTAACTCGGACTTACGAGAATTTTGAAAAATATCTCGCAAATCTTTTCCTATAGTCACCTCACTATTTTTTAATGTTTCTCCTTCCGTTTTTTGTTGTTCATCCATTCTCAATAAAATCTTTCTCTCAAAATTTTTTTTTTGTTTTTATTCTGTCAATAAAAGGTCACAAAACGCACGCTGTCCTCTAAATACACACACGTAACACGTTATTTTATTTTGTGTAAATAGTTGTGTACCATATTCAATAATACAATTCTTTTGTTTATTTTTTTCTCAAAACGTTAATGCTTCTTTTAAATAAACAATCAATTGTTTATACTTGACGTATCCACTCTTCTCGAGAATTGAAGCGATTTGTTTATCTTTAATTTTTATCTAATGTTTGATCTTTTATCTGTGGTTTATCTATTTTTTTCCAACCTTAACAATGTTTTCTGTTTATATATTTTTTTTCGTGGATACGTAAAGAATGTTTCAAACACCCTCGGCCTTGCATTTGTTATTTAATTCAACAACATTAAAATTCCTGACCTATTTTTGATGTTTAAAGTACCGAGTCATTTATCAAAATACCAATGGGTCTTGTTGATAAACATTCAGCCGTGCATTTGTTTACGTATTGGGATTTATTGCATTTCATACTTCTTTATAGTACTAAATTGTCAAATTAGCAAGCCCTTGAATATTTCGTTTTGTTATATGTATGTACAACATACATATACATACACATACACACATACATATATATATATATATACACACACATATATATATATATACATATATATATAAATATATATATATACACATACATACACACACACATATACATATTATTTCCTTTTCCCACAAGGAACAACCCTTTCTAAGTGCAATCAAATGTTTTCGAAAACGGTGATCAAACAAATTTAACTATAAATTCTATGAACAATTTTGAACGGAAGGTGAAGCTTGATTTTTATTTTATTTTCAAATGATTTCTAAAAATGATTTATTTTATTGTTTATTTAATCAAAAATTTATTTATTATTTTTTTTTTGTAATTAAACAAAAATCAATTTAAATCAATCAATTAATTAATTAGATCAATCAATTAATCAATTAAAACTTCTGCTAATTAAACGATTTTATTATTATTTTTATTTCGTTTTACGTCGACGTAGTAACACGATGTTATGAAATTATTATCATTTACATTGTTTACGTTTCAACCGCAGTAGTAATGCAATTGTTTACATATATCCGCACTGTCATGTCTAATGTTTACAAAACATTTGAGGAGCCATCATTTGTTTATTTATTTTTTTTTTTAATCGTTCCGTATTCGATGTTTATTTAATAACACGACCGAGATACGATATTTTATTATTTCAAAGATGGGGTTATTTGTTTGTTTATTTAACGTTATCATTCGAGTATTTATGTATACGTGTTCATTTAAGGTTCGGTTTTTCAATTTTAGTTTTAAATTATTATTTATTTATTTCAATTTAATTTTAATTTCGAAAAGCTTATTATTTCCAATTTATTATTAGTTTCGAAAATCTTCCACTTGTAAAACTCTCTCCTTTGGTCACGGCAACAGCTGTAGTGATCCGTCTCGACACCCTACCCGCCGCGGATACTAATTTGTGACGATCCACCCTCCTGGGCTACCCGGCACCAGCTGTAGTGAACCAACCCCTGGCCTTGCTAACTTCTATGGGTCTCGGGACCTCCTGTAATGTACCTGTGGGGCTACCCGGAACCCGTTGTACTGATCCGTAGTCGTCTATCCTTGGTTTTTCTATTCTTTCCCTTTAACATTAGCTGTCGGGATCTACTGGCTACGCTACCCTTATCTTTTGGCCTTCGATCAATATACCCTTGCATCTAGCTACACCTAACTTTTCCTTAAACCCCTGCGATTTTCTCACAGTAAATAAGATTTAAGATTTTATTGCACATTATTCCTATTCACCACGTTGTGTGATTTTTTGATTCGGTAATTACATTTGAATGTGTAAATTAATACGCATACACATGTAGAGGAAATAATGTAGTGTGTGGTAACCTCAGATTCTTTAGAGGAAAGTGTGGAAGGAATCCGTTTGATGAACTAACCCCGTTTTTAGATTGTTTTGTTTTATTTTAAAGCCTATCCGTATTACTCGCCTTTTCTCAACTTGGACAAGTATGTCATTGACGCTAATTCTACCGTAAATTGTCACCCGGTTTATAAAATTCAAAGTCATAGTTTTCTTACCTGATTTTTCCCTTCCTATAGGTATATATTGGGTTATTTTAACATAACCTGGAAAGAGTGAATTTTGACATGCATGCTAGGTTCCTTGCGAAGTTCTCAATGTCGTCGTACTGCACCTAAATGGTCAAGTTATTATTGTTATTAGTATACACTACATGTACTGGGGAAGAGGAAGGTGGGGAGGGGTGATAGGTGGATTTTTGGGGAATATTGTTTCCTGAATAAGTCGGCTCCTCCTCTAACCAAATAGATACTGGTGACCAACATTCCAGACAAAGACTCAATCATTACGTTTGCTAGGATGGTCCTTAAGTCCTGATTTTGTTCTCTTGGATGAACTTCATTGCTACGAAAGGGTCCCTTCACGCCAGATGAAAGAGCGCAGAGTCCTCATGTTACTTCCAGTATTACCCCGACTTCCTTTCCTCCAGATTTGATTTTAACTCGACTGATTCTAGAAGGGGTATGTCCATTTCTTCCCTTATCATGACTCTACTCGCGTTGAGTGCGTACGGAGCCGTTTGAGATGATCCTTTCGTCTCCTTCGTAGGATAATCATTGGCTTGCGTTCCTCGCCTCTGAGAGCTGACATAACTTCTACCTCGTAAAAACTATGTTTGCTTTCAGGTCGACATCGATGACAAATACGCAAATGGTCGATTGTTTGAATGCCGCGCCAGCGTGTCAAGTCAATACAAACTACACCTTCCTCCTCACGTGCAATTCGTATCTTTGACACCGTCGAAGGAATCAAAATCACTCCTCAAAAAAACAGTTGTGGGCTGTTTAATTCAGAAAATGTTTACGTACCTCACCGAGGAAGTGTAATTTCGCAGGGCAAATATGGATTGGTGGACTGTCTGATCTTGTTGTTTGCAGTGGTTTTTTATTGAAGGTACTGACCCCTCGTGTAAGGAATTAGGTAAGGTTACCCATCTGTTCAGAAAGGTATGAAATGGGAAAAAGGGTTGAATTTTTCCTGAGTCCGCCTAACTCCGAAAGTGATAGGTACTTACGTAACTATCTGTCTTATGATTGTGGGTCCAATGGAATCCTTTAAAATTGAAATTTAAATCTCTATAATATTAATAGCGCAATCGATTGAGGGTAAGTATGTCTGTTGGAATCATAATACTAAACCGAAGTTGAATATGCTGGTTCGTTAACCTCTGGCGGAATGTGATACCCGAGAAATGTTTATATAAGGCCCATTTAATTGTTTGTTTATAAAACACTTGGTTTGGCCTACTGCCCTAGATCGGAGGATTCTGATTTCAAGGTGAGGTACCTCTAATATATTCATGTTGGATCTCGATAGTGATAATATCAATAATAAGATGATTTACAGAGCGCCGTTTTAGGGAAACTCGTATATATTTGCATTGTATTTATTGAGGTGAAGGTCACAGGTGACGAAATGACGTTAGTGCTAGGTATATTTGAGATGACCTAGTTCTGGCTGTTAAGTACCGTTGATAGGTAAAATCTATGGTTAGGTATTTCAAAATGACCTACTTCCTGTATAGGTACTTGGATGGATAACCTATATTCTCAGTTAGGCATTTTCGTTTTATTGGAAGGTGAAGGTCACAGGTGACGAAATGACGTTAGTGCTAGGTATATTTGAGATGACCTAGTTCTGGCTGTTAAATACCGTTGATAGGTAAATTCTATGGTTAGGTATTTCAAAATGACCTACTTCCTGTATAGGTATTTGGTGGATGACCTATATTCTCAGTTAGGTATTTTTGTTGACCCAATTTCTAGTTAGGTACTTTGTGATGCGGCTGAACATACATCACGCTAACCTGTGGAAAAACGATCTATAAAATGTTACATTTTGTTAGTGTCAATCATGCTATTTCGCAAAAAAAATCGTAGACACGTACAACTGCTGCAGAGCTCTCCGGGGTCTGGAAAATGTTTAATATTGAGCACTTACCGAGATCTCTCCAAATTACCAATTTTCCACTGGGAATACAACAGCTTGGCAATATTTCACTGTGTTTATCTTACCTTAAAATTACAAAATTTGTGAATTTAATTTCTCAATATTTCTCCCTGATCTAAGAAAATATAACTATTTCTAAGTGACTACCTCCTTTGATTACATTGTACTTAATGTTCAAATTCTAAAGTTTTCTAAATTGTGCAATATCCCTTTCCGTACTTTTTATGACATTATTTAAAGTTATCTAACGTGAAGGATTTATTTAAATTTTCGAACAAAAAATGGAGTCCGTTTTCCTCTCAAGTCCGTTGTAGTATATTTATTTAAATTTATTTAATTCGTGAACTTAATCCTCCTTCCTTTATTTTTATATCAATAATAATGCACGATGTTTACTGTTGATTTATTTTAATTATTTGGGATTTTTCTCTTTTCAATCACATTTAAATAATAACCGCGAATAATTTTTAATTTTCACATAATTTTATCAAATTAGATAATTATTATTTTCCCGAACGCCTTCCTATTTCACAATAATAACCGAACTCTGTCTATCAATACTTTGATTATTATTTTATTTAAACTTTAAAATAAACTTTTTCTACACTTAGATGTACGCACTTTAATTTAAACACTCGGATTTATTTTAAACTTTATTTTTATTTATCACCATTTTTATAACTAAATTAATAAGGTAATTATTTCCACTAAAACTTTTCCGTTTAAATGCAAGTCACTTTAATTGTTAGCACTAATAATTATTATTTAATTCAACTCTTTTACTTTCACTTGATAAGAATAAAACCAAATTCTAAAGGAAACTCTAAGTGTTGAAAATTATTTTGAACGAATTTATAACAACACTCTTCAATTATGTAACTGGACTTAGAACTTTTGATCTGTAAATTTCACTTTGAAAGTTAGCCGTACGTATGTCGCGTTATTGTAGATAATCCTTCCGTTGTCGAATCAACTCATTCTGAGCTCGTCATCAGCATTTATACCTCCCTCAATTCCAGAACATCTTAACTCCACTTGTCCTGGCATAAAATAATGATTCCTATCAACTCGTAATTTTTTGAAATGGACACATTATTATCGACTGTCTTGACTTAAGTCATTTTGTTTCGTGAAGAAATATTTTTTAGTTGCAACCCCCCTAGCTATTTCAGTCACTCGCGGAATTCGGATCCGGACTGGTAAATATAATCAACTATTCGCCCAACCTTTCTGAGAATACAGATCAAGTGGATATTTTATTTATACATATAAAATTTATTTTGTAAACGAATATGTCCATGATCGCGGACACAATGCGAGCCTGTCACTGGGTGCAAATACGCTATTTTCCCGTTGATTGAGTACATCTCTCTTCACTTTCAAATTTTTTGATCCAAATTTTAACTGAAATACCTTCAAACTCTTTCAACTTTATAATCGATCATTTAGTTGCACATTTTTCCTTCGTTTTTCGCTGAATTTTACAGCAAAAATGGCTTTCGCCATGCCCATCTATGTATGTATTAAATTTCTTTCTGAAACCGGTAGAATACCTATATTCGTCATTATGTGCATTCTATTCACCCTCGAATCGTGCTAATTTCGATGTGATTTAATTTTTTGGCACCATTTTCTGATTTTAAAAAGGGTTTCCGTTCTATAAAACATTTTTCCCTCTTTCCAAAGTGATTTGCCATGTATTCAAACGCTTTCCAATAATTTAAGGGGAACTTAATTTTGTCAAAGCATTTTTTCTTCCATTTTCTTGCACCTTCACTACAAACGTATCACCAATTCGACCCCGTTTAAATGTCATCTTTAATTGTTTTATTCAAAGTACGTAAGTATTTTGTTTCACTCACCCTGGGAAAAGCATTAATATCCATTAAATATCTATGTTTATCATTCGATTTGTTTATATCCCAGGACTCCGCTATCTCTGTTTACGTTACGTATTATTTTAATGTGTTTCCTCTGTTTAGATTATCTCATAAGACCAATGTATTTTTTTACGACCTCTAAAGCTATAAAAGGGTCCTTAATTGCTAGAAATCATGTTCAAATTTTGATGTGTTTATGTTTTGAATTCGTCGGCGGCCGATAACCTTTTATATCCGAGTTTCTCCCTTGTTAAATCACATGTCTATACTCTGGTTTTTCCTTTAAATTTCATGGTTCCGTACGTCCAACCATTTCCTTCTATTTTCCAACAAAATTGGCTGTCGGTTTTCAATAATATTATAACCCTCGCATTAAGATTAAAGCTGTTTTCAGTGTTTTAAGCTATCCGCCATCTGTCGATAAAGTACGAATTTTACTTGATTTTCTTTTCGATTTGCCGTTCCTCTCGACTCACTATACCATATCAACTCTCATAATTGTATATTTCCCGTTTTCTGATTTATACAAATCTTAGTTCGGAATTCTCGTTCTGTCTCGCCTTTTACGTCAATTTTCACCAATGTTCGTAAGTTTTTTAACACCTCAATCATTGTGTGTAACTTTTCCTTTATCGTACTGACGCATTTTATACATCTGATTTTCATAATCATTTTACGTGAACTTTTTTTGTCATCTCGGAGGCAGTTTCTTCCCGTACTTCAATGGTTAATTATCCCTCTACTGCACTCGTATTGTAAACATTTGCTAGGGTCATCGTTCCGAATGCACTGATCGTGTGACTTTGTTTATTTCTCCGGGCATGAACCCTTATTCGATTTTAATAAATCTCAAGGTTGGATCCATTAGTTTCTTGAATTATGTCTCAAGTCCAAAGTTCAAAGTGGTCTTTCATATATTGTCACGCCTCCTGTTTCTTGATTGGATAAAACTTTTCTGTGAGACTCCATCCTTAAAGTTTTAAATATCACGTTTTTATTTATCGACATCTTTCGATGGAAGGAGAAATCACCATAATCTTGTTGTTTTACAGATCTCTCTAATAGTTTGTTGATTTATCGCAGGTGTCGCTATAGTGTCCGATTTGAACTTCGTTTGGGTGGGAAAAAAAAATTGTATGAGCTTTTCCGATGAAGAAAATCCTCCTTTTTTTTTTCTCTTTCGAAAGTAATGTTGAAGTCGTCACAAAGTTTATACTAGTTTTTTTTAAATCCTTGTGTTATTCTGTTTACTCTATATTATTTGTCATGGTTTTATTATTGAATGATGGTGGATTATCCACACACAACACTTAAAATATAATATGCACAGCTTCCTTGAGGTGATTTTCCACAAAAATGCGCTCTACAAATTATCCAATTATTATTATATGATTATAATAAATTAGTAACTTTGCAAGCGCCACTTTATTTTGGTTTGCCTAATTAAAGCCTAAGATAAATTATCTTTAAGAGAATCGAAGAATCAGATCATCGACATACGTCGTGATTACGTACCCAATGTGTAGACTATATAATAAGACTATATATAATCTCTCATCGTAATATGTGTCACTTGTCTCTCTATTTATGCCTCTCATGTTTCTTACGTAAGTAATCTCTCATCGTAATATGTGTCACGAGCTTGTATATAATTCTATATTTTTATTTGTGATGTTTTTGTTTATCTAATTGTATTTTATTTAATTGTACATTTTTGTAATTGTATGTCCCTATTTGTATATTGTAACTGAGTTTTCATAACTGGATTGTTCTCACGTAAGTGCGAACATCTGTAAAAAAAACCCTGTCTAAATAAATAAAAATGAGAACAATGGTGTGATAATAAAAGTGTATTTAACATAAGAACACATTTTTTATCAAATAATACAGAAAACAACACAATTTTCAATATAAAATATACAGTGTCAGAAAACAGTTATCAGTTGTATAATTTTATTATATTTTGCAATCTAAGCTAAAGAAGAAAAAAAAACACTGAAAACAAGTCCAATGTATTCTAGTTACTAGCATCTTTGGTGTAAATTTTAAATAAGAACATTATACTTCCAGTATAAATATAAAACATTTATTCATTACGCTCAGATTTATCAAAGAATACAGAAAATAACACAAATTTTTTATATAAAATACAGTGTCAGAAATCAGTTGTACTATTTTAATATATTTTGTAATATAAGCTAAAGAAAAAAAAACACTGAAAACAAGTCCAATGTATTGTAGTTACTAGCATCTTTGGTGTAAATTTTAAATAAGAACATTATACTTCCAGTAAGAATGCAAGGCCGATGTGAGCGTCATAAGTAAGATGAAAAAAGCGACGCTTAGATGGTTTGGACATATAGAGCGAATGAACGAAGAAAGGAGTGTCAAGAGAATATATGATACTAATGTGAATGGTAGAAGAAGTCGAGGACGCCCGAGGAAGACATGGCACGATCAAGTGAATCAGATACTTGAGTCGGGCCATGTCAAGAGTCAGAATAATAGAAGAGCATGTATGATAAGATGTATGAATGTGAATGAGGCGAGGAGTGTATGCCAAGACCGAGTTGTTTGGCGGTCCGTCCTCTCTGCCTACCCCTGCGAGGAAACGGCGTGATGGTTAGTTAGTTTTAGTTAGTTAGTTACTTCCAGTATAAATATAAAACATTTATTCATTACGCTCAGATATATCACAATCTTTATCAAATAACACAATTTTTTATATAAAATACAGTGTCAGAAATCAGTTGTACTATTTTAATATATTTTGTAATATAAGCTACAGAAAAAAAAACACTGAAAACAAGTCCAATGTATTCTAGTTATTAGCATCTTTGGTGTAAATTTTAAATAAGACTAGCATCTTTGATATTAATTTTAAATTAGAATATTATACTTATCCATTATAAATATTAAACATGTATTCATTATGCTCATTTATACCACAATTTTTGTCAAATGTTTACTTATAAAAAAAATGGTGTAAACCAAAACATTATTTCAAAATATATGTTGAAAAATATCACAATTCTTATTGTATAATATAGAAAATAATGTTTACTTATAAAAGAAAAATTATATTTTGAATACAAGCTAAAGATTGAGACACAATTAACTACCACATTTAGTTTTATTTAGTAAAGTAACCACAACGGGTAATGAAAATAACAACCAAAACATATCAGACAATGGTGAGGGGAAACGCCAAGCCTCGTATGTTTACATAGTAACCCAATGGGTAATGAAAATAATAACCATAACATATCAGTCAATGGTGAAGAGAAACACCAAGCCTCATATGTTTACATAGTAACCCAACGGGTAATGAAAATAATACAATAATAACCATAACATATCAGTCAATGGTGAGGGGACACGCCAAGCCTCATATTTTACATAATAACCCAACGGGTAATGAAAATAATAAAATAATAACCATAACATATCAGTCAATGGTGAGGGGAAACGCCAAGCCTCATATTTTTGCATAGTAGCCCAACGGGTAATGAAAATAACAACCATAACATATCAGTTAATGGTGAGGGGACACGCCAAGCCTCATATTTTACATAATAACCCAACGGGTAATGAAAATAATAAAATAATAACCATAACATATCAGTCAATGGTGAGGGGACACGCCAAGCCTCATATTTTACATAATAACCCAACGGGTAATGAAAATTATAAAATAATAACCATAACATATCAGTCAATGGTGAGGGGAAACGCCAAGCCTCATATTTTTGCATAGTAGCCCAACGGGTAATGAAAATAACAACCATAACATATCAGTCAATGGTGAGGGGACACGCCAAGCCTCATATTTTACATAATAACCCAACGGGTAATGAAAATAATAACGAATTAAATAAATAATGATTATTTATAAAAAAAATGCAAATAATGAGCTGCTTGCTTTAATGACGAGGTAAACAGTTTCTATTGAAAACCACTAATTTAATAGAGCAGTTAAATGTAATTGTAAAGCTGTAAGAAGAATTAAGTTCCAAATCTAAGTATTAAATTTGTCTTTCAATTATTCTAGCAGCTTTACAAGTACATTTAACAACTCTTTTAAAATGTTATTGTTTCTTTTAGCGGCAACTGTTTGTCTCGTCTGTAAAGCCAGCAGATCTTTATAAAATATGGCCTGATTAAAATTGGCTTGTTCCCCCAGTTCTACCATTTTCTTGGACATATTTAATGTTTCCACCATTCTACGTGTTGCCGTATTTGGCCTTCGAGTCTGTATGGATGAAGTATCCAATGTGATGGGTTCCTCCAAAGAAGGTGTTGCCCTCAAGGGTGGTGACGCCTCCAGGCGTGATGGGGCCACAACTCTCTCGGGAGTCTGCCAGCTGCTGCAACCAGCCTCAGGTTGAGTTCCCCCGAGGGAGGAAAAGTCGAAGTCGACCACCGATTCCGATGTGCCCGTGTGGCCGGAGATTGAAACGTGACTAATGAGTTGAAGTATCAACTCATCAGTCGCGTTCAGACTGGCTGCTGGCACTGGTGGTCCTCCTCCAGTCCCGGCAGCATGTTTTTTGTTCATCAAACTCTTTGACTTCGCTTTGCAGCGTAAATCTTGCCATGTCTGGAAATAATTTTGAATAATATTAATTATTGACAGTAACATAGAAAGAAATCAGGTTCTAAGGATCACAGGGGCCTAACTACAAAAATGGTGATTTGAAATGTAAGTTTCGGTAATGCCATAATCATGTAATATAAAGCTGTTGAGATAAGGTTGGACATTCTACAAATTAAAATATAAAATTAGTAATACAAGGGCGTATTGCCTGTTAACATGACAATATTTGAAAATATCCTATTACCCCCACAGTAAGCGGGAAATATTGCCTTGTAAATAAAAAAAAATGTATTACACAAACGTGTTCTATTTTCCAAGTTTCAACGCATTAAAACTTTCGTCTTTTCAAAAAGTTTTTTGAAAAAGGCCCCTGTGATACTAAACCCCCGAAATACACTTTATAATAACTTTAAATATTCAATATTCTTCGATAAACACTCGGCATTGAGGTTAGGTTTCACGATACGAATCGCGTTTCGTCAAAGACAGAGCATCGTAAGGTAACAAGAAAACATTTTAAATGTAAGGTATACACAAATTAAAGGATTTAATAACTAACCTTTCGCCACTGTTTAAAGTCTTTGTTGGCCCCTCCGATTGCGTTTAGCTTGTCTGCTATTTCAGACCACCTTCGCCGCGATACGGCGAAGGTGAATGCCGATGTAAACTTTCCCATCATCAGCTCCGGGTCGGCACTCACTAGCTCAACCAGTAGATGTTTTTGATTTTGCGAAATGCCTCCAGGCATTTTAGAAACTTAATTAAACAAAATCTGAACAAAATCTGACGTTTCCAGGCAACCATAACACGCAACGTTTTTGACATTTCCACCATAGAAACGTAAAAAAAATCAGAAGCATAGACAATATTCTCAGGGTTACCAATACAACAGTCTCGTCGACCACACGCAACTCAAGAATACGTAAACTATGATCAATCGAAAAAGTTTGTAGAGGCGACGAAAAATTTTTCGGTCGCAGATTGCGCATAACAGTTAACTGTTGGTCGTCGGTCCAGAATCGACACCCTGGTCGCATTCCATCATTTTTATTATAACCGGTCTTGGATGACATTGACCTCCGAATCACTCAATACATTAACAATTACATAACTCATCAAATTATTGTACATAGTTTTAATACCATGTTCGTTAACTAAAATATTATGTCTTAGATTTTTGTATTATTTCAATTTATTTGAATTTAACTTTAATCGGGAAAACAAACAGTTTTATATCCATTTTGACGTATTGCGTGTTAAATGGGTTGCATGAATCAGTCCGCATACATTTTTTAAGAAAATTTTGAAAAATTATAAAAATTTATATTGAAAATGAGAAAAAACACTGAGGTAAAATTAAACTACAAAATATTATTAAACTATAAAATAATAATATATCATAAAAGTTTCACGGCGAGTTCATCGAAAACGAGTTCAACCTAACCTAACCTCTCGTTGTCGATAAATTTGCTTTCGATGAATTGATTTTCGATGAACTCGTCGGTTACCATCATAAAATAATGTAAACAAAATGACTGAAGACAACACCGAAAAAAAATTGCTATAATATATTTATACATAGTAGACATCTTATATCATAAGAATCAAAATAACTATGTTAAATTTACCAATACATTATAGTACCAACTTTATTTATAGCAGGTATCAAAAATAGCTCTAATGTGTCCTGCCTATTCTACGTGAAATAGGGCCGGAATATTAGTTGGTCTAAAGCTCGGCTTTGACGGATTGTGGAGCTCAGCATGTTCTTAGCACACAATCCGTATATCAGTCGTAATCCTAGGAGTGATCAATTTTAAACGTTTAGTCTATGATAATTTTAGTAATTTCTATGCCGAACCAATCCATTTATGTAAGTATCTATGGACTCTATGGTTATTATCAAACAACCAAATTGTCAAAATCAGTTTTTGCCAATAGCGCTACAGCCTCTAGCAAAGGAACTATTCTGCAGCTTACCACGGCTTAAGCGGCCGATTTCGTCGGTTTAAGTTGAGCGAGAAATGTGCTCCTTAGCAAAGACTGATATACCGGCCCATAGGAAGCCGCGTACAATATTCTGTGATTTTTCAGGGGTCTGCGCTACTATATTATATTGCTAAATGCCTGAAAAAATGAGTTCAATTATTTTTATATCTCTTTAGTTTACAATTTATAATCACGTCTGTTCAAACACAAACAACTATATCTATTCTAGAAAACTTTCGTTTTGTTGAAGTAAATACTTCTTTACGCACTCTTGACTTGAGGGGTAAACTGGCGAATGTGTAACGAAAAGTGAAATGCGTTGCGAGGCGAACGGGCTCACTGTAGAAGCAAGAGAGAGCAGTGCGCGCGCACATTTTGTTTCTCTCTTCCTCCCATAGCCAGTGCATGAAATATTTCAGTCAGTATTTTGAAATACCAGTGACGCGCCAAACGCGGAGGGAAGCGGACGTCGATGCGCACGGCTTGATCGGGCGAGGCGAATGGTAATAAATTAAAATAAATATTTTTAGAAAACTAATATATGGATATACACGTATATATTTTATACATATAAACATATATATATATATGGTCATACATATATATGGAGCTAAAGAAGTATTTACTTCAGTCATGTGGTCTAAAGCACACTCGTATTTTTTGTACTACAACATAATAATATTTATTTATTTATTTATTAAAGAATTTTATACATAGTGTACATATTGTGTTATTTCGCCCGCCATGCTAGGGATAATATTAAACTTATTATATGATCAAGATTGTATTTATTACCTCGTGTTAATTCAATCAATTATTAGCAATATTATTTATAAAGCTTGATTGTGGTAGTATAGACATGATCTGACACAAATTATATTTTACTTTTTAGGTATCTAAGGTCCTTAGGCATAATGTTATTTATTACCGCAGTATGTACCCAATAATTAATAATCCAAGCCCAAATCCAATCCCCATTGTGTTCAAATGTTGTGTCGAAACTACCTTTATATTGTGCAAATAATCATATTAGGCCGCTGGCAAATCGAAACTTTCGCCGCTCGTTTTAAATTTTAAAAAGTCTCCTACCTTTTAAAAATCACGTTTAATTGCTTACAGAACTTCAAATGTAATATTGTCATCATTGGCCATTCAGCGTAAATTTTTTTTTTTGACATTTGAAAGGTCCTAGCTAAAAAATATCACTTAATCAGTCTAGTTTCTCTATTATCTAGAGAATGAAACGAAAGTGTGTTATTTTATGAATATTAAAATAGGTACCGACATTATTATTACATGTTTAACAATCAAAAGCTTTAATTTTTAATTTGACTCTCGGTTTGAAACCAAGATGAAGTTAAGAAAAATAATGTTATTGTTGTTTTAAGGCGGGTCTCCTGCGATGCGTTTCCACAAACATTAAACCAAATGTTGGTGCAAACATGAAAAACGTACTTTCGTGCAAATTTTTTTATGGCAACGTTTGTGGAAACGTGGGGCAGGAGACCCGCCTTAATGGAAAACTTTCATAATCTTCTGAACGTTACCGCAAACAATGCACAAGTATTATTCCAAGTAATTTCAACATTGAGTGCAAGGTGCAAGCATGCACTCGAAACAGATGTACATAATACCGTGTGAGTTTAATTAATTAATAGACTTCGCTAACTTTGTCTGGGAACAAAGTACCTACCAACAATTATGTACAAGGACAATAAATTATTCGTTACATCGCGCATCGATTCGACTTTACACCAGGGTTTTCTATTCATAGTCACGAAGCACAGTGGATTTAAAAAATGTATTTGGAAGTCAATTTTAGGATTGAAATTGGTAAGTAGTGCACAATAAGTATAATTTTATAATTTGGGAGAGCCAACAGCCGTGGGTGTGCTGTATCACCCCAAAGTGTGCTAAATGGTGCTATATCACCGTGTATGCAGTGGTCGGCATGTAGTACCAAGGATACAGAGAGATACCAAACGAGGATAAGAAATGGATGGACTGTTCCTTTTACAAACATATATTGATGAACCGCATGCATGTGAAATTGTACAAAATTTTAAAAACATCTATTGATGAACCGCGTGCATGTGAAATTGTTTGTTATCGCCAATAAACGAGGATAAGAAATGGGATGACAGTCCGCTTTTGTCATCACAATTCCTTTTACAAACGTCTATTGATGAACAGCGTGCACGTGAAATTGATTGTTATCGCCAATAAACGAGGAAAAGAAATGGGTGGACTGTCCGTTCTTATCATCACAACTCCTTTTACAAACGTCTATTGATGAACCGTGTGCATGTGAAATTGTTTGTTATCGCGAATAAACGAGGAAAAGAAATGGGTGGACTGTCCGTTCTTGTCATCACAGTTCCTTTTACAAACGTCTATTGATAAACCGCACGCATGTGAAATTGTTTGTTATCGCGAATAAACGAGGAAAAGAAATGGGTGGACTGTCCGTTCTTGTCATCACAATTCCTTTTACAAACATCTATTGATGAACCGCGTGGATGGTGATGTGATGACAGTAAAATATCTAACAAGTCTTTTTTTGTTAAACTTGTGACCCCGTGAAGAAAACGTTTGACATAAAACTGTTACTTATTTTTACGGAGAGATATGGAAAATCGAAAAAGGAGTTTGCTTGCACTCCAACTAATGCAGCATTTTTAACGCTATTCCGCAAAGTTTTGAGATAATGCAATATTAGAATGCTCACTAACTAACTAACTAACCATCACACCGTTTCCCCGCAGGCAGAGAGGACTAACCGCCAAACAAACGATCTTGGCACACATTACCTCATTCACATTCATACATCTTCTCATACATACTCTTCTATTATTCTGACTCTTGACATGGCCCGACTGAAGTATCTGATTCACTTGATCGTGCCACGTCTTCTTTGGGCGTCATCGGCTTCTTCTACCATTCACATTCGCGTCATAAATTCTCTTTACACTCCTTTCTTCATTCATTCGCTTAACATGCCCAAACCATTTAAGCCATCTGCTCACAATAAATCAAATATTATGTAAACATGTTTGTGTTTTACATATCGACCCTTTGGAATAACAAGGTTCCATCTGTTGCGGAAACGTCACGCGTTTATGGGATCTATGGTAAGCTACCTTAGAGTTCATTATCGCATTTTTTTTTATAGAGAAACCTCACAAGAGTCCCAACTGCTCCCTTCTGGAGCCAGTGAGACTATGGCATCCCCAATTGGAGTATGTTGTGAGGCTAAAGGTGTGTGCGGAAGGGAAGGAGATGGGGAAGAGGAAGGTGGGAAAGTACCTGGCTATTCAGATCTAGTCACTAAACACGGCTAGAGCCATTATTAAGCAACGTTTCAATTCTGAATGGTGGTCTTACACCAGGGCGATACTGAGAGTATCTTCCACTCTGGAACGTGCCGCAAATATAGTATATATTATTTTTATTAATTAATTGTGAAATAACACAAATTAATCAAATAAAATTTATTTGCGCACGCCGAGTTCGAACCCGCGACCTTCCGATTGGGAGTCAAGTGTCTTACCACTCGACCACGGACGGTCGTCAAAGCAACGTTAAATATGACGTTAAAGCAACAGATGGAACCTTGTTATGCCAAAGGGTCGATATTAAGTATTCTATAAAAAATACGGGAGGCATAACGGTTCTCTACATTAATTAGTATGACATTTTGAAATATCGAATTAGTAACCTAGAAAACATCAACATTTTGTTTATTTCACTTCAAGTTTTTGTGCAATATTTTCATTTGGTGGTGTTTATAACTAATTTATTTATTTATTTTATTTATTTATTTATTCATATTTAAACGCCCATAGGGCTTTTACATACATAAAGCAATACATGTTTCGATTAATTACAGTGAAGAGTTAGAAGTGAATAAAATACAGGTAAGTAATAGAAAATATAAAGACACATAATATAGGTTAGATAAAATATGATTTGACAAAATGTAGGTAATACAGAATATAAATAAAGTAAAAATAGATAGCCTGACAATATCCTCCAAATCAATAATAATAGGTATTAATAAAAATGTATAAAATTGATATTTACAATAGTTTATGAATTAAGTAAAAATAGTTCGCACATCCGGTGTTTAAAGTTTGCCAAATTCAAATTATTGTCAAATACATCAATATTGTTTAAATATTGGTTACCAAGACTGTGTAATCGTTGTATTGGGGAATGCAATTTATAGTTAGAATGAGATGTGTGTATATAAAATGTTATATAAAACTAATCTGAGTATTGTACCAGATGGAGGGTACACTTTTACATATAACTGCATACTCAACTCAAATATAGAGTTTTCGGAGATGTCTGACTAATCAACTGGAAGATCTATGTATTCACCAACATACTTGCCTTCTATGAGTTTAGCACAGACATATTATTCAGAATATGTCTATGGAGTTTAGAAACCTTTTCGCAAGGTTAAAAAAAAGTTTAACTGCTGGTTCGTCTGCTGGATGCACAGTCAAATTGTATTTCAAAAGTCAAATTTCAGAAACACGATACAATTAAAACCTTTCCTTTTCCTTCTTCCTTGCACTGTCCCAACTCATTGCCTAGGTAGGCTGTTGGGGTCGGCTCTCCTCGTTCTCAGGTTGTAGCTTTTTCGGTTCTGGGTATCGCTCTCTTCCAGGCCGTTTCTACTTAGGATTTTGGAGCATTGAGTCATCCAGGAGTTCTTTGGTCTTCCTCTGGATGACTGTCGATGAAGCTCCATAGACATTGCCTGCTTCACTGTGTGGTCTGGTGGTCTCCGTTTTATGTGACCGTACCATCTCAACTGTCTTCCTCTAGCTTATTGTTTATGTCCGTGACACCCAGGCTACCACGAATGCGTGAACTTTTAATTTTATCTTTTAGTGACACTCCTGCCGACCATCTAAGCATTCGCATTTCTGCTGATTCAAGTTGCCTGGTGTAGGAGTTGTACATGGTCCAGCATTCGGAGCCATACATTATCGCGGGTCTACAATAGTCTGGTATACCTTTCCTTTTAGTTTTATAGGCATTTTTGTGTCACACAAGATTCCTGTTACGGATCTAAATTTACTAATTTTTACTAATTTACTAATACGGATCTAAATTTACAATTAAAACCAAAATCATTATAATATTTACAAAAAACTAAAATCAAATTTTGTTCGAAAAAGTGTTTGTTCACCTTGAAATGGCATACATCCAGTAAGAGTGCGTATTGTTTCGGGTGCCATACTAATCATTAGCATTTTAAGAAAAACCGATTCAAAATAGCATTTTATTGATAACCGGTGATCAAGAACTTTTCTTAGAAAAATTATTATCATTTGTTGGTAGAGAATTTTTCAGGTTGGTGACTAACGGGTTTATGCTCAAAAAATAAATTCGCCATTATGTCCTATTAAATGGTCAGGAATTCCCGGAAAAAACATAGTACGAAGGTCCATGGTCAATTCCAAAATATGATATTTACAGTATAATCTGTGTTCTCGTACAGCGCTTGGTGAAATTCTAAATACCAGTAGCATTTAGCCCTGTTTACAATTCACATAACCTTACATCTTAACTGAACTGAAACTGAAAACTCTCAACTGCCAACTGTCTTTGTATGACAATGTGATGGACCGCACACTACACAATCACTCAAAAACCCGCTGTCAATGGTAACGTAAGCAGTGACTCGCGACTTGCACTGCTGATTGCCGTGGTCGGCCGTTGCTAGTTGCCAGCTGTCAGCTGATTGTTCTTCGTCTATAGTTAAACAAGCTTTTTGACCAATCAAGACATAGAAACCAGCCAGTTTTAGTTTGGTTTCAGTTGCCTCGTCAGCGGAGTGCCATAGGATAGCGAGTTGAGTTGCAATTTTTTTTTCAGTTGCCCGTGAGCGGAAGTATTAAATAAACCAAAGCACTCACCACACTACAGTGCATAAATAAATGATTAATAAGAAACGGTGATTGTTCTAAATTTGGAGTTGCCACAAGAATGAAAAAAATAGTACCACTTAAATTTTTAGAATTTCGTTTAAGTACCTACCCACTCCTAGTGGCGTGCATACATTGGGTAAGTACCTATTCATTTGAGATGTTTTCAGTTACTCTGCCGTGTTTACCGACAAGAAAACGACCATGCAACGAGTTTCTCTTTTATGAATCAATAATTAATTTACTGTTTTCGCCCTTGTTCATGCTTAAACTGAAAACAAAATGAAACGACCTTCAACGCTCGACTTGGGAAATAGTGTCGGCCATCACAGAAAATGTACACATTTTTTTTGCTTCACTGATTGACTGAACAGAAATTCATTAAAAATATGAGCTAAACGAATTCGAAATGAAAGAAGGTATAGAAAATAATATGCTTCTTTTGGGACCGACACTCGAAGTCTATACTCTAATGCCCGTTCTGACTAGGCGAGTCTTTTAGTCGAGTAGCGAGTATATTAGTAACTAAACGTGTTCGAACACCACAATTTTAATAGAGTAGGCCAGTCAGCTCTTTATTAGATTGAATCCATTTGGTCATATTTTTTCGGGGAGTAGAGTCCCCCTCTACGCGTCCCTGCGCACTGACATGCGCAGTTCATTGGTAGACGCAGACACGCGCTATATGTCGTCCCGTTGGAGATAAAATTCTTTATTTTTGCGGCTATTAATCTATTTTCGTGTCCATAGTTTATTTATTCCATCTCACTCATTTATTCTTCCACCTCTTTTAAAATAAGCATTACAATCAGCTTAATTAGCGTATTTACTTTATTGCGTTGCAGCCCGTCGTGTCGCGCCGCGCCTCTTACTAATGAACTCTACTTGAAAGCAGTGCGCCGCTTTCTGGCATCGAATAAAACCATTCCAACCATCAGTGTATAAGAATCTATATTGAAGATTTGTTTGGATTGTTACCAATCATCTTGACAAATCAGTCGTTTCAATGCAATGAGTTCGCACATTCTAAACGAAAATTTGATTAATTTTATTATGGGAATTACGCTTAGAATGGGATTGTAATTTGATTCTTACAAAATTTTAAATAAAACTTTTTTGATGCGGGTTCTAGTTAGAGAGCGACGTTTATTCACATTTGCAGCAGGAAATTAAAAAAATTACAATCGAAAAATTGCTAGTTATTAGTTAGATTTTAATGTTTAGAATGTGAGAAACAACAACACAACTATTGCCAGCACCCATTCCAAAAGTCATTACTATGGATTTGAACACTGTTGTTACGATTAGATTTTGAGGAATGAAAAATTAATTTTAATTTATTATCGTTCGCCTCCGTAACGTTCGTAACGCCCGATATTACGCCTCTCGTAACGCATTTGCCATTTTACCCCTCAAGTCAAGCGTGCGTAATGAAGTATTTACTTCAAAAAAATTATTATTTGGCTAAAGTAATACCGCTGAAAGACACATTGTAAACACTGCCTTTTTCTCATAAAAAATGTGTGTATCAAAAAGAGAGGTTACAATGGAGCTATCAGAGATGGCACAGTACAATTAACATTATTATTTTATCTTTACATAAAAGTAAAATATCCACAGGCCCTATGTAAATTAGTATACAGAAGTAAATTTTATAATTTGAAACTAACATAAGTTATCCAAGAAACATACATTACTGGAGTTTACACTTTTTGATCAGTCAAGTAGCGAGTTACTCGCCACTAAACTTACAACTTGTCAGGTGCGAACAAGGCATAAGCGCGAATAACGCATCTGCCAACTGCGCTATCAAAACCCTTTTCAATGCTATCATTTTGATAAAAACACTATTTATTGAAAATCACTAATAGCATTTCTTATGTTTTTCCGATATTGGCAGCCATCTTTGTAATTGTAAGCAAAGATCTATCCGTGCTCAATTGCAAACAAAGATGGTGTTTTAGATATAACTTTATGTTTTATGTATCTTTTCAATTAAAAAAAGTTATGAAAGATTCATTGAGATATAATTATAAAAATAAATGTTTTTTATCTTATTTTTTATTACAAGTAGACATAATGATATCATCATTGCGATCTCCTGTGTTGAGGGTTTCATTTATACATTAATATTTAATTATATAAATATTATAAAGTAATTACAAATATATTATTTAGTGTGTTTTCCCAAATATTTATAAAATAAATAAATTAGAATGTATTTTTTTAATGCAGTTGAGTAGTTTAGGTTTCAGTGTGTATTTGGTGTCCGTATTTTTTCTATTTATAATCTCGCTTTATTTTGTATCCAGACTTTTATTTAAGATTTAAATGTTATAATTTATAATGTTGTTGTCATTTTTGGTGAGAATTAGATTTTATTTTAGAGAAATAGTACCATTGTAAAAGAACCTTTTTTTGCCCTAGTGTTTTATTTGTAGTTACTTGTTGGATAAATTTTTGACCCTGAGATCTAGTATTTCTAATGAACGTGTTAGTTGTAATTTCTTGTGTTTTGTATTATTTATGAATATAAAGGAGAATAGCTTTATAATAAAGTTGTTTAATTGACATGACGTTAAGATTGTTGAGGTTTTCGTCAGTTATGTGTTAGTTCTAGTTTAATGAAAATATATAAATTATTTTCAAAGAATAGAAGACACAGATGGTAAAATAAAATTATTCGGTTGTTATCGAGGCTCGAACTCGCAACTTTAATTAAAATAATCGTTGAGGAAGATAATATCCACAACTCTTAATGAAAATATGAAGCAGGTGACACAGAAAATAAAATGTTAACGGTCGCTAGATCCTCTAGTCATACATACCGGGACTGGCGTCTCTACCAATTGAGCTATTGAGACCTTAATAATATTTTATTTTCGATGTCGTTATCTGTAGCGTTCTGTTATTTACTACAGACACAAACAAATTCTCCAATACTCTGGAGAGGAGATTACTTTTAGGAATAATAGATTCTTTGTTATTATCTGCGTTTATTATACACTTCGCGGTTTACAATGTAGATCTCGTTGATCGACTTAACTATAAGCTGACTAAATGGAATCTAATCGAGTGTTCCAGTGAACGCTGTTTGACCCCCTCTTCGTTCCCACAGGTACTGACCTACCTGCCATCTGGCGGAATCTAAGGACAGCTCTTAGCACTGCCATCTATGTCTACAAGCAGGAAGCTTTTAGATACACTACATTATCCGTTTCATATTTTCATTGATAATCGTCGCTCACATTATGACACCGCATATCTAAAAAAATACGATTTTTTTTTCGTTTTGTTTTTAGTTGACCAAGAAATGTTTTAACCAATCACCGCTCCTTTTATACAAAGTTTAGTAACGAAATAATTTATAAACCTGTCCATGATTAACACTAAATGTTTATACAAATTTTTTATTTAATAATACGAATAAAATAACTGTAATTATTTTTTTATTGCTTTTATAATTATTTTTGTTTTATTATTTAAAGAAAGTTTAATAGCATATTAAATGTTTCTCGCATAAGAACCAAGCGTTACTCATTTTTACAAGGCTAGCTTTACATTTGTAAGTTTTTTCGTAAATTTACGACTTCTGGCCAATGGGCTTTTGCATTTTGAAAATCCAATGTGCCCATTGGCCAGAAGTCTTAGCTTTTTTTGTTAGTTACACCGCGAATGTCATATAAAATACCTTAACAATATGTTTTTAATGAAAAATAAATACTTCCTTAAATAACTGATCTAAAATTAGTTAACCCTTTTTCTTAAATGTGTGGTATTTTTATTTAATAAATTAAACGTTTTTTTGTTCTTCCTGAAAACCCGGGGAAAATGAGATACACCTTATTATAATATGTATTAATTTACGTGTACAAACACAAAGGCGGCTGTCTGTACCGAGTTGTGGACATCTGAACCTAGCTTTACTCTGTGCGGTTTCTTACGTTTACATACAAACATTCTTGTCTGCGAGTCTGCGCCAGTCGGCCGCCTATGCGCTGACTCCGGATCACGCGTTTCCTGTATTTCTACATTAAGCGAAGATTTAAATGCAATAAGGTTTTCAGCTTCAATTAGTAGTTATCCCTAATAGATCATAGTTAATTCCAATTTAAATAAATTGGAATTAACTATGATCTATTGAGTTTCCTAGGATTGTATACTGTTTAAATAAAACCTTTTTTAACCGGATTTTATGGCAACATGTGCCTTTTATTTAATCGTTCAGCTGCACGGAAAACCTTGAAAATGAACCACTCGCATATATACTACATGTTTTAATTGATTTAATTAATAATACTACCTACACTCATTAATAAAACAACCGACTCGATTTTGAATTACTATAATTGGCTTCGCATATCGGAATTCTTCCGAATTAGGTATCTCAGTATCTTTATTGCATTCAGAATAAATAGAGCAGAACGCAGTGAACGCGTACAGGTCTTATATCTTATAGTGTAGATATTTAGCACTGACCAGATAATCCTTTGGTGTGATCTAAAGCGATTTGAAAGAAAATTGATGTCTCCAATTTAATTTTTACAAGACCTTTCCACTTTTACCCAACCATATTTCCCCTCTCTACGCCCTTCAGCTTCACAACGTAGCCCAATTAAGGATGTCTTAGTACCGCTGGCTCTGGTCAGTTGGGACTCTTGTGCTGTAGGTATACATTTACATATAAACAAAACTTTCTATGCACCATATTCAAAATGTTTACAGTAGCGCACCCTACACCCCCGACCGCACATATTTTTTTTTTAATGTGAGTTCCACACAAGAGTCCCAACCTTCTGGAGTAAGTGGCATGGCAGTCTATGGCATCCCCAATTGGGGTAGATTGTGAGCCTGAATAATACGGAGAGTAAAGAACATACATTTATTTATTGTGCACCTAATCATAAATATAAATATGAATCAAACTACAGTTTAGTATAAAATGAGTTAGTACATAATACGTATAATAGGACCAGAGGCCCTAGCACGCTTGCTCTATATCGATCGGTAGGATAACTATCGGTAACTACTCATCGTTCCCTAGGACAACTGCACATCGCTAAGGTACAAACAACAGTTGATGTCGAATATGTTAAGGACACATCGCTAACGTACAAACAAAAGTTGATGTCAAATATGTTAAGGACACTTAGTCATTGTGAACTGTCACTTATTCGTTGGCGATCTGTAGTCATGCTAGGGAACGATGAGAAGTTACCGATAGTTATCCTACCGATCGATATAGAGCAAGCGTGCTAGGGCCTCTGGTTAAGATTTATAGAGCAGTTAAAAACTAACATTTAATAACGGAAAAAAATTTACAAAAAATCCACCTACCAAAAACAACAAATTTTTTTCATGAACGTGGTACATACCCATTAAATTTGATTTTCCTCAAACTGACAACACAAATTTACTAGAAGCAACTCGACCTAATACTGGAATTATCTGGTCCGTGATTGCCAAAACCTTGAGATTAATGTGTTATTTTTCACGGGCTTTCCCATTTGATTCACTTTATAATTATAAAGAAACAAAAATGATTAAGTTCGTAGAAACCTAAGAGTATGGATATTAGAGAGACGACATGTGAAGTGTGCCCACGCGCTCCAAGTGTGCCTTTTCGAGAATTCTACCCACATGGCTGACATTGGCTGTCACCATGTAAAATGGCTGCTGTCGGAACGTATTAAACGGCCAAAAACCAGCAGCCAATGTAAGCCGTTTGGGTAAAATTCTTGAAAAGGCACACTTGGAGCGCGCGGGCACACTTCAGATGCCGTCTCTCTAATTTCCATACTCTTAGGTAGAAACCCAATAGTATATGGATTATAATAAATGACGATGACATTAGTTCCTCTTTAAGCTACCTCCACAGATGAACAAGATAGGGCTTTAAAACAGTGAATAATAAATATGTATTTTTGATAATTCCAGGCAACTGATGAAGAGTTGGAAGCCGCCCTGGAGAAGGCGCTAGAAGCTGGATACCGTCACATCGACACGGCTCTGGTGTACGAGAATGAGGCCACCATCGGCAAGGTCCTCAAGAAGTGGATGGATTCCGGAAAGGTGAAGAGAGAGGACCTCTTCATTGTCACCAAGTTGCCTCCAGGAGGTTAGTTGATGGTATTTTATTAAATGTTGCCATTGATGCTCTCCACACCAGCGTCCAACTGGTTAATAAAGTTTTAAGATTTCTGGCATTCTATCAGCGATAAAATATTAATCACAAAAAGGTGGAATCTGCACTATTTAACAAATATATTTTTATCGATTTCTATGGTTTAATTTATATTGCGACAATTCGTCGATTTAGTTCTTAATTGTCCAAACGACCATCCGAAAATTTTACAGGAGGATATTTTATTTCAAACATTATGATAGGTGCTTAAGAGGGTACTACTATAGAATACCGGAAATTTGTCCTTTTTAAATCAAATTCTAGACGTATTGACTCTTTTTTACAAAAAACATAAATTGATTTTGAAAAATGGTTATTTTATCTGGTACATGCAGTTTAAAAATTTGGAAAAACTAAGTTTATTTTTAATATACTACGGTTATACCGTTGGTCGTTCACAGATTTGTTCAATTTTCAAACGATAGATTCTACTAAACAACACAAATTTCAGATCATATAATCATACAAAAAATAAATCAATACAATATATAGTAAACTCAGTTTTGAGATTTTTAATTTTAGTTAAATTAAAATCATTAAAAAATAAATCCGAGAACGTGTTTCGTGACAAAAATACCTCAGTTTTTCTATTTATTTAAGGTCTTACATACTAAAATATTTCAATTTTTTTTGAGCATTTTTATTGCTTACTTGAATGTAGATATAATATTTAAGCAACTTTTTAATGAAATAAATCGATATTAAATTTTTAATTTACAAAAATTGATACGGGGAATAATCGATATTTCTTATTGGAACCTCCCTGTACAGTTGCAAGCATTTTTAAACTTTTATTCTCAGCCGCTGCTCAATCGCTTTTAAGATTAAGCTATTTCCGTAAAGGTAATGGTCTCATTAGTTTAAATAACTCTTAGTAAAGTGATTAATTATCGTTTTTGATAATTTATTTTTTATTTTAAAATGTAGATTGAAAATAAACTAAAATGGTCGTTTGGACAAGCCGACGAGTTGATGACCGAGGTATGAAGTACCTAGGAACTCCTTAGAATTAATAGCTACGACAAGATAAAGGATTTTCTTATCAAAATGAATAATGGTTAGTCAAATTCTGCAACCGCGCCCGTGATTTAATTACGTTTGACAGCTCACATCGATATGCTTAGTTATCGAGACCATCATCACATACCTGGTAATCGAAACCTATGATAAAATTGTCTAAAGATAGTTACACAAATTCCGCACGGAGTTCAAAACCACTGTTATATTAAATGATATTATAGATTGAAATTTGAGGAAACGTATTTTTTTAGCTGTCATCGGGAAAACCTAAAATAATTCATAAAATTAGCCAAACGAAGTCAGACATTTACATTACAAAACGACAAACAATTATTTATCAATGGCGACCGTCATTGATAAAAAGATTCAGGTTTTATTTCCGCAATTAGTGTCAGAATTGTAAATTTATTTAGCAATGCCGATAGTGCTTTTTTTTTACACAGGAGGCCTTGAGGAAAATAATTTCCCTCAGGGCCTATGTCATCTTTGGGGATGCTGTGTGGAGAGTATTTTTAAGGAAATGAGAGGATGTTCTGGGAAGGAAAAGAGTATGAGGTTTGGGTAGGAATCTGGAGTTCAGTGAGTCCAGATCATCCGCCCCCATACCTAGATAAACTTCACCCCATGAACCCGGGTGCCCCTGCTAAGTCACCAAACGTAGCTAACCACTTGGGGTGACCTATGGCAGAGGTGTTGGCTATCCAAATGATTGGTGCCCGGGGTGGCGGTACCCATTCCCACCTCCCCTTGCAATATTGATAAACTAATGTCAACAGTTTTTCGTGGGTATTTTCCCCTTTGTATACTCGCATTATTGTCGGTAACTACTTTACGTTTGCAGGTAACCACCCCTCTCTTGTGCGCAAGTTCTTCCTGCAGTCCCTTACCGACCTGCAGCTGGATTATCTGGACCTGTACCTGGTGCACACCCCTTGGGCCTTCAAGTACACCGAGGGAAACCTGCACCCCACCAACGAGGACGGGGAGTTCCTCATCGACCCCAACACGGATCACATTGCCATTTGGAGGGTAATATTACAATTATAGTCTAATTATTAGTAACATCAAAGTAGAAGCTATAGAAAACAACCTGAGTGTTCCTCAGGGATCGGTGTTCTGTTCCTCGAGGATCGGTGTACCTCACGGATTATTATTATAAATACTAATTTTGGTTTTGCCTCTGTCCGTAACTCCGGCTCAATGAACTCTAGATATGTTGCTTTGAAATTAAGCTCCGTTTTTTAAATTGGAATTGATTCTTTGGAGAATTCAAAATATGCCATTATTAATATTGGAACTGATTTGTCGAGAATTCAGTCTAGGTATCGAGTTTAGATGAGGCGCGAAGCAAAAAAAATGCTCCCACTCTTTTTCCTTATTAGTCCAATTTGGTTTCCATCGCTCCCAACTCTCTAACACCGAACGACCGGAAACTATCGAATCCGGTCCCCGCGCACTGTTACTTACGTGGTGGAACACATTTCGATGAGATAATGGCATGTGAAAGTGCTTCTATGACTCTCACGGGTGATTTTTCACAGATTGCTTTAGTGGATAGTAAATCAAATTCGTACCAATGGTTCGTTTATTTATTTGATTGAAGAAATCGAAAAACGGTGAAACAAAAGAGTAAGCCGACTTTTACAAGTCAAAGTAATATTTATTTTTGGTTAAATGTGCACATAAAATCTTTCTATAACGGCGCTATCGTACCGCTATCACTATCGCTATCACAGGGTAGGATTTGGCGTCCTCTACAAATGCTCTCATCCTATCCACTTTCTCGGTCTGTCTCTGGGTTTGCTTCCACTGGGGCACTTGGTCATGTTATTTTGTTGTAATTTTGTTATCTGGCATTATTTTAACATGTCCAGCCTTTCGCAGTCTTTGGACCTACATAACCATACTCATTTTCAGTTAGATTTTCTAGTTCGTGATACATTTTATTTCTGAATTCTCCTATTTCCAGCGTTGTTACAAAGTAGTGTCAAGGAATAATAAAACAAAATATAATTAATTAATAAGAATTAAATCAAGTAAATCAGATACTTGAGTCGGGCCATGTCAAGAGTGAGAATAATAGAAGAGTATGTATGAGAAGATGTATGAATTTGAATGAGGCAAGGAGTTTGGCCAAGACCGAGCGGTCCGCCCTCTCTACCTACCCCTGCGGAGTTAGTTAGTTAGTTTTTTATAATAAGAATGTGGACAAAAATGAAATCTATAAAATTATCGAAGAAATTTTTTTTTTCATACGGGTATAATTTTGAAAAAACTTTGAAAGTAGGGTAAAAAAGAGTACCTAAGATTTTTAAACTGAAATAGTTTCTAGGTGATTGCTAATCAATCACTAATCAAAAAAATAAACCACACATTTCATTTTAACAAAGGTTTTTTACACCGTAACATCGCCATTTAGATAAATTTGAACCTTTTAAATTATAAAGAGTGTAAAGAATAATTTAAATATTATGAATAATCAGAAATCCTTTTTAAATGATCCTTTGCTAAATTTGTACCCATTGTAAACCCCCTCCTCACCATTCCTCCCATTCCTTCTTCCACTGCATCTTTGTCGAAACGTAACATTGATTGTTCAGTTCATTAGTCAGACAACTACAAATTCTAAGTTTAGAGATAACAAGGAAAGCAATATTCGAATGCTCACCATAAATCAAATATTATTTACATTTCTCTGTGTTAAATATGCAACATTTTAAAGTAATCTACTAGTAACCCTGAAAACATCAACATTTTGTTTAATTCATGTATCGTTTGTTTCATTTACATTCAATCACACTGTTGGGGACTTCTCAATAAATCCTTGGTTCGTCTTACAAACTGTTGGGTTCGTCTTACAAATGTACACAATATACTCGTAATAATATAATAATATAATAGATCTCAGCTTATGCGACTAGTTTCAAGTGACTGGTAGGTAAATCTGAGCGCGCAGAGCACTACACAACCGACTCTATGCATTCCTAGGGACAACTCTATCCCCCCGCCATCTGACGAAAACTAGCGAAAGCTTTATGACTCCTGCCATCTATTGCTAACCCACTGAACTTACTTGTCAATATACTATAATTCACTACAAGTTTTTTTGCATTATAATTGATTTGGTGGCGTTTATGAGTGATCTACATATTGTACCAGATAGAGGGTAAATTTTTATATATAGCTGCATACTCGACTGAAATTTCAATTTTTCGGAGATGTCTGACTAATCAAATGCTTAGATGATAGACATGTCGGTTGTATCTTAAATCTAAACGATGAAAGTGTTTAAAACTAAATGCTTAGATATTATTATTTATAATAATAAAGATCACCAGTTGGCTGTATTATAAAAAAACATTGAATTTCTAGGAAATGGAGAAGCTCGCAGACGAGGGTTTGGCAAAAGCCATTGGCCTGTCGAACTTCAACGAACGGCAGATCAAGCGCGTGCACGACAATTCCCGTGTCAAGCCAGCCAACCTACAGGTGGAGGTGCATGCCTACTTCCAGCAGAGGCCCCTGATTGACTTCTGCCGGCAGCATAACATCACTGTCACCGCCTACAGCCCCTTGGGTTCCCGGGGGCTAGGATCCTTCATGAAGAAGCTCGGGTTCGAGTAAGCAACTATTTAAAGCACAATATTATAAGTGTTCAGTGATGCACAGTAGTCTCCCTCCCATTCCCATATCCCAACGCCATCGGATACATAGATGAAGCCACATTTGGGCCAAGAAAGGACGATAAGTACCTAAGCCTAAAAATTTTGTGTAGCCGGTGCGCAACCTGGATTCCAAGTCGTGGAAATTGTGAACCAAATTACACCATAACCACTCGGGCGATAGCATATTAAAAAAAAACGCCTTGAGCGGAAGACATTTTGGCTGTTTGGTTTGGAATGGATAAAAAATGTAGTTAACAGTATGTATTTTTGTTAAATTTGAATGTACTTATATCAAATTTAATAATGTTCGACATTAGTTTAAGCTGGCCCAGTGTAACGCCCAACGTAGTGATAATGGCCTTGAGCGCCGAAACAGCTGTCACCATAATAAAAACTAAAATACTTGTATAATGAAATTAATAAATTTGATCACCATTTAAAAAAAAGAGTTCTACGAATTGAATGAATGACATTCAATTTTCAGGAAACGATTGAAAAAGTCGTCTTCACGCAGAGTACCTATACGGTTTAAAACATTATTTAGAATCTAGAATATTCCGTGAGAGTAACATCAGTGACATATTTTGCCATTCGATAGAAGCTTAAAGCTAGCTATCACTAGCCAATTAAGTCAGCTACTAAACAAATTAGCTGATTGAGGGAAGTTTAACATAACTTCATTTTAATTCATAAAAATCACCTACCTGCAGCAACCCAAAGTTGGGTAGATATCGACATATAGTATAAGATACAGACGGGAAAATGTTTGTTGCGATAGGGTCGATTATTAGAGCAGAAAAAAATGTAACCCTGGTACCTACCTATTTTTGCCAACAGATTTAAATAAAGTATTTATTGGTACTCAACAAATGCATATATTACGCCATCGATCCTCTCGACTGCCGTTCGCCCACCGGTGGCCGCGGGTCGAAATTTAAATTTTTTTTTTTTTTTGAAGCGATTTTGTTCCTTATGTATAATGAAGTTGTATGAAGAACAAGGTCAGAATCGCTTGCGCCGTTCTCGGTCTTGACATAGCAAAAATCCGCATAGCGCCAACCCATCTGAATAATTTATAATAAATATCTATGGTCAACTTGGCGTCACTTTTACAAACGGTTTTCGACTGTCATTTCATTTTCAAACAAGTATTTATGTCATTACTTCTTCGAAAACACCTTTGAATTGGTTTTTTTCATGTAGGGTGTCTATTCAGGTTTGTAGAGAAATAAAAAAAAATTTTCATTTTCGTATGAATATATTTTATTAACATATTTTTGTCGAATGGGAAATATTTTCACATTTTTTTGTTAAAAATAGCTATTCTGGGAAAACTTGTAACGATATTATCATGAAATATATATGAATAATAAGGTACATTATCTGGCAAACAGAAAACAATCACAAAAAAAAACAATTCCTTTGTTTTTATACGATATTTGAGCAAAAGCCGGGAAGATAATTTCGCGCGATTTTTTCCAAAAACACCTGGCATTCAAGAGGTTAAAGCCAACGAATAACGAATAATAAAGGGTGCTTCAGAGAATCTATCAAACTCAGCATAAAACGACTAAATACGGTTAATACGATAAACGGTTTTACCAATAATTATAACACTATACTGGTTAATTTTTATTGCAAATATGAATGTTTGGTATTGTATGTTCTAGACGCGAACTTCCCGATCTCCACAACAACACAGTGATTCTTGAGATGAGCAAGAAGTACGGGAAGACTCCGGCACAGATCCTCCTACGTCACATCATACAGAGAGGGATCGCAGCTATCCCCAAAAGTACCAATGCTGATAGAATTAAACAGGTAACCGCAAATATTGTAGTTATTATTTCCATCCCCTTCCCGCTCCCTTCAGTTTCACAGGGTATGCCATGTTTCCACTTATTTCGAGCAATTAATAAATGAATAACGATACAAGATACAATACATTAACACAATTTTTTATTTTTCCAGAACATTGACATATTTGATTTTGAAATTTCCCCCGAGGACGTGGAGAAGATAGACAGCCTGGATCAGGGAGAGAATGGGCGCGTGTGTGACTTCGCCTTCTTCAAGGGACTGGACAAGCACCCCGAGTTCCCCTTCTAAACACCTACACCCCATACCTAACAGCAATACACCCGCTTTCATTTGGAAATCGAAAATATTATAATAATTAATATTTTTTGATTTATGCGTCCACAAATCAAAAATATGAAATATCAATTACAACGTGCACTTTCCACAAACAATTTATACCTGAGGGCTTAGCATGGCTATGTCGACAACTAAGCATATTCATTACGATAAACTAAGCTGTTGACGTTAGTTTATCAATATTCCAGGCACGCCGCACGGTGGACGGAATGCAGAAAAAACACGAATTAATTGTTTGCTGGCTAAATATTGATGCAATTTTTTTGTTGTTGATCTTATTAATGAATTATAACTATTTTGAAGTAAAAATTAATAATTTACTCTTGGGTAAAAATGTACAACAACAAAACAATACATTTTGAAGAAATAAAAAATATCTAGGAAAATAAAACATATTAATTTTAAACTTTACATATTATAATTCAAATCTATGAACACAAAAATAGAAAAATGGTAGAAAACCTAAGTGCTTAAGGTGTCTCCGTTGTCATCAGAGTCTAATTTAAAATTATCATCACTCAAATTTCCAGAATCATTGGACGGAATTCTTAGTAGACTTAAAACTTCCGTAGGTAACACAGAACCTTTTTTTTAGGAAGTGGTCGAATAGAGGAAATTACAGGGTCTGATGAGATTAACAAATTATTGAATATATCTTGATTGGTGCTGGTTCTGGAAACTTTTCGGCTATGGTGTTCTCGGTAGTACCTTATCTCTTTATGCCTCAATTCTTGTAAATCTCCAATTGGGAGTAAAAATAATTTCATTACTGTCACACCATGTGTTAGGATTCTATGAACACTTGTCGGCATGGGGTACCAATTATATAGACGTACATAAAGCCAGGCAGTGTCTAAAGCATATTGTTCGAAACTATTTTCGTCGATGACATATCCACTTATATCCACTGGACATTACTATAAAATTCGCATCGATACCTGTTATTTCCGAAGACAGAATATGATTGTCAAAAAATCGATGGGCAGTATTGACATCATTGGTACTACCGAAGCCCTGCTTTGGCATATCTACCAGTACGATATTTTTTTCTCTGAACTCTGAACTCATTAATAATGTTTCTCTTTCTTGATCCAACTTTTAGTTTATTTTCTTGTCCACGGACTTGCCATGATTTAATTTCGAGAGGATATGAAATATGCAATAGACATTCAAAAAATCTAAACGTAACTAAACTAAATGAAACGTGCTAACCTCACACTCTAGATTTACAATTTTTCGAGATCATTCATGTATTTGGGCATGGCTTTAGATAAATAGCACATTTGTGTCCAGTTATTGTTTGTCAGTGAGTTGCAAACCTTCAAAATGTTCGAACCTACCACTATGTGGTATTTTTGTATTGTATAATTAATTAAAAACTCATTTGATTCCACGGAAGTGGCATTTATTATACCTTGTTCTTTTAATGCCTGAAATAATTCTCCCCGGGGAATGCATATAAACCTTCCTGAAAATAACAAAATTGTTCAAGGAAGGACAAAAAAGGAACACAATTTATATATGACATAAAAGGTGAGACTTTAGTCTACAATACGTATATACTCACAAATGGGAACAAATGATGTTTTGTTTCTAAACGCTAAATGAAATAAGCATTTTAACAGCAAAAAAAATACAAAAATAGCGGAAAATTAGATGTTAGTTAAAATCTCACATACATGTGATATTGATTTATAGTTTAATAAATTAAATAAAGAATACATTGAGAAACGTTAGTCGTAAGTAACTTTTGTAAATATATCCAAACATCACTCAATACACAACCGTCTCTACTCATGAGTAGGAGCGAACTGAAAAAAGCTTTGCCAAACATCCAATTTACGACACACTTTGCGGCGTTGCCAAACTTTTATCAAGCGCTATTGACATATTTAAATAAACACATAAAATGCAGAAACTATTTTGCTATACTAAAAAAAATAAATGTATTTAAAATATTAACGTTTGCAAAAACCACTTAATTCGGGTTTTTTCTCCATTCCGTCCATAGTGCGCCGGTAACTTTATCAAGCTCAGGAAAAAATCGTCCTGATGCGTAAAAACTCGCATGCGATGACAGCACTGACACGTTTTGTCTATGGCCTGAACCTGAACAGTTTGGTCGTTTGGATTGTTTAAAAATGTGAAATTTAATGAATTAGATTTGCAAAACTATTTTATGAATTATTTTTGTCATTTAAATGATTTTTGGAACCGAATGCTAAAAAATTGCCGAAACTTCGTTTTACCAGGTTAATATTTGTCTTCGATTATTTAAATATTATGCCAATGTGCTGCATGCCGAAATTGATCGGGAGAGACTGGTTGAGGGATAACTTTTAACCTCTCCAGTTGGACTCTCTCGACCTATTTGCCTTGCACCGCAGTGGGAGGAATAGATTCATACGTCCGTCACTTCTTGACAGTCCTAGGTTCCAACCCACTCCTCATATATCTTTCCTTCCCAAAACTTTCCCTAAAAAATACCCTCAAAACAGCATCCTGAAAGATGACATAGAGGCCATGAGGAAAATTATTTTTCTGGGGAGAATTTTTTTTTTGGCCTCCTCTGGAGAGCTAATGAAAAAAAAAATGTGACACCATGCTAGCGATAGTCGACTAATCACCGATAACGTTGACAATTTTTAGACGGTCATATTAGCTTCCCTGAGAAATATTTTATTTTTCCAATTGCTTAGTCAAAGTAAAAATTATATATACCTACATATTTTTTCTTGCACTGACAGTTAAAAGTATAAATAACTAATAAACCTTTAATCTCCGTTATTTAGTTGGTGTGTTCAATAAGTGTTTTCATATCGAATTAGAATTAGATTGTCGTTTTGCTTTTAAAAAACAAAAGTTTTATTTATTGTACTTAAAACATTAACCGAATCTACATATCGATGGTCCAGTTCATTAGTCAGATATCTCCGAAAAATCGAAATTTGAGTTGAGTATGCAGTTATATGTAAAAGTGTACCCTCTATCTGGTAAAATACTCAGATTACTAATAAACACTACCAATTCAATTATAATGCAGATAAAACTTCTAATGAATGACGGCCGGCGTAGTCCAGCGGTAGGGCGTTAGACTCCCATTCCGAAGGCCGCGGGTTCGTACCCGGCGTGCGCAAATAAATTTAATTTAATTTATTTGTGTTATTTCACAATTAATTATTTAAAATAATATATGGTATATTTGCGGCACGTTCCATAGTGGAAGATATTCTTTGTATCGCCCTGATGCAGGACCACTATTCAGAATTGAAACGTTGCTTGAAATGGCTTTAGCCGTGTTTAGTGACTAGATCTGAATAGCCAGGTACTTCTCCGCCTTACTCTTCCTCGTCTCCTTCCCTTCCCCACTTACTTTTAGCCTCATAACATACCCCAATTGGGGATGCCATAGTCTCGCTGGCTTCAGACGGGAGCAGTTGGGACTTTTGTGAGGTATTCACTATAAAAAAAAAGTTAATGTTATCTGGGTCATTAGTGGGATATTTCAAAATGTCATGTCGTACCGAACTTATTTCCTAAACATATTACTCTCAAACAGATTTTTGGTCTGGAGTTTTGAAAGTCTACTGTACAATACCTACCTATATGGATTAACTGGGGAACTTTTCCTTAGAAAAAAAAACTTTGTTATTGTGTATAATTTTTAATTTAATTTAATAGTAGTAAGTGCTACCTTCTAGGAGTTATGCATTTTAAAAATTGTTGAAGTTTCTTGAATTACTGATTTAATAATGTTTTTGTGTTGTCTATTTCATTGTAACTTGTATGCATAAAGAATTATCATTCTCAAAAGTGTAAAAAAAATTCTGTTCATAGAAATTATTGTCAGACAATAATATGTCTAAAAATTCACCACTGGTTTTATAAGTATAAGTTGATTTACATGCAATAGTAGAATAAAAAAATTGTGAGAAAGAAAAACGTGGCAAAATAAAAATATGCAAAATCTCTTTATTTTATTTTGTTTCATTAACCCATTTTTTAAAATTAACTCCACACAGGGGGCCCCGAGAAACATAATTTCTCTCTGGGCCTGTCATCTTAGCGGATGCTGTGTGAAGGGTCTTTTTAAGGAAAGGAAGGAGAAGAAGTTCTGGGAAGGAAAAAGGAATGTGGGGTGGGAAGGAATCCGATGGTCAGTGTCGTCAGGAGCGACGAACGTATTAATCTATTCGACTACGGATTCCGGTTGGAGTGGTCAAAAGTCTATGGACCAGTCTCTCTCGATCCAGCTCGCCACTCGCAGTGGGTGGGGGCAGATGCGGCCAAAAAAGTGGATTAAGATTAAACTAGATTATATTTATAGAAAATAGATTTTACTAAATTGTTCCTGTCACTGTTGCTCGTACTCCACCGGATATTGAACGAAAGGGACACATGCACCCCGGGCTGCTAATACCTAACTGAAATCGTCAAAATCGAGGTTTTGTATTCCCCACTTTTCTCCTCCAAAAGTGGACCGATTTAATTTTTTTACCAACTACGTAAAAAGAGACTATTCTACGTCTGTACGTTTTGCTTTTTTTAAAAAAACATTGTCTAGTTTGTATACTGAACGTCTTTTGACAGCTTTTAAACGAGTCAATTTTATTGATTTTTGGAAGCTCATAACTTCTATAAGAAGTAACTTTTAAAAAAAAAAAACTACCGATACGCTAGTGGTTGATATCTATTTTATGTAAAAAAACATTTTCTCTAGGGTTAAAATCCAGAGAGATAAATGGGGAATACGTTTGTATGGAAAAATCACCGCCGGGTATCCCCTTAAAGACCTAAGCAAACCTCAGCCCATGAACCCGGGAACTCCTGCTAAGTCACCAAATGTAGCGAACCACTTGGGGTGACCTATGGCAGAGGTTACCCATACTTACACCTTGACTCTTAACCTTTGTTTCGACAATTTGCAGTTATGCCAAGTCTCGGGTCTTCACTGACGATATTTGATAGCATTTTGGGTAGTAAGAAACAATATTACCTACTCATTTTAATGTATTTATTTAAGGTAAATAATCCCAACCTTTAAATACAGAGAGTAAAACATTTTTATAAAACAAACTTACAAAACATTTTACAGTGTATTTAATATTAACATTTATTAAAATTTACAACGAGGCTACAGGAATTTTTTTTAACCATAACTGTTTTTTTTTTAAAGGGAAATGCTTTTTAAATCGCACATCCCATAGAAAAGTGTCGTAAGTCAGAATTTTCTATTTTACGTTGTATCTCTGAAAACTAAAGTGATTGTGATTAATCTATGCCCCACGAAAACCGTATATAATTTAGATCACTCCATTTCCGAAAGATGTCGCTAGTATCACTTTTCAACGGCATTACTTGTTCATCATTTATTAATTTGTTTTCGCTCTTCTGTAAAATTAACTTTTTTGACTTACGACACTTTTTACGGAAAGTGCGACATCTATTGAAATTTCGATTTTGTTTTCGTGACTGATAATTTTAGTTTTTTAATATAGTTGAATGATTTCGGTTTCATTCTGTATTTGGTGTCAGTATATACATATTCTATTTCTGAATAGATAACAAGTAGATCAAAGGCTAAAAATGTCCATTGTCTGTTTGTATTCTGAAATACAACAAATGCAGTTGGTTTTATTGTTTGTTTCACAAATAAGTACAACAAAATGAAATTTATTTTGGATGTGGTTGTTTTTTTCCCACAAAAGCAGACAGTTTTAAGCATTTTGGAGTACCTACCTAACCTATTTTTATTATTTTTATTCAATAGGTATTCCCGTATTATCACACTCCTGAACAACTTACTTATAATAATGTATATTATGTGAAAGCCTTCAAGGCGTTAATAAATAAATATACCTATTTGATAATTTAAAAATAAAAGTATGTAAATACATAATTTGTTTATAATAAATAATTTCCATATGCAATTTTCAATCCACCTTCTTATCTCATTAATACTTTCTGACGAGATTAATTTTCGGCTTCATCCAGAAGCAGGTAGCAGGTAAACAATTTTAAATACCTCCACATAATAATTAAGCACCCAATTTGTTCATTAGTATAAAAAATAACTTCCGCACTAATCAAAGCAACTTTCAATCCACCTTCTTATAGCCGTAATACTTCGTCACAATAATTTTCGGCTTCATTCGAATAAGTTGAACAATTTTCGTTGAAATGTAAAGCACAGATAAAACGAGTAAATAGATGAAGATGGCGACGAAGAGCGCCACGTCCAGCAGCAGGTACTGGTACCAGGTCAGGCCGTGGGCGGGAGAGCGCAGGTGTCGGGCGCCGTTAAACTTCAGTACGTATTCCACCCAATAGATGGCAGTGTCTAGCGGATGCTGCGGCCTGTCGCGGAAAATGCGGGAAATCCGAGCGGCGTTTTGGCGGTAACTGAAAATATATTTTTAAAAGGTCAATTCAATTTTGTAAACAAATAACACTGAATCATCTTATTATATAAGTTGTTTTAGTTTGTAGGAACTTTGTGATGTCGGGTAAAAAGTAATTAATATGATGAAAATCAAGAAAAGTGTGATCAATACCGATTTCTAAGAAAACTGATTTTACCAATTTGGCGATCAAGACGAACAGCTTTCGTTAAAAGCCGATTCTTGGTCCGTTTTAGCTTTCTATTAAAATGTGATCAGCTGAGAAGCATAAAACATTATCTACTTTTATGGCAGCGGTTCAAAAGCTGAACCATGCTTAACAACACAACCTTAGGGCCAGTTGTTACAACGACCGTCACATCGTCGCAATGTACGCACGTATATTCATGCTCGACGGCTTGGCTAGATAGAACATAGCTCTATGTTGACTTGGAACCATGCTCGTCGAACACGCTCGAGCAGCTCGACACAAAACGCCATAGGTGTACCACCAAGACGTTCAGTAAAATCGTAAATTTCTGTTGAACATCGAACAAGAATTACGGTTCTGTCATATCGTGTCCATATATTCATAACCATATTCATATCATGCCGTTGCATTGGCTCGATATCGAACCAAAAAGCATCGAACATCGAGACGGTACACACACGTTAACACTTGTTCGAATGAGCGTAAAACCATCGAGCATGGATGAGCGTGGGAACTGGTCTGAGGACACACCATCAATTTCGCGATGGTAATTTTTTATGACCGTTTCCCTTGTCGATTTAATTAACGGAAAATCTAATTGAATTATTTTATAAGGATAAACATATTTGTTATGCTTTAAAATATTAAGATAAATTATTGGTTTGATATGATACATGATGAATATGAATAAATAGTTGTGTGCGTTTACAAACTCAATTCTTTCAAGAAAGGCTTATAAATATTGTATCGGTGATTCAGGGTGTTTCTCTTTAACCTCCTAATAGCTTATCCATACTGTAACGAATATTATTAAAAATAAAAATAAAATACTTGCAATAGTTTGAAACTATTGCAAGTATTTCAATTTAATTAATATAGCCACTATTCATAAGTTCGAGTACTGAATAATAAACTCCGACTTTATAAACAAATAAACCGTAAAACGTAAATCGAAAATAAACTTTATATAATGCATTTACTATTAGGAGGATGGTGAGAAACCCTCTCAATCCAATATTGTATTTTCTAGCTCAATTATATACATTCTTACATGAATTTACCAAACACAAGACCCTCGTCTCTTCACACGGAGAAAAATGTTATTCTAAAATACAAGAGCGTTCAAAACTTGTACGGCCAACTGTCAGTTGCGCAGACGAGTGTTTCAATGTTTATTGACGGGAAAACGTAAGAATAATTTGTTGGTATACGTACGGAATTACGTATACCAACAAATTATTCTTAAATTTACCATTTGAAAAAATTTGAACCCTGTTAATTTGTTCGTAAGAACTTCAGTCCCGTTTTTAACCGTTTTTACGAATAAAATGATCGTATTTTAGAATAACATTTTTCTCCGTAAAAGGCTATTCTTATTTTCCTTTATAACACTGTTTACCTAACATGTAAAAAATAATCACTCATCTTAACATTTTAAAGCATAATAATTGGTAAAAGTGAATTTTCCTAAAATGATTCAATTGGCTCCATCAGTGAACGCGTAGATTATAACCACTCAAATGACAAAATGGCGTTAATGTGTGACGATGATTAATGTCAAACAACTCGACATGAGCGAAAGATCTGTCTCACCTTGTGACGTTCAACAATTCGTGCAGTGCACGTGGTAGGGTTTCATTGTTGATCTCATCGTACCGCAGCGTCAGAGCGGCTCCCCGGTCACGCAATTCCGCCATGTTCAGGCTCTGGTCGGCGAACATGGGGATGCCCAGGATCGGGACTCCGCAGTGCACCGACTCCTGGATACTCAGGAGTCCGCCGTGGCTGATGAATAGTCTCGTTGAAGGATGACCTTCAAAATAACAAACGAATTGTCACTTTCTGTAGTACCTACTTCATTATACCTACTCTTCCTGAATCACAGTAAAACTTCAAGAACTTTTTGGATAAGAAAAACAAATCAGTTTTCAAAGTTGTTTAAATTAGTCACATCAGACCCTTCTGGACGGAAGGAGAAAGACTTCTCCGATCACCCCTCAACCCTGAAGACAGGTGCAAACTTGAGTGGCAATCGGCCAACGTGGAAAATGCCCATCTCGTACAAGACCCCACTGAGAGACAGCCTGGGTTCTCATTGCCTCGAAAACTCTGGTCCGCTATCAATAGGATAAGGTGCTCCCATAGCCGTTGTGCCCATATGATGCATAGATGGGGCCAAAACTCATCTCTTCAGGCACTCATTTCCATAAATTCGTCATTCTATTGAAACATTGCTATTTTTCTTTTTTTTATTGTTTATACTCTAATAATTGCCGATGTCCACGAATTCAAACTTGCCTATAAATCTAGCTAACCCATTAGGTAATTTTTACAACAGTGTCAAAAATTATAATGTATTATATATGAACTTCCTTCTTCTTCTGGCGCTAAAAAATATTAAAAAGTGTTTGTAATATATAATATGTATATAATGTGTAGAATGTATAATATAATATGTATGTGTAAAATACTTCTACCTTACCTGTTTGTGCCTATACTTACAGAGTTTTGTTTGTTATGTGGTTTTTAATGTTATCACTGTTATCAGTGACAACCCTGGCAAAAACCAAAAGACGTAATTTTAAACATAAGTACCTATGTTAGTTGTGTATCTCTAACTTTAAATAAATACATATGTAATAATGTAAGTCACTAGTTATGTCAGTAGTTATAAGTCTTAGTCGTAAGTCACTAGCTATAAGTCTTAGATGCAAGTCCTAGTTATAATTATAAATCTAAGTTTATTTGTACAGCGCCCTTGAGGTGATTTTTCACGAAAACGGCGCTATATAAATTAGCCAAATATTATTATTATTAAAGAGTCGGCGATGTGCGAATGCGGTGCGGTGCAGACCACCGTACATGTGGTCAACGAATGAAACGAAACTCCATTCATTCCCCGGCGGGATTGATGAGGTCCACAGGGCGACGCCCGCGACGCCTGAGGCCCTGGACTGGCTCGCAGACCTAGATGTCCCCCTCTGACCCCCCCACCATACGAAAGAAGAAGAAGAATTAGTCACAGAAACGGATGAAAATGAGTGGTTGAGCGGTTAAAGATCCTTTCGTTCGGATCTCTGATGCGTACTCTAATATAAGAGGGATATAAAGGCCAGAAATATTTTACTTCTTACCCCTTTAGCAGTCCGCATGTTTTTGTTATTATCTGCCCGAGGAAAGTAGTAATAAATTTTTTTTTTGAATAATTTTAGAAGATTGAAAAAAAGTTAGTCAATGGAAATAGTCAAAAATAATCTTAGCCATAAAGGAATAGTTTCTTATAAATAACTTCACATTTGTGTAATGAAAAAACAATTTATTTAGTACTTAACGTTTTTTTTGCAATGTAATTAATAAATTTTATTTTAATTCCGATAAAAATAGAGAAGGTGGGAAAAGCTTCGATGTATCCATAGCATATTTTTTCATATTCATAATGTAAATGATTTGCAGTAAACATAAATCTAAATAGTAATTTGGCGGGTAGCTTCATCTTAAATAAAAACTTATACCTACCTACGTATTATTTTACATTAAAATTAAAATAAATTATTGTAGGTATGGCAGCAGACCGTTAGTATTTATTCTAAGTTTCGTAAATATTAATACTGCAATGAAATCATAACACTACGGTTACAAAAACATACATGCATATGACAATATTTTGACTATGGCTTGTGTTGCATCCGAAACTGCATCCGAATCATGTCTACGGGTTCAGATTAAATTGAAAGTGTATTAACATTTAAACGAAATGAAATGGAATTTTATGGAATTGAGTGATGATATAAGTAGGGTAGAACAAGGTAAGGAAGGAAAAAGGGATGAACAATCAATTATAACTCTAACATCTCTGCGAAGGAACACAGGTAATTAGTATCACCAAATGAAGCGAATGAGTTCTGAAATCCACATTATATTTATATGTGTAGATATTGTTACGGGGTTTCTCTGGTCGCCAATTGTCAGCTCCAGCTACCCCAAACAAGCCCCAAAGCCAGCTCAAACGGGAGCAACGGGCACCCTCTATCTCAGGCGTGGGTCGCAAATGAATGCTTACAGATCTCCATCCTCCTCGATCACCTGGGAAATCAATACTCTACGAGACTCTCCTGCCGGAGCAGATTGACAACAAGATATGTTTAAATAGATTCATATATTGACAATTCAGAACACAGTATACAGGCTATTTCAGTACAGGGCTATACAAGAATGCATGTCACACAAACCTAGCTAAAGTGTTTATACCTCGTGATCTCTGCATCGAAACTCTCTGAGTTATGGTTTTTACGCGGGACCCTATCGTATTTTTACAGACACATTGAAAGAATGGGAAATCTGGTGTTCAGCTTACATGTGTGGGGGCGAAGTCCTCCGCTTCCAGCACGTTCGACAGTCTTCCTGGGGTCCGCGAACCATTATAACACCGATGTTTGACAAAACCGATTCTACATTCCAATGCGGACTAATAGTAACATCGTGGCTTAGAAATCAATTCGGCTCATTCTGCGGGGGCCCGAAACAGAGCGTGATTCTCGACCGTGTTTACGTGCGTCTCAGCCAGAGAGCAACTTTCAACTCTGTGCGCGTCCGTCCGAGGCCGGGTGTAGCTTTCGACTGCGGTCGGGACGCCGCGGGGAGTAGGAGAGGGGAAGTAGGGGATGCAGGAAACGGTGGGGAACGGGAACGCTGTGGCGAGTCTCAACCGGCCGCGGCGATTGTTGTTATGTATATTCTACCAGCTATAGGGCGTTCCATAACAATATGTAGGTATGTATATACTATACTCCGTCAACCCAAATAATTTGCTTCCATGATAGTCGGAATCTGTCCGAATCCTTCCCCTTGGTTCATGATAGTCTTAGTCTGAATCTGTACGAATCCATCCCCTTGGTCCATGATACTCCGTATCTGTCCGAATCCTTCCGATAATAGTCCGAATCCTTTCCATGATAGTCCGAATCTGTCCGAATCCTTCCCATGATAGTCCGAATCCTTCCCCTTGGTCTATGATAGTCCGAATCTGTACGAATCCTTCCACTTGGTCCACGATACTCCGTATCTGTCCGAATCCTTCAGATGATAGTCCGAATCTGTCCGAATCCTTCCGCTTGGTCCACGATACTCCGTATCTGTCCGAATCCTTCGGATGATAGTCCGAATCTGTCCGAATCCTTTCCATGATAGACCGAATCTGACCGAATCCTTCCCATGATAATCCGAATCTGTCCGAATTCTTCCCATGATAGTCTGAATCTGTCCGAATCCTTCCCCCCTGGTCCATGATTGTCCGAATCTGTCCGAATCCTTCCCCTTGGTACATGATACTCCGAATCTGTCCGAATCCTTCCCATGATAGTCCAAATCTGTCCGAATCCTTCCCATGATAATCCGAATCTGTCCGAATTTTTCCATGATAGTCTAAATCTGTCCGAATCCTTCCCCCTGGTCCATGATTGTCCGAATCTGTCCGAATCCTTCCCCTTGGTCCATGATACTCCGAATCTGTCCGAATCCTTCCCATGATAGTCCGAATCTTTCCAAATCCTTCTTATGATAATCCGAATCTGTCCGAATTCTTTACATGATAGTCTGAATCTGTACGAATCCTTCCCCCTGGTCCATTATAATCCGAATCTGTCCGAATCCTTCCCATGATAGTCCGAATCTGTCCGAATTCTTCCCATGCTACTCTGAATCTGTTCGAATTCCTTCCCCTTGGTCCTATACACAAACGCTCAAACTTGCACAATTTTCTTGCAATGTTCCAAATTTCAAAAATTTTACAGTAAGGTTGGGGAAAGGCAGAAATTTTATAAAATTGACATTTGGTAGGAAGCAATAACATTCTCAATTCAAAACGAACAAACTTGACTACAACGGAAATAATTAATATTCACGTGATGTTCTTATTGCGAGCTTAATCATTATTAATTATTCAATGTGAAAAGTAATGAAAACATTTACTGGAAACAAGAATGAGCCAACATCTGTTATAATATAAATATTTAACAAAAATAATAGTGTAATAAAGTCAGGCAGTGCCTCCGTATTCTATAGGACCCAAGTTCAAGAAGGAAAATTTTCGATAATGTTACATTATTGGATATCAAATACCTGTTTATAATGCCACAATATTCAAGGCCCTTAGGTACCTACAAAAAAGCATAGGTACTTAATAATTATTGATAATGATATGGCAGAATTATCCTGTTCTTAGGCAAATGTGTAAGTAATTGAGCTGGCAATAACAGCGTCATGTGAATATTATTATTTTTTTTAACACAATTTTGATACTGACTTAATACATATGTAGGTACCTAGTAATTAATATTTGTTATATATTAAATCAGTATGTATTATATATATACCCAAGGAATTACAATACCTTTACTTCGAACCTTGGTATGTACCCACCTATTTCTTATTATTATTTATCGAGTGAATAATTATTTTTTTTGGTTTGTATACGCATTAAAAAAAATAACCTTGAAAATCAGACTGGAATATTTTCGGCACAAATTAAATTTATTATTGTTGCTAAACTTACTAATAAAATAATCATGTTGGAATTTACAAATATAATCGTAAGCCTTATATTACTCAATTTAATTTTTTGTTCACGCATGTATTTCTGCTTTTTTAAATTTTGAAAATCTATCGGAATAAACGCTTAAATAGTCCCAGGGAGAGATCGTAGGCACGTCATCGACAATCATCGTCCTAAAAACCGTTCATAAAAATCTTCCTTCTCACAGGTCTTGTATGAAAACGAAAAAGACAAAAGATACTAGAATGTCGAATGTCTCACATTCCCATACACATATTTTTTTCGAATCATGGAACTTTTATGGTATTGCCAGTTATAAAAACAAGCAAAACAAATAGTGGTAATAAAATTCGCACAGGATGAGGTAAAAACATACTTATTCAAAACAGGCTTGTCCTAGTGATGTTGATATTGAAATGTGAACAACAATAGCTATCATGTAAAGAAACAATAAATAAATAAATAAAAAAATCGTTAATTACATACTCGTTAATAATTTGATTGTAGAAATTTTTATTTAATTATAGAATACATGTTAATACATTGGAACATTTAAATATATATGATACATTAAATCCCATACCAGTCGACTGTCTGTTTCATGGTGACCAATCCAATATAATTAATATGTGAGGTCTAGTGTGAACATATGAATTAAATATTTATAATGTTGAAATTAGGAAAGATTAAATTAGAAAAATTATTAAATGGAAATAGAAAATTGAAAATAGAAAACTGTAAAACGAAAATAAAAAAAATAAGGAAGAATAAGATTAGCTATTATGCTAGCTATATATATATATATATATTAGCTATAGCTATTATGCAGGATAAGATCATATACATAACACTGTTTTTCTAGTTGTGTATGTGTACATGCATGCGTAAGCGGGTAAATACGCGTATACAAATATTTTCATATACATAGACGCATACATATTCGTACATAGCCATACATTTTTTAATTTTTTTTTATATTGAATACCTCACAAGAGTCCCAACTGCTCCCGTCTGGAGCCAGTGAGACTATGACCCATTGGGGTATGTTGTGAGTCTGAAGGTAAGTGGGGAAGAGGAAGGTGGGGAAGTACCTGGCTATTCAGATCTATTCACTAAACACGGCTAAAGCTATTTCAAGCAACGTTCCAATTCCGAATGGTGGTCTTACACCAGGGCGATACTGAGAGCATCTTCCTCTCTGGAAGGTGCCGCAAATATACCTTATAATATTATTTTCAATTAAATAATTGTGATATAACACAAGTTTTATTTGATTAATTTGTGTTTTTTCACAATTAATTAATTAAAAATAATATAAATATACTATCATTCAATTTATTTCACCTTTTACACACAACAATTTTACAATTTTAATCATTGTTTAACAATAGAATAAACAAAATAAAAACAAAAATATAACAAAAAGGTATAACAAAAAAGGTGAAAACAATAGTAATATATAGCTAGCATAATAGCTATAGCTAGCATAATATCTAATCTTATTCTTCTTTATTCTTTTTTATTTTTGTTTTTCTGTTTTCTATTCTTAATTTTCTATTTCCATTTAATAATTTTTCTAATTTAAACATTCCTATTTTCAACATTATAAATATTTAATTCATATGTTCACACTATGTTTTTTCCCTCTCTGTGAAAACGGTGAGGTGTGTAGTAGAAAAGTTACTCGTAGTTAGTTAGTCTATTTAATGGAGTGGACTTACAAAGGATGGAGAGTTGCGGCAGCCACGTACTGGTCCTCACGTTTGGGGGTAAGGGAGGTAGCAAAGAGCCATCGATTTTCCATAGCACATTCTGTTCGAGGGAGCCCAGGGCTGCATACAGCGTGGAGACCACCTCGTCCGACAGAGAGTTGGGGGGGATTATAGTCCCCAGGCTGAAGAAAACTACGCCATCCTTTGAACTGTCCATGAATTCTTTAAGGTCCTGAAAAAAATGAATAAGAGATTGGTAAAAATTATTTTGAGTTGTATGCAATTTTGACCTTATCCACTCGAACGCTTTTTGCCACGTTATGGCACTATTTAAAAAGCCTCGGATTGCTTTGCTGCCACAATGTGGCAAATATTCTCTAGATTAGTTAAAATGTTTAAAGTTAACTATTTTATAATATTTTTTTTATAAATCCTACGAATATGTGATAATATCCAAAAGACATGTGAATTCATTGGCTATATAGAACTATAATCAGTTTGTATGTCTCCATATTCAAATTCGGAGGTATGATTTTTTTTAATGTGGGCGGAAAAATTTCCTTTAGCAATCCGTTTTAAATTGCTCTATCGCTCTGGTGGATGAAAAACCACGGAAAAAAGGAAACTGGCCAATGTGATAAATAATTATTTAGTTGTGCGCTAATTCGTATGAAAATAAGTAAGAGTTTATTTTAAAATATTGGTACAATTTTAATTGTAGATGTATGGATTTAGTTATAAGTTATAACAAATTTAGAAAATTACTTTGTGTTGTGACTTGGATTTGAACCATTCGAAAACCCATTGAGTGCTCTAAATATTAACAGTCCAAGACTGCCTTTACACACGTACGTTTTTTCCAGTAAGTCGCTCACGTAAGCGACTTCTGGCCAATTTGCACTTTGGTTTTTGCTTACGTGAGCGACTTACAGCCTGAGTCTAAACAACTGGTCTTACGAACCATTTTTACCACTTCTTTAATTTTTTCTCATTATTTTTACGTACATTTTTTAATAATAATTATAGAGGATAGTACATAAAGTTAACATATATAAAGAATAAAAACACAAAACAAAAGTTAGTAATGGGGAATTGGAATCCACTAAGACTGTGGGCAATAATATAACTCAAAACTTGAAAATTAATTTGTTATAATATAGTAACCAAAAATTCTAGTGGATCAATCTATTTTATTAAAACGCTAACGTCTGTTGTACACACTCGATCCACGTACCAGATAGAAACGGAAGTACTGACATCTATAATATTCAAATAGAACTATTGAAGTGTTCAAACAATAGTTTTCCCGGGTTTTCACCTGCTAGTTATTATTTTTATCTACCTATATTATGTGGCAGGTCGTGAATTTTTGGTACGCTAGAGTAGCTAGAGTACCAAGATTGAAAAGTTCAACATTATCGATGTTTTTGGAGCCGAAAATGTTATTTTTTTTACGAAGATTATCATGGTTTTTCAGTTAGGTAGGTAGCACTGCTCCACATCCACATAGCTGAAAATTCTCCAAAAAACTGAATAAAGAAAACATTTTCGACTAAAACAACATCGACAACGTCGTTTATTTTCAATGTTGAGCTTTAGCACACTCAAAAGCAACGACTCGCCACTGCTTGTATTGATTTTGCCAAAACCAAATGGTTATCAATGTATTTGTAATCCAGCAAAGTCAAGTAAATTTTTAATGGCTGTCGAAAAAAATCGAAATTTGCAAGCATTTGTCATACGTTAGTAGATCAGTAGGTACATATTTAAATTAAGTGGGACTTATGCTATAACGTGATACCTTTATGCCATAATAATTTATAGTAACGAGTGACGTTTATTGGATTATAATGACGTTTTTCCTCAATGCAACAATGTCGTGTATATAATAATAAAAGCGGGTGCGAGTAGGTAAACAATGTAAGCACGTGCTGGCACATCCTTAATTAATTCATCTCGTTATATTTAGCAGCACACGTGTAAAGACGATAGGTATATGATGTTTTTTTATGAACACTGCACAACAGTCCCAACTACTCCCTTCGAGACTATGTCATACCTAATTGGGGTATGTTGTGAGGCTGAAGGTGGTAGGGAGGGAAAGAGATAGGGAAGAGGAAGGTGGGGAAGAACTTAGCTATTCAGATCTGGCCAACAAAGACGGTTAAAGCCATTTCAAAGAAACGTTTAAATTCTAAATGGTGATTTACACCAGGGCCTGAGAGTATCTTCCACTCTGGATCGTGATTTATACCTTATATTATTTTAAATGATTAAATTGATATTGGAATCCGCGACCTTCGGGTTGCTAATCGAAGCTTACCTCGAACAGGAGGCTGTCATACGTAAGAATTATTGTCATTATTAATTTGCTGAAGGCAGATTGCTGTCTATGTGATTTCTTGCAGAATAGCCAGAAATCATGTGCGAGGAAAACGGCTAGGTCTGAATTAATCAGACCCGTATAACATGGGATAATATAGTCATGACATGACTCAGGTCACCATATTCCATATGAAATATAAGGTGAATAATTTTACGAAAAAACTGCACGAGGTGACATAAAAAGCGATCACGAAAGGGTGACAAAACTTTGAAAGATAAGTATAGTTTAAAGTTTTGCTCCATATATAGATGGTATAATATACTCGTAGATCATTATCATTATCAAAAAAAAAAACCTACTTTAATTTTCAAGGGAATATTTAATGATTATGATAAAGAAGATTTCACTTGTGACATCATCGAACAAAATGAAGAAATTAAAATTATGTCGGAAAATAAAGAACATAAACCTTTCTTCAACGTCAAGAAATTAATTAAAAATAAATTTAATGATACATCTAACTATGTGGTCGAAGTAGATAGTGAAACCCGAAGAATACTTTTAAACAAAGATAAAATTAAAATCGGATACCAAAGAATCTTTGTTGAAGACGCAAATCCAGTTATGCAATGTCACTACTGTTTACGCTTCGGACACGGTATTGCAAGATGTCTGCAGAGAGAGAAGGACGAAAAGCCTGTTTGCAGCTACTGCGGTCTCGGTCACACATACAGCGATTGCGGGAACAAGGACAAACAACCAAATTGCAAAAACTGTTGCATTCAAAATGAAAAATATAAAATGACATTTCCAGTTAATCATAGAGCAAATGACAAAAACAACTGTAAGATATATAAAAAAATGGTTGCAATTGCTGAACAAAATATTGAATATTAATTTTATCATATCAAAAAGAAAAATGAAACAAGATATTTTAAATAAGAATCTTTTGTTATATTTTAGTACTTTGATAATTAACATTAATGAAGATAATAAATTTAATTTACGTGCGTATGTGATATTATGTAAACTCTCACTATATTGTTGTTGGCAGCAAATGAATGTAAGGCTTTTAATGTGTACATCAAACTATATAACTAAAACAATTTCACACATTGTGACATGTTACCTTCTTACAAAAATAATTGTTCATTTATATTATTCGCTCCTATTACATTCTAAGCATGCTGATGGTAGGATTTCAGGTGAATATTTTCAAATGAAAAATGTATTTTAGTTATATTGATGATGAGAGAAATGTAAATTATTGTAAAATTAATCATTTGTATGAATGGATTCAAAATGCAGACAAAAAACTCTTTTTACATTTTCTACTTTCATGCAACATTCTTCAAGTTTATTTTGTATTCTTCAATACTATTTTGTACATAGCTTTACAACGTTATTCTCTGCACATGTTAACAAATAATACTAAACCCAATATTAAAATATACAAGGATAATACTATTATTAAAAATAGTTCGATAGTTTTCTTTACAAGATTCAAAAAATTAAAATCTATTTTTATATTTATTTTTTATATGCCTACAATATTAAAGTATATTTTATACACCTTCTCTACATACAATATTATGTCCAATGACTTGCAACTAGGTTATCTATTAATAAATGCTATATTTCGACTTCTTTCTTTTATACTGATTGCTATGAGTGAGATATTTTATTATACTTAATATGGCTTTCAACTATATTGACAATGATAATGAGGTAGAATTTACCCGCGGAAGTAATTTAGAAAGTTGGATCCAAGCACAAATTATAAAAAATTGCAATACTAACCTAATCTGTGTCGAAATAAATATCAGATCACTAAACAAGTATTGGGATATTCTCCATGCTTATTTAAAAAACTGTTTAAAACATATAGATGTAATTATGCTTTGTGAAACTGCAATTCATGAGGAACTTATTAAATTGTATGATATTCCAGGTTATAATTCGCATTACTATTGCAGAAGCAATAAACAAGGAGGTGGTATTTTGCTTTATATAAAGGAACATTTATATTTTAAACAAGAAAAAATTGAAACCATTCATTTTGAAAATGTGTTTGGAATATTGACGTTACCAAATAAATGCAATTTTTATATTTTAGCAATTTATAGACCACCTAACCTCAATAAAGGGGGATTCTTAAATGAAATTTCTTGTTTTTTTAGTAATTATATAAACTCTAATGAAAATGTAATATTTTTTGGAGACATTAATCTGAACTTATTAAATCAAAGTGATACAAATATAATGACTTATGAAAATATTCTAACTAGTAATTACCTTATAAAATGTATAAATGATACGACAAGGGAAGCAATAGTTTCTGGTCAAATAACTAAATCTTGTATTGACCACATATATGTTAGATCTAATAAATATAACTTGTCCGCATGTGTAATTGATTCGACAATTGCTGATCATTTTATAACGGGATTAAATGTATATTACCATGTCAAAAATATTGTACAAAATGAAAAAACTACCACTCTGTCTCAAAAAAGTATTGATAAAGAAATAAAAAAATATAATTGGAATATCCTTTTGAAAGAACTGAATTGCGTTGCTCTGTACAATAAAATTAAAACTAAATTTAATGAAATCTATGAAAAGAGTATTGTAGTAAAGTCTTTTAAACCCCAAATTAGACCTAATGCCATAAACGAATGGATAAATGATGATTTATTATCAAAAATCAAATTAAAAGATACACTTTACAAAAGATGGAAAAGTAATCCTACAAATAAATTTTATGAAAGAGAGTATAAATGCACCCGAAACAAAGTTACAAAATTAATCAGTGTTTACAAATTAAAATTTTTCAACTCAAAATTTAAAAATTATTTTGCAGACTCAAAGAAAACGTGGGATGAAATAAACAGATTGTTAGGAAGAAAGAGTAAAAGTAACTGCGATGAAGTAATATCACAATATTTCTTAAAAGAACAAACCACTGAACAAACATCTAACAATTTTGCTAATTTCTTTTCTGATAATGTTAGGCAATTATTACATAGATGTGATAAAAAAGCTTTTAATATTCAAACACATAGACTTCCACACAGCATGCTCTTAACACAAGCAAAACTCTGTGATATCGAAAAAGTAGTTAGAAGTTTAAAAAATAGCCAGTCGCCGGGGATAGATAAAATTAGAATGTCTGATATTAAAAAACATTTTGATATCTTAGGACCTATTTTAACTCAATTAATTAATATGATTTTAACGGAGGCAATTATACCAGAGGACCTCAAATGTAGCATCATCCGACCCATCTACAAAGGTGGTAAACACAGTGAAATTGAAAACTATAGACCGATCAGTATTTTACCTGCAATTGAAAAGATCCTAGAAAAATATATATCTATAAAATTAATAAAGTACCTTGAAAAATTTTCTATTATTGATACCCATCAATATGGTTTCCAGAAAAAAAAAGAGCACAGATATACTACTTCAAGATTTTTCAAACATAATTAATAATGATCTTAATAAAAGAAAACATGTACTCGTATTATTTATTGATAATTCAAAGGCGTTTGATACTATTGATCATAGTAAATTACTGGAAACTCTTGAAGCAATTGGAATTACAGGAAACTTACATAAATTATTTGTTAATTACTTTGAAAATAGAAAGATTTGTGTAAAAATTTTAGATCATTATAGCAAAAAAAAGAAAGTTTTCGCCGGCGTACCACAAGGGTCCATACTAGGCCCTACCTTGTATATTATATATGTTACTGCAATGAAATTGATTTTCTCTCATGTAAAACATTATGTTTATGCTGACGACACTGCCTTAGTTATTTCACACGAGGATTTATTAATGGCGAGTATTTTACTGCAAATTGACTTTGTCACTCTTCAAAAGTGGTCACATGATGTAGGATTAATAATCAATGCTAAAAAAACGAAGCTTATGCACATAAGATCTCCTCATGCCAATATCACCATAACTCCTAAAATTGTTTCTCATGATTTTGATTGCATCCATAATTCTGTAATACAACCATGCTCTTGTAAAAGTATTGAACTTGTTTCAAAATATGTATATCTAGGCTTAACAATAGATTGTAATTTTAAATGGGATTTACATATACAAAAAGTTTGCACAAGGCTTAGAGCTATAGTGAGCAAACTTTATAGACTGAAGTTTTTTATTCCACTGAATACCCTTAGAATAATATATCTATCATTGGCAGAATCCCTAATAAGATATGGAATAACTACATGGGGACATTCAACAAAAACAAATCTTCTTTCAGTGCAAAATTTACAATATTCCTTAGTAAAATTATTATTAAACAAAGCTGAATACGAACAAAGACATGATGTATCAAAATCATTACTATATAACTCTGTGAATTTATTATCTGTTCGTGCTATATTGTGGTTCAAAATTGCGAATCAGCATACATCTCAATCTGAGTATAATAAAATAGTGGTTCATGTTCATAATACAAGACTAACTGCAAACAATGGACTTGTTATTCCCAGATACCTAAATAAATACGGTCAAAGAACTCTAGAATACCTCGTACCAATAATTTACAACATGTTACCAAATTCAATAAAAAACTGTGAATTGACTTTCAGAAGAAAATGTATGCTAAAAAAATGGTTATGTGAAAGAATTTTTTTGTACTAACGTCCGTATTTCTAATTTTCGTTTTTAATGTTTTTTCCATTTATATAATCTTTTTTCTTCTTCTTTCTTTCGTTTTTCCTCTGCTCTTTATTTTATATATGTAAAAATATGTGAATGTATGTATATATAATGTATATTTTATAAATTCTCTAAAAATTATTTGTAAAAGAACCCGTTGACAAACTGATATAAATCAGTTTAACGGGACTTAATGTTCAAATATGTAAAAAAAGAATGTTAAAATAAATAAAAAAAAAATAAAAATTGGTTTAAGCACTTCGTCGAACAGTCCCTGAGGCCCTAGCACGCTCGCTCTTTAACCATTGATAGGATAACTATCGGTAACTTTTCATCGTTCCCTAGGACAACTGCACATCGCTAACGTGCAAACAACAGTTGATGTCGAATATGTTAAGGACACTTAGTCATTGTGAACTGTCAATTTTTCGTTGGCGATCTGTAGTCATGCTAGGGAAAGATGAGAAGTTACCGATAGTTATCCTACCGATCGTTATCTCTCGATAGTATGCTAGGGCCTCTGGTGTCGTACAGTCATAGGTCATAGGATACGCCTCCGAAGAATTCTACCTTAGCAAATCGGTGATGTGAGTTGCACCCCAACATACTTATTTGCAATATGCAGTCGGTTTAGGGAAAATATAGTTTATCTACTTACATGAACTATAAGTAAGTGTCTCCATAGGAGTGTGCAGACAGGATGTACATACAGAGGAATATATCAAGGAAAAAAACTAATTGTCTATATACTGTATATACCAGCGTAAAAGTACAAACAATCGACACTGAAAATATTTTAGGTGGTTTGATATCCATATTAAAACCAACTATTATTAAAAGTATTTTTTTAAAGTCGATTTTAGGTTTTAAATTGATAAATAATGCCCAAAAAATTATAATTTTACAATAATTATATTTTCGCGAAGCCAACTGACGGATTAAAAAAAACAATATGTGAATGTACCTGTATTTCGAACAAGCTAAAGTTCCATAATCATATATAGACAGTGACCTTTCTCTTGTTTTGTAGGTATTCAAAAATCGTCACTATAAATAAATTGGTTTGTAATCTGTACCAACTTATTATAAAATTATTTTAACTTTACTTATATTATTTTTTTCTCGTGTTAAAATTGCACTGCCTTTATTTGTTTATGTAAAAAATAAATATATTTTTGAAGTCGATTTTAGCTATGGAATTGTTTAATAATACACTAAAAATTATAATATAATAATTATTATAATTTCTGGGGGCAACTTTCGGGTCACCGGTAAATCTACATCACACAGAGAACCCAAAAAACTTCCCGTTTGTCGGTAACTAAAGAGTTTATCCAAGTGTTTTAAAAGACGTTAAACCACTGGAGCGACAGAGCAATTTAAAACTTTTTTCTCGGATTACTAAAGGAAATTCTTCCGCCCACAAAAAAAAACATACCTCCGAAATTGAATATGGAGATTTACAAGCTGATTATAGTTATTACGTAGGATTTATAAAAAAATATGATTAAATCGTTAACTTTATACCTTTTTAAAGAATCCAGAAAATATTTGTCATATTTTGGCAGCAAAGCAATCCGAGGTTTTGGAAATAGTGCCATATTGTGGCAAAAAGCGTTCGAGTGGTTATAACAGCTTATATTAACCCCCCAAGGGAGAAATTTTTTCAAATTTGACACATAAAAATTTCAACTTCGGACTCGTTTTACTCAAAACCGAAATCTCAAATCAACAAAAGTTGTTCCAAAAAATCGACTCTATGTGTGTGATATTGATTCACCAGTTTCCCGCTACTGCAGTGCAATGTGTTTTCAGACACCACGCGTGTATATTTTATTTATTTTAATTGTATTGAGAACATCAGAAACTTACTTTTGGCAGTGGAGGTATAGTCCTCGGAATGTGCAGCCCCCCAACTTCAACCAACTGTGGTACAGAAGGCCTTATTTGATTGAGACTCAAGTGGCTGTTCACCAGAATCATGCTGAAATTCTGAGCCAGACTCCTCAGAGGTGGCACAGGGCCCAACACCCTACCAGCCAGCTCTTGCGACCTCCAATTGGACTTAATCTCATACTGAACCTTCGCGTAAACCGTTGCAAGGGTGTTTACCAATCTCGAGAAGAAGTTCATCCTCTGAGAAAAGGGGAAGAAGTAGATTGGGGTGTAAGCAGGGTTTTCTGGGAGTGCCACCATGTCGTTTACCCAAGGAAGGGGCACACTCGACACTAGTCCGATACTCGGTATCCCCATCTTGTGAGCTACAGCGAGGAAGCAGTCAGAAGCGAAGATCTCCACCACAAGTAAATCGAATTGTTTTTGCTTTATAACGTTGAGAACTTCGGGATTTTTCAGGACTTGTTCGCAGCTGGCCAGTGAAAATCTGATGATGTCAAATATGTTGTCGAGGTAAGACAACTTGCGGAAGTATTCCATGTTCACAGAGAGCAGTTTCTCATCGCTAGATAGGTTCAGCTCGGTGATGTTTCCACGTGGTGATTTCTGAAAATGCGATCGCTTTTTATTAATAGGTACAAACTATACCTAATATTGGTCTGTGAAAGAGAAAGCCTTGTTCAGCGGTGGGATTGATCAGTGGATTTTTATTAGACATGCATACAAAACATAAGTATGTACCAGGTGTGCTAGCATGGTCGATCGACATGAAGTTACCGACCGATTGTCGGTAACTTCTCATCGTTCCCTAGGACAACTGCAAATCGCTAACGTACAAACGACAGTTGATATCGAATATATTAAGGACACTCAGTCATTGTGAACTGTCACCTATTCGTTTGCGATCTGCAGTTGTCCTAGGGAACGTTGAGAAGTTACCGACAATTATCCTACCGATCCTTATCGATCGACAATGCTAGCACACCAGGGGTGCTAGCATGGTCGGTCGATATGAAGTTACCGACCGATTGTCGGTAACTTCTCATCGTTCCCTAAGACAACTGCAGATCGCAAACGAATAGCTGACAGTTCACAATGACTAAGTGTCCTTAATATATTCAATATCAACTGTCGTTTGTACGTTGGCGATCTGCAGTTGTCCTAGGGAACGATGAGAAGTTACCGACCAATTGTCGGTAACTTCTCATCGTTCCCTAGGACAACTGCAGATCGCAAACGAATAGGTGACAGTTCACAATGACTAAGTGTCCTTAATATATTCGATATCAACTGTCGTTTATACGTTAGCGATCTGCAGTTGTCTTAGGGAACGATGAGAAGTTACCGACAATCGGTCGGTAACTTCATATCGATCAAACATGCTAGCACACCATGATCATTAACACCCGAATAACGACAATATATTTTTTTGTCTTATTATTAATAATCGTACACACGGTGTTAAACTGGTAGTACTAGCGGTAACTGGTGAATCTACATTACATTTGGAGTCGATTTTGTGTCATAAGTTTTTTTGATTTTCGTTTTCAAGTAGATTTAAATTTTTTAAAAATTTATTTACCAAAAAATACATTTACGCAATTTTTTTTAGGTATATGTCTCCTCATTAGGCTGAGCCTGTTCCGAGGTGGCAGGAATTTTCTTAAAAGAAATAATAATTAATTAATAAATTGAATTTGTGTGAATAAAAGTTATAGAAAAGAAAAAAATCAATGAAAATGGCCTTGTAAGCCGAAACAGCTGTCACAATAATAAAAAACTAATACACTTGCAAAACTTAATAATAAACATTATTAAATTAAATTTAAATTATTTAAAAAAAAAATTAAATGGAGTTCTACGAATTAAACACAAAATCAATAAATAATTATTTACCTCCGGAAAGTGGGTTGCAATGGTAACATGGTGTCCTCTGGCGGCGAGGGCCTTCATGATGGTCCCGTACATGGCAAAGTGGCTTTTGGTCTCCGTGGGGAATATCCCTAATATCCTGGCTCCACCACATGAACTAGTATTCACCACCACCCCCCAGAGCACTAACAAAAACAACTGCTGTGTCTTCATTTCAGATAATAAAAATAAACAAAATTTTATTTATATATTGAAATCACTCTTCCTCTGAACGTCACTTTACTTTTTTTATAATTTTGACGAAAATGCAGCCTTTTTAGAAACTTTCATTCATAATTTTCATTGGAAACGTCATTTTTTTTATTTTAGTTTTTGATTTTATTTCAATTACCTACTGTTTTTTAATAACTTCATTTTATACCACTTATCCCTTTAAAAAAAAGAATACCTTAATATTATGTGTAATTCTTAAATCATATAAATGATGTGATAATATTACCACAATACCCAATCACAAGGCTTTGCGCTTGTGGGTTTTTTTTTGTTATTATATTTTTATAAATTCAAAATCTTACGTAAAAAAAACTAATGAAGTACTTAGAAACACTGATAGCTGTAGAAAAATGAGAACTTAAATATTTATGCACAAATAAAGCACATCTTCATCAATAAAGCTAAAATAAATTTCGGGAATAATCTTAGATAATTTCCTATAATAAAGATATAAGGAAAATAATAATCCTAGCTATAGTAGCCGGGAACTTCAATGATTTATGCTCCAAGCACCTACTTAATACGTTTTCTAATGTTTTATAATTCAATATAGCTTAATGAAATCAATTCCACTGATATTTTTAGGTTTTTTTTATATCTAATATAAGCACATATTAATCGCTTAGTAAGTAACTAGGTAGGTACTTAATTTATATTTTATGCAATAATTAAGAATTAAAATAATTATATCACGATAGACGAAATTAATAGGAATGATATGTTTCTGAGAGCAAATCATTTATGTAGTTATACTTGTAAAGGTTTGAATCGCGTTGTTCGAGTTAAAATGACACTTCACTACTAAATTATAATACGCTTCTAGTTTTAACTCTAGGTCAGCAGAGCTACATATATTTATTATATACAGGGCCGTACTTCCGCTAGAGACCCGAGAGGCCCGGGGGCCGGGACTATTTATTTGACAAATATTTCAAAACATTTCTTAGGGCCCCTAATTCAATTCGGAGGAAGCCCCGTCTAGTTGACAAAATAGTAGGCATTGAAACAGGTTCGGAAAATATATTATTTTAATATAATCGGAAAATGTTGCTTGTCTTTGACGGAGGACTTAGCTAGCAGATTAATGAACTCGCAACGCCTGGGTGGGGATCCGAAGATTTTTTTCCCTCTAGGCCACTTGCCGGGTAAGCTGATATATTTTTCCGTTTTGAGCAATACTAAAAGATTTCCATTAAATTAAATAATAACGTCGGCTAAAGAAGGAGGTAGCACAACACGGCATAACACCCCAAAAACAAACAACGAAAATGCTTTTGGCCGTGAAAATCTAAAAACGTATCTAACCAAAATAATAACGTTTTTTTTTTGGAATGCTGACTTACTGTTTGCCCTCCGAACTAAAAAAAAAATTTTGCAAACCGTGCATCAGACTAACTTAGTACCTTAACTGCCGAACAGTCAATTTACCATATTCTAAACGCCTCCAGACACAAATAAAATTATAATTAATTTATTAGGAAATGTCGTATATAGGTACAAGAAATTTCAGAGTTGCTCAACTGCCCCATGGGTGAGGTGAGTTGATGAATGAATCAAGGGTATTGGACACCTTGAGCAATAGAAAGAATAAATCCAATACGATTACGAAAACCGCGTATGTCTACAATAATTAAACATCAGATTATAATAATTAAATGTTTCAATACTGAAGAACAAACAATCACTTAATTTTGAAATGTTAGAAGTTAGTTTAAATGTTAGCGCCTCCGCCCACTCAGGCAACTGAAAACTCTCAACTGCCAACTGTCTTTGTATGACAATGTGATGGCCCGCACATACACTATCACACAAAACCCCGTTGTCAATGGTAACGCAAGCGGTGACTTGCGACTTGCTCTACTGGTTGCCCTGGGCGGCCATTGATAGTTGCCAACTGTCAGCTGATTGTTCTTCTTCTATGGTTAACCAAGCTTTTTGACCAATCAAGACAGAGAAACAGACGGTTTTAGTTGGTTTTCAGTTGCCTCAGTGGGCGGAGCGCCTTAGATTACATAAAAATTAGAATGAAAAGTAAATCATCGCTGCCGCTAACGCATTTTATTCAAAATTAAATCCGACCAGCAGTCGGTGGACACTTTTTGTGAGTCTATTGCTAGCAAATTTGACAACGGACCCAATTTTGTCCAGGTAAGCTCTCAGAATTCAATTCGTCACGAATTAGAAAATCATAATGGTAGATTCAGACTGGGTCGACGTACGTATGCATCGCTACGCCTAACAATATCTGGGCTACTTAGCAACCGTAGATTTTCAACGAAAATTTATGTTTTAGCGCCTCCGCCCACTCATTCAACTGAAAACTCTCAACTGCTCTCAACTGCCAACTGTCTTTGTATGACAATGTGATGGCCCGCACACTTCACAATCACACAAAACCCCGTTGTCAATGGTAACGCAAGCGGTGACTTGCGACCATCTTGCGACTGTCACGGCTGATTGCCCTGGGCGGCCGTTGTAGTTGCGAGCTGTCAGCTGATTGTTCTTCATCTATGGTTAAACAAGCTTTTTGACCAATCAAGACAGAGAAAACAGCCGGTTTTAGTTGGTTTTCAGTTGCCTCAGTGGGCGGAGCGCCTTAGAATCACATTGGCCACACGCATCGCGACGTGCGATGTCTGTGGCGATTTTCATAGAAAATGTATGGGTTGCTAAGCATTGTTTGGCGTAGCGATGCGTACGTACGTCGTCCAGTCTGAATCTACCAATCGTCGTCATCTAAACTAGACTGCATTGGTTGTTTCGAGACGGTTTTATTCTTCTTTTTATACATTTTTTTCAAGTTGAGCAGTGACTGGACAACTAGCTCTGACCTGATATTTCGAATTAAAAGTTAGTTTATGAAATAACTATGAGATATGGAACTTAACAGCTGTTTAAAATCAAATACAAGGTAATCACTTTGGTTATCGTTGATAACACGTTCCGAAAAATTTCAGGAGAAAAATTGCGATGTAGGCACATAATTTTTAACAATTATTATAAGCAATAATTATTAGCCTGAAACACTCATCCATATTGAAAGAATCTTCCGAGAAAAGATAAATATCGCCGACGGGACTCGAACCCGCACCCTCGGAAGATTCTTTCAATATGGATAAGTGTTTCAGGCTAATAATTATTGCTTATAATAATTGTTACCCTTTGTGCTATGCATAAAAAATCTTGTCTTAAACATTAGTTTATCAATTTAAAAAAATAATAACATAATTTTTACTTTTCGCTCGAAAAAAAACCCGGACGTGTTTATCGGTCGAACTCACGCGGCAGCTAACTTGTTAACCCATTCTTTCCGCGATTTGAAACATTGGCGTACGAGTTATAGTTTTTGAGATATTTCGCCGAGATATTAAGATATTTTGAGATATTTCAACCCCGCCCTACTCTACCTACCCCAATTGGGGAAGCCGTGAAAAAACATTCGCCTATGGCGCTTTTCCGTATCTTTATGAATACAATCATTCATATTCCACTTCCTTCACCCACACCATCTCTCCCCCTAGGCGGGCCCCGACTCTGTAATTGCCTAGGGCCCCTGGGCCTCTAAGTCCGGGCCTGATTATATAATGTAGTTTTAATCCAAGGAGAGTATATGATTAACTAACTTTTTTCTTATCGACGTTTTTGCAGCATAGCTAATTCAAGGTATGTACTCACTCATAATAACTTATACAAAAAATATCATTGTTCGGTTAGCGTCAATAAATTGTTTTTTTTCCAAAGCACAGATATTTTACTTAATATGATGTGAGTAGGGTAGACTGGGGACGGTTGAAACCCGCCATTATTTAAACATTTCAATTTTCTCGAAAACAATGTGACGAGTGTGACACAAGACACAACACAAATCACTCCGACTAGTTGTGCATAAGAGACGAGATACAGGAAAACCCTTGACACATTTAAATTGCTTTAGCTAAGATACGGGAAAGCGAGCGTTTGTCAAATTAGCTATTATACTATAGTTAGTATAATCAACGGCCGTTGTTCCCAACTTTTCGATCGATCAATCTGAGTCTCCGATCAGCCAAGTGATTTGTTTAGTAACGCTCGATTCGCCTGTCGGTCGGAGAGCTGCGTCGGAAAGAGCGTATTTGGCCGTTTGAGGAGTGTTCATTGAGCCAAAATTTCTGTGATTGAGAACAACGGCCAATACAAATATAATATTTTTAAAAAAACACCCCTAATTTTTGAAGTTGTTGAATTGAGTTGTTATGTTTAATAACTAGATATTAGGTCCTTACATATGAAATTGGCGTTTTACCAGCTTTGGCAACTTTGATCTCAAATAGCTTCTCCTCGGTTAGGAATTCCAAATTCAAATTTATACACCTATTTACTCATGTACTTGTGTTTCGAAAATTATAATTCTTTTGTTTTTTCCTTAATTGTTTTTTTTCTTTGCGTCACCAAACGCTCACAAGTAACTTTTTTGGAGTCCTTCCGATTATCGTACAGGTTCCACTTTTCAACACAGGTAATGATTCGATTTAAAATCCTTTCATTATTGTGCCGGTTGAGTAATGCAACGCAGCAGTCAACGCGCGTTTGTTGATTTGCTTCACTCAATTCGTGAGGTACCCACCTTTCAAGCTTTTTCACCTTTCCAATTTGCTTCAAGTGGATTAAAACAGTTTTATCACTAAAACCGTAGTCTGCAGCTAATTCGGACGTGGTTTGTGATGGATCCGCTTCCACAATAGCCTTCAATTCTTCATTATAAACTTTGGTATCCGGCCGTCCACGGGGCTTGTTCTGCAGGTCGAAATTTCCAAACGAAAACGTTGGAACCAAAAACGCACAGTGTTTTCTTTTGCGGCACCGTCGCCATACACATCATTAATCCTTCGAGCCGTTTCTGCAGCACTGGTGCCACGGTGGAACTCGTACTCGTAAATAACGCGATATTTCAAGTTTTCCATTTTGTAAACTAAGTGACGCAAAAAAACAATTAAGGAAAAAACAAATGAATTAAAATTTTCGAAACACAAATATATGATTAAATAGCTGTATAAATTTGAATTTGGAATTCCTAACCAAAAAGAAGATATTTGAGATCAAAGTTGCCAGTACGGCAAAACGCCAATTTCATTTGTAAGGACCTAATATTAACGATTTCATTGTGCACTGTTATTTTTATACAAATATTTAATACCAATTAAAATGATTTCAATTTTTCCTTTGGATTTTGGAGGGTTTAAATTAACTCCACATGCTGTTTCAATCAACTCCATTATGCGGTTAATTGAACCACATTTCCCCATCTTCTTTTACTGGTTGTTGCGGCTTACCAGTACCTCGCCACCTAACAAATTTTATATGGGAACTAGTTATATTATAACTTTAACTATTACCATTACAATCTTACCTGTAAATACAAAAGATACTCCTCTACATACAGTTAAAGTAAATCTGTTTCAACCATCCCAGTCTACTTCATATAGTGTGGCGTGCATTTCCCCAAGATTGTCAATAATTATGCATAATGATTGCAGAGATATTCATTTTTATTTTTATAACTTCTATAAACAGTTATACAAATCTAACACGAACACTATAATTATAATGCGCTGCCGGAAAATATAAATTCTGACCCAATTAGTTGATTCAAGATGAATTACAATTGCAATTCCTGAATTAGATTGATGCTCTATTTTGTGAATTTAAAACTTGGATATGAATAGAAAAAACATATTTATCTTAGCTTAGCTTAGCTGAATTTTAGTTTGTTTGCGATTTAGGTAACTACAGCTTAACGGCCCTAGCAACATGGAATCACTTCTACACGGAGAAAAATGTTATTCTAAAATACGAACATTTTATTCGTAAAAATGGTCAAAAACGGGACTGAGGTTCTTACGATCAAATTAACAGGGTTTCAATGTTTATTGCCGGGAACATGTAAGAATAATTTGTTAGTATACGTAATTTCGTACGAATATCAATAAATTATTCTTACATTTTCCCACCAATAAACATTGAAACACTGTTAATTTGTTCTTAAGAACTTCAGTCCCGTTTTTAACCATTTTTAAGAATAAAATGATCGTATTTTAGAGTAACATTTTTCTCCGTGTACATACATAAACAGGGCGATTTCCAGCTTCCGATAAGAAAGAGACGTATAAAAATAAGACTTCAAAACGATTCGAATTATCTACCTAATACGTAAGCCCTTTAATTTTATTGAAAACGCTTTCCACGGAGGTGATTTTATTATTTTTGACAATAATCTTCTAAGAGTAGGTACCTACCAATTCGTGCTAATAATAAGTAAAGTAGCAAACAAGATGAAATAAACATTGTAGTTACATTAATTTCTGATGTCTGGATGTAATTAGTGTTGTTATTTTGAATAATTAGGCTTCCTACCTAGGGGTATTAAATAGTCATAGACAGGGTGTTAAGAGACGTACTCGTAATTGACTTATTTTTACGGGTGATTCCTGACATTATTTGGAGTAAAAATTTAAATGAAATATTGGTCTCCGTGACTTTGTTGATGTCTTTTTTCTCAAATTATTTTTCTTCAAAATCTAACAAAAACAAAACTTTCACTTATCGTCACTAAGCCGAGTTATCGACCAACCTCTCACCCGCTTCTCACTATCCAATACCTAACGATTAAAAAAAAATTTAAATTTAGTTTTTTTATTAAAAATAACCATCACATATCACCGGAGACTAAAATTTCATAAATATTGTTTACTACAAATAATAATGTCAGTTTTCACTGGTTAAAATAAGTCAAGTACTTCCCTAACCACCCTGCACAGAGTTTTTTGATCAGGGTAGGCAGTAGGAAAACCGCCGAAATGATTCAAATAAATAAATAAAAAAAACTTACCACAAATAACTCCCTTCGTACAAGTTTTCGCTAAAATTTCCATATTTATCAGATAATTTCCGTGTTCGATTCCTCGGCTGGCTAAGTCCTCCAACACAACACAAGCAACATCTTCCGCTTAGTGTGGTGGTAGTAGGAGATTTTCAAATGTTGTTGGGTTATTCGTAACCCGGGAGAGTTTGTCTTTCTTTAAAAAAAAAAAAAATATCAAAAATTAAAGTTTGTTTTTGAACCGACAATTCGCATTGATGAAAGACAACTAATAGATAACAACAGGTGTCACTGGTTGCCATTTGTTAATTTTGTTCCACAAAGCACTGCCTAATACTAACAAAAAAATTCATATAAGCAAATATTTCTACTCAATATTCCGTGTATTTTGTAAACATTGATAAATCTTGTATGAAGTTAGCTGATAGGTAGAACTAATTCCTGCTTAGGCCGCATTTTAGTGAGGTGGTCGGAGGGCGCGCGTGTAGTTTCTAGTTACAGTTTATGCCACGTTTGTAGTATGCTGTTTTAATGTGGCGCTCGCGTAGTTTCGTTTACACAGCTGCAATTTGGCGCTTATTTTTGAAAGTGTATATTTATTTTTAGCAATAATTTAATGAATTATAATATTTTCGTTGTTTGTTTTTGGGGTGTTATGCCGTGTTGTGCTACATCCTTCTTTAGCCGACGTTTCGGACAGCGTTGCAGTGTCCATCATCAGGGCAGATCCGGCAAATCCGTCGATGTGAAATTGTTGTGTTAAGTGTATAATAAGCACACACTTAACACAACAATTTCATATCGACGGATCTGACCTGATGATGGACACTGCAACGCTGTCCGAAACGTCGGCTAAAGAAGGAGGTAGCACAACACGGCATAACACCCCAAAAACAAACAACGAAAATGCTTTTAGCCGTGAAAATCTAAAAACGTATCCAATTATAATATTATTTACATGCTTATGTTTTACAAATACGGTAGGGTAGGCAGTAGACATGGGCAGATTTATTCACAGTAGTGAATCGATTCAGTCTGATTCCCTCGGCCTTTTGATCTGATTCCTTTCATTCGATCCTTTAATTCATAAAATTCCCAAAAAAAATTAAAATATATATATATATATTAATATATAGATATATATAATAATAAAATAAAAAAAAATTAGACACTGATCGACGAAAACCACGACGACGGGGTTTTGAATTTTTTAATGTGATGTTATGACAGCAAAACCGATAGAAAAATGTATTTTTATAAGTAGTTATATCCAGAATATAATAAATCAAATAAATCATCAAATTAAACAGTTTTACTAATTTTATTATATTTATTTTAAACTTAAAATAGTTCCGCTTCGTGTGATCGAATATAAAACACATTCTACCCAATTTACGCAGGGCTCGAAATCGGAAGTTTTCGACCTACGATGTAACTAAATTGACGGCTCGGCCCACGGGGAAATCGCACTGCACTCCCAAACGGATTTGCTGCAGGCATTGAGAATGAATTGTATCTTTTGAGCAGTGTCTTGTGTCTTGCCTGGGACTTGTGACTGGGAACTAAATTGACGGTTCCGCTGCGCGGGGACTAACGACGAACCGATTCGCAGCGGTCGTTAAGGATTGGATTAGGAACTTCCGACTAGCAAGTGTCTTTTGACTTGCTGTGACCTAATTTACTTGCGTTCCGCGAACCTAACGACTCACTTCAACAGAGGCAGTACATACTCGATCATGGGAGCGGGATTTGAAAAGAGGCGATCATACTAATTCGCTCATTCGTTGAATTAGTGGAACAGAAGTGACACAGAGACTGGGTTTGACCGCTTCGGTCCGGACAGACTTGTAGAACTATGACGACACAACTAAATAAGGAATACATTTATTAATTCAATGAATGAGTGGGACATATGGGACTGTAAAAGAGAGGTGCGTTGCTCGGAACTCGGAACTACTTCGTTTGACTCGCAACGTTTTGTCGCCTGGGCTGGAGGTGTGGGGACTCTCTGACCTATGGGTTTTCGGCGCGGGATATACTATACGTGATAGAGGTAGTACAATGCATATAGCACATTACCTCCGGTATCTTCGCGGCGAGCGCTTATAGGTAACTTATTCGCGCAGTAAACATACAGAATAATATTAAATAAAATTTCTATGAAGCATTAAAATATGTAAATCGTTAACATAAAATATTTTTTTAATGTAAAATAAATAGAAATAAAAATATGGTGCCGTTTAAAAAATCTGTAAGGAATGAAGATTTAATTCCTTCTGAAAATGACAATCAGATCGAGTGTGTTACAAGATTGAATTGATTCATTCAAATCATTCATTCAATTTTGCCCACGTCTAGTAGGCAGTGTATATGTGCCTAAATGGAGTGCACGCCCCTACCACCCTTTATAATAGTCAAATATGCAGGTACTTGTTATATACTTATTTATTTATTAATTTTATTTTAGTAATTTTTACATCGAAGTTTACAGACGATTTTTTAAAAATAATTTACATACTATCACTCCTGCAATAAAAAAACCAAAAAGTAACGAGACGCTATATTTTATGTGAAAATAATATTTTCTCTAGGGTTAAAATCCAGAGAGATTTTTTTTTTTTTTAAATTTTCTTTATTCTTTTTCTTTGTTGCAGGTTTATTTTACATGGCTTTTTGACTACCAAGCTAGGCAAATACCCGTATTATGGTAGTCGAGATTCATAAGATGTTATATATTAGGTGTAATCATCCATATATTATCTAGATGAAAGTAAATCCATATAGCATACATACTAGGGAAAATATTCATACTAATTTAGGTACATGATCACATACATGAAAGGAGTTAAAGTAGGTGAATCTTGTATAAATAAAAATAAAATAGAATAACAAATAAAAATAACAAATAATAATATTAATAGAAATAAAAATATAAAGTTTTGGTTGAAAATTGATTTAGAGATAAGATTTTTTACTCGAGAAATATGAGAAAATAAGAACAGTTTTTAAGATGTAAGGCATTCTTCAAAATATTTCCTTCCCTGGGCAAATAACCAGTTCTGTACACTAATGGCATAAAGATCATCAGTTTTCGATGTCTTAATATAAATGGATAAATGGGGAATACGTTTGTATGGAAAAATCACCGCCGGGTATCCCGTTAATTGGTAAATTCAAAATTGTCATCACAAATCATATGAGTCGGGGGTGTGTCTTGACCTCCGCCGAAACCGCGAGACTGACTCACCGAACCCCTGCTCTAAATAATTCTTCAATGGTAAACAAACCTTTAGATACGTTTTTAGATTTTCACGGCCAAAAGCATTTTCGTTGTTTGTTTTTGAGGTGTTATGCCGTGTTGCGCTACCCCCTTCTTTAGCCGACGTTTCGGACAGCGTTGCATTGTCCATCATCGGGGCAGATCCGGCGACATCGTCGGATCTGCCGGATCTGCCCTGATGGACACTGGACACTGCAACGCTGTCCGAAACGTCGGCTAAAGAAGGTGGTAGCGCAACACGGCATAACACCCCAAAAACAAACAACGAAAAAAACAACGAAATAAACCTTTAGGTATTGAAATCCTCTGTATTAATAAATTGGAAATTCATATGTTATTATTATATTCAGTATTTATTCTGGTTTAGTAATGTATAATTTCTATATCTTAAGAATTTCAAAAAAATATAGTACTTTAGGATTCATAATATTATGTTTTATACTAGCTTATAAATGTGGAAATTCTAACTATGCAATTGTAATGTTCTCCAAAATGCCCTGGAAAGAATCTCAGACTTGTTATCTCCCGAAAGAAACCATTCATCAGTTCTGTATGAAATTACTAATGTTATCCAAAATGACTGGTAAAATAATTACATCTTGGCGATTCTTTCAAGGAAAAAGAAACAATCCCGTCACTACAAATGCAACTACTAATGTTCTCAAAATTTGTCTTGACAGAATCGCCATTCCTTTCCATTGTAAGAATATGTACTAAAACACAATTTGGCTGTCCTGAAACGGGAATCCTTCCCAGTTGGACAGACAAAGGATCATCTTGTATTGTATGTTTGTATTATATAAATAAATAAATAATTTATATGAGTTTTAAAACCACATAAATATTATCTTTATGTTTCAGCAACGACTAAAAAAATACCTAAGAGAGAACTTGGCTTAGATACCAATAAAACATTCTGTTATAAAAAAATGGCGGCCAAGATGGACAAAATACGTTACGTTAGCTTAGGTTATAGATTATTTTAAAAAAAATCACCTTTAAAGACTTTTCAAAGGAGTGTTAAAATGCCAGTTTGTTGAGTTGTCGTGGAACCGTATTTTGATGGGTATGCCAAGTCCTTTTTCTGAGGTATTTTGTTTAGTCATTGCATGATAGTCGTTTTGTCTCGGATACATTGGCAAACTGGTCAATGGATACCTACTAATTATTAACGCTATTATATTTGCATTCATTATAAACACTTATTAGTAATTTTGTTTGTAATGGAAATATTTACGTAAAGTTGTGAAGATTTTGGGATTTTTCCATATATTATTGTTATGTTTACTATTTAGTAATGTGTAAGTTGGAACCTACATTTATAAATTCTAGATGTTTGAGAGATAGGGGGAGTAGTCATGATATCCTGTCACGACAAACAAATAGATAACATAGAATAAAAATATAAATTACTCTGTCATAACAACTTAAGTATTCGGCAATAGTATATAAAAAAATTAAAGAGGCGTTTACAAATTTATTGTTATAATTAGATATTTTAAGCAATAATTATTAGCCTGAAACACTCATCCAAATTGAAAAACCTTCCGAGAAAAGATACATGTCGCCGACGGGATTCGAACCCGCACCCCTCTGATTACCGGTCAGGAGCTCTACCATTAAGCTACGGCGTCTTACCTCCTACCCGCCAAATGATTAAATATATACCGAGTGTTTCATTAAAAAATTACCGCTTATTACATTTTTTCACCTGCAAACGAATGTATAGTTTTATAGAAAAATTTAAACAGTTTTGATACTCAATTACTAGAATGTAAAGTGAATCAAATGTAATGTAATGTAATACAATCATCTACTCGAAAAAAACGCTATTTTTCTATTACTGTTAAATACTGTAATGAATAAAACGTAATGTAATATAATCATCTACTCGAAAAAAAACGCAATTTTTCTATTACTTTTAAATACATATTAAAATAAAGTACTGAAGAGTTTTATAGAAAAATTTAAACAGTTTTAATACTTAATTAGTAGACTGTGAGGTGAATCAGTGTAATAAAATGTGTTCATCTACTCGAAAAAAAGACGAAAATTTTCTACTTGGGGTTCGAGATATTGAGCCATTGATGAGGCTTAACCAACTTCCTACTCTTCGGCAAGTTTTACTCCGTTATCACCTTATATTAATGAATCCAAAAATGTGAAGATTCCGCGCATGTACTTATTCAAGAACTTACAGAAGTATGGAGTAAATCTAGTATTCCGACCAAGTTTTCTTAATTTTTTGAATAAGAACTCATTGTATTTTTTTGAGAACGTACGTTGTAAGTACATAAATCAACGTTTAAACTTCCCCCTTCATCCTCCTTGTGTCTCATTTTTCTTTCAAGGACATGATTATAATATTATCTACGAGTATAATATTATTTTTGTAGTATGAATTATGAATAGAGCACACGTGTTAAAACTTTCATATTCAATAATGTTTTTATTGTAATAAATTATAATCAAAATTAAACCTGTTTGCAAAGTTGAGAACTGGATTATCATATATTAGGTCCTTACATATGAAATTGGCGTTTTGTATGGGAGGAACATAAAGTCGATTTTTTAAAATATATCTAATATATTTATTTAATCAAAGTATGTCCCATTGCTATCTATGCACTTTTGCCATCTCATAGGTAGTTCATCGATCCCTTTACTAAAAAAACCATTCGGACGGGAATCAATACAATCTTTGAAGGCGGTTTGGACTGCCCCAACGGAGTTGAATTTTTTCCCTTGCAAGAAGTTATCCAAATTTCGAAAAAAAAATGGTAATCTGTTGGGGTAAGGTCCGGAGAGTACGGTGGATGTCTTAGACATTCCAATTGAAGCTCCTCTAATTTGGTAGCCGTCTGTTGTGCAGTATGTGGTCTAGCGTTATCATGAAGCAGCAGTGGCCTAGAGCGATTAACCAGCCTCGGTTGTTTAGCAGCTAGCTTTTCCATCATGGTTTGCAGTTGCTGACAATAGACATCTGCCGTAATCGTCTGGCCAGATTTAAGAAAGCTGTAGTGAACGACACCAGCACTAGTCTACTAAACGCTCACAAGTAACTTTTTTGGAGTCAATTTTCAGTTCAGCCATTGCGATGAGCGCTTCCGATTATCGTACATGATCCACTTTTCATTACAGGTAATGATTCGATTTAAAATCCCTTCGTTATTGTGCCGGTTGAGTAATGCAATGCAGCAGTCAACGCGCGTTTGTTGATTTGCTTCACTCAATTCGTGAGGTACCAACCTTTCAAACTTTTTCACCTTCCCAATTTGCTTAAAGTGGATTAAAACAGTTTTATCACTAACACCGAAGCCTGCAGCTAACTCGGGCGTGGTTTGCGATAGATCCGCTTCCACAATAGCCTTCAATTCTTCATTATCAACTTTGGTCTCCGGCCGTCCACGGGGCTTGTTCTGCAGGTCGAAATTTCCAGAACGAAAACGTTGGAACCAAAAACGCACAGTGTTTTCTTTTGCGGCACCGTCGCCATACACATCATTAATCCTTCGAGCCGTTTCTGCAGCACTGGTGCCACGGTGGAACTCGTACTCGTAAATAACGCGATATTTCAAGTTTTCCATTTTGTAAACTAAGTGACGCAAAGAAAAAAAACAATTAAGGAATAAACAAATGAATTACAATTTTCGAAATACAAATACATGAGTAAATAGCTGTATAAATTTGAATTTGGAATTCCTAACCAAATAGAAGATATTTGAGATCAAAGTTGCCAGTACGGCAAAACGCCAATTTCATACGTAAGGACCTAATATTATACTGTAACTAGCAGGTAAAAACCTGCCTCCGCGGGAAAACTATAACATGAAAACTTCAAAGTTATATTTGAATATAATAGATGGCAGCACTTCAGTTTGTATCTCGTACGTGGAGCGAGTGTGTACCTACCACAGACGTTAATATAGATTAATATCTATTATTAACTTACTAACTAACTAACCATCACGCCGTTTCCACGCAGGGGTAGGCAGAGAGGACGGACTGCCAAACACCTCGATCTTGGCACACACTCTTTGCCTCATTCACATTCATACATCGTCTCATACATACTCTTCTATTTTTCTGACCCTTGACATGGCCCGACTCAAGTATCTGATTCACTTGATCGTGCCATGTCTTCCTCGGACGTCCCCTACTTCTTATACCATTCACACTTGCATCATATATTCTCCTATGCTCCTTTCCTCGTTCATTCGCTCTACATGCCCAAACCATCTGAGGGTTCCTTTCTTAATTTTACTCATTACGCTTAGATCAGCCTTGCATTCTTTTCGTATCTCCACATTTCTCACACGATCAAATATGGTTTTACCACACATACGCCTCAGGGATCTCATTTCAACAGCATTCAGTCTACTTTCATCCTTCCTCTGCCAGTTCCATGTCTCACTGCCATACATCAAGGTAGGTACAAGCACTCCATTGTAGACATTATTAAACAACTGTAAAATTGATGAATAGCTAAAGGTCAGTCGGGGAAAGTGCGTCTACAGGATATGAGAAAACTAAACAATTTGCACATGTACGAACATACCATATATAATGCTGCTAATACATTTGCGAACATACACGTGAGTCAAAGCTACCGCAAGCGGCTTTTCGCGCAGTTTGCTTCGTTCTTTTCCCCAGGTGATCGGAAACTCAACAATGAACAACTTCATCACTCCTTTGAAAAGTCATAAAGAGTGGTGAAAAGAAAAACTAGTTTAAATAGGTTACTCTAAGTTAGGGTAAGAGTTATTTAAAAAAAAAAATCATTAAGTACCTACTTTTAACGACCTTTTAAAGGGGTGTTGAAATGCAAATTTGGTGAGTTATTATCGAACCTCTTTCCAAAGATTCGTGGCTCGGCTCGCGTGTGTATACGCAGTACGGTTTACTAATGCTAGATGATTCTGTAGACGCACTTGTCTCATTACATGAAATATGTGCGTCCAGCTGACAGCTTTTACTAAAAATATACAGGAAGTATTTTATTTTACACTCAGCAAAGCTTTTACGATTACCGCGCAAAGCTTATTAAAAATGTACAACTTTGCTTTATACATTTCTTATCCATTCATTTTTAGAAAGTGCACCGAATTCATAACTTATTGTATTGGTATTTGAATAAACTCTTATAAATAATATTGACCCACTGACCTAAGCTCTTTTGAACTCAACATAACATAGGTGTTATTTATTGTTTCTCATAAAAAAAATATTTCTACCGACAGCAAACCATTATTTATCTTTGTCCGACATTTTTTTTTGGCTGATTCTGAGTTAATAACAGAGTGAAATCTACACAATGATCCTAGTCATAAGTATATATTTATACCAATGCATCATCTCCAAATTTAAAATATGTAAGCCACGACTCGAATGACTTGGGAAAAATCCCTAGATCTAGGGAGAAACAGATGGCTCCAGGGAAAACAAGAGTTTTTTCCACAACTTTATTGGAATAAATCTGGGGAGATTTCGGTATCGGCGAAAATTCACCACAATATCGTCGGCACATGCTGGGAGTCAGCATGTGTTGGGCTTGCTACATTTGAAGAAAATGTATGGACGTTTGCGAAGCATGTCTGCCTCTCAGCATACGCTGTTTCATACAAGTCCAAACATTACAAAACAAATTCTGCACGTGCGACACATGCTGACTCCCAGCTTACGCCGACCCTTACATCCCCCCCTTTTTTCCATTAGTGCAAGCGTGCTGATAGACTGGTGTCGGGGCCTGATGCCGAGTGCCGGGTGCCGGGTGCCGGGTGCCATTTGGTTTAAGATTTTATATTTGTAATTGTCATTAATTTAATTGCCGTTTTATTAGCGTGCGACAGATGATTTAAGAAAGCGACACGTCTCCTCGCAGCCTGCCGGGAACAACTATTTTGACTCTGTGCAAGCGAGTTTTAATTTTTTGACATGGCAACGCTGCGTGACATAGAATGTCTAGTGTCTATGGTCAGGTTTTGATTTTGTGAGATTTAATTATGCTCTATGGTATTTTCGAACCACGAATCGACGTACGAACTTTATTTTTGTTACAGTGTAATGTAAATATATTTACATTATACAATATCAGGGGGTGACGGCTTATTTTTTTCTCTAAAACTAAATAGTGCCTTTTAGTAATTAATTGTGGTGGTTCAGTTATAGTTGAAGTTTGGCAAGACGTATTATATTTACAATGGATTCCCAACCCACGCAAAGTTCTGATGTCATGAAACATTGTTACGATAACTTGATCGTAGTTGATGTTGGAGCTAATTTAACAAACAAAAAGTATAGCAGAGATCTCGACTCAGTAGTTCAAAGGGCAAAAGATTCGGGTAAGTCAATTTCAAGAAAAATTACAAAAGTCATATGTTACCGATCTGTCATGTCAAATCGCTAATTAAAATAATAATAATACGTATATCTTGTTTCTTGAAAGTTTTTTTGTGAGAATTTCACTATTTTTTCACTGCATTTGATTAGATCCCTTAACTTTTTGAAATATAAAAGTATTTCCATAATTTTGAATGGCTTTGGTACTTTCTAATTTCATAATAAATTATATCACACATTCTCCTCATATCTATTCATAATTATTTTAGGTGTTCAAAAGATCTTAGTAGCTGCAACATCTGTCAGAAATAGCAAGGAGGCTTTGCGTCTTACGAGGATATATCCTGGAATGATATATTGCACTGCAGGTAAATCCATCAACCATTTTATGCTCATATTGCGAAATAATTGTGTTGAAATGATGAACAGTTATTTGAGGTATGCAAAGAGATAGTTCGTTATTACGAAAGTATTTTTTTTTTATAGGTGTCCATCCACATGATGCCAAATCAATGGTAGAAGAAGACCTATGGGCGTCTTTAAAGAGTATTGCAATGGCACCGGAGTGCGTGGCTATTGGGGAATGTGGACTGGATTATGGGAAAGACTTCTCAGAGCCGGCAGTTCAACGCGATATCTTTACAAAGCAGGTACCTACTACAATCTCCCTGATATTTATTGATTAGAAATTTTTACATTTACAGAAAATATAACAGAATTCAAATTATATCATTAAATAATGTTGAAATATAAAAATGATTTTTTCCTTCTTCTTGTCACACGCCCGGCCCGGCGTATTTGGAAAAACCGCGCGGAAATTACCTTCCTGTCTTTTTGTCAAATATCCGTATAAAAACAAAGGAATTGTTTTTTTGCAATTGTTTTCTGTTTATCAGATAATGTATCTTATTATTCATATACATTACATGATTATATCGTTACAAGTTTTTCCAGAATAGATAACTTTAGCGAAAAAAAAAGATTCTCCCATTCGGCAAACAAATATCAAAAAAATATATATTTATACGAATTTGAACTGATTTTATTGTTTCTACACAAACCTGAATGTACATCCTACATGAAAACCAACAATTAAAAGCGGGACAGCTGGTAAGGCGGGAAAAAAGATGACAACCGAATGTCATAGATAATTACTTAAAAAATATTCAGAGGGGCTAGATTAATAAAATTAACTGTTACGTCAAGAAAGGTATTGGTGCAAGTGATTCTGACCTTGTTCTTCATACAGTTTCTTTATACATAAGGGTTAAAATCGCATTTAAAAAAAAGAAGAAAATTAGTACTGCGTGCGCCGGCGCGTTTACGGCACAGGACAAGTTAATCAGTCACAAGGATGTTGGGTTTTGTCACACAATTCAAAGGACTTGACCAACCTTGTAGCTGTTAGGCTGCTTTACTTTAGCTTAGTAAGTAGCCTTCTCGGGAATGTATCTCATGTACTGGGGCCAGAGGACACCGTCTATATGTAAACTAATATGGTTGAGAAAATACAACAGAAATTTGGACGATATCTCTACATAAAAAAAATATGAGTATTTGTGTCCAAAACCAAAATGATCACTCAATGAAATAAATGAATTTGAATCAGACTGAATTGATGGACTCGTCCGCTGTTAAGTCATAATTCCTTAGTTATACCTATTACCTAACCTCTTCACTTAGTGAACTGTAAGTATTAGAATTATATTTGTGTTTTTGTTTCAGATTGAACTAGCGTGCGAGTTGGGAAAGCCATTGTACATTCATGAGAAAGAAGCTCAGGATGATTTACTGAACATTTTGACCTCCTTTGGAAGCCGTTTGCCCCCTGTCTTTATACATTCGTTTTGTGGTACCGTCAAACAGGGCGTCCGATACATTGACGAGGGCTTTTCTTTGGGTCTTACAGGTAATAATACCATATCAAATCAATAAGAGTAAAGTCAAGTACTTATTTCCTATAAGAGTATGATAATTCATTGTAATCTCATTTATATTTAAGTATTATAATAAGTAGACTTGAATCCCCTACATGACGAATTCAGATGTTTTGCTTTTTTCATCGAAAACTAAGTACATAATATTATTCCAGTCTTGAAAATTCTTATGAGAGAATTTCACATATTTTGTGAACTCTGCCATTTTGGGTGTTTTAAAAAAATAAATATATATATATATACATTTAGGGTGTTTCGGTACGTACCCGACAAACTTTAACCAGCGATTCCTGATCATATTTAGAGTAAAAAATGTTATGTTGACTTTGCTCTCCGGTAACGTTTATTTTCAATAAATTTTTTTTTTAAATTCCACACCCCGTCACTGTCCACAACTCTGGCGTACCCCCACCTCGCCACCCGCTGCGATGCTCTTTCGCGCTATTGGTGCGAGTAGTGAGGTGGGGGTATGCCAGAGTTGCGGACAGTGACGGGTGTGGAATTTTAAATTTTTTTTTATTGAAAATAAACGTTACCGGAGAGCAAAGTCGCCATAACATTTTTTACTCTAAATATGATCAGGAATCGCTGGTTAAAGTTTGTCGGGTACGTACCGAAACACCCTGTATATATATTTAGGATAAAACACAGATACATACAATACACAAGACAATATAAAACAATAACCAGAGAATTCGCCTGCACCCTAACTATTTCTCACATAAATTGGATTATTTAATGAAACAGCCAGTATAATATATATTATTTTATGTTTCTGGCTGTAGAATAAGGCCGTCATCCCGTGGATTGGTAAGGAATTTACATAAACCGAGTGATGTAAGAGTCTGTGCAGAAACGTTCCACAATGGACTGCGCTGCAAACCATTACTTCACTTTAGTGAACTTTACTTTTCTTTTGCTGGGTTTTATAGCACTTAGATTATGTCGATTCCTTACCGACCCATTGGACAATGTCCTGAACAATTTGCTTACAATAGTTTTAACCCTATCTACGTGTCTGTTACGTATTACGAGATCCATCGGCGGCTATCCCGTCACATTGTTTGATTAAATAACACATAACACACGAATGTCACATTGTGTGATTCATGAAGTTTCACTAAAGTGCAAATATTGCCGCATGATGAGATAGATTCTATTGTAAAGGTTAAACAACAATAAATTACTAATTGTGTTTGTTTATTGATGGCTTGTTTGCTCTAGTAGTTTATAATGTATGCTTATTAATATTATCTTGATGTTTGCTTTGTTCTAGGGTACTTGTGCAAAGATAAGTCTGATAATGGAGTGCGAATGCTTTTATCTGATGGGAAAATCCCCCTGGACAAGCTGTTGGTAGAAACGGACTCGCCCTTCATGTACCCCAACACCCGAGCCTCAAAGTTACCCCCCCATGTAAAGGACGCTCTTACTGAACGGTAATCCTCCATTCTTTCTTATTATACTCACCAATTAGAGACTTATATACATATAACATATTGTCGCCGTTCACTCAAAAGCCACCAACCAGCTTGCACAAGTTTTGAGATATCTAAATTTGAATGTTAGAAAAATTATCTTTTTGAATGTTTTTAATTTTATTATATTACTAGCTTCTGCCCGTGACTTCGTCTGCGTAGGATTAGTACTTCGAGTAATCTATTTTCTTTTACTTAGTCCCGTCTACGTTTAAAGCAAATTTCTTAACCTATTTATTTAAAATATCTATAATTCTTGATTCAATTTAATGTATTAGGTGAGTACTTCAATTAAATTCACTAATTTAAATATTTTCTAAAATAGAATTTTGATTTAATAACTCAAGTACGGGGCCTACGTTATTCCTATGTCTACCTACGTTAAATTGTTGTGAAAACGAGCTTATGTGTCCAAGCGGTTAACAATCATTGTTTTGCAAAATGTCATATTCAAATTTTGACATTTTCTATTAAACAATAATTATTATTTTCAATATATTGAAAATTAATAGCTAGCTTTATAAATTATAGCCTATTTTTTATTCTGATGTATGAGCTATATTATTGTAAAGTTTCATTAAAATCTATTCAGTAAATTTTGCGTGAAAGAGTAACAAACACACATACATCCATACAAAATTTCGCGTTTATAATATTAATAAGATTTACGGGTATATAAAACTTTGAAATTTCCATTACATAAATTTTAAAACCCTATTTTAAAGTTTGTTTAACATTATTTTTTTAGCTTTCAAATTTTTAGTATCCTAAAAAATGTGTTTTGTGGTTTGGTGTTTTTTGCTGGTTGATATTTTCTTTGAGGAAAATTGCTAAGATGTAAAATGCAGGTGTACTCGCAAACAAAAGTATAATTTGTATTTTAGTAAGAAGAATTTTTATGTACTTATGTTAAATCCAAAAAGAGATTACTATAATAAAGGGGTGGCCAGCGAATCTCTGGTTAAGGAACTGGCTCCTCCGAGACATATCAGGCATTGCAATCACCATTTGTATTAAAATTTCAACTATACAAAAAACATTCCAAAAGGAACCTGTTTTTCAGAAAAATAATATTGGACCATCAGTGACGTGATAGGAATATTGACCATCTCATGCAAATATGAAAATGCATGTAATCCAATGTCTATTCTCGGTCCAACATAAGAACAACCTGCTAGAGTACAACATTTGTTTCGTACTGCGCTTACCCAAACCCCTCTTTGGTCCCTTCAACATAGCGGGACTGACGGTGAGTTACTCCGCCCGTAATTTAGTAGCTCATGGACTGTCGTCTTGTGTGCCTGCATCTATATGTAAAATGGATATTCAGACATCAATTTTTCAGAGTCCAAATTCATTATCAATTGAACACTTGCCCCAAATAATGTTGTATCCATCAATATTCTTGTTTCAAGAAAACTGGTTATGTTTGATAACATTTTATATTTAAAATTCAATAAGCATACAATTCTTAAGACTTTTAAAAGAAAATTCGTGAAAAAAGGCTATTATATTAGAATTTATTGCAAGAATTTGTGGTAAATGTTGTATGTATATGAAAATTTCACATGCAACATTATTCTACAAAACGGTTTTTTTTTTTTACTTTTCTGACCCTCAAAAAAGCACTATGCTCTTCTAATATCAATTTAATTATGTCATTGAGCTTAAAAAGCAAAAAAAAACTATATGAATAAATGAAACTATTTACAATCAAGATTTTGTCTTGAGATCAACATACAAAATTATTCCACAAAACTGTTTCAATGGCTAAAAAGCAGTTTTAACAATATTGTTTCCGGACGAATTCTACTTTTATGCATTCTTCAGTTGAAGTGTATTTAGTTGAAGCCATAATACGTTCGTTTTTCCCATTTATTTCCATGAATTAAACCAATCTCCGTAATTTCGATAAACGCTTTTAAACAATATTCTTCCACAAACCGAAACTTAAAATACTGCCACAGGCCTAAAAAAAATTTCAATACCATAATTTCATACCCTATCCTAATAGATGCATAATAATACTCCCAACATTATTCCATCAATAACTCAACATTGATAGTTTTGTTGGATACAACATTATTCAGGGCAAGGGCTCAATTATGTATCACCAATTGCAAAAAACAAAAGAGGATGGCATGGCATTAATGAATATGTCTTATACCTGTAGCTATTTGAATTGCAACAATATCAACAACGCATTTTTATAAATCGTTGTTATAGGTACTATACCTATGTATAAAATTACTGAATGTCGGTGTTGATCAGTTTGCTGCCAACTGCCAAAGATAATCAATGTATTATATAACCTGATATACTGGGGGTTTACATTGTAAAATACACATTGTTACGGTGTACAAAATCAATGAAGTAAAATTTAAATAATGGGCTGGAATGTTCTAATGCGCACAGGTTGTTCTTATGTTGAACCGAGAATAGTTATAAATCTTAGTTTGAAAGTATGTAATTTGGTTGGTTCTTTTTTCAGATCTATGACATTTTTACAACGATATTGTACATTTCAACGAAACGAGCCTTGTTCGCTGCCCGCCATAGTGGAGATGATCGCCGCATTCATGGGCCGGGGGCCTGAGGAGGTGGCGCTGGCTACGGCCTACAATGCACTCAAACTTTTCGGGTTGAGCCAGTAAACATTGGTAATGTAATGTGTCATACATACTACAGTGAAACCCTCTTAAGAAGTTCTCGCTTAACCTCTCGACTGCCGTTCGCCCACCGGTGGCCGCCGGTCGAAATTTAAAAAAAATAAATTTTTGAAGCGATTTTGTTCCTTATGTATAAAGAAGTTGTATGAAGAACAAGGTCAGAATCGCTTGCGCCGTTCTCGGTCTTGACATAGCAAAAATCCGCATAGCGCCAACCCATCTGAATAATTTATAATAAATATCTATGGTCAACTTGGCGTCACTTTTACAAACGGTTTTCAACTGTCATTTCATTTTCAAACAAGTATTTATGTCATTACTTCTTCGAAAACACCTTTGAATTGGTTTTTTTCATGTAGGGTGTCTATTCAGGTTAGTAGAGAAATAAAAAAAAATTATCATTTTCGTATGAATATATTTTATTTACATTTTTTTGTCGAATGGGAAATATTTTCACATTTTTTTGTTAAAAATAGCTATTCTGGGAAAACTTGTAACGATATTATCATGAAATATATATATGAATAATAAGGTACATTATCTGGCAAACAGAAAACAATCACAAAAAAAAACAATTCCTTTGTTTTTATACGATATTTGAGCAAAAGCCGGGAAGATAATTTCGCGCGATTTTTTCCAAAAACACCTGGCATTCAAGAGGTTAAGTTTAATTTAGTTTTCCTACATAAGAAGTTTGGTTTTTTCGGTCCCTTTAAGGCCAAAAGGCCCAATTTTTCCCACTTATAAGGTTTTCCCACCTTTTTTTCTGGTCCCTTGGAAAACTTCATAAGAGGGTTTCACTGTATATTGTAATTAATTTTTATATATTTTTACATTCAACTAGTAGGAGAAGTTACTCATTCTCATATTAACGACATCAACTGTGAATGGATGGTCCGCTCTTATCTGTTGAGTTTCTCACCGTTGTACTTATGTGCAGGGGATCAAAGCTGCCTGATCCTTGGCAAAGGCTACATGGAAATGCATGTAAAATAGACTCAGCATGCCTACTTTTCGTTGTGATCAGAAATGGTAATTGACTTGTTAACAGTTACTTGTTAATTGGCAAATTTGTTTACCCCCTACATACTATAATCAAGTTTGACTGTATGGATATAGATCAGCCCTGGCCAACCCGCGGCGCCCTTACATGTGGCCCCCTTGCGTGCGGCCCGCGGTCATGTATGAAGATTTTTTTGCTTCTTTTTGGAATTAGTAGAGCTCTGGACACGCAACTTGTCCGATTGCGTAACAAGGACCAATCAGTGCAGATTGGTATTTGATTTGCATACTCACTTTGCGTATTCACACACAGGTGCACTTATTTTAGTGATATATTATTAATTAGTACATTTATTTTTTAGCCATTAAACATGATTATGAAGAAAAGGAAACTCGTAGAAGAAAAAAGAAAATTTAGTTACCATTGGGAAGACGATTATTTCTTTATAACATATATATTTCACCTTAAAAATAATCAGTTCAAATATTGTTTATTTCAATTCTTTTATATACCGATACACAAATAGACGTATATAATTTCTGCAATTTTTGTTTATACTTAATATCTATTTATGTGAGACTTCTTATCATTATTACCAATGTATTTTATTTTATATGCTTTTGTTGTAACATTTAATTTTTTTCAGAGTTTTGTGTTTTCTTTATTGTTAAATAAATAAAGTAAGGAGGTAGCAACCCGGTACTTAAAATACAAAAATTGGGCTAAAAATCTATAGCAAATAATTGAATACATTTTTAATCGGTTGAGCCCCCCCCCCCCCCCCTCGCGGCTTTTGGAAAATTTTAGGTCGTCAATGTGCCGCGTGGTGCAATTTGGGTTGGCCAGGCCTGATATAGATGATCGTAATGCTGAATTTTATGTTTTCAGATGGTTCCTGCTGCAGAGCTGCACGTGAAAGGTTGCGGTTAGTTTTTCTTGCCTACGATTTGGCCCACCGTGGTACAGTCAGCCTTTGCTGAACTCGGTACAATTTTATATATTTAATTTGTACCTATCCTAATTTTATAACTAAGTTGTTTTGGAAGTATGTACCTACATATATAAAATATATTTTTATTTATTTACATTTTGTTGAGCTCTCTTTTTTTTCATTTATTTATATAATGGTGAATTTTATACCCAAACGCATTTTTTTTTGGATTCAGGCATTTACTGTCTTTAATATATTGTTTATAAAATGAGCTAAAATTTGATTACAAAACATGATATTTTGTACATTTATAAGAAGAAGAAACCATTAATTTAATGTTTATGATAATATCTCGTTATTTATTAACTACGACAAGGAAATTAGTGTAAAATTCATTGACAATGAATACTGACGAATCATTATTAGTTATTGTGAATCGTTCCTTTAACGATTAGTGTTTGGCTACTCTATATTATTTATTTTGGATACTTTTTTATATTACTCTTTATTTTGATTTACGTAAGGCATAACGTTTGTATTAGATGTAAGAACCAACTCACACTCTTGATTGCCAAATGAAGCTACAAAACGTTTAATTATTCTTACATATAAATAATTTAGTCTTAAATATTTTGCCAAATGTTAAACATACAATGTGCGTAATAATAAAAATAATATCTGAATGAGAAAAGTTGTGTGTAAATAAAGCCACTATATAATAATCATACTAAACATGAAAAGTTCCGACACTAAAAAATTACTTTTTATTTAATTGTTTTAAACTACACATTTTTGATGAGGCTTCAGTTTTTTTTTTTTTTTTCCAAATAATGTGACATCACATTTTTTTTTGTTTGCAATTTATCTTGCATTAAATAATAGTTTTATTGTTTTAAAAATGTCTTATGCTGTTAATTAGCATATCGTAATAAGTGTATTTCGATGTACCTATTGTTAGTTTGTAAAGATGTTACATATACCGCCTGCAATTTTGTGATGTAAATTTCAGCTTTTATGTAAAATGTTTTTTAACGTAACAATTTTCTTATCAAGGTGCAGAAGCAATAACATAAAGATTGACAAGTTATCTGCTGCGTGTTTTAAGATAACATTAAACTCCTTCTAACTACTTCAACTTGAATGGCTTAAATAATACATTAAAAGATAAAATATTTAAGTTACGAGTTGACTAGTCAGATATTGTAAATTTTGTCATAATATTTATAAACTTCTCTTTAACTTTAACTTTATGATAAACTTTTGTCATGCGAAAACGATTGAGGATTGAAAACGTAATTCAACAGAAGTATTGACATTAAAGTACTAAACTAAACTATTATCGATGTTAGTCTATTTAGTAAAGTGTTGATATTTTAATAAAAGTTTAAGTAAACATAATATTTATAACGTGACTGCTAATGGTAGCTAGAAAAAGTCCATTTTATTGAGCACTTATCCTAAGTATTTTTATATCTTTATAAAAAGGGGATTTTTATATCTTTATAAATTAATATCAGTAGATTATTTACATTCTGTCTATCAATCGAAATTGTGCCTTATTCTGTGAGAGGATATGTGATATGAAATTTATTGTAAATGTATATTATATTGTTGACTGTATACTCTATTTTTCAAATAAAAATATACTTTATTAAAAAAAGAATTTATTATTTTATTTGTATAAATTTACACCTATGTATTATAAAATAGAGCAAAAAAGGTTATTGCTGCCACCGGAATTTGAACTCCGAACCTTCCACTATCGGGGTATCTGCTCTAACCTCCGAGTTATCATGAGAATCTTCAGACCTGCCATTATATCGCATTTTTTAAGGAGCCGCAACAATATCACTAATTTCTAATACAGCTGATAAAGTTGCATTTTCTGAATCTGCTGTAGTTAGTTTTGTGTCTTCTTTCTTTTTTAATTTTGTAATATTTTTTGTGGACGTCTGGTTACATTCACTTGGAATAATATATTCTAGTTTTTCAATGATAGATTCAGGCTGCTCCAACCACAGCTTTTTGCTTGATGATGCCGGGTAGTTCTTGACAAATTTGCACTGCACACACTGCCACTTCACCATGGTGGACTTCTTCTTCCCACTGACCTTCACCTTGGCTGTTTTCCCGGGTAAAAGGGGGCCTCGGCATCTTTTGCAAATTTGTCGCTTCAAAAAAGGGTCACTGAAAAAAGTCAAATTGATCACACTTGTAACGAAACACTTTGCATCTAATAATCAGCTGACAGCCACAACAACTGACCGTTATGTTTGACAGCTGATCACGTTTGATCAAAAGCTGAAACGGGAGGAAAATCGGCAGCCAGAGTTTTTTTTTATTAACTCTTTCCGTTAGGTCAAATACATATTTTTATTGGTTCTAAAATTTATATTAACATCGAAAAGATGGAATCACACGACCAAAAAAAACTATTGCATTGCGTGAAGTCGTTAAAAACTAATTAAAAGTAATAAACTTACATTCTCAGAACCGATTTTTTGGCAATATTTATGATAAGATTTCCGTAGTATGTTGACATCATTGGATTTGCCGCCATGAGGTCACGAATCTGAAAAAACACCTTGTCTAAGATTGAAATAATATTGATTGTTTATATAAATTCTAGGAGAATGGTTATACCTGAAATAAATAATTCATCCTCTGGAATGCTTCGTAACCTTTACACTTCTGGGTTACTTTGGGCATTATGAATATAATTAATATATAATTAAGTCTTATATTTATTTAAAAACAATTATAACCAAAACTCCACATGTATAAGTAAACATGTCAAATTCTACTTGACATTTCAAGAAGTGTTGCCATAACAAAAACAAATCGCGTTTAACAAAAAAAAAAAGATTGACGTAAAAGAGTCCAAGGATGAAATAAAATGTATAATATGTAGTTGTAAAGTTTTGATAAACCAAACTAGTGGGAAAAAGCTTTTTAACATAAAACCAAATCTACTATTTGTATTTGAATGACAACTGATAATGCACTCAAATGGAGTAAACATACACATAGAAAGTAATGTTCCTTGAGCTCTAACTATAAAGTTCACGTGTATACCCGTTTTACTATTTTATAAATTTGTGGCGAAAATTTTTCTGTTCTGGCAACATTACTTTTTGAATGATGGCCGGGTATTTGGGGTTAACAATTTCTGACAAATTATTAAATAAAATGAAATATAAAAGAGTTATTAAAAATCTTGTTGGAATAAAAAAGTATTCCATTAGTGCACAACATTTACCCGAAGTTGAAGCTACGTTTTCGAACGGGTAATTCTCTTTGTTTACATCACATTTATAGGTTATAGTTTTGAATGTCTTTGTAATATTATTAACAAACTCATATTTTTAGGCGAAATTTGGTTATATCTACTGGAAAATATGCTCGATTTGCTGATGGCTGTGCTGTTGCGAAGCTCGGCGACACAAGTGTTATGGTTACTGCAGTTTCCAAAAAAAAGCCTTCCTCTAATTCGTTTCTTCCTCTGACTGTTGATTATCGTCAAAAGGCTGCAGCCGCTGGACGCATACCCACAAATTTCTTGAAAAGAGAACTCGGTATGTAACGATCTATATGTATTAATAATTCTGCGGAATAGTGTCCGTTTCGTATTTCTGTTATCGTTCAATTATTCAGAAATATTACTATGAAGTGAAAGATTTTTATAAATACGTAGAACTAATGCTTTGTTGTTTTTGGTAAGATAACCTTGCCCTTTTTCTACAAATTGGATGGACTGCAACCGTCATATATTTGACTTGCTTTATCGTACCATTCTTTCTCGGTTGTCTCAAAATTTTTCCATTCGCTCACACTTCATTCATTCTAGACACCCCTTCTATCCATTTCCTCCCTTCCTTAATCTAATTAATTATGTTTGTATATGAAAACAATTTATTTAAGTATTGTTTGTACATGTTTTTCAGGTCCCTCGGAGCGTGAGATATTGACTTCCAGAGTGATAGATCGTTCGCTGAGACCGCTGTTCCCTTCCGGTTTCAACTCGGAGACACAGATAATGTGCAATATGCTGGCCGTCGACTCAGTCAACTCCCCGGACGTTCTTTCCATCAATGCCGCTAGTGCTGCCCTCGCCTTGTCAGATATTCCTTGGAACGGACCCGTGGGGGCTGTCCGGTACATATACACTAATCAATTCATAAATTTTTAATTCTATTATTTTTTAAATCTATGTGGAGTTTTTTTTAATTTTTTTTACATTAACTCCACACAGAAGGCCTTGAGGAAAACAATTTCCCTCAGGGCCTATGTCATCTTTGAAGATGCTGTGTGGAGGATCTTTTTGAGGAGAGGAAGGAGTGGACATGGGTCTTGAAGAGACCCATATTTTAGGAAGGAGGAAACACAGAGGCCGGCAAATCGTTCCACAGCCGAGCTGGTGAACTCAAGAACGAGTCGTAGAAGCAACCCATTCTCATGTGACAAATGTTAACCATGTACATATGTTGGGCGCGCGTTTGGCGTTTATTTTAGTAAAGGCACACAATGACCAGTTGTAGCCGAACGGTAGTAAAGTATCTCCCGGCTTGCAGGACTAACTCGCCAATAATCATGCCAGTGGGGAGAGCTATCTTGTTGTTAAATAGAGTCACTTCGGATATTGATATATTTAACATAAACGAAACACAATTTAGACTGCAAGCAATCGACTACCATAATACGGGTTATTTGCCTAGCTTGGTAGTAGAAAAACCATGTAAAACAAACCTGTAACAAACAAAATAAAAAAAAAAAAAAAAAATTATAATAAAAATAAAAAAGCTTTATTCTGCTAGAATAGAATCTGATTTTACATATTCAACCGCTTGCTGATGGGCATATTTTGGATATTGCCCGGCTGATGAACGGTCATTTACGACACATTGATGGTTGTTTGTCAGTTGTATAAGGTTAGGATTAGGAGCTAGTTTATTATTAGGAAACTTATTGTTTTCCTTTAAAATTGTATCTTCAACAATATCTTATTATTGTATTATTAATTATTGTCTTTTATTAACGAATTGAAATTTTAAAAAATTGTAATGTTATTAAAATGAATAAAGAATTGAATTGAATTGAAAAAAAAGTGTCAACTACCCAGGCTTCTCAGGTTCAATTCCTTGCTCAAGCAACATTTAACGTTTTTAGTGATTGGAGTAAGGACAATTCAAATATAATCAGGATTTTCGTAACCTGTGAAGTTTATCTTTCTGTAATATAAAAAAATGTTAAATGTTAAAAATCTTATCCGAATTTGTACCAAAAATATTTTTTTTGTGCATATTCATTTTATATATTGACACTCTCAATCTTTAATAATTCAAATATGATAGATATCTAAAATGTCAGGCGAAGTGTAAGTGAAGGGGAGCACTGGGTTATTGGGCTAAATGGAACATATGTTTCCGTTCAAATTTGTATGTAAGGCATTTCTAGTTTTCTTCTTTATTCTATTATATATACACGTATATTCATATTCACTCTCAATGATTTCTTTCTCAGACTGGGGCAAATTGGCAATGACTTTATTATCAACCCAACTCGAAAAGAACTTCAAGAATCTTCCCTGAATTTGATTGTAACAGCCATGAAACAAAACCTAGTTGTAATGCTTGAGGGACATGCCGATAATATCCTACAACAAGACTTATTGAAGGCAATCAAATTAGGTAAAACAATCTTATTTATTTTAATCATTGTAAACTTGACATCAGAACAGTTTATCAGTAAGCATGAAACTAATGGTAAATACATACTGGGTTGACGAACGTATGCTACGCTACGCCTAACAATATCTGGACTATACATTTTCTATGAAAATAGATGCTTCAGAATCACGGATCAACAACACGCATCGCAACATGTGGCCAGTGTGATTCCGAAGCATCTACTTTCATAGAAAATGTATGGTTGCTAAGTAGTCCAGATATTGTTAGGCGTAGCGTGGCGTACGTATGTCGACCCAGTATGTATCTACCTGCATTATAAAATTATTTATTTTTTATGACTCGCATGTGATATTTTGTTGTTGAATTTTTTAGGCACTAAAGAAGCCCAAACAGTTATAAATGCGATAGAAAAGCTACAAAAAGCCTACGGCATTACTAAAAGAATTATAGAAGAAGCAAAAGAAGATAAACCAGAACTTGTTGAAGTTGTCAAAACATTTGCTGACATGAGACTTCGTGAAATTTTCAGGTATATTATATTATATTTTTTATTATTGTACAACAGATTATTTATCCAATTACAGTACAATCTTCTCATTCTGACACTCTGGGGCGATAATTATACAAAAATGGCTTAACTCTTAATTAGGCGAATGGGGTCAAGACCATTTCAAATTGAAAACAAAATATGTGAGTTTTTGGAATGCGACAGCGCTCTTTCTAGCTTCTTACTTCCCGCGGGGTACGCAAATCAGTCGCGGCCAGAAAGCCAAAGCGTATGCATGTGCCGCTGCTCTCTTGGGTGCTGACCACATGGGACCAATTACGTAGCAATTAACAAAATGCTAAAAGTGTGGTAAATTTATTTGTCAGCTTCAGGGCTTTCTGCATTGGATGCACAATCAATGAATCTGCTAATAATCTGAATATATTTTTTTTTAAAGTTGATCTCAGCTATACGAAAAATTAGTAGTTTTAAGAGAGATTAGAAGCTGTTTTAATTGTTTAATGTCAAAGTTACGCTTTTGTTTCCTGATGTTTATTATAATAAAGTATTTTAATATTTTTGATAATACATACTTAGTTTTATTTTAAATTGATAAACTACTGTTTAAGACAAGATTTTTTATGCATATCACAAAGGGTAACAATTATTATAAGCAATAATTATGAGCTTAATGGTAGAGCTCACGACCGGCAATCGAAGGGGTGCCGGTTCGAGTCCCGTCGGCGACATGTATCTTTTCTCGGGAGGTTTTTTCAATATGGATGAGTGTTTCAGGCTAATAATTATTGCTTACAATAATTGTTACACTTAGTTTTATTTATTTCTTCCACTTCTTTTTCATTTATTTCTTTGGGGTCAGTAGTGACCCCAAAGAAATAAGGGTGGGCTATAAAATTGGGTGATTTTCTTAATGCGCCTAATTAAGGGTTAAGGCTATTTAAAGAGGAATAAATATGGGGTGTAGCATGAATATGTATCTGACAGTTTATCTAGTGATTTCTGAGCTTATTTAGTCTAAAAATATAATTCATTTTGGTCACAGGTGACATTTTTTCCAATAAAAAGAATGTGCGGGTTTTGCTCACTCAACTTTTCTTTTGTAGTGACTTCAATCATGATAAACTGAGTAGGGACGGAGCTGTCAATGATGTCAGATCAGACATAGTCTCCAAGGTCCGGGAGACTTTCGGAGTTGAGGATAGTGACGGAGCCACTACCACAGAATGCTTTAACAATGTTTGCAAACAGGTCTTCAGGGATATGATTCTCGAAAGAGAAATCCGCTGTGACGGAAGGAATTTGGAACAAATTAGGAATATTGCGTGCCAGGTTAGCCAATTTATTTTTACCATGTCGATTGACATTATGTTGTTAATATCTGATGGAAAGTTACTAATTTGCACAAACAACGTTGTTTGTTGGGACAGTCGATGTACTCATTAATGTATTTTCATAAGAAGCAAGCATTATTATTTTAAGGTTAATGCCATTCTAGCCTAATTTTAACAATTTTGATTGTGGTGAAGTTGACCACCGAGCTTACATTGTCTTGTGAACGCTATAGCTCTGTCAACCTAAGTGATACACTGCTACTTCTTTCCATAGGTGTCTTGGAAGTATTTGGCTTTCCCCTTGCAGTGGTCGGTTGTGTTGTGTGCCTGCAAGAATTATTTTAATTAAATTTCAGATAAAAATATGAGGTTTTTAATTTTGTGAAAATACAGTTTTATAACTACTGCACATTAGAACGTGAAAGGGATATTATGTTCAATATCCAATTGTATGGTTCACTTATATTTTACCTAAGTACTAAAAATAGTTGCATTATAGCTTTTAGAAAAATATATAGTAAGTCATTTACAAAAAAATCATGCCACGAACGTAAGAGAAACAACCGGGAGCTCGAAAATATTGTGAATATCATCTCTGTTTTATAATTTTTTTGTGAATTTTTCTACCTTTGTTTTATCAATAAATCTTAAAAAATAACAAAATTTCGTAATGCAGATCGTCAGTAGGTTTGAAAAAATGTTTTACAAAAGGTAGATAAATTTGGCACATTATGGCAAGCGATTAAGCATCACTCAAGATTTTTTGCAAACCTGCCATTAGATTCCAAAAATCATTACTGTTTGTCATTTTTAACCTTCGTTGAAAGCCAGCATAGGAATAATTTATTTTTTCAATACGATATAAAATATTTGATAGTTCTCACATGTCTTACGAACTCAATTTTTATAACATTTCTTTTGTGATATATTACAAAAATTACATCAAAATAATGTAGATAAAAAGATTATCCTATAATCACTCAAATCTATGCTTTCCACAATGGATTTATATAAAAAACAATGAATAAATATAGACTTCGAATACGACTTCGTTCATATTATCAAGCGGCAGCCATTTTGTCCGTCATCTTTGATGCCCGGCGCGTCAACTTGAATTAATTTGAATTATTCGGAGAGGCTAGACGCTATCCAGTATTTCGTTGCGTAACGAACGAAAATGGCATAAGCGATTCTGACCTAGTTCTTCATACAATTTCTTTATACATAAGGGGCAAAATCGCTTCCAAAATCGATGGTACACCGGAGTGAGTACGGCCAATGACAGAACAAAAAAATGCCAAACTTTTACATTTCTCCGAAATCCTAGAGTGGCATTTCCCCAGGCCTGATGAAGCTTGTCCAAGCGAAACTCGGCCGACATCAAACAGTTATTGGGACCTCACTAATAAATGTGTTTTAAATTTTACACAAACGATAAAGATCCATTATGTTTATTTTATATTATTTATTGTTTTTAAAAATTGTTGGTTTGTAGGTTGACTTGCATAAGCCCCTCCACGGAAGTGCCTTATTCCAAAGAGGTCAGACCCAAGTATTCTGTACTGTGACTTTGGACTCTCCGGAAAGCGCACTCAAGATGGATGCCCTTACAATGCTGACGAGGTATGCCTTGTTTGTGATACATGATTATTTAAGAAATTTTGACATTGTTTTTATTAGATGTTGAAAAAGCATAAGTCACAATACCTAATGTATTAAGAATGTTTTTTGACATTCTATCCTTTCAGGATATCTCGCCAAATACATGGTGTATTGGTGTTTGTTTCTGTCAAACAAGATTTAGCGATTTTTTGATCACATCACAAATTTTCTTCTATGTTTCAGTGGAATAAAAGAAAAAAGTTTCTTCCTGCATTATGACTTCCCCCCCTTTGCAACGAAGGAAGTTGGAAGGGTCGGGGGTCCCGCTGGAAGAAGAGAGACCGGCCACGGAGCCCTAGCAGAAAAGGGACTCATGCCTGTCATTCCCAAAGACTATGACTTTACTGTGAGACTTACTTCAGAGGTGTTGGAGTCAAATGGTATGTGATAAAATCTTCCTTTTTCCGTATTGACCTCTCCTACGAAAACTATAGCATATTAAAAAATCCCGAGAACAATTGACCACTGAGATCAACAATTTTAAGCTTATTTTGATAACTTTTACAAATATTTTAATTTTGGCCGGCGTAGGTTTAATTTATACACAAATCTTCAGTTTTATTTTGACTTTATTTTTCTTGACTTTCAGAACAAGAGGAAGGTCACTGTCTAAACCTGATTTCGAAAAACTCTGCTTAAAGCCCGGGCAACACCTGGGACTTCAGCCAGTATAATATATATTGTTGTGTATTTTTATTTTTTATTTCGTAGTCGTTATTTTATTGGTCAATGACATAAACAAACTCATCTCTGTCATATATAAATATATAAAGACTTTTTATAACGCAAATAAATAAATAAAATGAAAATAATTGAAAAAATTAGAATTTCGGTTAATATTTGAAATTACATTGTAGTTATGAGGTATCTGTTTCAGTCTGTATTTGCTTTGGTACTGTTGTCTTTCTCTTCAGTGCAAACACAAAGATGCACAATATGAAGTTTGTTTCTTTATTATTTAGCATTTTCAATCTTAATGTTTGTTGAATTTGTCCTAGTAACCCTTGGTCAAATCTTGCTGGTTCTTACTGATGATGAATTTGATTATTTGCAGGGTCCAGCTCGATGGCCAGTATCTGCGGAGGAAGCCTTGCCCTGATGGACGCCGGTGTTCCCATATCTGCCCCTGCCGCTGGTGTGGCAATAGGACTTATTGCTAAATATTCTAAAGATGACACAAAACACATAGAAGACTACAAAATTTTGACTGATATATTGGTAATGAACGTATAATGCACATTTTTTTGTTTCCCTTTTTAGCGCCCCGGAAACGATTAATATCATTTGTCAATAGTTTAGTCAATCTACGTCTTTGATGCGATTGACAATTGCGAATTGATCGTTTACCGAAGCTATTGAGACTTAGTGATGTGTATTTTGATTGAGCACATAGAAAAGCGACATTGATGCATCGTCATGATTGTTTCGCTGTATGATTGACAATCGTTCGTTCAATTGCTTTATCGATAGTGCCCATTGGAATTCAGATTCATCACGGAACAATAATTGTTTTATTTACAATTGCATCATATCGCAATTGTCCAAAGTTATGGAAAGAAAAATCCAAAGATTATAACAGAATGGGGAATGAATGATTTTAGTGGTAAATCAAATAAGAACGGTGAATACTTAAAAGTTTATTTAACAATATTCAACTTACATAATTTAATTTTATTATAGAGATTATTTTATGGAAGGTGGAAAGCGAATACTGGAGCGATTCGCGAGCAGTTGAATCTACGGCAATAGGAATCAGAATGATTCGCTTTGTAAGAAGGCTTTTGTCTACTATTGGTGTATAAGTCGCCAATAGCAGGCATCTGTCGTAAAGGCGCTGCATTTTTCGCTAACCACATCAGCCCCCTCCGAAAATTCTGTTCTACACACCCCTCCCAATCCTATTCGCTCTCTGAATTATTCGCTCTTATCAGCATACTTTAAGTTATGTTTCCGCAGACGTTCGGACGGGTATTCAGACAGGTTTGATTGAAGTTCCTTCAATCGCACTTCAATGCACATTGTCAATGATGTAAGCACATTGATAACTTATCATCTCTGGTCTACTTGACACATTTTTTTTTACTATATCAGCCAATTTTTACATTATTTTTTTTAAAATTTTTTTTTCTTTTATTGACTGTTCCATATTGAGTTTCTACATTGTATTATTATAATGTAGGCATTGTAGGTACAATAGTTCCAGCGAGAGTTTGTATGTGACGTCATTGTCTAGTATCTTGTCACTTTATTTTTCGTACAAGGCGTGTGAGAAGAAAGAATATGATCGATCGTAGTTGACGTGCGTACAAACTCTTGCTGGGACTAGTATGTTGGTTTTAAATTTTTCATCAGTTGTGTAAAATTTAAAGCACATTTATTCGTAAGCTTCCTTGGTTTTACTTGTTCGAGTACCTGCAGTCATGGAATTTGTTTGCTATTTTTTTTTTTTATTATTTTAGGGAATCGAAGACTACATGGGTGATATGGACTTCAAAATAGCAGGAACCAAAAAAGGAGTGAGTGCATTGCAAGCAGATATCAAAATTCCTGGTTTGCCGTTAAAAATAGTAATGGAAGCCGTCCAAAGGGGATGTGAGGCTAAATCTAAAATTATTGATACTATGAATGAATGCCTAAATGCTCCAAGGTAAATATTAATAAATATAAAAAAAAAACTATAATAATATTCTCTTTACAGAATTATGTATTTATAATATAGAAAACTTCCTAGTATAGCAGGTGAAAATTCCCTAGAGAATGAACACCAAAATGCATCTAATAAAAATATATATCGCACATCCCGTAGAAAAGTGTTGTAAGTCAAGATTTTCTAGTTTACATTTTATCTCTGAAAAGTAACGTGATTGTGAATCACAAGAATTTGTGATTAGATAATTTCGTGGGGCACAGATGTGCCCCACGAAAATCGATTTTAAGTTAGATCACTCGATCTCGCTTCGACGGGACCACTTGTTCATCATTCGTTAATTTGTTTTCGTTCTCCTGTAAAATGAACTTTTTCGATTTATGACACTTTTCTACGAGATGTGCAATTTACTAGTCCTAGCAAGAGATCGTTCATGATGTCATCATTCTGGTATCTTCTGTCTTTTTCGTTTTCAAACAAGACGCCTGATAAGGAAGAGGGCAAACGTCGATGACACTAAATTATTTATGTAAATTTGTGTAATTTATATAAATAATAATTATTATAATTAATTATTTTATTTATTAAACATATTTGATCATTTTTTCACAACTTGGAAAGTGTAGTTCACATTTCTATTTTATTATTTTTAAAATACTTAGGCCCATTTGTTTCGCATTAAATTCACGTGTGACAAAGTCATCAAATGGCCCCTCAGAGCCATTTTGTTTTTTTTTGACAGTTGAAAAGTTCCCGTTAAACGCTGATTCTAAGTCTGCTTCTTTTTAACAAATTGTGATCAGCAGAAGAGGAAAACAATCATGCTGTTAACCTTGTCAGCTTATCCCTTTCCGACCGGCTTCATACGACCGTGAGTTTGATTTGAAAAAAATCCTGACAGAAAATAAATCTGCTTTTGGGACGGGAACCAGAGTCGATCGAACGTGCGGGAGCTGCTTATGTTGGGTACCTTTAAGCGCGTGTTTTTCGAGCAGTAAGTCGCCTAGCCCTATGTGACCATAATTACGAGCTTTACTAGTGTTGCCCATCAAATTTTGGACATTTTTCTCGGTCGGAAAGGGTTATTACAAAGCTGAAATGCACCTAGCATCAGCATTTAACCAAACCTTTCACATGTCAAAAAAATAAAATGGCGCTGAATGACCATTTGATGACAATCTTATATTTGAATTTTTGTTTTTTTTTTGAAACAACTTTTATTTTTGTTTTATTTATGTTTGTTTTATTTAAGAATATTGACAATTGAAAGCTAATATTCTATTTTGATAAGATAATGCAAACTATCTTTCAAGACTTTGGAAATTAAAATGTAATCCATACATATTATTTATTATGTTTTAGGAAAGCAAAAAAAGACAATATGCCAGTTGTGGAGAAACTAGAAGTCGAAGCACATAAAAGGGCAAAACTTATGGGAGTTGGTGGAGGAAATATGAAGAAGTTATTGGTCCTAACGGGAGTTCAGGTTCGTTTTCTTATAACTTTTAAATTATACTGTCGTAATGTACACTTCTGTAACAATCCAATATTAAATTTAGATAAAATATGTGAAGAAGAAGAATGAATAAAGTATGTAGTGTGTAAAAGAAGAAGAAAAATAATACATTTATAAATTTTTTTTTTATAAATAATACATTATTAAAAATAATAATCATGCGTCTAGTTGATTATTCAGACATTTTCAAAATATCGAAATTTGAGTTCAATGTGTACCCTTTATCTGGTACAATACTCAGATTACTCATAAACACCACTAAATCAATTATAATACAGAAAAAGTTGTAGTTAATTAGACAAACCAGATGTTTTCTGGGTCACAAGTAGGATAAAATAATAGAATCGAATAATATAGACCTAAAACTGAGAATACTCCTCATCAAGACCTATGTATGGAGTATCTTGATGTACGGCTGCAAAACATGGTGCCTATCCGAAAGAGATAAACGGAGACTAGAGGCTTTTGAGATGTGGTCCTATAGAAGACTATTAGGAATTTCCTGGAGAGACCACATTACAAATGAGGAGGTTCTCCAAAGAATCGAAGGAGGAAGGCACCTGCTCAGGACCTTGTCCGAAAGGCGTGCAAGATGGATCGGCCATATAATACTACAAGAAGGCCTCTTGCATGCCATAATGGAGGGTATGACCGAGGGGACAAACTCTAGGGGACGCCCACGCCGAGAGTACCCGGAGGACCTGGTGGTGGACATGCGCTGCTCATCATATGCAGACTTCAAAAGAGCCGCACAAGACAGGGAAGAATGGAAGAAAAAAAATAAAGGAAATTGCTGCAAACCAATCCCAGGATTGAAACCAGAGAGAGAGAGAGTAGGATATTTCAAAATGTCATACTAATTTACCCGACCGTTGTGCCTCCATACATTATTTTATAGCATGGACGATGGACAATGATGACGATTAGATAATGTAAATAAATAAATAAAGCATTTTAGTCCACCGTTCCATTTCCACAGGAATACTAAAAACGCCTATTGGCTGCATTTTATTTGGCATTTTAAATTCCGAATACCGCACAAGAGTCCCAACTGCTCCCGTATGGAGCCAGTGAGACTATGGCATCCCCAATTGGGGTATGTTGTGAGGCTGGAGGTAGTGGGGAAGGGAAGGAGATGGGGAAGAGGAAGCTGGAAAATTACCTGGCTATTCAGATCTGGTCACAAAACATGGCTAAAGCCATTTCAAGTAACATTTCAATTCTGAATGGTGGTCTTACACTAGAGCGATACTGAGAGTATTTTCCATTCTGGACCGAGCAGCAAATATACTATATATTATTTTTAATTAATTAATTGTAAAAACAACACAAATTAATCAAATAAAATTTATTTGCGCACGTCGGGTTCGAACCCGCGACCTTCGGATTGGGATTAGAGGCGTTGCCGCTCAACCACACTGGCCGTCAGCATCTAAAAATATCAAAGGTTACCGGCGGCGGCAGTTAGTTTCGGGCTGTAAAAATTATTATTCATGTTCTACAACGAAACCCACTTATTTCGTTCCCTTCAAGACAGAAATTAAACAATGGCCCAACTTAGCCCAACGTTTATACATTAACGATTTTTTAATAATTTATTTGTGAATCCTAAAAATATGGGATAAACAATCAAATATAGGTGCATTCGATGGATCTCTAACACTAAAAGCAGTTTTTATGTTTCCATATTAAAATTTGGAGGTATGATTTTCCCACATAAAAAAGTTTTTTTTTTATTTCACTTCCTCGGAAAAACCTTATGAGAGGGTTTCACTGTAATTTTATTGAGGACTATTTTTTCAAAGTTAAGCGAGTTTGCCTGTATCACTATTTTTTTTCACAGGTGTCACAAGTGGATGACACGACGTTCAGCATATTTGCGCCGTCGCAGCAGGCCATGGATGAGGCGCAGGTGCTGATCTCCGGGTGGCTGGCCCAGGAGCGGGAGCCGCAGCTGGAGTTTGGCGCCATCTACACAGCCAGGATTGTGGAACTGCGAGACATGGGTGTCATGGTGACCCTGTACCCCAGCATGCCCCCCGCGCTGCTGCATAACACGCAACTCGATCAGCGGAAGGCAAGTCATTTTTATTTTAAATTGATTTGAAGAAGATACCTTTTTCATGAAAATGCAATTAATTGTCTGTATTCGTAATAATTGTCTGCAAATTAATTTGTATTTTGGGATTATCGTGGACTGTAATCAATATTATGGTTTGGAAAGTGACACAATTACGGAATAGCGTGGTAAACAATGAAATTGGGAAGAAATTATACTTACCTTATTATTTAGCTGCACATTCTTGGTAAAAATCGATCTTACAATCAATGAGGGATCACTTGGTAATCACTGCACAAGGGTACAGAAGAGACTGACTGGTACAATTGTTGTAAGGTCAGCCGTGTAGGTACGCACTCCACCACTGTCAGAATGGGACAGGTGATGGACAACAGGTTCGATGGAAAATGATGGAATATATTATACAAAATTACTTCCACACAAACGAAGTGGGCGCACAGTTTACACCTGCGCTGTGTAAGCAGGTTCCCTAAAGAGCATCGGACCATCCCTACAGAGCATTATGTTGAAAGGGGGTGCATAATGCATGTTGTTTCATCACTGTCTGTTCTACAAAGTAATATTTAAAAATGTGGTAGGTATTTAATTTTATTTAGCCATGTAAGGATGCTTTAAGTCACTGGCCACATTTGTAAACCAATCGTAACTAAGGAAGTAGTCACTAGCCTCTAGTTTAACTCCTCCGTCTTCTGTTGAACTTGATCAATGAATTGATGGGAAATTCCTCTATCCAGGTGATAGACAGCCGCCCGTCGTCACCCAGTGAATTCTGTAAATCAGCATATTTATTCACGCCCTTAGCCACTGGAGCATTTTTGGAAACATTTTGGACAATTTGCAAACACCCTCGAGCGTCCGTTGGCCAAAATGTGGCCAATTTGAAGAGATATTTTACATTTATTGGAAATATTTTAAAAGTTCCCTCGCTTTAGAATCTTCGATTAATTACAAAGCTAACTCAGTAGTTTCACACTTGAACAAGAGATGTCTCTCATCTCTTTTGAATTACTTGCTATTGGATTCGGGGAAGTGAAATTATTGAAATATTTTTCTTACAAATCATTGTGTGTTTACACATTAAATTTTTTTATATCTTCTGTGATTATAATCTATGATCTAGATCTAGGCCGTAGACAACACACACAAGTCAAAGGATTTAATATTGCTCCAAGTAGGTACCATGAACGGCAATTTTAAAGTAAATATTTCGCAGAAATCACCCTAAAAATTTTACGATTTTTTAATAATTTTTTTGTGAATCTCAAAAATATGGGATAAACAATCAAATATAGGTGCATTTGACGGCTCCGTAACACTATAAGCAGTTTTTATGTGCCCATATTAAAATTCGAAGCTATTTTTTTTTTTAAATAAGGCGGGAAATTTCCAATCCAAACGCTTAAAAATTTGCGAGGCTGAAATTGGTTATATAGTGGACAGATCCAGTGGCTAAGAATTTTACCTAAAACAAGTCAATGAATTACGTGCATTAAAATTTACATAATAATTATAAAAATAATAATACTTTTTAAATACTGGTAGACACTGGATTCTTGAGTTCGATGAATTCAGTACAGCTCGTTATAAACGTAGGAATGTACGAGGGGTGTTCAGAAAGTTAGTGTACTAGATTTTTATATTTTTCTGGAAAGTATTTGAAAAAAATTTTAATAAGATTTTCCAAATCCTGGAACCCAAAATCATGTATTTTGTTTACATTTGATTCGATTTTATTTATAACTAGCTGGTACCCGGCATGCGTTGCTATGCCATTTAAAAAAGAAATTGTTTCTCCCTGCGCGTCCTTTCCCATTCGTCACATTCACCTTTCTCCTTCCCTTCCTCTCCCGCGTACCCTTCCCCTCCTCTCCCGCGTACCCTTCCCCTTTCGCTTTCCCACTCCTCCTCCACCTTCCCTCTCCTCACTCTACCCCCCCCCCCCCCCCCCCTTCCCCCGTCCCGCGAACCCCACTCCCGAGTTCCCCTCCCACCTCCCTTATTCGGGGCCTCCCATTCCCGGTTATCCAATAAATGGCTCCCGTAGTGGCGTTACCCATACCTGCCATTTGAAAACCGCACAAGAGTCCCAACTGCTCCGATCTGCAGACAATGGCATCCCCAATTGGGGTAGGTTGTAAGACGGAAGGTAGTGGGAGCCGTGGCGGCTGGTGACTTTTGATGAGCTAGAGTGCTAATATTAACAAAAATGGCATTATTGATGTCGTTGTTGCCAAAATTTGATGTTATATTTTTTTCGAATTTTTTTTTTTGTATGAAGATTTTCAGGAAATCCATGTGGCGCACGGCAAAACTGAAATTCTTGAAAACCTTCATACAAAAAACAGATTTCGAAATAATAAAAAAAAAAAAAAAATCGGCTACAACAAGATCAATAATGCCATTTTTTAAATATTAGTTCTCTAGCACATGCAACACTCACGAGCCGCCACTGGAAGGGAGGGGAAGGTAATGGGGAAAAGGAAGGTGAGGAATTACCTTGCTATTCAAATCTTGTCACCAAACACGGCTAAAGCCATTTCAAGCAACGTTTCAATTCTGAATAGTGGTCTTACACCAGGGCGATTCTGAGAGTATCTTTCACTCTGAGACGTGCCGCAAATATACTATATATTATTTTTATTTAATTAATTATTGTGAAATAACTTGTGAGTCGAGAGCCTTACCCCTCGACCACAAATAAATGTAACAAAAATAAATTAGAAATTTTTATGCAAATAGAGATAAAAAATAAATTAATAACATACTTTATATGATTCGTTGAGTTCCAATATCCTCCCTAATGATTTTTTGTTGAAAATGAGTTGGGAATGCCATATTTTGTGTTTTCTAACCAGGAATGTACAGCTGTTGTTATTATTAATTTCCAAATTCCTCCTAGTTTCTTTATAAATCGCTTTTAACCCGTTTAATCACAGGAGACCATATTAGTCCCAGCTCACATAGGTCTTACATAAATCGTTGTTTCTCCCTTAGTATCATAGTCAGAAGTATTTTCCAAACAGTATTGGAAAGAGAATACAACAAGCTATATATTCAAATTTAAAAGTAAACCACAAAAAAAAAAATTTACCCCTTTCTGAAACCAAAGTTTCCGAACGCAATTTGAAAAAAAATTATGGAACTTTGTGAATTTTTTAAGATTTTTTTTACATGAAACGAAAAAAGTGAGGTGACAGTAAGGTTTATAATTCATTTATCTAATGAAATAAGTATGTGTTTTATTTTTTTTCATTATCAGAAAAAAAGTAAAGTGAGCCAATTTCATAACTTTTAAAAGTTTTTGCCAAAAAAATTTATATTTAAAAAAATACAGAGTAATTTAAAATAAAGAAATTTGAAAGCCTATTTCATCACCTTTCGAATACAGTTTTTAGTTTTCGATTACGTTAGCAAATGTTCCATTTATTTGGATTTAATTGCAAAGCGGGAATATTTTTAGCCTCTGACAAAATATGCCAAATATTTGAAGGGTTTTAAAATATCGACCTTCCAAAATTTTCAGTTCCAAAATACTTCGTAATTGAGACGAATTACGGAGTATTTTGAATCAGAAGTCAGTATTTCAACAAACTCAAAATGATCACCAGCTTCTTTCCATACACATTTAGTCGTTTGGTTGATTTTTGTCATGCTTATTCTATTAATTTCTCAATAAAACAAAAAAAATGAAATCTTGAAAACTCACCAGCCCACCGTTTTTCTTGATTTACTCAAAAGTATGAAAATCCGTTAGGGAGGGTTTTGGAACTCAACGATTGCTATAGGTATACACATGAAAACTCTCGAAAAACTTTATGTCTGGTCTTTTGCAACGTTATGTAAATTAAAGTTCATGCTCCATCATTGTTGTTACCCTGTTGGTGAAACCCCGCTCTTTAGTTTGACATAACATTATTATATCAGTCTGTATAGGTACTGTGTACGGTGAACAAACAAACAAACTGGCACGGTGAAGGAAAGCAATCCGAAATGTATGAAATAGTAGGTACCCACCCCATTCCCCATGCTGTATTTCCACGGAAAACTGAGCTACCTTGCCTACAACAGATTCGGCTTCGTTCTGGTCTTTTTAGAAAAATTCTATTGCTTCGTTTTGTTTCCTGCGGCATTCGGGACTTTAATCATGTGACTGCACTTTGCTATTTGTTCAGGCTCGTTGTTTGTCCATCTCCAGCTAGTTGCCGCGGTCTTTTGTACTTAAAAAATCGGCAATGTTTTTGTTTTCTTTCGTAACTTTTTCGTTTTTAAAATTTAATTCATTTTTGTAGTGTTTTTCTTTTTTTATGATTTTCTTAATTTTTGTAGTGTTAGGCGAACCGCCCACTGAGGCAACTGAAAACTCTCAACTGCCAACTGTCTTTGTATTACAATGTGATGGCCCGTACACTACACAATCACTCAAAAACCCGTTGTCAATGGTAGCGTAAGCAGTGACTCGCGACTTGCACTGCTGATTGCCGTGGTCGACCGTTGCTAATTGCCAGCTGTCAGCTGATTGTTCTTCGTCTATGGTTATACAAGCTTTTTGACCAATCAAGACATAGAAACCAGCCAGACTTAGTTTGGTTTCAGTTGCCTCGTCAGCGGAGCGCCTTATTTAACTTTTTCTTTTTTTAAGATATTCTTAGTATTTATATTGTTTTGTAACTTTTTTTAGGATTTTCTTCATGTTTTGTAAATTTTCTTTATTTTTGTAATGTTTCGTAACTTTTTCTTTTTGATTTTAAATACTTTTATCGTTTATGGACAGGAATAAAAAAGATTGCGCGTGGTCTGCCGAAATTTAAGCAATTTTTTTTTTGCGATTTTGACTATTTTTTTTGGGTATAGTGTGTCCCACTGTTAATTTTGGCTCCCACCTCTTGCCTGGAGCTCTAAACAAAATATCTGAACAAAACAGGCAATCAGTTTGATATTTTTTCCATCAACAGTCGGACTTTAATCTTTAAAACATCATGTAAGAAGCTGTGTTTGTTCTACCCGTATTTTAGTGAACTTTCACTATCGTCATTGATCCCTTCGATACACAGTCAGTCGATAAATACGCTAAAACCATGTCCAACTTTGATTTGTTCACGATTGACATTTACCGCATGATACATTAGATTACAGCATAGTTTTTAAGACGATAGACTTCGCTTTTCGGCCCATACAAAAAGGACGCCCGGGAAAAAACACTTTTCTACATCGAAAATTGCACAAAATGAATATTTTTTTTTATACTGCCTTCTAGAGGGTGAAAACTATGTCGGTATGTTTTCGAATTTTAGATGCGTTTCGTATTAACGTAAACATTCACTGTCAAACATGTACGATTTATCAAAAAATATTATTTAAGGAAAAAGTGCTGCTAACTCAACTCTCATAAAGAATTAAAAAAATTATAAAAAGCTACCGACGTAGCTTCTTCTTTCTAAAAAATATATATTTTTTAAAATTTCAATTTCGTGAAAGTTTCGGTGTAGAAAAGTGTATTCTCCATAAACCCCTTTTCGAGCGATTTCTGTAGGTAAATTTGAGCGTTGTCTCATTCGCACATTTCGCATTCGCATGTATTGTAAGTGTGCGTGAGCTTATTATGAGCGGGACAGAATGACAGTCGCGGGTGTTCCGCGTGTGGTTCAAAGCCTAGCCTCTTAAGGCTTATTCTTGTGCTAGTTCGGGATGATTGGCCGAATGTTGTGTTTTATTCCACGGAAAGACCCTTCACACAGCATCCCCGAAAATGACATGGCAACAAAGATACAGAAAGTGCAAATAACATGTCTAGTTAATATATAAAAAAGAATCGGTTTATACAGGGTGTTAAGCATCGTACTTGAGTTACTTTAACCAGTGATTCCTGACATTATTTGGAGTAAAAATGTAAATGAAATTTTGGTCTCCGGTGACTTTTGATGAGATTTTTTTTTTTTCAAAAACTTTTTCTTCAAAATCAAAGAAAAAAAAAATTCTTCCACATGTCGTCGCTGGTCTCTAAGCCAAGTCACCAACCAATCCCTCACCCCACCCCTAACTTCCCAATACCTACTGAATTTTATGTTTTTGTAGAAAAAAAAAAAAACTTCAAAAATGTCACTGGAGACAAACATTTTATTTACATTTTTTACTTTAAATAATGTCAGGAATCACTGGTTAAAGTAAGTCAAGTACAATGCTTAACATCCTGTATACAGGATGTCCGGGGGTAAAGTGAAATAACTTCGGGGGGGATGACATGATGGTAGGAGTAAAAAAAGATAAATAACCTTTTCCGAAATTCCAACACATTTTTTCCCATACAAAAAGACGCACCTATTAAAAATCCTTAGTGTGAGGTACAAACTTAACGATCAATTTGCTGCGAGTCAGCCGGGCGCAATAGTGGCGACGTTTGTAAAGGTTGTGATTGCCCGCATGGTAATAGCGGAAAATAATAGCGCTGGCCACACATGCCGTACTAATTTTATCTTTTTACCAAATAAGTAGGTACCCTTAAAAGTTTGAATTTTCAAAAAAGTTATTTATCTTTTTTACTTATACTTTCGTGTAGAATCACCTCCCGAAGTTAATGCACTTTACCCCCGGACACCCTGTATTGTATTGGTTATACCTTTTATTTGTCTCGTTTATTTCCTATTTGGTTGGATTTTATTGCTAACGAAAAATTGGTCCGACTTTGCCAGTGAATATTATTTTCTGGATTCACAGTTCGCAATTCTCTTGTTATAATAGCCTGTTTGCTTTTGATTTGGAGAAATCGCCGCGAAAACAAGTGTGGCAAATAAAAAAAAATTGCGGGCAAAGGCAATAAATTTCGAATGAATGCGGGAAAATCTAAATGGTCACTTTTATGACGTAACCCGGCGCGACGGCCAAATAATTCTCTTCGTGAAATCGTTTTTATTGACAAAATATAATAAAAAAATAGTAATGGCTCTTGATTTGTGGAGTAAATTATCTTAGGCGCCGTTAGAGTGTGGTATGGATATAAATATTTGATTTGTTTAGTTCGGGCTTTTGGCTAACACCCCTCTTGGAATGTGTGTTTTTTTGTTATTTTTTTTTTTGTTATTTGAAACTAATGACCCTTAATGCAATATGCGAGATTTAAAGTGATACCAGGAATTCAGAAATTCTGTGTTTTTTTTCAAGGCAATATGTTAAATCATTTCATCTTGATTTAGGGGAATGACTGTGTTGTAATTGTGAAATTTTGTTAAATAATTATTATTCTAGTTATTATTTTGGATGGTTAAAAATCATGATTTTCATGGTTGTTCATCTCTTGAATATATATGAAATATTGGTGTAGTGCAAAAGTTCGTAACGTTTTATTAAATTGAATTGAATATGGAATCATACCTTGGGGAGAAACTCAGCTATCGATCATATAAAAATCGCACAGAAAATCATCTTATCATCAGACCATATATTCAAAACGTTTGACGTACTAAAAACACGCCAATTGTACCTTAAAACACTAAAACTTAATTTTTAAACAAATAAACAAATTTCAACAAGCGCAAACTATTATTAATAGACCATTTAGACAACCATATATACGTAAGGGGGCATATATTAATTACGTGAGCTGTTTTTTTTTCTTCAATTTGGACTCTCCTTCCCCCTTCCTGGGTGAGATATGGTGGGAACCCCCCTCCCCCTCACGTGAGATTTACACTACAGTTAAATAAATAATATTTTTCATAATAGCCATTTTTTCAACGGGCAAAATAGGACACTTCGGAAGAAGTGATTTTTTTTATTTATTTTTGTTATCTCTATAATAATATATATTCTTTTGAAGTTGACGTGGGATTTTTACTAACCCCCCCCCCCCTCCGTTAAATTGATATTTGATGAGATTTTACTGGACCCCTTTCCCCTAATTTTTGCTCACGTAATCAATGTATGGCCCCTAATACAAAATACTATTCTAAATACACATCATTATGTAAAATCGTAACTCATAATATATGCCGATTTTATTTTTTATAATATGTTGTTGATTTCCAACTTTATTAAAATTTATTACTTTACATTATTTTATTTCTTTTTGAATTTTTGTATTACTTTAAGTTATTATTTGTTGAATTTTAAAATGGGGGCTTCAGCACGGGTAAGCTACCCAGTGTAACAATCTGCAGTCATGCTAGGGAACGATGAGAAGTTACCGAAAGTTATCGATACAATCCTTATCGATGACCGTGCTAGGGGGCCAGGTTTACCTCTATAAATATGTATGTAAAAAATAGATATTATAATATACTAGAATTTGTCTATATTATATAACTATGTATCTATCCAAATTATATAATATATTATATACAAACTATCATACTCGTTTATTTATCCTCCCATTTCGTCACTTTTCAACTGTTAGATTTACTTAGCTTAATTTGACTAACGCGAAATCAATACGATAAATTTTAATGGCCATTAAATTTCTCTTTTATTTAGCTCTTGAAAGAATAACGGTTTCGCCAGTCATTCTGAAGGCCGTTAGTTTTATGGGTTATTTCGAGATAAGGAACCATGGATGGTTATCTGCTAAGCGCGTACCTAGTACCTACTGACTTTTGTACCTATAGACATACAGCCTTACTAAAAAACTTTCTAAAAAAATTTAACAATTGTTAAACGACTGTGCATGAAAAAACCTTACTAATTAAAAACTGACAAAAAATTGTTCATGGAAAGATATGTACATCGCTTACACGGCCAAAGAGGGTAGTTTAACTGTTGTACATATCTGTTTTGTTTGTAATTTTTCAAATTTTTTCTAAGGCATTTTAAATGTCCTATATATTTCTTATTTTTCAAAATGTCGTAAAACCAAATGCCGTTTTAGAAACTAGATAAAATTACCTTTTAGATTTTTGTATTTTAAAATATACTTTAGTGTTTACAAATTGCAGTATTTTAAACTTCAAACGTAAAAAAAATTGAAAAAAAAAATTACACCAAACATTTTCTATTAAAACGTCGAAATTTTTTTGAATATTTGAAATTAAAAAAACACAGTCCTGTTATTTAAAGAATTTGCAACAAAACTATCACTTCACTTTTTATCTTGTTCATACAATTAAAAATAATAAAACATAAATTAATAATTCCCCAAGAATAACTGAAAATACCTGACATTTTAAAGTTATTTTTGTAAAACTTAGACCTTGATTCCTATAATTTGTTTTTATTTACACACGCACCATACATTTTTGTTATTAAATAACATTACTTTTATGGAAGTTTTATTAAACTCAATCGGAAAAACAAAATTTTATAATTAATAACCTATATTTTTTATGTTCACAGAATTAAATTACGAACATGACGTTATTAACGGACCATAACTGACAAAAATAGCACAAATAATAGTAATTGTGTTGAATAATACTATTATTATAATGAATTGGTGATTGGGTTAGAAATTATCCATAAAAAGATTGTACGAACTGCACGTGAAATCTCATATGTCAAACTGTAATTTGCCGCCCGCGTTAGAAAAGAATATGGCGGACTGCACATGCGCAAATGGACTAATTTTCAGGGTGACCAACCGAAAAATTCATATATTTGTTCGATTTTGTTCGATTATTTTCGATTTGTTATTAGTAACGTTTTGTTTTAAAATATGTACAGACTTTACACAACGTGCTACAGAAACACCGTTTAACGGCCGCGGTTTTTTTTTTTTTTTAGTAAGGCTGATAGTCTCTAAACTTATCCATTACTTACATACTAAATACATCGTTTGCTGCATTGTTATACAAATATTTGGATTGTAGCTGAAACATGAGAGTTTTCCACATTGTATTATAAATATTTGAATTACCTAGCTGATACATAGACATTTGCCACATTGTATTATAAATATTTGGATTACCTAGCTAATTCATGTATAGACGTTTGCCACATTGTATTATAAATATTTGGATTACCTAGCTAATTCATGTATAGACGTTTGCCACATTGTATTATAAATATTTGGATTACCTAGCTAATTCATGTATAGACGTTTGCCACATTGTATTATAAATATTTGGATTACCTAGCTAATTTGTATTATAAATGTATGGATTACCTAGCTGATACATATATTAGTTTGCCCCATTGTATTATAAATATTTGGATTACCCATCTAATTCATATTTAGACGTTTGCCACATTGTATTATAAATATTTGTATTAGCTAGCTGATATATAGAAGTTTGCCACATTGCCGTATTATAAATATTTTTATTAGCTAGATGATTATTAAAAATATTAGGATTAGCTAGCTGATACATATCTAGAAGTTTGCCACATTGAATTATACATATTTGGAATCACCTAGCATTAGCTAGCATATGTAGACGTTTGCCACATTGTATTATAAATATTTGGATTACCTGGCTGATACTTAGAAATTTGAAACATTGTTATTATAAATATTTCGATTACCTAGCTAATTCATATATAGACGTTTGCCACATTGTATTATAAATATTTGGATTACTAGCTAATTCACATGTAGACGTTTGCCACATTGTATTATACATATTTGGATTACCCGGCTGGTACGTAGAAGTTTGCCACATTGTATATATAAAATTTGGATTACCTAGCTGATACCTCAGGAATTCAAGTGAAATACATTATAACTTAAAATTATCATTTACGTATCTCACAGAACAACAAACGCCGATTCTGACTATGTAGCTTTTATTGTACCGTGGGTATTCGGACAGATGTTAATATATCTGTTTAAAAAAATATTAAAAAAACAGATTTAAACGTCCCTGACGTAAACCTATTCGGATCCGGACACCATTGCTGAATAATGTAGAGAGATTGACAACTATGGTGAATGGAGACGTTATCTGACTAACTTCAAATCCGGCGAGCTTTCACAAGTAGAAAAATAATAATTTGTAACATTGTTATTATTTTCTTCAAATCCGACGAGCTTTCACAAGTAATAATTTGTCTGAACACATCGTTAAAAAAACTGGCATTTACATTACTTGTTGTATTCACAAGTATTTACTAGTATTTACAAGTATCTATGAGATCCCCAATGATATCTAAAGATATCCTTGATAAGAATGCACGGTAAAACCACGTACGACCATGTGGAAATGTGGACATTTGCAAATAATGCAAGTCTGATGTACCTAAGCTAAATGATGAAGATAAAGAAATGGACGCTTAGATGGTTTGTTAACAAAATACTCTAATCTAGTCATGTCAAGAGTCGGAAAAACAAAGGGTATATATGGGACGATGAATGAAGCAAGGAGGGGGTGCCAATTTACAATTTCAGGCAGTGGTGAAGATCGCGTCAATGAAGAGAGATTCTTTTAAGAAACAATAGATATTCCCATTTGAATCTCTCCTCACTGATGTGAAATATTATATGTTAAAATTACACCTCTAAATAAAATCAAACCGAATAAAAAAATATTTTTCTACTTTGGTGTCAAATACGTTTATTTCGTTATGGGGGCGAGTTGAGAACACGTTTTTCTGCGGTTGCTGCACTATAGAACTTTACTTGAAATAATGTTAGGTAACTATACAAATAAACCCACATTTTCCAGACAATAGACATTATTTAGGAGTAAAACTGTTTTTTCAGCGAATTTTCAACATTCCTGTCCCATGGTACCTACGACATACCCACTTATATAAGCATTTACCTTCTTTTTGAAAAAAAAAATCATCAAAGTTAATCCATAAGGCAATTTCATGCAGGCAAATAATGGAACATTCTTTCCGCGAATACCGTCAGGAGGTATTCGTTCATATTCTAATATTATAATACAGTTCCCACGGTACACAATGATCCGAATCGCAATTTTAGCTGACCAAAAATATTTGTGAAAAATTGACATTTTACTGTAATGTGCTTTTATGATGTTACCAACATGTTGATGTAAGGAGGATCTTAACAATTATGTTATGAAAATCTACACTTTTTCCGATTGGTTTAAAATACGCAGTTTATTTATTATTTTATATTTTATTCGCTTACCCGGGTCTCGAAAAGCAATCATCTTTAAAATTGATTTTATAAAAAGGATTTGGGTTTGAAAACAATAATTGAATCTAACCACCATCTGCAATTAGCTCGTTGAATTGAAACGAATGTAAAACAAATGGTGTACTTAATGTAATAAAGTTTTATGACTAAACATTGCAGATTTTTTCCGCTCTGATTAAATAAAACCGACTGAAACAACGTTTTATTTTGATAGAATCAATCACTCAAAATTCTGAAAGGTTTTTTCATACGAAAAACCACTACTTCTTTAAAAAATGCCAACCACGCGGGCGGTTGTTTCAGATTCACAAAATGCGTTCAACGGTCGCGGAGATAACGATTAATTGGCTTGTTTGCGATTTCCGGTAACACGGTTCTTTTTTCAAATGTAACTATTTGTGATATTTGACTAGGAATCTTAATAAGTGTTTCAATAAGACTTAAAAATCATATTTTTGGCCAACTAGTGTTGCGATGCGGACCTTTGTGCGGTGGTTGGCTTCCCGGAGCTTCTGGGATACCTACAGCTTTAATCCTAAATAAACTGAAAAATAATTTCGTACCAATTTGCGAGTAAATACCTACAATTTTTTTTTGTAAATTCGCTGTGCTGTTTTATTAAACCTTGATATTCGGTCGTTGTAGTAAATGTGGGTAGTAATTATTGCTTTTTGAAAATAATAGCCCGATATTTGAAAATATGGAATAAACATTTTGGTTTCTTGATTTATTTTCTGAGAGTTAGGCAGCTCGCAGACGAGACACTTTAGTTGTGGAGACAGGTGAGTCGCGACAGTTGCGGGCATGCGAATCCATTATGGTACCGACACACATGCTTATTAGTAGCATGCTCATTTCCCCTTCCACCCGCGTATCAAAGAAATAAGTGGCTGTTGATTTGTGAGCATGCTCATTTGGGCGTGACACACATGCTACTAGGTAGCATTGCGGGTAGAAAGAAAAATGAGCCTGCTCATTTATGAGCATGTGTGTCAGTACCATTACGGTATGTAGAGAGAGAGAGTAGTACACGAGAGACATCTTTTAGTTTTTTTTAGTTTAGAAGTTGTAGATCAGACAAGCCAAATCTGCGGCCCACGGACCGCATGCGTCCCAATTGAAGGTTTTTTGCGGCTCAAAATTAAGTTTTCAGCTGTCTATGTTTTGGATTTTGGTATTCATAAAAAAAAAAGAAAAAAATCGTTCTCGTAAAGTTATTACATTTATATTTATTTATAATATTTTTTTTGTTTTTTATGGTTTTCAGTTTTTTGTTATGTAATTATGTACATTTCTTAAGGACTAATAATATGAACTAAAACCTGTCAATTTGTCTGTCCTAGAACGGGAAACTTTCCTAGTTGGACAGGCAAAGCTTTCTTATATGTAAAATGTACTTCTTTTGTATCCTTCTATAATAAATAAATAAATAAATAAAAATAAATAAATATTATATTTTGTGAAAGTAGAACTTTCTTGTTATTAGACCTCGGACTCTCGATGGGGGTTTTGATTTATTGCTTGAAAAGTTCCAGGTGCACGGCCCCACTATGAATTAAATGTGTCCTTAGTATGTACAATATATATTTTAAGGTTTTTCTAATTTTTAAAATGTAATTATTTTATTTATCAATACAAAATCTAATTGGTATCCCTATAAATAGATTCGCTTGTCAGTGGCAGTTTGAATTTGAGTTCGGAAGGTATAACAGCTGTTACGCGTAAATTAAATATACCTACATATCAAAATATTAAAACAACCTTCTTCATTTCAATGACTTTGCTTACATATGGTGACTTAGCAGGGTTGCCCCGGTTCATAGGATAAGGTTTTTCTAGGTCTTTCGGGCAAATGCGTTTGCTCACCTACAAGTTGAAGGAGACCTAACCGATCTCTCCAGCCGGATTCATCGCCTTGCACCGCAGGTTGTGGGAGGGATGGATTCATACGTCCGTTACTCCTGGACACATTGACCTCCAGATTCCTACCCACCCCTAATACCTTTTCTTTCTCAGAACTCCTCTTACTCTCCCCTTTTCCATTAAAATACCCTCCATACAGCCTCTCCTCCTCCAATCATAAAAAAACATAAACTTGCCTTACAGAAGAATGCTTACAATGCGTTGGGTTAAAATTATGTATTACAAGAAAATCAAGGTAAACATTTAAATTACTTGTGCAACCTTTTAACCCATTCAACGTAACAAATCACATCATCGATCGATTTTCAAAATTATTCGTTAAATTTTTTAATTAACCCTTTGTGGCTTCTTGATTGATGTGGCCCAATTTGACGGACTGAATTGTAAACATTTGGGATTGGTTTTAGGACCGAGGTGACTGCCAACAAGTGACAGGGCTTCTTTATCAAAGAGGTTATATGTATTTTAATTGGTATTTCGCTAGCTGTCCTAATTAATTATATTTTATATTGTTAACACCCCGTATCAGTAGTATCGATGGGAAGGTTCGGTTGTCCATTTCGAAATGATTCGTTCAAATTCATTGGAATGTACAAGCAAATCATTTTAAAACCAATAAACAAAATTTTTGATACACAGTTTCTAAAACACCTCGTAGATTTTTACAGAACCAATGTTTCGGACATCTTGCCGTCCACATCTTGAGTGTGGACGCCTGTTTCACTCGTTTAAACATTCGAAAACATTAATTTATATTAAAATAATATTTGAAACAACTGAGTGACGTGGATGGCAAGATTTCCGAGACCTGTATGTGCTGTACCCAAAAGCGAACAATTACGAGATTAAGTGTATATTATGTATTTATTGTAAATTTCCGAATGTACCTAATAATAATACCTTCGGGTAGCTACTAGCTACCCGCCGAGTGTGCTGAATTTTCATAACGAGTCCGGGTTGCTTACTTGTCGAATTTACATAAAGAAAGGGCATTCATCAATTTCCTTTACCTGGTAACGTTAAACTTTCCGCGGATTCGAGTATTTTGTAAGTCGCGTGTGTCGGTATTCACCCGAGGTGTTTTGTTGTAAGGGAGTTGTACGAGTAATAGCACTACTTCATTAGGAAAGCTTCGGAGCTAAACTTTAACATGAACAAACATTTGTGTGTCGTGTAATCCATTTCTAAATCATTTTTAAAATCCATTCTGAAATTTTTGTTGTTTAAAATATATTTTTTATACGATCTTTCTGTCGTATCTTGTCCGTTTGTGTAGGCAGCATTTATGGTACTGACACACATGCTTATATATGAGCATGCTCGTAGGTCTTCAACTGTGCGCATTTGCTCATAAATGAGCATGCTTGTTTTGGGCATACTTACGATTAGGCATGATCAAAGCCAACAATTGAACATACATGCTCTCGGCCAAAATGAAAGCGGGGAGAACCTTTTTGCGGGGAAAATGCGGGTTTTCTGGGACATATCTTAATTATCCAACCATATTGTAAAATAATATTTCGTCGCTGGGCGCGTAATACAGACAGTGAAAAAACTCATTTTTAATAACTCAGGTATGGGGCATACGTCATTCCTATGTCTACCTACGTTAAATTGTCGTGAAAATAAGCTTATGTGCCCAAGCGGTTAAGTAGGAAAACGGGGAGACTAGATTTCTTTTTATTTATTGTGTACATTAATAATCATTATTGTTATAAATAAATATTATTTGGAGAACCACCTTCATATTCCTGCATTAAAATTGGGGTTTTTACTATCCAGTAAAATATTAATATTTTTCTCATTAGAAGTAATTACGCGCCCAGCGACGATCTACAATAATTGTGACAAAGTACTAAGAGTTAGCAGGAAATTTTAAAAATAAATATATAATACTGTTTGTTGTCTTTAGGTTTTAAATGACAAATAAAACAATGTGTAGCTCTGGAGTATAAAGAAACGACAATTAAAGTTTATTTGTCATATAGAGGTTGTTTTTATAATGTTTTAAAAATATCAGCCACATAACATAGTGTAACCTTTGATTATATAAATGTCTAGATGGAGTGATGCGCTGTAATTGCGACAAAAAGAACAGGCCAGATTTGAAACACTTGTGTGCGTGACACGCACACAAGTATGCGTAACTTGTATTGTTTTACAAGCGCTGCGGGCGTATTGAGTGATACCAGCTCCCGAGTATTTCCCATAAAAGTGGGTAAAAAATATGTTTCGGTTTTGCGGGACCTATAATTCGTTAATTTTGAATTCATTTAAGTAAAATAGTTTTCTACATATAATTATATAAATGAAAAGAAAATCATTGTTAAAAGAGATTTATTTGATTATTTTTAACAAATAAAGACAACGAAAATCATTAGAAACGGTTTTATTTAGTTATATAATAAACACTTATTAAACAGTTTTAGAAATCATTTACATATTACTTTTATTATTATTATATTTTATTCGAACAACAAATTAAAACTACAAAGAACAATAAAATTTACTAATGAGGTCAGAAATACGAAAAGACGGTTGCAGAATTTTAGTAATAGACTTACGTTACTTGGCACCTTTTGGTACGGCCGCTAAAAATAAAATTACAATTTAAAAAAAATTACCTTACACGGGATCGTTTCCTTTTTTAACCTTCGACGCTTTTGATTGTTGACAAAATACAGGTCTTTGGCACGGAAATGATCAGAGCAAATGACAGTTGTTTTAGCTGGTTGCCAGACATCCTCTCCGCGGCTTTTTCTTATTATTTCTATTTACTTACTTCTTAATATAGGATCATTAGGTATTCTGTAAAATATGTATGAATAAAATTAAAAGTTTACTTGATACTTCACCAAACAAACCTGTCACATTTTTTGTAATTTTAATAGACAAACAAATTTCGTATTAAATCCTTTTTTAAATATAGTGTCAACGTGAAGAATTAAAAAAACACTTAAACACAAGACAAATTTTCATATTTATATTATTAATATGTATAGTGTACTTTCGGGTAATAATTAAAAACCTCTTTAAAATTAACAACGCACTCATGGGAAAATGTTATTTAAAGAACAGGCAACCCCGTAAACATGACGTCAAATGGCGTTGTTCTAAGACCAATTTACACTATTAAAACTGAATTATTTCTTTAACTAAATGGTTATTTAAAGGTAACTTACCGATGATAGGTAACATTTTTAGTTGTTTTCAACCGTCCTTTGTAATTCCTGCACACTGTTAGAGCGCAAATCGTCATTTTCAAATGTCACACAACACGTGTTTACCGCACAACGATACTGTCGCCACTGAGCGGACAGGACAAGCTTTAAGGCAAACAGTAAGCCTATTTTTTTTGGCGTTTCGTCGCTCAAGCGCTCTATCTAGACATTTATATAATCAAAAAGTGTAACCAAAGTAATGACATTTGAAAAAAAAACAATAGAATAAAATAAAATTCATAATTCAAATATAAAGGAATCCCAGATATTTCTAGGTAGGTACTTAAATACTAGGTAGGTAGGTAGGTAAATAAATATAAAGGAATCCTAGACATGTCTAGGTAGGTACTCTTATTACTTTACAGATATATTTTTAAAGGCTGAACGAAAGAGAAAATCCGAAAACGACAAGATAATAAATAATAAATGCTAATACCAATAGAATTTTGTGTCATTTTGGATGTTTTTTTAAAATTTTTATTTTATTAGGAACATTTACAGATTAATAATTTTACATGCATTAAAAAAAACAATAGAGTATAATAATTAAGTTACAATCCAATAACAAATGTTCACATCATGCCCAAATAATAAATAAAAAAGTCAATAATTATTAACTAATTTTTTTTTTAGCACTTAGTAAAATAAAAGTTTAATGATAGTACTCACAAAAAAAGAAAAATGTTAAATATATTGTACGCATATAGACATATACGTATTACATTCTTTTAAAATTTTAAATACAAAAATACATGAAAAAGTATGGTATAAATTTTTTTGTTTGGGTTACAATGAATTAATCTACGAGTATTTAGCAATGAATTGGTTATTATAAAGCTCCATTAACTATATGTTTGAAAGAGCTTAAAGTACACGACAAGATATCAGCATCGATACATTTTTTGTTATAATGATTGCAAGTTCTCAATAAGAAAGAATTTTGACTTCTATAATAAATCACATAAACCAAACCAAAATGCTCACGTCATCATGTCACAGTAAAGCTCTTTTTTAAAGAATAATTTATTTAATTATAGTTTAGTATTTAGAAAAATTGCTTAAATTTTGGATCACCAAACACGCTCTCGTCGCATTTCTTGTGTTCTTCTTTATTCTACGGTGAAATGTGATCGACTTATGAAGTAGGTTCATAAATTAAATGTCTTCGGGATGCTGAATCTTTATTACGAACAGATCTGTTCGAGTTGAAACAAGTAGGTACCGACCGATTTCCACAATCCGCCGTGCTAATATGAAACTTTTTTGCGTTCAATTCCAAGATCTCGAAAATTCCAAAATTCCAAGTAAAAGTTACATCGGGTCGTGATACTTGTTACAGTACTGCCAAGGGCTCTCGAGGGTCTGCCTCAAGGTCTTGTTTTTGGGGTTTCCAAAACAAAATTTAAAATGGATAAGATAATGAGAAAGGAGTGGTGTTTTTCGTCCAGATTTTGAAGATTTGACGTAAAATCCAAATTTTAACTGATAACGCGATACATTTTCCGATTACAATACATTTTCCGATTATGATACATTTTCCGATTACGATACATTTCCGATTACGATACATTTTCCGATTACGATACATTTTTCGATTACGATACATTTTCCGATTACGATACATTTTCCGATTACGATACATTTTTCGATTACGATACATTTTCCGATTACGACACATTTTCCGTTTACGATACAACTAATATATAATTAAATTTATCTATATCCAGAACAATATTTTATTAAATCAATCGTTAAAGCCCTCTTGTCTGATTCAATAGTTCAGAAAAGATGTGTAAGCAATTGGGCATCTCTCGTCTGTAGCGAGTGATCCTTATATAGATTTGCGCGTTCGCAGTGAGTATTTTGCTATATGTGTTTCGGGGAACTGTTTAAAGCACCGGTCACCAACATACGGCCCGCGGGCCGAATCGGGCCCGCCAAAAATTTTCATCCGGCCCTCCAAAAATTCCCGATTTCTGCATATAAATAATTCATTTAGGATATATTAATTTTAAAGAATTTTATTATTTGATTGTGAATTCACGGCAACTATATTTCAATTTATCAATCGAAATTTGATATTGATATTTTGATAGGTAGTAGGTAGTGGACCCAAAGTAAAAAATTGGATATTTGAGAATACCAGAGTATTTGATGTTTCGGAGAAGGAAATTTATTTAATTTTTTTAATTGTATTTGTTGATACAATTTTTTTTACATACACATAGTAAGGAAGCTTTGACTGTCCAAATAGGAAAGTTTTCCGTTTTACAACAGTCAAATTGCCTGATTTAGTTCACATTTGTATACGCTGTTATTATAAATTACGTTTCCATACTTTACATGCACATTTATATACATATATAGATATAATAAAAATTTAGAAAAATATTAAAATACTACTAAGAGAACCAAGTAAAAAAAATAATTCGATGAAAGTAAATTAAAAACAACAAATAAAAACATAAGTATATACAAATACTCGTACAAGAGAAAAATAAAAACTTTCTTAGATATATTTGTACACCCGAATGTTAGTCTTGAATTTTTATGAAAATACATGATTGGTGTTATGTACAAGGTACATGTAATATAACATGCATAATTAAGGAACAATGTATTCGGGGTACATAACATAATTCATTCTTGGAATACCTTTATTATTACTTTCTTCCTTTTAAATATGTTAGTAGTTTAATCTGTATGTGTACATACTGTACATACATATTAAACGTGAAAATTTCTCTTAATTTTTTTTATTCGTAACTCAATACATAAAATAACACACATACAATATGTATAACCCTAAATTAGATTGGATTAAAATTAACCCTAAGTTATAGTAAACATTATTCTATTGTAAAATAAGTACATATTAATTAATATTCTAATTGGGTCCTAGTTGAAATAATAATTTATTATTCATCCGGCCCCCCAGGTTTCCAAAAAATTAAACCGGCCCTTTTCTCAAAAAAGTTGGTGACCACTGGTTTAAAGGATTGTGGATAATTGATCCGGTCCAAACCAATGTATGTTTAATATCCGTATGATTACGTTACAATCAGATTTGTTGAATGAAAGGATTACAGACATATACCTAATACGCTCCTTTGTTAAGAGGATTCAAATAAATGCGAAATGTATCCACATTTTTTTATAAAAGAAAACTTCATTTTTTGTTGATGAATTTATCAAAGAACTGTATTCAGTATATTATATTATATTCAGTATAAAATATATTAGATAGAATAACATGTTGTTAACACAATAATATGTTGGATAGATACGTTTTTAGATTTTCACGGCCAAAAGCATTTTCGTTGTTTGTTTTTGGGGTGTTATGCCGTGTTGCGCTACCTCCTTCTTTAGCCGACGTTTCGGACAGCGTTGCAGTGTCCATCATCAGGGCAGATCCGGCAGATCCGACGATGTTGTTTCTGAAAGTAAAAGTTTTATTGTATGCGGGTGGGTATTCATTATTATCGTCACATTTGGCTGTACAACCCGTGGTGGGTCTTGGCCTCCTCAAGAGTCTTCCTCCAATCATCTCTGTTTTGTACCAGTTCTTTCCAGTTTGGAGCTGAGAGGTACGTAGGTCTTTGAGGACGTTGTCGCTCCATCTTAATTTTGGCCTTCCCAGGCTCCTTCGCCCTATATGTCTAGATTTTAGCAGGGACTTTGGTGTTTGATGTTCGGTCATTCTTTTCATATGACCCAGCCACCGAAGTGTTTTGTTTTATTTTAAAAATAAAACAAATAAAATTTTAATATTTTTAAAGCCAATTCATAAATCTAATAAAAAAATATCCTAAAATAACACTGCTTGACGCCATCCTACGCCGATCACGATGCAAATCCGGAATAATGTGATGAGATTGACAACTATTGCGAAGTCATCTGATTGACAATTTTATGGAGTTTTGTACATTTCAAATCGAGGCAAAAACGAACATAAAAATACAACACAAATTATTTTACCTTGGAAACATACTTTAAGATGAGACTTAAAACGATTCAAAATCTACACTTATACAGAAGGCGATAGTTTCATTACTTTATGAAAAAACACCTTTTGCAAGTTATGCTTTAAAATATAGAGAGATAAATTTATTATTGCGTATATAACAAGTAAACTTCATTATATTAAGAAAGGCTTACACAAATACAATTTTCAATGTGTGTTTCAATCCAATTTTGTATTTGTAAGCCTATCTTGAAAGATTTGAGCTTGTTTTTATGGATAAAACTATTTTCTCATAGTAAAATTGCATGTGTACGAGCGCCAACAAAGAATTAATCTTAATATTTTAAAGCATAACTTGCGAAAAGTGGTTTTTTCTAAAATAATTAATTAATATTTTTATTTTTAACTTTTTAACTTAATGTCGAACCCAGACTTGGCCCGGATTGCCAGAGGTCCTGGGTTCGAGTCCCAGATGTATCCATATCTTTTTCTGATTTTTCTGTTTCGGATTTTCGATTGACTTTCGCTAATATTATCTTCATTAATATTAAAATATTATAAAATAATTAAATTATCACCATCTCTTTTCTTAGATTTTTTTTCATTAGCTCCACACAGGAGGCCCTGAGAAAGAAATTCCCTCAGCGCCTGTGTCGTCTTTGAAGACGCTATGTGGAGGGTTTTTTTAAGGGAAAGGAAGGAGAGAAAGTCCTGGGAAGGAAAAAGGTTTGAGGGGTGGGTAGGAATCTGGGGATAAATATGTTCAGGAGTGATGGACGTGTGAAGCCATCCCTCCCACTGCGGTGCAAGGCGATGGGTCGAGAGGGTCCGGCTGGAGAGATCAAAAGGTCTCTCCCTCAACCAGTCCCTCCCGATCCGGCCTGCCACGCAGATGGTCGGCAGATGCATCCGCCCCCCAGTTCCGGACAAACCTAACCCCATGAACCCGGGCACCCCTGCTAAGTCACCAAACGTAGCGAACCACTTGGGGTGACCTCTGGCAGAGGTGTTGGTCGTCCAATGAATGGTTCCTGGGGCGGCGTAAAAAGTAAGTTAACATACATTAATTCTTATTCTGCTCCTTCAAAGATAACCGTAATTTAATTATTTTCATCAAAAAAGGCTTTTTCCTAAAAAACTAATTTACCGCAATCTTAAAATAATTCATAAACGATGAGTTTATGAATTATTTTAAGTTTATCTTTAAAAGTATGTGATAATAAAAAGATTTTGATTTAAGTTAGACGTGAATATTGTTATACAAATTTAACTGGAGTTTTGCATTTTTAATTTAATTTACTCAAATAAATTGGCAACATTTTCAAAACTTTGGAGTTTGAAGTAAAACATGGTTTTCGCCTTGTTAGGGTAATGTCTGAATTAAGGTTGCTTAATCGCGAATGTACACGATGGTACACTGGAGAAATCTGGTTTTTTTCCTTGCTTTTGTAGACCAAATTTTTGTTTTTGTTTGGAACGATAATATTAGTTGTGGAAAATCTCGCAAAATGAAAGAAGGTCATGACCATTGGTTACAATCTCGCCACTAAAAGTGTGTTGTCTTATCTTAATGGCGTCTACAAATGTTATTATTTTAATGTTCCTCTCAATTCGGTAGGATTCAGTTAATATACCGATAATGTCGATCATGGTAATTTGAAATGCTGTAAAACTGTTTTAAGGACAACAATTCCAAAAACGAGTTATATTATTTTACTCATTTTTTTTTGATTTGCGCCGTAGAAATATTTATAGAAAAATAAGTGTGTTTTTTACTACGTGCAGTTTGATGATTTTTTTTTGAAAAATTAAAAATAAATTAAATGCTGTTATTAAAGAAATATACCAAAAATGTTAAGTATTCTGCGAGATCTATTCAATGTTATTTTATAATAAAAAAAATATAATTATAGGTCTACCAAAACAGAGAATATGATTTTTTGAAAAAATAAAAAACTTTATTTTTGCTCTCCCGAATAATTAAAATTTTTTCCTTTACAGAATATTAAATTTCCGTGATCGACGTTTTATCTACTATTTTGTACATTGTTTTAATAGGATTTTATTTGTAATTATTTAGTTTTTTAAATATTTGTTATAAAGTTTTTTTATTATATTCTATTTTATTTTACAGTATATAGTATAGTATCTAATATTGCCGTGGAAAATTTATAATTGCAACAGTTAAAGAAGGAATATGCTTAAAAAACTAGCCAACATTGCTCTCATTGAGGGTAAAGACTCAAATGCATTAGGTTCGGAACTTGACTAAACCCTGCTGTCATTTATGAAAATAACTCGCTATATGATCAAGCAGTTCTCTCTCAGTCGGTAATGAAAGAGTGTTATTATGAGCTCTATTTGTAAACACACTGTCAATTAGTTTGTTGTAGTATTCGTTTTTTATAAATACAATAGGATTCCATAAATTCTTCTTCTTTCTAATTCGCAAGCGGTAAACAGTGCTGAAAACCGGATCGGTCTCCACCTTGTTTAAAAAGTGCAAATATCACGTAAAGGTTTTGTTGTGAATAAATATAAAAAAAATACATATTATCCGGAGTGTTTTTTAAAAAATTATAAGGAATCACATAAATACTTTCTGTAAAGTTTTGGAACTCGTCAAGAAAATAATCAATCATTTTTTACGTCTTTTCAGAGTTGAACCCTCGCCTCGTGATCAGCACATTGCGTTTAACCTCCTTGACATTTAGGTCATCTGGCGAAGGGTCGTAATCCAATTTTCTCTCCACTGTAACGTCGATATAAAAAAAGACCTTGTAAATATCGTTTTCGACACTATGCTGATGTGTTTTCAGCCTTTTTCATTTTCCTCTGGTTCTCTTTTCTCTAAATTGTCTCCTTATTTTCTCTTTCATTTCTCCTATCACTTGAGCTCCGATGTACTTCGATACTGTAGATATGTAGACTGCTCTAGAAGAGAAACCATTGAAGATATGTTATTATGTCATTTAGACCTTTGAGACTGTTTTGTATATGAAAAGACAAGTTGACGAAGACTTTATGAAAAGATGAGTTTTATTTATTTAAAGATAAAAACGTCTTGTTCATCACATCGCCGGAGATGGAAACGTAAATGTCTCCGTCGAGTCGACCAAAGTGGGAGAGAAAAATCCTGATTTAATATATTATTTTTTCCGACTTAGATAGGACTTGTAACTAATTTATTTCAACCCTTTTTGCTTCAGTGTATAAGAACCTTTCCGTTAAATTCGGGCGGATCCTTCCCCGTTGAGTGACTTGCGGAAAAAATCGCGTGTTAATAATAATAATAATAATAAAAAAATCTTGTAAAATTGTTAACCTCAACACAGGCTTGTCCTAGTGAGGTTAAAAATTGGGTTGTAAACAGTAGCTAGCGTGTAAAGAAACAATAAATAAATAAAAAATAATTTGATATTTTGTAGAGCGCCGTTTTTGTGAAAAATCACCTGAAGGGCAATGTGGCTACTGACATCAAGTAATGTTTTAGATTTGAAATTAAACAATATTTACACTTTTTTCCACTTATTTTAAATTTAATTTAATGTTTAATTTCAAATCTAATACAATGGAATTCCACCACGAATTAACAGTCCAAAAACTAGACTCATTTCAAGTAATGTCGTTTCAATTTATAACGGTCTCCGCGGTCGAGGAGTAAGGCTCTCAACTAACACTCCGGAGGTCGCGGGCTTTAATTCCGGCGTGCGCAAGTAAATATTATTATTAATATGTATTATTTCACAACTTATTATATTGAACGTATATTCTCTGCACGTCCCAAAGTCAAAAGTACTCTCATTATTGCTCTAGTGTAAGAGACCACAATTTAGAATTGAAACGTTGCTTGAAATGACTTAAGCCGAGCTTGGTGACCAGATCTGAATAGCCAGGTACTTCCCAGGGACGGTCCGTGATTTTTCTGTTACGAAGAGTGGTAATATTGAAAAAAAAACGACTTTATTGAAGTTGCTCTTGCTGAAATTTTTTGAAATTTTTTTTTTTTTTAATGTTCATGTTAAAGAAGTTCTTAGTAGGAAAAATGTATGATTGGTGGGTAGGAATCTGGGGATCAATGCGTCCAGATGACGGTCGCATGAATCCATCCCTCCCACTGCGATGTGTCGAGAAAGTTCGACTGGAGAAGTCGAAAGGTCTCCCTTAACCAGTCCCTCCCGATCCGGCCCGCGGTAGGTGGACAATCGCATCCGCCGCCAAGACCTAGCCAAACCTCACTTATGAAGCCGGGCACCCATGCTAAGTCACCAAACTCACACGTGGTGACCGATGGCAGGGGTGTTGGTTATCCAATAAATGGTTCTATAAATGGTACCCATACCCGCCTCCTAAATTGAAATGACGTAGGCTGTGAGGGGCTGTATTATTGCAAATTCTCTGTATATTATTCTCTTGTTCATTGTTGTTGTTCAAATTGAGATCATTCAAGCGGCAAGACAGTAAAAGTTAACAGTGATTAATTAATTGATGGAGCCCCCCCGTACATTGTTTCCCGAATGGAGAGTTATGATCTATCTTCTCCAGCATCCTTGTCTCGTTTTACTCACGCGCATTCATTCATCTGTTATTGCCCATTTGGCGAAACTGGTCAACTGTTTATCAGTATGCGATAGGGGGCGTCTATTTCCTATTGAATGGATAGTACGAAATATGTCATTCTATTGTATTGGCGAATAGAAATGTAACATTAAAAAATACTTCTGTGTAATTAAAATACCTAATAAATTAAATATGCTTTAAAATAGCACCGGGAGGCATAACTGTGTGGTACATTAATATGAAATATCCTTCTGGTGACTCAGGAAACATCAACATTTTGTTTAATTCACTACAAGTTTTTCCTCATTATAATTGATTTGGAGGTGTTTATGAATAATCTTGGTGTTGCACTAGACAGAGGGTACACTTTTACATATAAGAGCGTACTTAAAACACAAATTAAGATTTTTTTGAGATGTCTGACTAATGAACTGGACGATCGATATATGTGTATCATAAAATTATACACGGGTTATTAAATTATTTATAACCACATTGAAGATTTTAGTTTGTTGTTTTTTTCAATTTTCCACACAGGAGGCCCCGATGATAAAAAATCCCTCTGGGCCTAATTCATCTTTGGGGATGCTGTTTGTAGGGTATTTTAAAAATAAAGCTGGGAAGGAAGAGGTTATGAGCGGTAGGAATCAGGGGTGTTCAATGTATTCAGGAATAACGAACGTATGCATTTATCTCCACTTCCGTGCAAGCCGAGAGAATCCGGCTGGAGAGGTCTGAAGGTCGCCCTCTACCAGTCTTTCGCGATCAGGCCCGCCACGCAGTACACGGGAAAAAGCATGCGCTGTCAAGACCTAGACAAATCTCATCCCATTAACCCCGGTTACCCGAACCCATAGTACGTTGCTTCTTATATTAATCTTTAATTTTTTTAGCTGCGATCATAAATGCTAATTCGTGGTTATATCCAAAAACTTTAATAAATACGCTTTTCTGATATGATTTCGAATTTTCACGGCCAAAGGTATTACCATTATTATTTTTGGGTTATTATGCCGTGTTGTACTCCCTCTTTCTTTAGGCAACGTTTGCTAATTCGTGGTTATATCCAAAAACTTTAATAAATACGCTTTTCTGATATGATTTCGAATTTTCACGGCCAAAGGTATTACCATTATTATTTTTGGGTTATTATGCCGTGTTGTGCTCCCTCTTTCTTTAGGCAACGTTTCGGACAGCGTTACAATGTGAACAGATTAATGCCGTTCTTCCATGGAGCTACGTTCAAGCGATCGCCGCTCGTCTGTACTTTCAATACTATTATTAGTGTTTGAAATCGCCGCTAGGCGCTGCACTAGCAAAATTATATGACAGGTAGGGGTAGCGTCGCTTGTAAATAGCTACGTGAACGATGGGCGTAACACTTCCATTGGTCTGCCTCGGGTCTAGAAGTCGTGCGTTTGATTGGTCGGAATTTGCTGACACTGGTTTTATTTAATCAATTTATAGATTACTCTAATGCCCTTCGTTCATGCAGCTTCTTACAGGCGACTAAATCGCCGTTACCCGTTACCTGATATACTATTTTGATAGTGCAGTGCCTAGCGGCGTTTACAAACACTAATAATAGTATGGAAGGTACAGACGAGCGGCGATCGCATCGCTTGAAAGTAGCTCCATGGAAGAACGGCGTAACAATGATTTTCTATATTTACAATGATATTCATTGCCGGTAGATATATGTATTGTATAATCCCCCCTTTGACAGTTGAAACCCTTGGCCATTATCACATGATGTTTGAAAAAAAATCGGAAATACGTAGTTTCTCTACCACTATGCTGGTTATCCTATCTCAGGGTATTAAAACTTTAACCAGTTCTGAAACATAGAATTTAATTAAAGAGCTTTTCGATTTATCATTCAATAAACCCATTTGAAATCGGTTCATATCAGTTATATAGAAGCCAAAAGAAGTATTAAGCAACACTTAACCCTTTGAGTGCCGGTAAACGATTAATCGCTGTTCTTGAGCTAAACGAGAACTGCAAACAACAATGTTATTTATTTGAGTCAAAATTGAAAGGTAGGAAATTATATTTTAAACTTATTGTAGTACTTAGTTCCGTTCATAATCTTTTGTAGGAATAGTTAATCTAAGGCTTATAATATTTGATGGATACAAAAAGTTACGTTTTTACGTTTTAAAAATATATTCATGTGATTTTTTCGTAAATTTATCATTATTTATGAGTCAGTGAGGAGTGTATCCTGATGATAGAAATCAAACAATTTATCTGTTTCATTAGATAAATTACTTATACTGTCATCTTAAAACATTAAAAGTTAACAAGTGGAAAACAACATTGCAATTATGATGGTTTGTCTAAGAACACCTGAATTCATGGAGCGCACTGTACTTTTACCTCTTATAATGATTTCAACCAAAGTATACAGTATCACTCAACTTCTTTGACACATGAATGATAAAAAGCAGAAAAAAATTACGTTCAACTCAATGTAGCCAGACTTGGAATAAAATTATTCCCGTTGATTGAGAGGGTATAACCAGACAATACCGGAAATTTATCGTTTTTAAATCAAATTCTAGACGTATTGACTATTTTTTACAAAAAAAAAACATAAATTGATTTTGAAAAATTGTTATTTTATCTGGTAAACGCACTTTAAATTTTTTTTAAACTAAGTTTATTTTTAATATAGTAAGGTTATACCGTTGGTCGTTGGTAGATTTGTTTAATTTTCAAACGAAATATTGTATTTTACAATACAAATTTCAAATCATGTAGTCATACAACAAAATAAATCAATACAAAATCTATTAAAGACACTTTTCAGAATTTTAATGTTAGTTCAATTAAAATCATGAAAAAATAAATCCGAGAACGTGTTTTGTGACGAAAATACCTCAGTTTTTCTATTTATTTTCTGATTTTTTTACACACTTATTTTGTTTAGACACTATTGAAAAACCACAAATACTTATGATCAAAAAATACTTACAAGAAGTACACGATATTTACTAATTTATCATGTGTTTTGAGCATTTTTATTGCTTACTTGAATGTAGGTATACATGAAAGCAAGTTTTTAATGAAATAAATCGATATTAAATTTTTAGTTTAAAAAATTTGATATGGTGAATAATCGATATTTCTCATCGGAACCCCCCTGTACAGTTGCAAGCATTGTGGAACTTTAGTTCTCAGCCGCTGGTCAATGGGTCTTAAACTAAGATTTATTTGTGATCGTGTGAATCGTTTTAACTTGCTGGAAACCTTATTTTTCGCTATTTAAATTTAACTGTCCATAATTGGGTGCATGTCAACCATCGGTACTCCTACATTACTGGTTCAACAATTTCGGCATGGAGAGGTTAACTGCACTTGCATCGGCGCATTGCACTGATAACGATTGCAATAATGTTCTCTTCTCGGGGCTTATGAGTATAAGCTTTTCAATAAATCGTGTCGATGGGGCGAGCGCGAGGCTTTTCCGATACCGGCTTGTGTTGCCACACTTCATGGGCACGGCTCAAAGGCGTAAAGATATAATTAAAAAAAAAATCTGAATGGGGTTAAAAAAAAACCTTCTCTTGATCATTAGGTAATTACTAGGACACGGCCACGCAGTGGCTGTAACAGTGTACCGTAGGCAAAAAATAACTGTAATTTTATATACACAAAAAACGTATACCTATTAGACACTTACTTTTAAAATCGCTTCCCAATTTTAGTATGCGAGTAGTTGAGTATTTTGTCAATAATATATTTATTGACTTATTATAAATGACGTTCAAAGTTTTCTCGGAGCCGTTTATAATGGCGTTCAAATCCTTAAACTGCTGATCCTGTACAATCACAAGAACAGCTGCGCAGCCTTTTTCATACAAAACTCATATTTTTTTATAAAAACCTCGCTTCATTTAAAAAGTGTACAATCCTTAATGCTGTTATTATGTTATTGTAATTTCAGGTCTTATTATTTAACTTTCTATATATATATATATATACATATATATATATATTTTGCTAAATTGTGTTGTTATTATGCACACTTCGGATAATTTATTTATCATTAGCTGAATCTATTATAAGGTATGAAATTACAGCTTGGGGATTTTCCTGTAAAACAAATATGAATCATGTTCAATCAGTTCAAAATTCATTAGTTAAATTATTAGCTCCTAAAAGTTTATACGAACAAAGACATAATGTTCCATACCTTTATCAAAATCTTAAAATTCTCTCAGTGAGATCAATTCTACGGTATAAAATTATTTTTCAGCATATAAATAGCCCTTTGTACATAAATAGACTAGAACACTCTTACAATACTCGTTTTACGTTAAATGAAGGACTAATCGTTCCTAAGCATTTAAACAAATATGGGCACAGAACGCTGGACTACATGATCCCAAATTGCTTAAATATGTTACCTGCAGCAATCAAAAAATGTACAAACGCAAAAATAAATATCATGTTAAAAAATTGGCTCGCTGAAAGACATAGTTTGTATTAGATTCTAAGACAAACAATTTCTAACTTCATACACTTTTTATTTATATATTTTTAAATTTATTTTTATATCATGTTACACCTCTTTTTTATTTTTATATCATTTTTTTATTATTTTTATATCATGTTACATCTATTTAGGCTATATTTCTTATGGTATGAGTGTATACAATATATATATTTTTTTATGAATGTAAACAATTATATCTTAATTACCAACCTGAAAATTTTGTCAAATATTTTTGCTTTATTGAAAAATGTACTTCATATTATAATTAGAAAATATTTGTAAACTAGTCTGTCTCGACACAGGAGTTCCTAGTGAGACAGGCAAGGCCAAAAAAAAAATGTAAACCTTATTATATAGATTCAATAAATAAAAAATAAATAAATGTAAAAAAAAAAAAAAAAAAAAAAAAAAAAAAAAAAAAAAAAAAAAAAATAAAAAAAAAAAATTAATTTAATTTTTGTTATAATCCATTAAGTTAAAAGAACCCATTGACAAACTACTTAAAAGTAGTTTATTGGGACTTTTTCTCTGTTTTTGTATTATGTTTTTTATTTGATATGTATGTATTATTCTTTGTTTTAAATGTTTCTTTTAAAAAAAAAATCATTATTTAAAAAAAAAATATATTTTTATTTTTTGTGTGTAGATATATTCTTATTCTTATTATTTTATTTTCTAAATCTCTTTCTACTAATTATTTCATACTTATCTTATATAGAACCAACTTTCTAGTATTTAGCAAATTTGCACAAAATTTTGTTACATTCACATCGTCGGATCTGCCGGATCTGCCCTGATGATGGACACTGCAACGCTGTCCGAAACGTCGGCTAAAGAAGGAGGTAGCGCAACACGGCATAACACCCCAAAAACAAACAACGAAAATGCTTTTGGCCGTGAAAATCTAAAAACGTATCTTCATATGTGTTGCTTTTTTACAATTATTACAACTGCATTTTTATACTTAATTGCTGTAACCAATGTATAAAATTTTCATGTAAAGGCCCATTAGGGCGTGAATAAATAAATAAATGAATAAATAAAAAACTTAACTTTGGATTTAAAGCCAAAATACCCCAGCAAACTGAATAATTATTTAAGTAATAAAACCTTAATATTTGCAAATCTCTAGTACGGATATGCGGTATTTAATTTATTTTTGATTTTAAATTATAAGTAATTAAATAAATACATCTTTCGTGACTTTAGAAGCAACTTTGGCATTTTTTGTGAGTTAATTATAATTTAAAAAATATATCTTTCACTAACTACTAAGTTAGTATAAGGAAAAAACAAAACATCAAAAAAATAAAGTAGAAATTTTAATTTATATACTAAAAATTTATGATAACAATGTAAATCGGTCGTTTGTTATTTGCGTTTACGCCTATCAAAATGCTTTTTTTTACCCTTTTTTATTTAATATTTCTTCATATTTCTATAGTAAATAAAGCAAAATTATTATTTTTAAATAATTATCAACTCAAAAATAATTACAAGCAATAATTATTAGCCTGAAACACTCATCCACATTGAAAAAAAATCCCGAGAAAAGATACATGATGAAGACGGGACTCGAACCCCCTTCCTTCTGATTTCCGCTCAACTGCTCTAACTACTGAGCTACGCCGGCTTATATCTTACCCGCCAAATAATTCAATATATACTAGTGTTTCATTCAACAATTTCTGCTTATTACATTCAACAATTACTGCTTATTTCATTCAACAGTTTCTGCTTATTGTAGTGGTTAGAGCAGTTGACCGGAAATCAGAAGGAGGCGGGTTCGAATCCCGTCGGCGTCATGTATCTTTTCTCGGGAGATATTTTCAATGTGGATGAGTGTTTTAGGCTAATAAATTATTGCTTGTAATAATTGTTACCCTTTGTGCTATGCATAAACATCTTGTCTTAAAACATTAGTTTATCAATAAATAAAAAAATAATCAATGTTTTTGCTCGAGTTAAATTTTTTTATATTTTATAATTTAAAACACAAATAAATAAAGTAGCACACACCCAAATGGTATAGCAAATATTCATACACGGTCAGTGGTTAAGTGGGCATCGTGTTTGGGTTCCACCCACTGGGTGGCACCCAGGCGTTTCGTGTTCGATTCCTCGGCTGGCTAAGTCCTCCATCACCAAACAAGTTGTTGGGTTATTCGTAACCCGGGAATGTTTGTCTTTCTCTAAAAAAAAAATAATATATATATTATTTGCTATACCTTTTGGTTAAAAATACATTTTTTTCTGTTTGGTTAAGTATTTAGGCCTCAAATCTAATATTAAGTTTTGTATAAAAAGGGTTGCGCAGACCTCCCCCTTAATATTTATACAATCCTGATTTTTAAATTATTTTGTTTTTCGAGACTTTTAACGGTTTTCCTTTGAAACGTTCATATCATAATGCATATTGAAATGGAAATGCACATCTGTGCATACAATTTAATGTTGCCATTAACGTTTTGGACGGGAAACGCGTCTAATTAATAATTTCTCAGTCGCTGCGACATTGATGCATCGCTCTCCCGCCCCCGTCCGGTCAACTCGCTAATAACGTACTACCACTACCTATATTATGTTATATTCTAACCTTTAGGCAACGGGCATCCATCGACACGTAATGAACAAGATTGACCTGATCAGTTCAGAAAAGTTCCCGCTTACATTATTCAAATCAGCCTTAAGGGGATACCCGGCGGTGATTTTTCCATACTAACGTATTCCCTATTTATCTCTCTGGATTTTAACCCTAGAGAAAATATTGTTTTTACATAAAATAGATATCAACTGCTAGCGTGTCAGTACTTTTTTTTATTTTTTATAAGTTACTTTTTATAGAAGTTATGACCTTCCAAAAATCAATAAAATTGACTGGTTTAAACGCCGTCAAAAGACGTTCAGTATACAAAGTAGACAATGTTTTTTAAAAAAAGCAAAACGTACAGACGTAGAATAGTTTTTTCTTATGTAGTTGGTAAAAAAAAATTGAAAATCAGTCCACTTTTGGAGGAGAAAAGTGGGGAATACATAACCTCGATTTTATTTAGGTATTAGTAGCCCGAGGTGCATTGTCCCTTTCGCTCAATATCCGGTGGAGTAAGAGCAACAGTGACAGCAACAATTTAGTAAAATCTATTTTTCAAATTTCTTTACCACCGGGTATCATCTTAACCCCCGGCATTCCGAATTTCTACCGATTCATAACATATTTTTCTTGGACACCTTAAGAATGTAAATAACCTAAAAAAAGTTATATTTTTAAGGATACTATCTTTACATTTGTAGAACTGTAACGGTAATTATATGAAGTTCCCTCGATAGGATAAAATCGCGAAGTATGCTCCGAAAATGGTTAAAAACATTTTTTTTGTTATTTATCTTATTTTTATTTTTATATGAATACCGCACAAGACAATAAATAATACCCAACTGCTCCCGTATGGAGCCTGTGAGACTATGGCATTTCCAGTTGAGGTATGTTGTGAGGCTGAAGGTAGGGGCGGGGGAAGGGGGGGGGGGGGGGGGGGGAGGATGTGGGGAAGGGGAAGGTGGGGAAGTATCTTGCTATTCAGATCTGGTCACTAAACATGGCTCAAGTCATTTCAAGCAACGTTTCAATTCTAAATGGTGGTATCACACCAGGACGATAATGAGAGTATCTTCCAATCTGTGCCGCAAATATACTACATAAGTACTATATATTAATTTAAATTATATCAGTGAAATAACACAAATTAATCAAATAAAATGTATTTGCGCACGCCATGTTCCAACAGGCGACCTTCGGATTGGAAGTATTCCTTACCCCTCGAACACGCCGGCCGTCGACTTTAACATGTTGTAGGTATGAAGAAAATCACAGTGTTTCCTTACGCAATTTAGGCATTTGTCGAGAGATTTTTGATGTACTTTATACGAGTCTATTTTATTTAATATTTTAATGATTTTTGCTTAATTATTATCGTTTTTTTTTATTTCAGTGCGCTCTCTTAAAACACCTTCTTTTTTAACATTTCTACGGAGCCTTAAGATGGGCAGGACTGCGAAAACAATACAGTGTTACGTGAAAACGGTGATTTATCAGACGCTATAAATAAATATTACGGCGGTTAATCCTGCACTCATTTTGGGCGGATCAAGATTAATTAATATGAATAATGAGTTTGGTGTGATTAAAGCTGAAGTATTTTGTGGTTGGCGTCTGTGCAAATTAATAACGACGGAGAAGCCCGAGCCTTTATTAAAATAAATGAGCTTTTACGATATACGTAAGTGGGCTTGATTTGGGGGTCTGAATTCGGGGTACTGACGTGACTACTGAATAATCCTAAGACCTGCCTAGAACTTTATTTCAATGAAAAATCGTGGAGATTTTGAGATCAATCTTAATTTATAATCTCTTGTCAGAATATTTTAGTCGACGATTTACGTAAAATAATTGTTTTTATCTTAAATTGTATCAATTTTGCGTCACCTCTGAAGGTTAGTGATTTAGTTAATTTTACGTGTTAAAAATTGTTCCACTGTTATCACGCGAGTATCAGTGCGCGGGGACCGGATTTGGTAGTTTCCTGTCGTTCGGCGTTAGAGCGTTGTAGGTCAAGTTAGAATAATAGTAGATAAAAAAGTGGAACCAATTTTTTTGCTTTGGTCTCCGCTAAATTGGTGTCTGAATTCTCGACAAATCATTTCCAATTTTGAAAAAACCAGTTTGCAACTAAATTCGCTCGTTCGCACACTACACAACTTCTCAAAAATCCGTTGTCAATGGAAACGCAAGCAATGACTCGAAACTCGCCGTGCTAGTTGCTACGATGACAGCTGAATGTTCTTCATTTATGGTTAAACAAGCTGAGATAATTACTGAAATCGTAAAATTGAGTAGCGCCGTGATAGAAGTCTGGTTGGAAACCATGGCAACCAGTCAGTTTTAGTTTGGTTTCAGTTTCTCCGGTGAGCGGAGCGCCTTCCTAATAAACACGTTTTATGTTTTAACAACCGATAAACAATCATTTAAGATACATTAATGGTTGTTAATCGCTTGTGTAAAATGTAATACACCTTTATTTCAGAGTATGGCAGTTCTCGCCTGCGTGTTTAATTGTCCAAACGATCATTCGAGTTTTGGTTCAATCTTCATTTTAAAATTTAAAATAAACAATCAAAAACGATAATTCACTTTACAAAAAGTTATTTAAACTAATCAGACATTTATCTTTACGGAAATAGCTTCATCTTAAACACCTATCATAATGTTTAATTGAAATAATTAAAGAAAACCTCCTCCTCCTGTAAAATTTGCTAATGGTCGTTTGGACAATTATGTACGCAGGCGACGAGTTGTAAATTCAAACGGCGTCCTTAAATTTAGTTTCTAAATTTAGGAAACGAAATGTCGGTATACCTTAAGTTTCTGGTTAAAATCATCGGGTGAAATGTCCGGAGTGAAGAAGGTAATTGTCGGTATACTTTGGCTTAAGTTTATGGTGAAAATCTTCGGGTGAAATGTCCGGAGTGAAGAAGGTAATTTTCGGTATACTTTGGCTTAAGTTTCTGGTGAAAATCATCGGGTGAAATGTCCGGAGTGAAGAAGGTAATTGTCGGTATACTTTGGCTTAAGTTTCTGGTGAAAATCATCGGGTGAAATGTCCGGAGTGAAGAAGGTAATTGTCGGTATACTTTGGCTTAAGTTTCTGGTGAAAATCATCGGGTGAAATGTCCGGAGTGAAGAAGGTAATTGTCGGTATACTTTGGCTTAAGTTTATGGTGAAAATCTTCGGGTGAAATGTCCGGAGTGAAGAAGGTAATTTTCGGTATACTTTGGCTTAAGTTTCTGGTGAAAATCATCGGGTGAAATGTCCGGAGTGAAGAAGGTAATTGTCGGTATACTTTGGCTTAAGTTTCTGGTGAAAATCATCGGGTGAAATGTCCGGAGTGAAGAAGGTAATTGTCGGTATACTTTGGCTTAAGTTTATGGTGAAAATCTTCGGGTGAAATGTCCGGAGTGAAGAAGGTAATTTTCGGTATACTTTGGCTTAAGTTTCTGGTGAAAATCGTCGGGTGAAATGTCCGGAGTGAAGAAGGTAATTGTCGGTATACTTTGGCTTAAGTTTCTGGTGAAAATCATCGGGTGAAATGTCCGGAGTGAAGAAGGTAATTGGAGACAACCTTTCATCACATATTAGCAGAAGAGTCTTATCAGAATGCTCGCCCCGTTATCCTCATATTCTCCATTCTCCAGATTTTACTTATTTTCGGCGAGTCTCAAATGCAAGTGGAGATAAACATCACTAGACCGAAATTTTACAAATTGAAAGGTAACTGCCAACGACACAAACAGAACAGTTTCCTTGTGCGCTGAAAAAACTCCAAAAACTTTATTTGAAAACTAGGAAAGCTTGAATGTTCAAGAAAAGATATCTGTAACTTTTTTACTACACTATATATAATGTACATTTTTTAAGTTTACTATAATTTTGTTTGCATTTTATTGTTACTAATATTTAAAATTAAAATAAGTTGATTGTAATTATAATTTTACTTAAATTTATCTCTACTTATGTACAAAAGTCTTCTTACATTTACTTTTAAATCTTTCACAGGGGTTTACATTAGTTTATGATAGTTAGTACTTCTTGTAAGACCATCATTGGCCCAAAAAAATAAAAATATATATGCACGTGAACATATTTGTTACGACTTGCACATGGTAACTTCTTATACATATCTCTTAGTTAAGAGTGATTGACCAGCGGCTGAGAATAAAAATTTAAAAATGCTTGCAACTGTACAGGAAGGTTTCAAAAATAAAGATCTATTATTCCCCAAATCAAATTTTTAAATAAAAATTTAATATCGATTTATTTCATTAAAAACTTGCTTTAATATATACCTACATTCAAGTAAGCAATAAAAATGCTCAAAACGCACGATGATAAATTATTAAATATCGTGTACTTCTTGTAAATAGTTTTTGATCATAAGTATTTAAGATTTTTCAATAATGTCTAAACTAATTAAGAGTGTAAATTTTTTTTTAAATATTTTAGTTTTTCAGACCTTAAATAAATAGGAAAACTGAGGAATTTTTGTCACAAAACACGTTCTCGGATTTATTTTTTAATGATTTTTATTTAAATTTGTGTTGTTGATTGTTGAATTGAACAAATCTGCTAACGACCAACGGTATAACCTTAGTATATTAAAATTAACTTAGTTTTTCAAAATTTTAAAACTGCAGTACCAGCTAAAATAACAATCCTTCAAAATCAATTTATGTTTTTTTGTGAAAAAGAGTAAATTCGTCTAGAATTTGATTTAAAAGGGACTAATTCTCGGTATTCTCTGGTAATACCCTCTTAATACTAAAATCATTATTACACTGATAAACCGATATCCAAAATACACAAATTGCTTGGTGAAAAATATCCATATTTTGGGATAAAGTAACCCGCATCGATGGTACGTGAATGACGCCCAGTGTCACCCTGGTTAGAGTCTACCAAGAATTTTTGCTTTAAATGACTTTAGCTTTGATCTGTGACCGGTGTGATCTACGGTGTATAATTTCAGTAATATTCAATAATGTTTCAGTAGTGTTTTATGAATGTTAGCCAAAGACTGCTTGATTCCTAAGGGGTGGACATATATATTATTGTGAAGGTCGGCTCTTTGGGATCTCAAACAACAAGTATATTATCGCGATTGATTTTTTTATTAATACCGTGAAACTCAATGACGGGTTGCAGTCTCCATAATCAAGACAGATGCGTTAAGGTTTCAATGATATTTCAGTGATGCTTCATTAATATTTTAGTAATATTTCAACAATGTTTCAGTAACCATTTCGCAGTGTTTCACTAAGTTTTAGCAATGTTTCAGTAATCTTTTGGCAGTGCAGTAAGTTTCAGCAATGTTTCAGTAGCCTTTTTTTCTGTATTAAGGAGAAAATACAGATACAGATGTCAATTCATAAAACACAACAACTAGAGAACTCGCCTGCATCCAAACTATTTCGCACTAATTGACACAAACAGCAGATAAAAACAGATAAACATATTTTTACTTATAAATAGGAGGCGGCTAGGCGGTGGCAAAACGCTGAATTCCAAGTCACGAATCCGCAAAAACATCATTCGGAAATATTGAAATTTGAATTTTTGAAATTATATGTTTTTGTAATAACGAATCAATTCTAAACTTCAAACCTAAATATCTCCGAATGATGTTTTTGCGAATTTTCAACATGGAATTCTTCGTTTTGCCACCGCCTAGCCGCCTACTACTTATAAATAATAGGGAAAAAAACATATAAATGGGAATATTATTTCACATAGAATATTATTTATATAATATTATATGCAGCCGCCTAGTATGGTGATTTAATATATCAACTTTATGTAAATGTCACAATTATGTAACATGTATTATATAAATAAATAAATAAACAATTAAAGAAATGCGCAATATCCTTATAAAAGTTTACAAAATAAACTTAGTATGTCTAACTTGTTTACTTTGTACTTTGTAGGAAAACAGCATTCAATTTTCTACTTAAAATTATAAACTTAGTATGTCTAAATTGATTACATTGTATCTGTAGGAAAACAGCCATCAATTTTCTAATTAAAATTATAAACTTAGTATGTCTAAATGGTTTACTTTGTACTTTGTAGGAAAACAGCATTCAATTTTCTACTTAAAATTATAAACTTAGTATGTCTAAATTGATTACATTGTATCTGTAGGAAAACAGCCATCAATTTTCTAATTAAAATTATAAACTTAGTATGTCTAAATGGTTTACTTTGTACTTTGTAGGAAAACAGCCTTCAATTTTCTACTTAAAATTATGAACTTAGTATGTCTAAATTGATTACGTTGTATCTGTAGGAAAACTGCCTTCAATTTTCTAATTAAAATTATAAACTTAGTATGTCTAAATGGTTTACTCTGTACTTTGTAGGAAAACAGCCTTCAATTTTCTACTTAAAATTATGAACTTAGTATGTCTAAATTGATTACATTGTAGCTGTAGGAAAAAGAGCCTTCAATTTTCTACTTAAAATTATATACTTAGTATGTCTAAATTGTTTACTTTGTACTCTGTAGAAGAACAGCCCTCAATTTTCTACTAGAAGTACTTAGTGTATCAAAAAATAAATCGAAATCCTTGAGGTCTTGAAAGCTTTTCAGAAAGCTTCAGCAATGTATCAGTATCCTTTTAGTAGTGTTTCAGTAAGTTTCAGAAAATTTCAGTAGCCTTTTAGCAGTGTTCCAGCAATGTTTCAGTAATCTTAGCAACGTTTCAGGTGCCTTTTCGCAGTGTTTCAGAAAGCTTCAGCAATGTATCAGTAAACTTTTAGCAGTCTTTCAGTAAGTTGCAGCAATGTTTCAGTAACCTTTTAGCAGTGTTTCAGCAAGTAGTAATATTTCAACAATGTTTCAGTAAACTTTTAGCAGTGTTTCAGTAAGTTTCAGAAATGTTTCAGTAACCTTTTAGCAGTGTTTCAGCAAGTTTCAGTAATGTTTTAGTCACCTTTCAGCAGTGTTTCAGCAATGTTTCAGTAATCTTTTACAGTGTTCCAGTAAGTTTTAGCAATGTTGCAGTAGCCTTTAAGCAGTGTTTCACAAAGCTTCAGCAATGTATCAGTAAACTTTTAGAAGTATTACAGTAAGTTTCAGCAATGTTTCAGTTACCTTTTAGCAGTGTTTAGTAAGTTTCAGAAATATTTCATTAGCCTTTTAGCACTATTTCAGTAAGTTTCAACAGTGTTCCAGTAATCTTTTAACAATATTTCAGTAATGTTTCAGTAACACCTCAGTAACGTTTATTAGTCATGGTAGCATAACTGTAGATTGTTCGACTACTTGGGTAGATTCGGGGTAGAAGAAATACATATTGTGTATGTCTTGGTAATAATACCACAATGTCCGCTCGCCGCCGGCTTCTCGGGAACTTGATCGCCTCTCAGATACGCCACAATTTATCGGCACGTTCGGGACAGCTGACAAATTGACGGGCCTCTTTTCTCTTTTCCGCCGGCCATTTCCCAGAATTGCCGTGTTCAAGATGATGGCATCAATGAAAATCCTCACCATTCTGCGAAAGCACCTTATATTTATAACCCGCAAAAGTCTATATCAAATTTCTTTGTGCGTTTATCTAAAATTGATTTAGAGTTAAGTGCTTTCGGGGTGATATTTCACTCCGACGGTATAGGCATTATCTCAATTTTATTTTATTATGATTACGTAGGTAATACAATTTTTATAGACTTGTTATGACTTAGTTGACTGAAACTCCAATGCGAGGCGCTCCATTTATTATTTTTTAAGTCTTCAATAAATATTTGCACGACGACGTTCTCGATTATTAAATATTTCTCAACTTTCTTTAGGAATCGAAGCATTTTGGTCCAATAAAATACAAATTTTATATACAACAATATCTTTCGCATGATAATCATCTGCAGTGTACGCTCCTTGTGAACGTATCTCAGGAAACAGAAATGACCTTAGTAAAGAAATCTTACGAAAAGATGTCCAAAAATCCTAACATAATATTATTTATTTACTACCCATGAGCTTACTTCAGAACTTATCGAACCTACTTATCCGAATTTGAACCATCATGTATGTATATAAGAAAGATTTCTGATTTTTTTCCTTACTATCTAGAGTCTAAAGCGAAAAACAATTGGCAGGTTTCGTCTTGACTTGTCCAATGACTGGCAAAAAGCTATTTTTATTTTAGATATTCGTTCAGCTGGTAGCCATTCTTATATTTTGGAAGTTCTTTTGGTATTTTTGTTTAACGACCGAATTTTCCTATGTAAGTTTTGTAGATGTTTTTTAACATTTAATTTTTTAAATTTAATAAAATAATATATTTTTTTATATACAAGTAGCTGATTCCCAGCATGCGTTGCAATGCCACTTAAATAAAGAAATCGTTTCTCCCTGCGTGTCCTTTCCCATTCGTCCCCGTTCCTCTTCCACCACCTCTATCCCACCCTCGTCCCCTTCCCCTCCCGCGTTCTTTTGTCACCTTCTCCGCGTTCCCCTCCCCTTTCCCGGGAGACAGCCTTCTCAAGTTAAAAAAGTCGTTAAGTTTTGTGAAATTATCTATTTTTCTGCACAATTTTCTTAATTTTTCTTTCCGTAAGAACCTTCTACAAAGTAGATATTAGAAAACTTAAAAAAAAAGATGAATGAAATAGGTAAAGTCGTTCTGAAGATATAGCGTGACCAAGGGAAACAGGGATTCATTTTTATATATATACTAGCTTCTGCCCGCGTTTTCGTCTGCGTAGTATTAGTACATACTTTATAATCTAGAGTAATCTATTTTCTTTTCCTAGGTCCCGTCTACGTTTGTACCAAAATTCTTAACCTATTTATTTAAGATATTTATAATTCTTGATTCGATTCAAAGTTTTAGGCGAGTACTTCAAATAAATTCCCTAATTTAAATATTTTCTAAAATAGAATTTTGATTTAACAATATCATTGAATTTTTAAAACTCTGAATTCATAAATGTTTACATTTGAATTATTTTGAGGTTAACTCTTAGATTTAATTATACATATAGAATGGTATTTTATCTTTCTAACACCGCTTAGATCATATTTCTAACCATGATAGTAAGGGAAACAAAACGATTTCTTTGAGACCCATATGAGTTGTTTCGAAAGCCGAATCAAAAGACCCGATGGGTTAAGATACTGGGCAATTACTATACATACCTCTATTGAATTATTATGTCTATTATTCTCCAGTCATCATGTACTGATTAGCGTATGATAGTTGCATCAGTACTACCAAGGTGAAATTAACCCGACACCGTTGTTATGCCTTGTTCGCAGGTGACAAGTAGTTACTCGAGTGGCGAGTGACTCGCTACTTGACTCACTAAAAAGTGTTTGCACTGCTAGCAAATAGAGTTCATTAGTAAGAGGCTCTTCGTGACATGACGGGCTGCAACGTAATAAAGTAAATACGCTAATTAAGCTGATTATAACTGTTATTTTAGAGGAGGTGGAAGAATAAACTATTGAGATGGAAATAAATAAACGATGGACATGAAAATAGATTAATAGCCGTAAAAATTAAGAATTTTAGTGTGGCATTTTCGTTCAACACGACGACATATCGTGCGTGTCTGCGTCTAAGAATGAACTGCGCATGTCAGTGCGAAGCGACGCGTGGAGGGAGACTCTACTCGCCGAAAAAATAGAACCAAATGGATTAAATCTACTAAAGATCTGACTGACCTACTCTACTAAAATTGTGGTGTTCGGACACGTTTATTTACTAATATACTCGCTTCTCGACTAAAATACTCGCCCAGTAAGAACGGGGCATTAGAGTTGTTGTCGTAGACATGAGATAACCATTGTTGCACGTGGATAAATTGAAGGAGATAACACCTGCAGCGTGTAATTAGTGATAGATTTCACAAATCTACAGTTAACAGAAAAGGTAGCAGTTCTACAATAATATGTACGAATAATAGAAAAAACAACGACTCTCTTACCTTCCCTGAATGAACCTACAAAGAATAACCTTTTCAGTGCGAGATGAAATGATGATGTTTTAGTAATGATTAACCGGTCAGTGACTGAGTGGGCATCGCGTTTTGGTCGCGTGTTCGATTCCTCGACTGGCTAAGCCCTCCATATCTTTCGCTTAATGTGGTAGTAAAAGGAGATTTTCAAATATTGTCCGGTTATTCATAATCTGGCAATGTTTGTCTTTCTTAAAAAAAGGGAAAAAAAACAACAACATGATTTATTATTCCAAGAGGTAAGCTTGGAATAATAAATCTATTCGTTTAACTAGAATGCTTATCTGATTTTATGTTGTGTAGGAAGGAACGTTGAAGTAATTTTGAATATGAATGAATTAGGTAGTTCGAATAGAAACGAAAATCGACTTTGTTCAAATGTCTCTGACATTTATGTTATGCATGTTACACATACCTTACCCTTGATATTGTATTGTGTAATATATCATCTCATCAATTTTATGTAATGTTTTCACATTCTTAATATTTTACTTTAAATCTCTCTCCTCCCCCACAAGTTCTCCTTGTGCCTCTTATCACTCCAATCTAACTAACAATCAACCGGAAGCTAATTACTATAATTGTTAATTAAATAATTATTTATTTAGGTATGGCAGTATGTTCATATAATAACTTTCATCTTGACGTAATGGCTCTTCGAAAATGATCCCGTAGCCAAATTTATTTAAACCCTTAGATATTTTTAGATCCGTTCTATTGTAAGTAAAAATTGTTTCCTCGGGTCTAATAATGGCAAGCAGCAATGAAATTGTTTTTCCGAACATTTAGTTATTGTTATGTTCTGCTTATTTGTGTCGTGGCTCACTAGCCCACGATGTCTTCTTATTAATAACAACGTAAGTTCGTTTACTCATTTATTGCGAATGATCGTAAAGACAATGGTATTGTACGTAACGTCTGATCACAGGTATGCTCTATTTTGGACTGGCGGCCGCGACGCGCTCCGAACGTGACTGTTTGCCAATGCATTCATTCGGGAATCTTCGGCTGTGCCGATCATCCCCGAATGAACGTGGACTATTAAATAGGTATACGCTTATAGCTATACACTACAGTTATATTCAATTTGACGTTTAATTCCGATAGAAGTGTCGCGAGAGTCTCCCAAAGAATAGTGATAAAAAACGATCATTGGGGCCATCTAGCCGGTGGCAACATTTCCGACCTTGGCGTTTTCAATAAAGGATGGCATTCCGCATATCTCGGGCGTTTAGCGTTTTTTTATCCCCACACGGCGGAAATAAGTGGTTTCATGAAATAATAAAGCTGGCTCCCCGGGCGAACCCCACATTTTTTATTTATTTTTTCATGCGCCGGGGTGAAAAATGAGGGTTCGGCGCGTTTAAAAACCATCCCCTGTAAATATTCTCCCCCGGAGAGGCTGAAGCTTTCACTTTCAGGCGGCAAGATATGTCATCTGACCTAATGATAACCGAAAACATGGTTTTTTTATTGCCGTAAAAAAGGGACCCTAGAATGGTGTGGCCGCGTAATAGCCACGAAAACACTGGTCATCGTATATAATATCTACTATCCGAATTTGTAACATGAAAATACACTTTTTATTATTACTTCAAGTTGCCGTAGAAATTTTGCTAAATTCTCTCAATCAATTCGTGTTTCTCGACTCCAATAATAATGTGTACAAAGCATTGATTCCAGCTGCCTGTTAATTGTTTGGCTGTAAATCTATGAATTATTATCGAGTTATTGAGCCATGGTTGTATGTTTGATACTTGGGTAATTCGTGTTAGGCGTGGTTTATGGCTAAAATTAGTTGTCGTTCATGGCACCATGTCAACATGTTGAAATTTCCCGCATGCGAACAAGTATTTTCTATGTCTACGTCTTGTGCTCAACTTTATGGCTATACAATGTTTTGCCAAAATTTGTGTTTCCTCTTTCTACAACACGCATATGTTTTTCCCATTTCCCTATTCAATTCAAACAACTTTTTTTGTAATCTTTCATTATTACCTTTCAAATCATTTCACTTATACATGTGGAAACCTTGTAAATAGTACAATTAATGTGACCTAAATACTAATATCCACTCAAACGCTTTTCGCCACATTATGGCACTATTTTTGAAGTCTCGGATTGCTTTGCTGCCACAATGTGGCAAATATTATCTAGATTCTTTAAAATGTTTTAAAGTTATCGATTTCTTAATATTTGTTTTTATAAATCCTGTGAATATGTGATAATAGACAAAATATAGGTGAATTCATTAGCTATATAGAACTATATTCAGTTTGTATGACTCTATATTCAACTTCGAAGGTATGATTTTTTTTTATCTCGGCGGAAAAAATCCTTTAGCAGTTCGAGAAAAAGTTTTAAATTGCTCTGTCGCTCCAGTGGTTATGCTTTATTATTAATGTAAACTGTCGGTCTCTAACTAACTAACCATCACGCCGTTTCCCCGCAGGGTTAGGCATAGAGGACGGACCGCCAAACAACTCGGTCTTGGCACACACTCCTTGCCTCATTCACATTCATACATCTTCTCATACATACTCTTCTATTATTCTGACTCTTGACATGGCCCGACTCAAGTATCTGATTCACTTGATCGTGCCACGTCTTCCTTGGGCGTCCTCGGCTTCTTCTACCATTCACATTCGCGTCAAAAATTCTGTTAACACTCCTTTCTCGATTCATTCGCTCAACATTCCCAAACCATCGAAGCGTCCCTTTCTTAATCTTACTTATTACGCGCACATCAGCCTTGCATTCTTTTCGGATCTCCACATTCCTCACACGATCATACATGGTTTTACCACACTTACGCCTCAGGGATCTCATTTCTACAGCATTCAGTCTACTTTCATCAGTTCTCTGCCAGTTCCAAGCTTCACTGCCATACATCAGGGTAGGTACCAGTACTCCATTGTGGACTGCTAGCTTCGCTTTGTGGACAACTTTTTGTTGGCTCCAACTGCGTTCAATCCTCCATTAATGGAGTTACCTGCATTCACCCTTCTTTCAATATTCCTATCAGCCTTCCCATCTCTCGCCTTCGGTCTCCCGAATAAAAAAATAAAAAATACTTATTCTTAACACAGCTTCCTCTAATATACTGTAAGCCCCGAGGATTCCTGTTTCTAAAATCTAAATATCAATATTTATTTTTCTACCTTTTGCAATTTATCACGTGTGAAAGGATCGCACTCTAAAATAATAACGATATTGAAGAATTACCTTCCATAATACCAATATATTTTGATAATTTATCACAGTCAAGTGGTTTTATTGATTATGCTTTACACACCTTTGCTTAGGTAGGAAACTTACTTTCTTCTTGTCATTTTTTTTGGTTTTCACGTTGAGTTAGCAATAAAGGTAAATTGCGTTCACCGTCGAAAAATGTTGTTTTTTTTTAAGAAAGTCATTATAAAAACATATTATCCCCGAGAAGTGCGCGCTGAAAAGCTTTGTTAGCGAAGAGTAGTCATTCTAGTTTCTTCTTTCTTCCACTTTGTCGGGTTGAAAGCTATTCTTTTTTTATACATCATTGAAGAAGAAGATATTTAGTATTTTATTTATATTACTAAGAAATCTAAAAGTTATATGAAAAATTACAAGATACAGAAAAATTTAAAAGCTTATCGTCGTCCGAGTGCTTAATTGTTCAAGCGACCATTTTAGTTTTTGTTCAATCTCCATTTTAAAATTTAAAAAAGTACGAAAACGATAATCAATCATTTTACTAAGTTTTTACACTAATGAGAACTTTACCTTTACGGAAATAGCTTCATCTTAAACACCTATTGTAACACATTTGTTGTACGGGGGAAAGAGATGGTGTAGTGGCAAGCGTAAAAACGGTGTGCTACACTATTAATTAATTAATTATTAGGTGTTTAAGAGTTTGACCGGTCAGTGGATCAGTGGGCATCGCGTTTGGGTCCCACCCAGGCGTTCCGTGTTCGATTCCTCGGCTGGCTAAGTCCTCCACCACAACACAAGCAATATCTTCCGCTTAGTGTGGTGGTAGTAGGAGATTTTCAAATGTTGTTGGGTTATTCGTAACCCGGGAATGTTTGTCTTTCTTTAAAAAAAAAAAAAAATTGAAATAATGAAAGAAAACCTCCTACCGTAATATTTGCTAATGGTCGTCTGGACGATTAAGCATTCGGGCGACGTAATGTTGGCAACTGGGAATCGACCCCAGGATCTCTAGTCTGACCGGGACAAATTTTCGTAATTTTTCCATCACTATAAAAAAAACATAATTTTTTACCCGTTTTTCTTTTTTTTTCTGAATCAATTCTTCATTGTTTATTTATATGCTTACATACTTAATAAAATGTAGGCTATATTTTTTACATTATAATTTCTAGTCTTTTTGCCTGATTTAGCTCGAGATTTATATCTCCTCTTACCGTTTTTTTTAAATGGCGTTTTGACATAGTTTTAGATAGTTAGATGAACATTTTAAAGCTATATTGCTCGTGACGGAACTGATTTTGCTAACTTACAAAAGTCTAACCAATTATAAAGAATTTAATAAATTCAATTGTACAAAGCGAAATAACAAGTATATAAAGAGTTTGCATTGAAGAAGAAGATAACAATAATAATCTAATTTTTAAAAATATGAAAATGAACAAGACACAGAAAATAATAAAATATATTGGCTGCAACCGGGACTCGAACCCAGAACCTCACGTCTAACCGGGACATACGCATTTACCAATTTTGATATTGCACCCAACTATGAGACTGTCGTATTTGTCAACTTCATATTTCAAATTTTAGAATTGGGTTCAAGTCTTAGTTGCAGCCATTATGTTTTATTATGTTAATTTTCATATTTATGTTCTTGTTAATTTTCATATTTAAAAAAATTAGAATATTATTGTTATCTTCTTCTTCAATGATATATTACATTGATGTGGATAACATTCAAACGTTAAAAAGAGAGTTTTTCTTATAAAAAAAATAATATTCGTAAAGTGTTCATTCCCTTCACACGGTTGAAATATCTTTTCTTACTTCCTCGCAGATACATAATTAATAACTAAATTCTTACCATAGCCATCGATTTTCAGAATAACAATCTGATTTCAGTACTTAATATCGTATTTATTTATTTCAAAAGAAATTACAATAATATTTCTCAAGTTCGTAGGGTTGTTGATTTTTTATAAGAATATCAAACATAAAGGCGCGCCTACTTACTAAGAAAAATAAAATTATTTGTTTTCGTTACGAAGTAAAACAGGGAGTCAAATTTGAGGTACTTCTTACAAGGCGATCGCCAGATTCGTGAATTGCACCAAATGCCGGCAGTCACGCGATATCCTGCTAATGTTTATCATCGGTACAATACTTACAAGAGGGGCCGTGGTCAACAAATTATTTATTAATTTTTAGAAAGGCCTTGGTAAACAAAATTGTAAAATGTTGACAACGTTACAGTGTCCATCATCAGGGCAGATGTGTGTGCCGAAACGTCGGCTAAAGAAGGAGTTAGCGTAACACGGCATAACATCCCAAAAATAAACAACAAAAATACTTTTGGCCGTGAAAATCTTAAATCATATTTGTAAAGCGGTTGTACACCAAGATATCACGGATAATATTACAAATTAAAATAGCACGGGAGCAGTTTTACTATTTTGTAACATGAGTCAAAAGATAGTTGCTGATCTGTCTGTAAGTGACGAACATATCGATGGTCAATTTAGAATCGTTAAGCAGTCGCTCTGTTTGTTGGAACGTTCTGATAGGCAGAAGTTCCCGCTTCTGGAGTATAAAAAAGTGCATGGAATCTCCCACGAGTATACTTGTTAGGGACACATAGGTTAACCTCTTTTAACAAATGCGGATTGAATATGGTACCAGAGATTAAATTAAAAAAAATGTTTGCTAAAAATTATTTTTCTTTGGGCTTCTAAAGTGTTGAAATTGAGCAATCCTGTTAAGAAAAAGGAAGTTTGTAGGAATGAATAGTAGATAAATATGTACATTCGCTCACTTAGAGGTAACGCATAAACCTTTTTTCCAGTTTCTATTTCTAGTATATGGTTTTCTTCAGAAGGGGCCTAAATAAGGGAGCCTATATTCCGGGATGCTGCGAACAATGCTTCATATGTTCAATATATGTTACAATGTAAAGTAGACTACAGCATAACATCGACTCTCTTGCAGCCAAGTGCACGTTAAGTCGAATTAAAGTTGATAATACTTAGTTTTTTAACAGTAACAACGTAGTATACTTTAACTTGACCTCTGAGCCACTGGAGATCGCAGAAGGTTTTATTAACGTTAAAAAACTAAACTGTTTTTTGAAGGTCAACATGGATCTTGAAGAGACTCATGTTGTAGGAAGGAGGAAACACAAAGGCCGGCAAATCGTTCCACAGCCGAGGTGTTGAACTCAAAAACGAGTCGTAGGAGCGACCCGTTTTCATGTGACAATTGTCAACCGTGTACATATGTTGGGCGCGCTTTTGGCGTGTTTCCCGACTATGTACCGGTGCCGAGGGGATCAATGACCCTGGTTCCTCTAAGCATCTTCCATTGAAATAACGTTGATGCAATGTTTTTAATTGTATTTTAATTTTTAATTGTATGCCAACCAAAACAACGAACAACCAAACTTTTTAATTGTATGCCCATAACTCTGAAGCAACTAATAACTGCAAATACATCTACAAACATTCACAAAAAACTTATCTCAGCCTGGATCAAAAATCAAGATTTTAACTTCATTCAAAACATAATAACTCCAAACCAAACGTAAACAAACTATAAAAAAATGTAAGATAACTAAACACATTTTTCGAGAATATACCAACTATACACACACTTAAAATATATATATGTATACATATTTTTTTTATAAATAAACAGTTTAAAATAATCACTAATTTAAAAAATAAATAAAGAAGAAACTTTCTACTACAACACATAAATACTTGTCACACTTAAACATAACCACGTAAACATCTCAGCATAGGTTCTCCTAGTGAGGTGTTCACGAAACATACAACATTACCCAACCACAGTTTCACATTCACTAACCTACCTTACACACAACACAACAAAAAGTTCATAAATTATGTTATAGCTATTTGTGTATAAATATTAATAGCTTTATGTGAACACTGTAATATTATATAGAAATTAAAAAAAAAAAAAAAGTTGAATTTTCCCTTCCTCAGCGACTTTTTTAAACTCTTGGATGTGTTTTTAGGCAACGGATGCCAGTTGTAGCTGACAATTGAACGTTATTGGGTGTTTTTTGTTGATGCCACTCCCTTAGATCTTTTGGACATTTGCAGCTGACTATTAAAATCGTTATTGGTTTTGTACATCATGTTGAGTTTCTCCTTCTTCACCCAACATTCCAACGTTTCAATTAGAATTTCATCTATGTTATGTATGTGGTCGGTATCCTTTTATCAAACATACTTAAAACATATTATTTCTTCTTCAAACTTCGCAAAATCACTTTGTGGCATCATTTTGAATTAAATTAAAACAAATAACTTTGTTTAAACCACTAATATAATCACAATTACCTACATGTTTCAAAACCGATGGTTTCTTCGTCAGGGTAGTAATGACATTAGTAACAAAATAAACAAACAAGTATAGACTAAAAAGAACTATGGACAAAAATATTTTAGAGAGAGGTGATTAATTAATAAAAAATATCGTAAAAAACAATTATTTAAAATTAAATATAAAAAAAAAAATCATTATCATCGGTTTTGAAACATGTAGGTAATTGTGATTATATTAGTGGTTTAAACAAAGTTATTTGTTTTAATTTAATACTTAAAACAATTTAATTCTATTTACTTTTTAGTGAACGATTTTGCTGTGTAGTCTATATCAATGGGTTTTATGATTGAACTAATGGTAGCTTTACCGACTTCCATTTTACTCTGATAGCGCCAATTCTATATTATGCACCCTCTGCTACGCCACGTCTCCCAAGGGGCTTAGCTATGTAAGATTCTGATAACCTAGATGTTTCGATATGCCTTGTGTACTTTGTAACTACAGTGAACGCGGTTATTGAGCTCCTGAATGTAAATTTCCAAGACGTCATGTTGTGATCCAGACGTCATGCCTAATGACAGCTAATGGCAAGTAACACGCTATTTTCCATGTTTATTGAATGTAAATTTTAAAGACGTCGCGTGAATCTATTAAAAGTGCAAATGTGTTTATGCTATTTCATGCCGATTGGCACGCTCTTTGTCGTATTTTAGTTTCGGTGTTTTGTTACTGACGATGTAGCTAATAGTTCAATGCCCTTTATCGTATTAGCTGATTATATTGCCGTCAAAAGGAGAGTTTTTTAAAAATGTTTTTCTGTTTTTTTTCGTTGTTTGTTTTTGGGGTGTTATGCCGTGTTGTGCTACCTCCTTCTTTAGCCGACGTTTCGGACAGCGTTGCAGTGTCCATCATCAGGGCAGATCCGGCAGATCCGTCGATGCCGGATCTGCCCTGATGATGGACACTGCAACGCTGTCCGAAACGTCGGCTAAAGAAGGAGGTAGCACAACACGGCATAACACCCCAAAAACAAACAACGAAAATGCTTTTGGCCGTGAAAATCTAAAAACGTATCTATTTTTCTGTTATTAAAAATATAATAATAATAATTGGATAATTTGTAGAGCGCCGTTTTTGCGATGAATCACCTCAAGGGCGCTGTACATTTTTTATTTATTTATTTTTTGTTTTGTTTGTTTGTTATAATTTATATTTTTTTTTGTGAATTCTTAGGCTCTATCTAAGTTTATTATTTACAAACAGATACAAAAACATACTTACCTGGCCGGTCACCTCCGATAAACACACTTTAATTAGAAAGTTTATGCTTGGAGAAAATAACAATTTGCACGCGGAGGACATTATATTGAAAACACTGGACATTACATAATTTTACATTTACTACCTCATCACTGTTAGTATTAATTTATAAAAAGATTAATGCCAAAGTTGAGTTAACGTAAGTAAGAAATTTTAGGATTATTTAGGACTGGAGAATTTTCACGAAGTTACCTTTAACAGAGCTTTCAAATGAGAATTTGCTAAAAGTGAAAGGTTTTTGACTTATGGATAAGACAAGATGAGTTTGTTTAGCTCTAAATTCCGCCGAGTCCGAACTTAGTATCTGGTGTGCGCTTTGGTTCTTTCAACCTTTCGATGCTGCCGACCTGAGGGTTGATTGTCGAGAATTGGAATTTTCAGGAATACACCATTCCGATTTAAGGGACTTAAATACCATCCAGCAGAGCTTGAACGGGATTCTTTCAGGACATTTGAACCAGTGAAAATTTTATAGAAATATGCGAAACTCTCGCAGAATTATTAACTTTTATCTGATATATCCCCGTGGATACTGAAATAAATATGTACTTACATACTATAGCACACTTTTCAAACTTCCAAGAGGAATCTTTACAATTCATAAAACTTTTATTTGTGAGAAGTTCCAACGTTTAGTGGTGCATAGTTAAGTTGGTGTTGTGAGTGTCACTAGAAAGTTTTTGAACTTAGTGTTTATTTTTGGCTTCCCAACTTTGAGAATTTCTTGACATTGAATTATTGAATATCGTCTTTGCATATTTAATATGAACAATATGACGATTTTAGCGATAATGAGATAAATATACAATTGTATTTTTTTTTCTCCATCGTGTACAAAATGAACCATGTAATAATATCAAATATTTAAGAAGATAGAAGGCGAACCATGTCAGGACAATCAAAATAGTACGTAATAAAAAATAATATAGAATGTCATATCCTCTGCATACCACTACACAATTCAATTGCCGTGGTATGTATATAATATAAACATCATTTTGTGATGCCTAGCTGTAAAATTTTAATAAATTTAAATTAAATATTTTGACATAATGTGGTATTTCAAATTATGACGAAAACTTATGTTTTTCAGTGCATTTACTTATCTGTTTTTCAGTGCATATATAAGTTAAATTAAACAAATAACTTTGTATTAAACCACTATTATATAATCACAATTACCTACATGTTTCAAAACCGATGGTTTCTTTGTCAGGGTAGTAATGACATTAAATAACAAAATAAACAAACAAGTATAGACTAAAAATAACTACGGACAAAAATATTATAGAGAGAGGTGATTAATTAATTAAAAAATATCTTAAAAAAACAATTATTTAAAATTAAACATGAATATTATTTTAGAATATGAAAAATTACACTATATAAATTATCAAAACATAATAAAGATGTTTAAACAAGAAAAATAAATTATTTTAAATATAAGCATTAATAAGAAAATAAATTTAAGAGATGGTTATTTAAAAAAAATATTTGGTTATTAATAATATTTAATTTACTATTAACACTTTTTCTAATTTCTAAAATTTCTAAGTTTGCTAATTGTAAATCTGTTGTGTTTGTGTGTAAAATTTTTAACCCTTTATTTATATCAAAAGAATGATTTGTTTCTAAAATGTGGTTGGCAAATTCAGAATAATTATTATTATTCAAACACTTAGATGTTCCTTAACTCTAATATTAAAATTTCTAGAAGTCTTTCCAATATAAAAAAAGTTACAATTAATTTAAAAATTTGTGATTATATAATAGTGGTTTAATACAAAGTTATTTGTTTTATTTAATTCAAAATTACGCCACAAAGTGATTTTGCGAAGTTTGAAGAAATAAACATATATAAGTTAATCAATTTGAATGTCTATAGTGTTAATTATATGTATGATTCCAGAAATTATTTAAATCATGAAGAAAATTCCCTCCCTAAACACGAGTTTTTTTAACTAGGGAGATATTAATTTAGATCAAGAAATCTTAAACATATATTTACCATTATAAATAAAATATAATAATACATAAAAAATTGTAAACTATGTGATATATGTATTATGTTAATATTTCTTTAAAAAAAAAACTGTGTATAGAATCTTAAACTTATGAGAAAAACTGTGCATATAATATGAAGCATGTGATAAAATCGCGTTAAAATTCAATTTTCTGGCATAAAATAATTACTGTTTGACATAAATATATTCTTATAATGGGGCCAACAGACCTAGCTATAAAAGCTCAAGCGTTATTTGGTTTGGCGCATTTCGGCATATCGGTTGCCGTACATTCCCAATGGGAATAGCTAGGTCCGTTGGCCCCATAATGGACGAAATATATTTTTCCTACTTTGTCCATAAATAGAATTGTTATTTTCCGTTTCGTTATTTTTTTTAAACAGTTTTTATCGATTTTCTCAGAATGTACTTAGTCCCACATGGTTCATATTCTATATGCAATGACGATATGTTGTATCCATTTAGATGATCACAGTATTTAGAGTAAAGAAATCGATCTTTTGATATTTTAAAGTCTCACCAAATTTATTAAATTTAGAAACACTACTCTGTAGTATCATATTTTAATGATTTTTTTTGAATATTCATCTAATCTGCTTAACTTAAGTTGTCGGTTTTTGGAAAGCCGCAATTTCAGGCAATATTAAGTTGATGAGGCAGCGCTTTGGGCAGTAAGTGTGCTTTCCCGGTGGCGATGTTTCCTTCGTGGCCTCCCTGAAGAGATATATTATTTTTCCAGTTTCAGGAAACTCGTTTTGCTGTTTAACCTGAAATCAGGACTAATGAAATAGAAATTTTATTAAGTACTGCTCGCGGCTGTTTAAAATTACTTAAATATGGGTAGTTTTCAACAGGGTAAATAAAATAAACCGTGTTGTTTGCAACTTGACTTTGCTGAGATATTTTCGCTTTAAGTAGGGTTGTTGTCAAGTGGGTTAGGTGAATAAAATTATTAACAGGACTTAGGTACCATCGCAGATTATTACCAATTTTTTTTTAATTCAATAAAAGACAAACATACAACGTAGGTTTTACAGATATTCTTACGTACTTGTGTTCAAACCAATTTCAAAAAGTTAGGATACCTACATAATTAAGTATCTAAATATATCTTGTTCTTTTTTAATTTGGCAGCCACCTCTGGTCTGGAGCCTTAACGTACCTGAAAAACAAATCTTGATTCTGTGCAGAAACGGCGGGCCGTTCGATAGATTATCCCATCTTAACAAACGGATTGCAATCTTTAGAGTATAGGCGTTGGGTAGGAAAGCTACCCTTGTTCTACCGGTATTTCAATGGATGATGCTCCGATGTCTATTGTCATTGATCCCCTCGGTATCGGTGCATAGTCGGGAAACACACCAAACGTTGACATTTGTTTACACAGTTGACATTTGTCGCATGAGAACGGGTCGCTTCTACAACTCGTTCTCGAGTTCGGCTGTGGAGTTCTCTTCAAAACCCATGTTCACTCTTTCCTCTCCTCAAAAAGACCCTCCACACAGCATCTTCAAAATATGAATAATAATAATACCACACAACAGTCTCAACCATTTTTCCACTAATATTATTTGTATCTTCTTTTTTCCGTGAAAAATCTCGATGTAACAATGTGCCCACGTTTTTAAGATACAATTTTATTATGAATAATAGGCTCACTTTTTCAAATACAATGTGAAGAACATTAGCATATGAGAAATTTCTTTTATCCTCAAAAAGCGCAGTTCATTTCCGAAAATTTTCCGCATTGGAATTGCAGCCCAATAACGGTGATACACATACATAAGCATGGACAAAATTGGATCCTCGCAAGGTGCAGTCTGTTTCTGTAATTTTCCTGCCGCGAGGTTACAAGACTGTAATAATTAGAGAAGCAGAGTGCTCATGAATTACACAATAACTTCCATGATGCACAGTGCTTGAGGCAGTAGGTGCCTGCAAGTTGGCGTAATTGAAAGAGAAAATTGGAAGTCGGCTAAGATACTTCGTCGGCGTATCTCAGGAGTTGGAACGGAAGAGTGTGTACTGTACGATGTATGATTGTGGATCAAGCAAAATATAATTCAGAGGAACGAGTTGTCGTCGCGGTTAATTAGATTATATATTGACTTGAGAAGATTTATCACAAAACCGGCGCTCTACAAATTTTCCAATTATTATTATTATTTGTTTGTTGCCTATCAACTAAATTCTTTGGTTATCATATCACATACACGTTGACTAAAATTAAAACTGAAAAGCTCCGATATATTTTTAATTATCGTTTTATTTTGTTTCAGGTAAGTGCCATTTTTTTCAATGCCGTCATCGCAGATTGGTAAGATTATGAAAATAATTTATTTGTATTATTTTGTACGGTATTTTATACACCGTATCCAGAAACTGGTGAATTTACAACTCAAAGTGGACACAAGAAAAATCTTTATTGTTTTTTTTTTTTTTTTAAAGAAAGACATATATTCCCGGGTTACGAATAAACCAACAACATTTGAAAATCTCCTACTACCACCACACTAAGCGGAAGATGTTGCTTGTGTTGTAATGGAGGACTTATCCAGCCGAGGAATCGAACACGGAACGCCTGGGTGGGACCCAAACGCGATGCCCACTCAACCACTGACCGGTTGTTTCTCTGAATGTTTCCTTTTTATAAAAACTTATGCATTATTTTTCCCAACCAAAGGGTTAAGAGTTGTTAATAGGCACTGAAAGCGGATGCGGCTCGTGACTTTTGGGTGTCCTAGGTGCTAATATTAAAAAAAAATGGCATGACTGATGTAGTTGTAGCCAAAAACTTTTTTCCAAAATCGGTTTTTTGGGTGAAGATTTTCAGGAAATTTCAGTTTGGTTGTGTGCGCACACGGATTTCCTGAAAACCTTTGTACAAAAGGCGAAATTTGGAAAAAAAAATTGGCTACACCATAATGTCGTTTTTTGAAAACTAGCTGGGGTACCCGGCTTCGGTCAGGACAACATTCGAGAAAGTTCTGGAAATTTCCACAATTATGTTCCTGATTCCCTATTCCTGAACATTCCACAACATTTCAGAATGTTCCGGGATGAATGTTTTGGAATACTTTTTTATAATATATCATAATTAATATTATAATAAGATTATCGAACCTTTTAAAACTTTCGAGAACCTTCTAGACTCACAGCCATACTCCGCCACTCATTTTTGTAAGCCTATAGAACTTTCTCCTTTCATAACTTCCTAGAGCATTAGCAAACCATTCAGAACATTCTGGAACCTTTGGGCTCACCGACATACTCCACTACTCCTTTCAGAACTTTTTACAGCTTTATCTACCCCTCTAGAACTTTCCGGAACCTTCTAGACTCACCGACACACTCCGAAACTCATTTCTGAAAACTTCTAGAATTTTCTGCATTCATAACTTTTGAAAGCACTTACGAACCACCCAGAACGTTATGGAACCTTCTAGAATTAATTAAATACTCCGCCACTCCACCCAGAATTTTCTACAGCTTTATCGAACCTTCTAGAACTTTCCGCAACCTTCTAAACTCACCGACTTTCTCTTTTAAAATTTTTTAAAAGCATTTGCGAACCATCCAGAACCTTCTAGAGTCACCGCCAAGAAAAGTAGAAATAAGTAGACCACCACTCCTTACAGAACTTTCTAGATTTTTATCGAACCTTCTAAAACTTTCTAGAAGACTGTTATTGAAATTTCTAGAGGGAAACTTCCTGCCCTTATATCTTCAAAAGCACGCCCAAATTTTTAAAGCATTTGCGAACCATCCAGAACCTTCTAGACTCTCCGCCAAGAAAAGTATAAATAAGTAGACGTACTCCGCCTTCCAGAACTTTATAGAGTTTTATCGAACCTTCTAGAACTTTCTGGAAGACTGTTCTTGAAATTTCTAGAGGGAAACTTCCAGCCCTTATATCTTCAAAAGCACGCCCTTTAGGTGAAAACAGGAACTCTCATCTTGGAGGGGGGGTAGAGATCTACCACACCATATAACTCCCTTAATCGTACCGGGACTTGTTTCTGAGTTTTTGTGGGCCGCACATTTTTTTAAACTTTCTTTCATAATATATATTGATTAGCACTCTAGCACACCAAAAGTCACGAGCCGCCACCGATTGAAAGAATCATCAATTCACAATATAATTTTGGTGCCTTCTTTATCGCTTGTCTAATATGATAAGTAATTCATATTTTGAAAATTAAAGTTCATTGAACTTGAATAATGTTACGCATTACGCATGAATATTTGACATTACTTATCTGTGCATTAACAACCGAAATTAGTATGTTAAATTCTTTCAATCGATGTCGTAAAAGAATTTATTCGTCAAAAGGGCCAGCGGGTCCAGACGTGGAAACCACCAGTAAGCGCGTTGTGGTAGTTTTCCGGTAGTGCTTTCCATAGTGGTTTTATTCGATGGGCGGCTGATCGTGGGCGGGGAACATCTGGAGCCTCCGCCGAACGAATCGCTGCACGGAATTTGGATGAGATCTCCTCCGATGAATGTGATGCCGATTTGAAATTCAGATAAGCCGGGGATTTCGGCACGTGTGGATGGATGAGCCGGCGAACGAAACTATTTTAAAATTTAACGAGTTACCGAACCAAATTATGGTGAAACGAAAATAAATGTAAGAATGATCGTGTTATTCGAATAAGTATTATATTTAATTTTAGGTTCTCATTCTATAAAAAATACTCCGGTTCAAAATAAGTGGTCGAATTTTTATTTACTAAGTTCTTTTTAACATTACTTGAACTTTTTCTTTACGCTACGCGGAATATTATGTCCACGGCCCGGTCCCGTGTTTAAGATGATACCCGGTGGTGGAGAAATTTGAAAAAAATAGATTTTACTAAATTGTTGCTGTCACTGTTGCTCTGACTCCACCGGATATTGAGCGAAAGGGACAACGCACCTCGGGCTACTAATACCTAACTAAAATCGAGATTTTGTATTCCCCACTTTTCTCCTTCAAAAGTGGACTGATTATCAATTTTTTTTTACCAAATACATAAGAAAAAAACTATTCTATGTCTGTACGTTTTGCTTTAAAAAAAAAACATTGTCTAATTTGTATACTGAACGTCTTTTGACGGCGTTTAAACCAGTCAATTTTATTGATTTTTGGAAGGACATAACTTCTATAAAAAGTAACTTATCAAAAAAAAAACAAAAAGTACCGACACGCTAGTAGTTGATATCTATTTTATGTAAAAACAATATTTTCTCTAGGGTTAAAATCCAGAGAGATAAATAGGGATTACGTTTGTATGGAAAAATCACCGCCGGGTATCCCCTTAAGACGCTTGTTATTTCGTTGGCTGAATTATGGGCAAAAGAGAAAGATAAAAAAAATCCCAACGTATTTAAAAAATTGTAAGATTAACACAATGAAAACAACGCACAAGTCAAGTCGACATGACAGTCTAGGTTAAAAATCTGTGTTAAGTTCCGAACAAGCCTATTATTACAGTTTCTCCCACATAAGGCAATGAAACCTAGTTATTGATTTTTACAGTATATCGAAATATTTACAATATATTTACCAATCGAAAGACAGACTCGTGAAAAATCACGGGATGTTATAAATACAAGATTCATTCAAGCTAAAAAGGGTAGACCATTGAAAAATAACGAAATCTGATTTTACTTTCAAGATTAAACCTAAGAAATGTAAACGAAATAAAAAAATAAATAAAATTCCCTCAAGGCCTATGTCATTGGTGATGCTGTTTGAATGGTCTTTTGAGGAAAGGAAGGAGATGAAGTTCTGGGATGCAAAAAGTTATGAACCCTGCTGGATAGGTCAAAAGGTCTCCCTTAACCGGCCTCTCCTGATCCGATCTTCCACGCAGCTGGTGGGCAGATGCATCCACCACTCGGAAATCCAAGACCCGGGAAAACCTCACATCATGAACCCTGCAAATGCAGCGAAACACTTGGGACGACCAAGACCTAAGGTTATCCAATAAATGGTTCCCGGGGCGGCGGTACCCATACTCGCCTCTCAAATTGAAAAGTAGTTTCAATTCTGAAATTGAAAAATTCATTGTACTTAAATTCTTTACATTATTTACTATCCATGCATCAACATCCGACTTTAGTAAGTTTAATGGTTGTTTTTTAAAACGCACCTTTGTATCTGACGTATCAACATTAAATAAAGTATTTACGGCCCACCTCTATTATGCATAATATATCTGAGAATAAAAAAAGGATTTACAATGATAAAGTATCACGCTTCGTGCTATTTCCTGATCCAAGTTTTGATCACGCTCACAGTCGTGATGTCGATTCCCCCTGTACATAATGGAGAGTTTAGTTCTGCAAGTATTTTAGTTTAGTTCTGCAAGTATTTTAGTTTTTTTATTATTGTGACAGCTGTTTCAGCTTACAAGGCAATTTTCAAACTGTGCTTAGACCACTTAGACTTTTTTATGTGATTCTATTTACCTTGCCCGATTTCAATTTTGAAGGTACCTAAAATGATTTATTACCGGTTAAACCGATTTACTGAGAAAATAATTGTGACAACAGATTCTCTATTTCGTGGGGTACTCTAAAATCTATTTTCCTCACACATTTATGTGTTCGTAATTGTAATTGGCACCGTAACAAATATATTTTTCAACTTATTTCAAGCGGAATATTAAAAAAATCTTCCCCTTTTAGGTATTCTGGAAGGCAATTATATAAACTGCTTCCCACGTAGCTTCCCACGATTGCTTGCCATATTGTGTTTGTATGGAGTTTAAGGACAGGTTATTTCGGAGAATTCGAACAAGTCACCAAATTTCATTTCAAATTATATAAATTGCTCCCCACGTATCTAACGGATTGCTTGCCATAATGTGTTCGTACGGAGTTTAAGGACGGGTTATTTCAGAGAATTTGAATAACTCATCAAATTTCAAAGTTAATTTTCAAGTTCTGCAAAGTTTCTTGTTTAGTTCTGCTATTATGTCATTATTGGATAGTTGTTTCACAAAACTGAAATTATAATGGAGCTTGAAAATTAACATTGAAATTTGATGAATTTTTCATTTTCTGTGAAACAACCCGTCTTAAATTTATGTCATCATATTATCGTGTTAACTTTACCACTATGGTATCATTTTTTATATACCTTTAAAAAGTTTTTTGTTATTTTTAATTGATAAACTAATGTTTTAGACAAGATTTTTATGCATACCACAAAGGGTAACAATTATTATAAGCAATAATTATCAGCCTGAAACGCTCATCCATATTGAAAACGTGACATGAAAACGGCATGTATCTTTTCTCGAAAGATTTTTTTAATGTGGATGAGTGTTTCAGGCTGATAATTATTGCTTATAATAAGTTTTTTGTTGTTGTTATATGTATATTTAATTAAAAAAAGTTTTTTTTTGTAAAAAAGCGTAAGTATTATTAAGCGACCACCTCGTGAAAGCATTATCATCTTGCGTGCTAAATTGTGTGTGTACGTTTTGATGAATTCTGTGTATTTCATTGGTCTGTCTGGGTTCTACGAGTCGATGGTGTTACGTAAACTGGCGACCCCAGTTTTCGTTTAAATTGATACTTTATAGACCATATTTCTAGGTATTATGTGTTCACTGCCTTTCACCGTTTTATTTGATTTTTATCTGTCAGTCAGCACAGGCGGTAATTCGCATGGCGCCTTCCTGTCTGCGTCTGGGATAGAATTCTGTCCGTGATAAATTGTAATCTCGACCACAAAATGGTTACATACAACTGTAAAACTTCAAACTGCTTTGTGTGTCTCGCTGAAATTCGCGACCGGTGAGCTCTACGGTCATGAAATTTGCACAGATATTTCTATCGACATTTTTTAGGTCAACACAAATGTTTTCAGTTTGAATTTCGTCATTTCCATCTATAGAATTTATGGATCTTTGAATTATCTATTTTAGTGTAAAAAAAATCTCACATCATATTATTCGGTGGTTCCTAGAGTGGTAGGATACATACTCGATGTATCGTCCCGATGAAAGACCAATTTTTAGAATCGAACCTTGTTTGAAACGATCCGATTTTCTTTCAACTTTCCCCTCTCTGTCTCTTTCCTTTCCTCATTCCCTCCATTCTCACAACGTACTCCAATTATTTTATACTGGCTCGCAGCAGTTGGGAGTAGCTGGGACTCTTGTGCTTGGTGTTCACATAAGATACACCGAGAAAAATGTTATTCTAAAATACGATCATTTTATTCGTAAAAACGGTTAAAAACTGGACTGAAGTTCTTACGGACAAATTAACAGTGTTTCAATGTTTATTGGCGGGAAAATGTAAGAATAATTCATTGAAACCCTGTTAATTTGTTCGTTGGAACTACAGTCCCGTTTTTAACCGTTTTTACGAATAAAATGATCGTATTTTAAAATAACATTTTACTCCGTGTAACAACAGTTACAATAGAAATAACTCACTGGCAACCCGCGAAGGAACGAATGTTTATATTTTTGTAGTGATTGCTTGTTTTGTGATGAGTTGGAGGATCACCAAAGTAAATTTCTCTTGTAGATGATGAGTGGTAAATGAAACTTTTGTGGGTAGGACATAGCTGTTATTATTTGCACTGGGGTAAATATGTTACTATCTCGGAAGGAAGAATAATGTAAAAACAGTAGAGCACGGCATTCAAACGTATTTCTAACAAACCCGTCTCATTCATACGCGGTTGCCTCTTTCATACCTTTAGACACACATTTCTTACATCTATTAATGAAAGGTCTTCAAGGGTAGCGCTATAATGCGCGTAAAGGTCATAAAATAACCAAGACTACGTAATTGTATATCGCGCAGTTAGACTTGGTCCCCTATTGGCCCATGTACTGAGACCTGGGCTAATGAGGGCAGTGCGTCTATTGAATCGACCCGAGGATGTATGTATTTTAAATTGGAATGGACAAAGGTCAGGTCGAGTGGTGATAAATCACCGGTCGCTTTATGGGACTATAAACCAACGGACGAGGAAAGATCATCGAAGGGAGTTGTTTTTATGTTTGCGCCTAAAATTAAAATATTTTTTGCTCTAGATATATACGTAATCGTTTTCCGAAAGGTTGGGCACTCCCAGATGATTCCAATTGATTTAGTATTTTATATTGAAGGTAGGGAACCATTAACGAGATAAGACGACCGTCCGTGGTCGAGTGGTAAGACACTTGACTCGCATTCGGAAGGTCGCGGGTTTGAACTCGGCGTGCGCAAATAAATTTTATTTGATTAATTTGTGTTATTTCACAATTAATTAATAAAAATAATATATGTAATATTTGCGGCACGTTCCAGAGTGAAAGATACTCTCAGTATCGCCCTGGTGTAAGACCACCATTCAGAATTGAAACGTTGCTTAATAATGGCTTTAGCCGTGTTTAGTGACTAGATCTGAATAGCCAGGTACTTTCCCACCTTCCTCTTCCCCATCTCCTTCCCTTCCCCACTTACCTTCAGCCTCACGACATACTCCACAATTGGGGATGCCATAGTCTCACTGGCTCCAGAAGGGAGCAGTTAGGACTCTTGTGAGGTTTCTCTATAAAAAAAAAAGCCGATGAACGTGTGTGGTGCCTGGCATATTTCATTTAGGCAATTTTCACAACTCTGGAGTCCTGTGCATTGCGAAAACGTATTTAATCAGGTGCCAAAAGTGCGCCCGGCATCTTTCATTTGGACAATTCTCTGAACTCTGGAGCTGTGTGCATCGCAGAAACATATTTAATCAGGCGCCAATTGTACGCCCTGTATATTTTATTAAGGAAATTTTCGAGCTGTGTGCATTGCGATTAATTAGTCGTCTAAAGTGCGCCCGGCATCTTTCAAACACGCAATTCTCACAATTCTAGAGCTGTGTGCATTACGGAAAAGTATTTTTATCAGGCGCCAAAAGTGCGCCCGGAATCTTTCATTTAGGCAATTCTCTTAACTCTGGAGCTGTGTGCATTGCATAAACATATTTAATATGGCGCCAAATGTGCGCCCGGCATATTTCATTTGGTAAATTTTCACAATTCTGGAGCTGTGTGCATTGCGGAAACGTATTTAATTAGTCGTCTAAAGTCCGGCATCTTTCATTTAGGCAATTCTCACAATTCTGAAGCTGTGTGCATTACGGAAACGTATTTTATCAGGCGCCAAAAGTGCGCCCGGCGCTTTCATTTAGGCAATTCTCTTAACTCTGGAGCTGTGTGCATTGCAGAAACATATTTAATCAGGCGCCAAATGTGCGCCCGGCATATTTCATTTGGGCAATATTCACAACTCTGGAGCTGTGTGCATTGCACACATATTTAATTAGGCGCCAAAAGTTTTCCTGACGTATTTCATTAAGGCGATTCATACAGTGTGAAAGTTGGAGCTGTGTGCATTGCAGATGTGTTCATCTGGTGTATTTCATTTAGGCAATCCTCACAACTCTGGAGCCGTGTGCATTGCAAAAACTTATTTAATAAGGCGACAAAAGTTCGCCTGTCTTATTTAATTTAGATAATTCTTAGCTATTTTTTCCTTCCTTCCTGTGAATTTGATCAAATATCGAAAAACTTCGTAAAACAGACAATTAATGTCATTGGCCTCTTTGGGGCCTATGAGTTGGAAGGTCTTGCGACAATTCGGTATAGATCACACATCTTGCGATTGTAAGTTCATATCATTATCTGTTGCTTACTTCAATGACGACCGTCCGTGGTCGAGTGGTAAGACACTTGACTCCCAATCGGAAGGTCGCGGGTTCGAACCCGGCGTGCGCAAATAAATTTTATTTGATTAATTTGTGTTGTTTCAAAATTAATTAATAAAAATAATAAATACTATATTTGCGGCACGTTTAAGAGTGAAAGATACTCTCAGTATCGCCCTGGTGTAAGACCACCATTCAGAATTGAAACGTTGCTTAATAATGGCTTTAGCCGTGTTTAGTGACTAGTTCTGAATAGCCAGGTACTTCCCCACCTTCCCCTTCCCCATATCCTTCCCTTCTCCACTTACCTTCAGTCTCATAACATACCCCAATTGGGGATGCCATAGTCTCACTGGCTCCAGACGGGAGCAGTTGGGACTCTTGTGAGGTAATCTCTATAAATAAAAAAAAATAACCAGCACTCTTTACCACATTTGGTCATCACAGTTTTAGATGTTTTGCCACAAAATACAACAAGCTAAAAGAAAACAGAGTCAAATACAGAATACGTTAAAAAAGAGTTATTTACAGTGTTAATATTTTGTAAAACCTTGTCTTGTGATTTTGTGATTGTGGTATCGCAAGAAATTATGGTTTCAATTCTATCGTTGTGCACAGATGCATTCAAACGATTCCTCTTTAAAATGAATTCCCTTAACTTATATTAGGATAGCAGTGATGAATTTGTTCCCAATTTATGGCTTAGATCTATGATTAAATCTCAGATTTCTTTATAGTTTTACAAGAATTTTATCGCTAGTGGGAAGGGCCATTAAGTTCGTATAATATGCCGAGAGACGTATTTTATCATCCTTATCTTTTGGATTAATTAAACTTTTACTTATTTTAATATTTCTAGAAGGAAATATGTTCAAATTTTGCGCTTGATAGTTACATACAATTAGTGGTATTCCCTTGACGTTCGTTAACCATATTATCAATATATTTTTTTATTGTATATTTATTGAATTAAAAGGAAACAACCTAGAAACGCATTTCAATATTAACAGGAAACCACAGGCCAAAAATATATGTTATCTTAGTATGCCTAAATTATGTTATAGGTTAGGTAAAAGGCATAAAAATTACTTGGCAGTCTAGAGGTTACGATTTAAAGCTCAAAAGTGGTTTTTATTTCGACCGTCCCGAATAAAAATGTCAGATCTGTTAAAAATTGAATATGGTTTTGAAAGCTTATTTTAATGATTTAGAAGCTCGTTTTTCGGAATTTTAAATAAAATAAAATTTATTTTTTCTTATGCGCTATACTTCTTGATTTCAGTAAATAGTAAAAATGCAAAAAGGTAACTTTAAACAGAACTGCAAAACAACAGAATCGCTTATCCGAAATTGTTTTTCAGGACCGTCTATTTATTTTTTGAATAATTTTATAAGAAAGTAAAAAGTGAATCAATGGAAACTGACACAGATAATTTTAACCATAAAATTGCATATTTAAAAAGATGTTTCTTATTTGCGTTCATACATTTCTAAAGAAAAAATGTTTTTTTAGTAATTTATGCTTATATTTTTTTAATAAGAAAATGTACAATTTTTATTTTTATTCACTGAAAAAGCTTTAATAAATCCAAAACATTTTTTGTATTTTTAATGTAAACGTAGTAAAGAATAATCGAAAATAGTGATTTTCGTAGATATTTAGCTTCTCCCGTGAATGGCCTAAACTTGCATGTCTCTATTATGAATGATAACCCACGTCGGTCTTTAGGTGTTACTTATGCAAATAGTGTTAACATCACATAACTTATTATTTAATAGTCACAGTCTACAAGTCAGTACAAAAAAAACTACAAATTAGTAAATTTCGGGGGGAAAAAAAGTTTTAAAGTTATTTAAAGAGTAATTAAATATAACCGCTACTTTAGAAACTTTATTCAATAGCACCATTTCTCTTATCGAACAGCCTAGACAGCTAAAACATCATTTTTGCCGTTCGTATCATGAACAAATCGAGGCGACGACTTCGGCTAAAGTTTTTAGACGCAAATAGATATTGTCCAATTTCAATGGTTTTTACTGATATTTCGTAATGATAGAAATATTAGCGATGAACATGGCGTCACATATATAAAATTTTATTTTTAACATTTTCGTGGATTATAATTTTTTATTTTAATATTTTTGTGAAGATACAGGTAAATTTTAAAGAAAATGTAATTCTGTCTCATCTGTGTATTTATTGGAAAACCAACACCTCTGCGACAGGTCTCCCCAAGTTATTCGCAAATTAAGTAAAGGTTTTTATTGATTTTCAAATTAGTTAGGTTCCAAAGAAAAGTGAATTTAGTTTAAATCTAGGTTTATCAAACTTTAACGTAAGATTTAGAATAAATAATAGTTTGTGATTATTAATATAGATGGCAGGCTCTGTTTCCCTTTCTCTCAATGGTCTGAAATTAATAAATTATTTTGTAAACTATTTACCCTCTTCTGCATCAAGCTTCCTAGAAGGACACATGGGGGGGGGGGGGGGGGGAATTCATTTATTGGGTTGTATTATTTCGGAGCCAATAAAAACTTTATATTTGTTCGCTAAAAAATGAAGTGTATTCTTAAAAGATTCTCCTTTCTATCCTCCGAGTGAATCCTAAAACATTACAGCGTATTTTGGCATATCGCTTTGCTTATCCGATATGCTGAAATAGGCCAAGCCAAATAACGCTAGCGATTTTATAGCTGAGTCTGTCGGCCCCATTATATTTCCTAACATTTAGATGACAGTCGTTTTAAAATGTCTTATCTTGAGTTTTATTTCTTAAATAGTGTTAGAGTTTAACTTAATGCATCATAGTTAATATTGTAACGGTCTTTGAAAACAGAAAAAAATAATCTTAAATTACTTTTTTGACATTCGTAATAAAAGCATTGACCCTATTAGATTTCTGTCATTAGTCTGGAGAGTTTTGCTTTACGAAGAAAACAACGAATATTACGGTTGTTTGGCATTTTCGAAGATGATATCTTTAAATTACTCCGTTCAAAAAAGTTGTTAGAAATACCTTTATCATCTTCTACTTCTATTCAAGGAAAACTCTTCAATAACGTTTTTTCTCCATATTTCAACATGAAATCAAATAAAGAAAATTTAATTTCTTTTCATGTGAATTGTTATAATGGTAATTGGATTCGATTGCTGAATAAAATAAACTCACCTTCAGTCGGTTTTTCACATTTCATATTATTAATATCTGTGAAAGAGTTTTGTTCACATCAGGGCAGCTTTTTTATTGAATGTTTAGTTCATCTCCGTTTAATCACAGAAGACCATATTTGTCCCAGAAGTAGTATAGGTCTCATAGAAATCGTTGTGTCTCCCTTACTATCATAGTGAGAGGTTTGATATAAACGGTATTGGAAAGATAATACAACACGCTATATAATCAAATCTAAAAGTTAACCACAAAAATGCACACCTTATGAAACCAAAGTTTCCGATCGCAATTTGAAAAATAATTATGAAACTTTGTGAATTTTTCAGATTTTTTTTACACGAAACGAAAAAAAGTGAGGTGACACTATCGTTTTTTAATTCATTTGTCTAATGAAATATGTATGTGTTTTTATTTTTTTCATTATAAGTAAATTTAGTCAGAAAAAACGTAGTGGGCCATTTTAAAAACCTTTTAAGGTTTTCAACCAAAAAAATTATATTTAAAAAATTACATGCTTATTTTTAATAATAAAATTTCAAAACTTATTTCATCTCCTTTCAAAAACAGTTTTTAGTTTTCGGATACGTTAACTATTATTATTCCATTCATTTGAATTTTATTGCAAAGTGGGAGTATTTTTAGTTTCTGACAAAATACGTAAAATTTTTTAAGAAAAGCGTGAAATGTCGCGCTATTTTAAAGTTTAAACTGAAAAGCTAAGCCAAACTGGCATCCCCCATTAGCATTCTTCTTTCTCCTCGTCCCAATCAATTTAACGTCACGCTCTTCAATCAAATATTTCAATCCGATTTGAATAATGCCCGCGAGCGGCTCTCCCCCCCTTTCCCCGCGCTGCCAAATTCCTCGACAAACTCCGCCACGGGAATATGATAAGGTGGAAGAAATTGAAAAAAAAAGTGGAAGTATTTCAACGGGAAAAAGCGGAATTATTTCCTTGGAGAAAGGGGAGAACGGGGCTAGTCCCCGCACAGATTTGTGACTTTTGCGCGTGTGTCTGATTGATGGGCTTCTCATGCCCCGGTCTGCCCAACCCGAGTGCGCGGGTCTCTTTCTTTAAGGTATATAAGAGGCTTACTTTTCAACTTGTTTTATTTTGCACACAATCGTGTGGTCTCGCTAATGGCCACTTTTCATTTACCAAATGTATTTTGTTTGTGAAGCTTTTGTACCTTTGATCTTGAAAGAAATCATGAAAAACGTTTATGAAATTTTTAATTAGAATAAAACATCTATTTTGTCTAATATGTTCTAAATCTTAATTTGTGGGAACATTCAATTGCAAAATACCTATTAAGTCATTTATTTATTAACATTTGATACATTTAAAGCCAAAATAACTGAAGTAATATTACATAATAAGAGAATATATTTAAAATGAATAGAAGTGTTATTACGTTGTGTTAGGTCGATACTAGTTCCTAACAAGAAAGATTGCCTGTTCTAAGGAACCAAATGTTTTAAAGTGCCAAATGCAATTTAAATTATTATTATTTTTTTTTAATTACGTTTTTACTAAATGTGCCATTCATAGGTAACCATGTATAGTTTTAGGTCACATTATATAATAGTTTTTCAGACTCCTCCCTACCCAAGCCAATCAAATATTTAGTTATTATTGAACCAATGTAGGACATTTTGCAATTTTTAGTATTTAAGTCTGGGGGGATTTTATTGTATAATTTCGGTCCCATTATATTCGGTATAATTTTATTCATATTAATTCTTATTTAAAAAAATTCTAAATATAATGAGTTCATACTGTTGCAGTCATCTTCATACTTTTGCACTATATAATTAAACATCTCTTATAACTGAAAGACCATTTCGATGTCTTGTCTTATTTTTGATAACTAAACGGATCTTTCGAAACTTCATGGTACACGATGTAAATATACGGATTGCGGTTTTGTGTTCAGGTTTTTTCTACCAGAACCATATCTATTGCTATTAGCTATCTCTTCAAATTCAATCTTCCAATTTTCATATTCCCTTCTACCAACCCCTTCAATTTAAGAGCGATTGACCAGCAGCTGAAAATAAAAGTTTAAAAATGCTTGCAATTGTACAGGGTGGTTCCAATGAGAAAGATCCATTATTCCCCGTATCAATTTAAAAAAAAAAATAATATCGATTTATTTCATTCAAAACTTGCTTTAATATATACCTACATTCAAGTAGGCAATACAAATGCACAAAACGCACGATGATAAATTATTAAATATCGTGTACTTCTTGTAAGTATTTTTTGATCATAAGTATTTATGATTTTTCAATAATGTCTAAACAAAATAAGTGTGAAAAAAAAAATTAAAATTTTTTGTTTGCAAGACCTTAAATAAATAGAAAAACTGAGGTATTTTTGTCACAAAACACGTCCCTGGATTTATTTTTTAATGATTTTAATTTAACTAAAATTTAAGTTCTGAAAACTGTGTTGACCAGATCATGTATTGATTTATTTTGTTTTATGATTATGTGATTTGAAATTTGTGTTGTTTAATATAATCTATCGTTTGAAAATTGAACAAATCTGCCAACGACCAACGGTATAACCTTAGTATATTAAAAATACACTTAGTCTTTCAAAATCAATTTATGTTTTTTTGTAAAAAATAGTCAATGCGTCTAGAATTTAATTTAAAAAGGACTAATTTCCGGTATTCTCTGGCAATACCATCTTAACAAAAATATCCACATCTTCAAGAAACTACAACCTTAATATACCATTTAAATATATCACTCGTGGATAAAGACATTCTAAGTACTGTTACGGGGTTTCTCTGGTCGCCAATTGTCAGCTCCAGCCAGCCCCAAAACAAGCCCCAAAGCCAGCTCAAACGGGAGCAAAGGGCACCCTCAATCTCAGGCGTGGGTTGCAACAGAATGCTTCCAGAATTCTTTCCTCCTCGATCACCTGGGGAACCAATACTCTACGAGATTCTCCTGCCGGAGCAGATTGACAACAAGATATGTTTAAATAGATTCATATATTGACAATTCAGAACACAGTATACAGGTTATTTCAGTACAGGGCTATACAAGAATGCATGTTACACAAACCTAGCTAAAGTGTTTATACCTCGTGATCTCTGCATCGAAACTCTCTGAGTTATGGTTTTACGCGGGACCCTATCGTATTTTTACGGACACATTGAAAAAGGGAATCTGGTGGTCAGCTTACATGTGTGGGGGCGAAGGTCTCCGCTTCCAGCACGTTCGGCAGTCTTCCTGGGGTCCGCGAACCATTATAACACCGACATTCGGCAAAACCGATTCTACATTCCAATGCGGACTAGTAGTAACATTGCGGCTTGTAACTCAATTCGGCAACTTGCGAGAGCCCGAAACAAAGCGTGGTTCTCGACCGTGTTTACGTGCGTCTGAGCCAGAGAGCAACTTTCGACTCTGTGTGCGTGCGTCCGAGGCAGAGAGCAACTTTCAACTGGCCGCCGGCCGGGATGCCGCGGGGAGTAGGAGAGGGGAAGTAGGGGATGCAGGAAACGGTGGGGAACGGGACCGCTGTGGCAAGTTCCAACCGGACTGTTGCTAGGTATGATTCCACTAACTATAGGGCGTTCCATAACAGTACTTAGCAGTTAAACTCAATAATCACATAAGCCTATTATATCATTAAAACAATCCACAATCATGTAACCACTGGAACGCTTTTTGCCACATTATGGCACTATTTCCAAAGCCTCGGATTGCTTTGCTGCCACTATGTGGCAAATATTCTCTAGATTCGTTAAAATGTTTTAAAGTTAACGATTTTATAATAATTTTTTTATAAATCCTACGTGATAATAGATAAAAGATAGGTGAATTCATTGGCTTTATAGAACTATAATCATTTTGTATGTCTCCAAATCAGAGTTCAATATATATGTCTCCAAATCAGAATCAAAACCTCATTCAAATTCAGAGATATGATTTTTTTATTTTATTATTTATAAATCCTACGTGATAATAGATAAAAGATAGGTGAATTCATTGGCTATATAGAACTATAATCATTTTGTATGTCTCCAAATCAGAGTTCAATATATATGTCTCCAAATCAGAATCAAAACCTCATTCAAATTCAGAGATATGATTTTTTTAAAGTGGACGGAAAAAATTCCTTTAGCAATCCACGAAAAAAGTTTAAAAATGCTCTATGGTATCGAACATTTCATTCTGGATACAATAAAAGTTACAGAATTTTTTCATAAATGACATTTTTCTACCAAAATCAAAAATAACAATAACATTGACAATAATTACTTCGTATATCCTGCTTATAAATGGTGTATACAAAGTGATTTATTTTCATTTTATTGCAATAAAATAAACTGTTAAAAAATCGCTGCTTGAAGCTGTCGATATCGAATGCTTGCAACAGTCTATATATTCTAGCCATAGTCTCACGGCCTCCGGGTACTGACCATTTATTGTTTTTCATAAATTATGTAAATTTCAGGAGTTGACTTTAAGTAGATAAATTTACCTTACGAACGGATGCTAAATAATAAATGGCGCCGCTAACTCGACCGGCTGCCGTAATCACGGTGATATCGTGACAAACTGGCTAATAAATGAGCTGCTGTTGAAATTACTTAAATATCTTGACCTGGTTTACGAGTCTCTAATTGCCAACCTGCCGCCTTTCCACATAAATACGTATTATGTACCTACGCCGCAAACGCACGTAAATACGGTTCACATAACACATGTAATATATCTCATTGCCCTGGTGAAAGACCACCGTTTCGAATCGAAGCCTTGCTTAAAATGCTTTAACCGTATATGAATAGTCCGTTACTTTCCCACCGTTACACATCTCCTTCCTCTCTGAACTACCTTCAACTTTCAACGTACCCCAATTGGGGTGTGCCACTGTCCCACTGGCTCCAGTTGAGACTGTTATTTTCTGGTATTTTTCAGGAACGAGAATAAACGGTTTTTGTGTTAGTGCGTGTTGATTGACAACTATAATTTGGTGGTCGGAGTTGGGTCCCGCCTCCTTGGAAACCATTTATTGGATAACCAACACCTCTGCCATAGGTTACCTCAAGTGTTTCGCTACGTTTGGTGACTTAGCAGGGGAGCCGAAGTTCATGGGGGTAAGGTCTGTCCAGGTCTTTGGGTTGTGTGCACACAACATGGGTCTCTTAAAGACATTTTCATTTTCACTAAAAGACTAACCACACAGCATCCCCAAAGATGACATTGGCCCTGAGGGAAATTATTTTCCTCAGAGCCTGCTGTGTTGGGTTAATGAAAAAATGTATTTTCTTGAATCCCCCTAAAAAATTGGCGTATTTTGTCAGAGGCTAAAAATATTCCCGCTTTGCAATAAAATCCAAATAAATGAAACATTTGTTAACGTATTCGAAAACTAAAAACTGTTTTCGAAAGATGATGAAATACGCTTTCAAATTTCCATATTAAAAATTACATTTTTTTTTAAATATAAATTTTTATTGCGAAAACTTTAAAAAGTTTTAAAAATGGCTCACTTAACTTTTTTTCTAACTAAAATTACTGATAATGAAAAAAAATAAAATACATACTTATTTCATTAGATAAATGCTATATAAAATAAACCTTGCTGTCACCTCACTTCTTTTCACTTCATGTAAAAAAAATTCTTAAAAAATTTACAAAGTTCCATAATATTTTTTCAAATTGCTATCGGAAACTTTGGTTTCAGAAAGGGGTAAATTTTAATTTGTTTTTGGTTTTCTTTTAGATTTGAATATGTAGTTTGTTGTATTCTCTTTCCAATACCGTTTAGATCACATTTCTGACTATGATAGTAAGGAAAAAACAACGATTTCTGTGAGACCTATATGAGCTGGGACAAATATGGTCTCCTGTGATTAAACGGGTTAAACTTTAATCAACGCGTTATTTTATCACTGTCAATTAGCTTACCGATGTCCTACGGTCCTAAATAACGGTCCTAAATATGTCCTAAATAACGGAATATTTTTTATAAATGTACGTTAAATACTGATTACCTAAATTTCCATGATTACCTAAATAATAGTATGTGATGTACACAAAACGCTCGTTTGAGAATTTGTATAACCCCCTCCGGTGCGGAAAGGTTAAGTCTGTTTCAAACCAAAACTTTAAGGTCAAACATTTGACGAAGAGTCCCAGTTATACAGTGGGTTTTCGATGACCCACAGCGCTGTGGCCTACAGGACATAGGAGCCAGCCACCAGTCGTCAGCCATCCCCCGGGAGACGACTAATGTACTCGCCAACTAGACTCCAACTAATGCCAAAGTACTGTTCTTCGAATTAATATCCTGAAATATCTGTTTCCTTGGCCTCATGAGAATCACGCCAATACTAGGACATAAGTTTATATTTCGCACAGATAAAATAATTTTACTCTGCGTTTTATGGCTTAAGAGGAAACCCGATCGCCGAGAAATTTGATCAATAGGTATTTAACCAAACTGTTGCTGTCACTGTCGCTCTTAATCCCCTAAATACTGAGCGGAAAGGACATCTACACCTCAGGCTGATAATACCTAAATAAAGTTATAAAAATCGAGATTTTGTGTTCCCCATTTTTGACCTCGAAAACTGGACTGATTTTAAAGATTTTTTTACAAATCGTATTACAAGAAAATACTCTTTTTTAAAGTTCAGTGTATTGTTTGCGTACTAAACGTCTTTTGACGGCGTTCCAACCAGGCAATTTTAACGATTTTTGGAGGGTCAAGAAGTATCTTATTAACCACTTGAGCGCTTTTTGTGGTTAAAAAAGTAAAACGTACCGATACGCTAGTGGTCGATATCTATATTATATTAAAACATATTTTCAATTTCGTCAAAATCCAGAGAGGTAATTGGGAAATACGTTTGTATGGGCAAAACGCCGCCCGGTCTCCTCTTAATGCTTGAAACGATCTTACTAACTCTCACGGGAATTTAAGCATTTGAGAACTATTATACCTTAATTTGGGAGTTGGGTATGGGTACCGCTGCCCCGGGAACAATTTATTATATAACCAACACCACTGCCATAGGTCAACCCAAGTGGTTCGCTTCGTTTGGTGACTTATCAAAACTGCCAGGGTTAGTGGGGTGAAATTTGTCTAAGTATTGGCAGCGGAGGCATGCCCACTTACTGCGTATCGGGCCGGATTGGCAGAGTCTGGATGAGGGAGATCATTTGACCTCTTCAACAGGACTATTAACCCATCGCCTTGCACCGCATTGAAGTCTGTCACTCTTGGACTCACCGACCCCCAGATTCGTACCCACCTCTCATATCCTTTTCCATCCCCAAAGATGTCATAGATCCCGAGAGGAATTATTTTCCTCCGGGCCTCTTGTTGAATTTGGCAGCCATCTCTGGTCAGGAGTCCCAATGTATCTAAAAAAATCCCTCGACTCTGTGCAGAAACGGGCGTTCTGCTTGATAGATTCTCCCGTCTTAACAAACGGATTGCAATCTTTAGAGCACAGGCGTCGGGTGTGAATGCTATCCTTGTTCTACCGGTATTTCAATGGAAAATGCTCCGAGGAACTAGCGCCATTGATCCCCTCGGCACCGGTGCATAGACGGTAAACACGCCAAACGCGCGCCCAACATATGTACACGGTTGACATTTGTCACACGAGAACGGGTCACTTCTACGACTCGTTCTTGTGTTCAACAGCAAGGCTGTGGAACGATTTGCCGGCATCTGTGTTTCCTCCTTCCTACAACATGGGTGTCTTCAAGACCCACGTTCACTCCTTCCACTCGTCAAAAAGACCCTCCACGCAGCATCTTCAAAGATGACATAGGCCCTGAGGGAAATTATTTTCCTCAGGGCCTCCTGTGTGGAGTTAATGTAAAAAAAAGCTAATTTAAAAAAAATAACTCTTGATGCTACTCGAACAATAAATCTAGCACCGCTTATAATAAGGTTAGCCAATCAAGGAATATATGTGTACAAATGAAATAGGCATAGCCTTTATCCTTTCCAGAACTTCCTCTACTGTCTTTCTCTTAAAGACCCACCACACAGCATCCCCAAAGATGACATAGGCCCTTGAAGGAAATTATTTTCATCTGGACTTTTATCCTCCAGAGTGGAGCTATTGTAAAGAAAATAAGCTATTTGAAGGACCCGCTGAAGTATGTATACTGGACCAAGTTCAATATAACTACGTGCGTTGTCTCAGTAACGTATCTTTCTTTGTCTTTTTTAATTCATCTAAGTCTATCTGTATATTATTTTCGAGCGTTAAGCTTCTTAGCTTGAAGTTTTTTATCTGCGAACATATTATGATAGGAGTTGAAAGCTGCGAAACACTTTATAAGTGATTTTAATTTATAAGAGAGTTTTCACAAACTTTGATGTTTGCTTTTTGAAAAACTTGCTTTCCGTATTATATTTTCTTTCTGATATTCTCACCTATTTTTGTTTTTATTAAATAATATATATTTTTTGATTAACTGATTTTTGATTAGAAACGAACATTTTCTACATAATCTTTTATTTAACCCCTCAGGCCTCGGGCCTATTTTTTCGGAAGGTCAAAATATTTCCGCTTTCCAAAAAAATTAAAATAAATGTTTTATTTCTGAACTATCCGAAGACTAAAAACTGTTTTTGAATGGTGATGAAATAAGCTTTCAAATATTAGTATCGGAAATAAATATATAATTTTTGAAATATACAATTTTTTAATGCAAACATAAATAAAGTTTAAAAAATGGCTCACATTACGTTTTTTCTTACTGATAACGAAAAAAAGGAAAACATATATTTTATTATTATACCAACGCATTATAAAAGTTCTAAGATTTTTTTTCCTTACCAGTAATTTTAGTTAAAAAAAACGTGAAGTGGGCCATTTTTAAAACTTTTTTAAGTTTGCACAAAATAAGTTTACATTTAAAAAATTATCTGATTTTTTAATTTATTTTTTATTTAAAGAAACATTTAAAACAAATAATAATACATATATATCAAATAAAAAAACATAATACAAAAACAGAGAAAAAGTCCCAATAAACTACTTTTAAGTAGTTTGTCAATGGGTTCTTTTAACTTATGGATTATAACAAAAATTAAATTAACTATTAAGAAATAATTGTTTACATTCATTAAAAAAATATTGTATACATTCATGTCATAAGAGATATAGCCTAAAGAGGTGTAACATGATATAAAAATAAATATATATATATAAAAATTGTATGAAGTTAGAAATTGTTTGTCTTAGAATCTAACACGAACTATTTCTTTCAATTATTATAATTAAATAATAAAATTTGAAATCGTATTTTATCACCTTTCAAAAACAGTTTTTAGTTTTCGGATACGTTCATAAATATTCTATTATTTGAATTGTATCGCAAAGCGGAAATTTTCTGACCTACTGACAGAATAGGATTAAGGCCTGATCCAAGGTTAAGAAAAATATAAAAATTGCTACGAAAGTATTATTGATGTAGTTATTTAGAATCTAAAGCTTTTGCTAGCGTTATTATTTATTACCTCCGTTTTATTGCCATGCAATCCGATATCAGTGATTTACGTCTGGCCTTACAGGTTTATTGATATTTTTGCCTGAACCTTACTGCCTGCAGTCTGTTAAGCCTCTATCAGTTGTATGACTCCTTCCTCGCTGGATGGAGTGATAGTGCGAAGTACAGAGGGGAACGACCGGTAAATGCCTGGAAACGACCCCATTCCGCCTAAAAGGTTGGCCCATCAGAACTGCTATCGGACCACGGCGGGACTAAACACCGGGATATTTGCGTACTTGCCGAGCCCAGTCAGGCTTGGGGCTGAAGACATCGAATGAATTTATATGTTAATGCTGTTTACCGTTTTTTCTCCCTTTTGTACATGAAAAATCATTTTTTATGCAAATATTATTAACGGTTTAAACACACGCTCATTTACATAAATTTCTTTGCTTATATTTCGTTTTTTTACATTGTTTTATTTATTATTACAGGTATCTACTTAGGTAATGGTTTAATTTAACCCATCAGGTTAATTTATTCACTTTTGGGAACAAATCACAATTAAATGTTAGGGTCTCATAGAAATCGTTGTATCTGTATTACATCGATGTTGATGAATATTATCTAAATGGTTTAGGAAAGAGAAAACACCACGTTTTATCGTTGTTTGTTTTTGGGGTGTTATGCCGTGTTGTGCTACCTCCTTCTTTAGCCGACGTTTCGGACAGCGTTGCAGTGTCCATCATCAGGGCAGATCCGGCAGATCCGTCGATGTGAATTTGTATTGTATAGTGATGGACACTGCAACGCTGTCCGAAACGTCGGCTAAAGAAGGAGGTAGCACAACACGGCATAACACCCCAAAAACAAACAACGAAAATGCTTTTGGCCGTGAAAATCTAAAAACGTATCTATACCACGCTTTATATTCGAATCTAGGTTTCAAACCAAAGTTTCCGACCGCAATTGAAGTAAAATTTATGAAACTTCGTGAATTTTTTATTTTATTTTTTTTATGAAACGACTAAAAAGTGATGTGATCATTTATTTTTATAATACATTGATCTAAATAAATTATGTGTGTTTTCCTTTTTTTTGTACTCACTAATTTTAGTTAGAAAAAACGTAAGGTGAGCCTTTTTTAGCTTTTTTGTGTTTCGATTAAAAATATAATATTATGAAAAATAATTTTTTAATAATAACTTTTGAAAGCGTATTTCGTCACCTTTCAAGAACAGTTTTTACTTTTCGGATACATTCAGAAGTATTGAATTTATTTGGATTTTATTGCAAAGCGAAAATTTTCTGGCCTTCTGACAGAATATGTCCGATCCCTGAGGGGTCAAAAAATATTTTTGCTATTTTCCACTTTTATTGGAAGACCGTAGATACTGGTTTCAGCTTGTTATGACCATCTTCAGAATGGTACATAGCAATATGTTATTTACCTAAGCTAGGATATTATTTGTATAATTTTTCACCTACCTATGTAGATAATTTTATGCTTGACCGCTATTTACTTCATAAGCATTGTCAATATGAAAGTTCAACTGACTATTTAAATTTTAAATTGTGTCTTAAATATTTCCACGAAGTAAAAACTGTCCGTATGATATTTGCCCAGATTTTTTGTAACTTTAACTGCTATCAAATTTATGTCTACAATACTGCCGACACGGGTTGAACCACGGTGCCCTTCTTGACAATATCAAGGAGGATACTGCGTTTCTACTCATGTCGGCAGAATATCTCTTAATCCTAAACATACGAACACCTCAGCACAGGGTCTCCCAGTGAGGTATTCACAAAATGCTACTATTAACCTTCTTACATACCTTTTTACATCCTGTTACTGAATATGAACTTTTTTTTTGTACTACTATGTAAACCATTGTAATTATTTTTTAAAGAATTTCTAGGTCATATAGGGAATTCAACTAGCAACTTTATTTTCGTCGTGTGCTATGGAGCTTTGAAATATTGATTTATTTTTCAAAATATGAGATGAGTTGTCATTTGGTTTGTCATTTTGTCAATTTCCAAATTTAAATCTCGGGCGTCGACCGACAGTATCTAAAGTTAAGGACGAGATGTTTCACAGAATTTGAACAAATCATTAAATCATAAAATTTCAAAGTTAAATTTAAGGTTTTGTGAAAGTTTTGTTATTATTTCATTATAGGTCAGTTGCTTTCCAGAATTAAAATATATACAGAACTTGAATTGGGCTTTCACAGAACTTGAAATAAATTTAGAAATTTAATAAATTATTGAAATTTAGTGAAACAACTTGTGTTTCTAAAAGCAATTAAGTCGGTGACATTAACATTTACCACGTCAATCCCTTATTCAAGTTTTAAAAATTTACCATATTTTTCAATTAAAATAAGATATATTAAAATAGAGTTTTTTTAATGTCACCCCTAGGAGAAGCCGTGTATATAAAATATAACTTCAGCGAAGAAAACATCAAATAAATCCATTCCATATCTTCTCTCTCAAATCTTTGTCTGGCGTACCGTTGATAGATCAGTCGTGTCTTATCCTTCTTTCCTACCAACGGTACATGTAAACAGAAAGAGAGATTTATTTTAATTTTTTTATTTTTTTTATTTGGTAAAAGATTATACATTATTTATAAAATGTTTTATCTGCCCAACTAGGAGGAATCCCGTTTTCATAGAAATATATGGAACATGTTTTACAGATTACAACAGAGCTCTCATTTGCAGGATCATAACATAGCTGTACCTTCTTTAGTAAATATATAAATTGCATCATTCCGTTCCATTTTCCTGTTCCTTGATTGCATACCTGGAAGCTTTCTACCTGTCTACTAGTCTAATCCTCCAACTAGAGGCTAAGTCCCAGTGCAGAGTGGATTTATCACCCAGCAAACCGTGAACTGAGAAGATGTACCTAGTACTGTACTTTGTACACGTTTGTAAATGCGTCACAAATTTCACGTTTGCGAACTTTGCAAAAGTACGTTCAATAATTACATCATACACTCGAAATCCTGCAGTTTCTACTTGTAAAATCCCATTTAGTTTTAAGCTGCCATTCAATTTTGCGTAAACACGGTGTATTTAATTGGTAATTTCGATGCATTGAGAGCCATTGACCAGCGGCTGAGAATAAAGGTTTAAAAATACTTGCAACTGTACAGGGAGGTTCCGATGAGAAATATCGATTATTCCCCGAATGAAATATTTAAAATTTAATATCGATTTATTTCATTAAAAAGTTGCTTTAATATATACCTACATTCAAGTAAGCAATACAAATGCTCAAAACGCACGATGATAAATTAATAAATATAGTCTACTTGTAAGTATTTTTTGATCATAAGTATTTATGATTTTTCAATAATGTCTAAACAAAATAATAAAAATAATAATTTTGCTATTACTCTCTTTTTTACTTTTGAAGGTTATTCCCATCAATGTAATATATTTGAAGAAGATAATAACAATAATTCTTATTTTTAAATTGCTGTTATGTGTGTTACTTTTATTAAATTGTGAAATTATTAACCCCATACAGGCGAACCCTAGTGGGGTTAATAATTAATGCTAAACAATGTATTTTAATTGTAAAGAAATAATATATAAATAAATAAATATTGAAAGGTCCCTACCGGCAATCAGAGGGGTACGTATTCGAGTCCCGTCGGCGACACGTATCTTTTCACGGGAGGTTTTTTTCAATATGGATGAGTGTTTCAAGCTAATAATTATTGCTTATAATAATTGTTACCCTTTGTGCTATGCATAAAAATGTTGTCTTAAACATTGGTTTATCAATTAAAAATAATCACTGATTTGGTATTGCAGAATCACTAAAACATATTTGTTTATGCTGTATAAATATTTATATCGATAAAATATTCAGGAGCTGGACTGAAATCTAACAGCTGCCGTTTAAGGCCGATTATTTACGATCAACGGAAAAAGCAAAACTGTCAAATGTTAAGTATGCTTGTTAGCCTATCACTGATCAGCAGAAAAAGCATAACTGTCAAATGTTAAGTATGCTTGTTAGCCTATCACTGATCAGCAGAAAAAGCATAACTGTCAAATGTTAAGTATGCTTGTTAGCCTATCATTGATCAGCAGAAAAAGCACAACTGTCAAATGTTAAGTATGCTTGTTAGCCTATCACTGATCAGCAGAAAAATCATAACTGTCAAATGTTAAGTATGCTTGTTAGCCTATCACTGATCAGCAGAAAAATCACAACTGTCAAATGTTAAGTATGCTTGTTAGCGGATCACTGATCAGCAGAAAAATCACAACTGTCAAATGTTAAGTATGCTTGTTAGCCGATCATTGATCAGCAGAAAAATCACAACTGTCGAATGTTAAGTATGCTTGTTAGCCGATCACTGATCAGCAGAAAAAGCATAACTGTCAAATGTTAAGTATGTTTCTTAGCCTATCACTGATCAGCAGAAAAATCACAACTGTCAAATGTTAAGTATACTTGTTAGCCGATCACTGATCAGCAGAAAAACACAACTGTCAAATGTTAAGTATACTTGTTAGCCGATCACTGATCAGCAGAAAAAACACAACTGTCAAATATTAAGTATACTTGTTAGCCGATCACTGATCAGCAGAAAAAGCACAACTGTCACGTTTTATTTTCTTTTTATTAAGTTTAGGAATCAAACAGTTAATTAATTGCACTGTAAAATGAATATGTTATAAACCAAAAAACTTCTATTAATGATCTGTGTATCCCTTTGCAAACGGCAAAAAAATTCCGATTGTGATGAGCCACACTTGTAAATGATATGATCCCATTGGGCAGGGCGACTTATTGGTTGAAACACAAGCGCGTGAAGGTATCATACCCAAGCAGTTAGCGCACGTTCTATCGACACCGGTTTCGTTCCCAAAAACAAATATGTTATCTGTCAGGATTTTTTCAAAACCCAAACATCCTACACGGAGAAAAATGTTATTTGAAAAAACGATCATTTTAATAGTAAAAACGTTTAAAAACGGACTGAAGTTCTTACGAACAAATTGACAGTGTTTCAATGTTTATTGACGGTAAAATACGTACGAAATTACGTATACCAACAAATTATTCTTACATGTTCCCGCCAATAAACATTGAAACCCTGTTAATTTGTTCGTAAAAACTTTAGTCCCGTTTTTAACCGTTTTTACTATTAAAATGATCGTTTTTTCTATTAAAATGACCGTTTTTTCAAATAACATTTTTCTCCGTGTATTATGAACCCGGTTGTAAAGGATGTAAGTTCTGTAACTGTAACGCCGTTCTTCCACGTAGCTACTCACAAGCGACGCTACCGCTACCTGTCATACTGTTTTGCTAGTGTAGCGCCTGGCGGCGTTATCAAACACTAATAATAGTATGGAGAACACAGACGAGCAGCGATTGCGTCGCTTGAACGTAGCCCCATGGAAGAACGGCGTAACTGTAACTGTTTGGAGACCAAAATTTCATTTACATTTTTTACTCCAAATAATGTCAAGAATCACTGGTTAAAGTAACTCAAGTACGTACCTTAACACTCTGTATAAACAAATTATACACCGGTACTCATCGATGTTTGGTCGATATATGTACTACATTGTAAAAAAAAACGATAGAACAAATAAACAGTAAGAAGAAAACAATAAAAGTGAGTAGATATCTATAATTTTTGCATCAATAGATAGATTCAGCCAGTTTGACTTGATAAGTTTTCAAGGTACCTACAGTTGAAAATATGTGCACCTCGTAGGGTGTTGAATGTTGTGCAGATACGTCTTATGATGGTGTTTTTATTAATGTTACGCTTCTTAGCCAATCATCATTTGTGTTCACAATTTTAACGACGCCTGGGCGGAACCTGACGCATTTATCCAATCAGTTACTAACCTGTCAAATTTCCTGTAAATTTTTGGTTTATTGCATAATTAGAATACCTACACCACCCAAAGAAATTTGATAGTTTATTTAAAAATAAGTTATGACTCAGTTTTTATTCGAGAAACGGCAGCTTCTTCGATCATGAAAATGATCCAACATCTGTTGCGGTGAAATAAAACGAGAGTTTAGCCGAGGAGTGATGATGATACCGTCCTAAAGACTTTATAATTCCTGCTCTGAGAGTAATATTTGTTGGAAACATCGGCCCTCGGGGGCAGTGCGAGGAAACATTTACCGCCCGTAAACTTTTCGCCTTTGGTCGTATTTAAACACTGAACAGAAAATCAATAGAAACGTAATCTCTACTCACATACCGATATTAAAAAAAACTGTTACCAGATTATAAATAGCACAATTAGAGTTAAGGCGATAATTTTTTTGTACTTAGGAGCTTATGTGTACTGGTACTTTCTAAGCTTTCTATTTGGGAACACATATGTATGTAGTTGTTAATAAATCTCTAATAAACTACTTGGTTTCATCACTAGAATCACTTCTAATTTCAAAAACATAAATACCCTAAGAACTCTTTACTGTTCCTTGGTTCGCCCTCATCTTGAATATGCTTGTATTGTTTGGTCTACTTTTTATGCTGTTCATATTCTTCATATTGAGTCCGTTCAACATTGGTTCCTAAAATGGATTGCTTGGAGGTTAGGATTATGATGATATTGAACTCTAAACCCCTCTCCTTTAGAAGACTGTAATAACAACTTTGAACTCATTTGTTTCTTCAAATTAATTAATTGTATTATTGATCACCTACTCTACTTCGAATAATCCCTTTCAACACCCCTTACCGTAGACTAAGAGATATTGAACTGATCAACTAATTATTGATACAATTTACCATTGTCCAGAATGTGTGGACTTTTTTATATAAGTTTCGATGGTTTTTGTCTGTTAGATAGTTAAGAAATATTACTTTTAATTAAAATTTCATTTAACGTTTTGACTTAATTAAATTAAATTATATACTTACTTTTCACTTCTATTTTATTATGTTTATCTCTATCTTTTGTCTTTGCTTTCATAAACCATCCTTTACTTATATTTTTTTTCAAATTTCCGCTGACCTCTTTTATAAGTTTGTAATAAATAAATTAAATTTTTTTTTTTAACAAATAACAAAAATTTACTATGTTGTCCTTGCGAATCGTCACACAGAAACAGCCTTATCTTGCTTATGCCACCTTATTGTTATTAGGGAAAAAGGATCAACGTATGCGTTCACAATTTTTATGTTCGGAAAGTTTTTACAGTCTATTTTTGTATCATTTGTCTGACAGGTTACAAAATGCATATAATGGTAGCACATATAAAATAATCAATAGTCTCATTAATTTTGTTTCGCCTTGTTATTGATAGACTTATTTCATAAATAAAAATTTTACTTTTATTATTATTTTAAATTTTGAAACTGATATAATTCCACTTTCAAATGATTTAAATAAAATTAGCCTTTATAACTTACTAGCTTCTGCCCGCAACTTCGTCTGCGTAGGATTACTACTTCAAGTAATCTATTTTCTTTTCCTAGGTCCCATCTACGTTTATACCAAAATTCTTAACCCATGTATTTAAAATATCTATAATTCTTGATTCGATACAAAGTATTCGGCGAATACTTCAAATAAATTCTCTAAATTAAATATTTTGATTTAACAATAATTGTTTTGCAAAATGTCATTCTCAAATTTTGTCATTTTCTATGAAACAATAATTATTATTTTCAATATATTAATAATAATTAGATAGCTTTACAAATTATAGCCTGTATGTTATTCTGATGTATGAGGTATATTATTGTAAAGTTTCATTAAAATCCGTTCAGTAAATTTTGCGTGAAAGAGTAACAAACACACATACATCCATACAAACTTTCGCGTTTATAATATTAGTAAGATTGTAAGATTCTTTGAACGGACTGATTACACGTAATGACGAGAAATAAGATGTGTAAAGGTATTTAAACATAAAAAAATAATTTTAAATCATGTTTATGAAATAACAGTATTAAATACTAGGCGTGTGTAAAATAACAACCATTTTGTAATTGTGTAATTACAGCTTTAAATGGAAACAACCGATTTTTTTTCTTTTTTAAAGTGAAGTTCTTTTTTATCTTTATCTTATCTTGCCGATAACAAGTTTGAAACATGCTGTAAGTAAGTAGTCGCTTCTGTGCGAGTACTGATTACATCTCAACTTTCGCTGCAATACATACATAATACCTTTTGGACCGACTGCTAGGCCCCAAACAGGCCAATAAAATTATATAATCAATTTCAACAGAAACGAGGAAAAAATGAGCTTATTAGCTTAGCACACGGTCACTTCTGGCGGTTTATATCTCCGGTGGATTCAACATTAACCGGCCGTAAACTTTTCGCGTTTTGTCGTATTTAACTATCCCATGTTCTTGCCAGCGTTTTAACTGCGCCAGTTTTAATTGTTCGCTAAACACTGAAGGCCGTGTGATTATGTCAGAGTCTGCGTGGAGGCAAGTCCCCTGTCCAGTAAGACTAAGGATCGTAAGGGCCGATTAATGATTTGGGAAAGCATCTTGAATTATATAATATAAAGTTTTTTTTACTGAATGAAATATGAAAATCAAAAGCTCTTATCATCATTCATGTTTTCTCTTAAAAAATTGTTACTGGTTACCACCATATCTAAAAACTGTCGCATGTTTTTTTACAGTGTTAGTAAACTTAGTAGTTAGTAGGACAAATTATTCCATAAAAATCTGCAGTTAGTGGCGCAATAAGATTTTTTTTGGAAAAATAGCGGGCAATTTCACACGGGTCACCACTGCGGCAAGCAAATTATTTATTACATTCATGATTTTTAATTACCGCATATTATTTATTCACGGATTTGTTAATTGAAAATACTAATACCGACCCGTGTGGGAATATACTTACTATTAACCGACAAAACCGTGACGCGTAACTATGAAAACTACACTCATAAAATAAATAAAAAAAAACTGACTAGACTTTATTTTTGCGCAAAAATTGAACGATAGTGAAAATAACTGTGTTGATTTGGAATTTCCAGACAGAAAAGTTGCAAGCACTCTTACAAAACAAAAGTTCACCATTCGTGAGTTATGCAGCTCAGCTCGCAGATTTTCTGCTGTAGTATAATGAAGATTTATTCCATTCGAGGGTATGACATCATAATAATATAACGTCGTATCATAAATTGCCCACAACCTTGTGGCAAGTGGCAAGGAAGTAGTTCCGCTTTGCTTCCGGTGGAAGCTGCAATGGAGAGCAAGCTTAACGGGATTTTATGATCGCTTCCGGCGAAAATTGGAATTCTGTCTCTGATTTTTCACCTGCTTTATGCAATAACGTGTCGCTCGTTTTTCCTTTGCGCCCATTCCGCCAGTACCTAGCTGAACCCGATACCTTTTTTTAAATTTATTTTTAGTCTTCGTTTAGCAATCAGCTTGGCCAACAGTCGTTCGATTCAAAAGCACGTTGACATGTTTTCCTAAAAGAAAGTAAAAACTCACTCTATATATTTATTTATAAGTACGTACATCTTTTTAAGTAAGGTTTACACATGGTTTTTTTTAGTATGCCTGCCTCACTATCGAGCTCCTGTGTCAAGACAGGCTAGTTTAACAGATAGATACATCGACCATCAAAGTCTAGACAGGTAATATTGATGTTAAAAATGACAAAGAATTCTAAATTATTGGTTCCAAAAAGTGGGTTTACGAAAATATTCATCAAAAAGATAGTGTATTATTTAGCAGTCTAAAGGTCGCAAGAAGCATTCTTTTTTCTCTTTTGCTGGTTTGCAAGGACCTAATTTGTCTCTCAATATATTATGCTTTGAATCCAGGCAACATTATAAGATAAGGAGTTTGGTTATAACATTATTCATCGGTGGACCGAATTATTCGACAAAAATTGTAAGAGACTCCATATCTAGAGTTAATATATCGATTACGCATTACGCGGGAACACGTAAGAATCTTTCATATCACTCATTGCACCGACAACCTAGTATCTATGTTTAAGCCGCGGCATTCCGCATTTTTAGCGATTTATAACACATGTCTCTCGAACACTTTCGGTTTTTAAGTTCCTAAAAAAATATATTTTATTGTTGAAGATAATATCTGTAGGTCGAGCCGAAACGGTAGTTATATGAAATTCACTTGATAGAAAAAAAAAACGCCAAGTACGCTCCGAAAATTTTTAAAAACACACATCGTTCTGTTACTTAACACGTTAAATCTATGAAAAAATCACAGTGTTTCTTTAAATGTAACTTAAGCGTTTGTCGAGAGATTTTCGCTCTATTTTAAACGAGTCGTGTTTTATTAAACATTTTCACAGTTTTCGCTTAAATATTATCGCGCCCCCTCTAACAATCGTATTTGCTTATCTCACTTTATTCTTCTTTTTGAGCGCCTACTATTGGGCCTTACGAAGAAAAAGAAAATAGCTACCTAAAGACTTAACTCTTTTCTATCTAGTTGAAATTACCCCTCCCCGATTTGTGTAGTTTCCCATTATCATCAGAGTGGGTTTCAACGATTAATCAAAGACTTGTACCAGTATTATTCTATTTCGCATCATTAATTTGCGTTAGGTTTTATTCCAGAAAGAATTGTCATTCGTTTTTTGTTAAGTAATTAATACGTTGCTGTAAAAATCCGAAAGTTTGTCAATATAAAGGCGGTGACTCAGTTATAACCTAGTTATAACATTTCATTGTGACGTAATGTTTGATTCGTGCTTTTTACATTATGGCACTTTATGCCACCGTAAATGCTTTTTTCGATTTTCGTGATTATCTGCTCTTGCCGTGCTCGCACACGTTTTAACTTGTTTTGTGACAATCGAAGGAAATCGTGAAAAAAAGACAAACTAGTGGAGGACGTGGCGCTCACGGCGAGCTTCGGCTGTACCAAACTACTAAAGGTCGTCTACACCAGCGTTTCCCAACCTTATAAGACCTGCGGACCGGTAGTTTTTTTTTTATTATCACGCAGACCGGCTGCCGCCTAAACGTAACTTTGTATTTTTTGTAGATGATTTAGCTATTTAACTTGTTTCCTCGGACCATTCTCACCATTCTCATTACACGAAATACGAATTAAAACGGCACTCGATATATTATCACAGCGCATATATACCATTCTCGTAGTCTGAATGCAGTATTTGTGTTCATGAAAATCGGATTAAAAAACGCGCATTTATATTCACTGCGGAGAACTAATGCATTCTAGTGTTGTGGCTGCAGCTATTTATGTTTTAAAAAGCTGTATTTGTAAAGACATTTTTATTTAAATGCCGGGACAAACCTTTAAACTTACACAATTCAGTCAAACCGGGACATGTTATAAGTTGAGGCGTCAAAAAAGCTTAGCTTTCGATCGAGCTTAATAAAGTATGTTTTGAATAAAGTATTTTATCATTTCGAAAATCAAAACAAACAATCGGAAAAGAAGTTATTCCCATATTTTGGATGCAATTATTAAATATCGGTATAGCATCACTTTATTGGAAACAAACCACTCCGATGTGTTGAGGTAAAAAATAAAGTTATCTTTAATTATCTTCAGATAATCATAATATTCTTGCGAGTTCTGCAATGAAACAATTCCCTTGTTGCAAATGAAAGGTGTGTCATCTCTAAAATCATATTTATAAAGAAATTGGCTCGAGGTCATCGGTGCAGATACCATTGCAGTGTTCTGAGTGCAATAAATAGTGTTCTATTAAATCATCTCAAATTAATCATTTTCGGATTAGTCTCTAAAGAAACTATGTGCATGTTCTGAGTGCAAAGCATAATTTCTCTGTGAATAACGTTCTAGCGAGGTCTGTGAAAGAATACATTCCCAGGTTAACGTTAAATACTTACGCCAGTCTTAGTTAGATTTCAGGTAGGTTTAACTGAAATATCCACGCTGTGGTAATAAGTATATATGTCAAGTTTTTCACTATTTTACCTTACTCGACGCATACTATGTACACTGAGTCACATGCGTGCATAAGTACCTTCTTTCGGACACCATGGATAGCGGGTGAACCGTTGACAACTAGCAAGTAAACTTAGTCATCCTTAAACATTGGTGGAAGGGCTCAATATATTACAAGAAAGACAATTGATTTTGAACACTTTATTTTGCCGTTTTGAGTGTTTAATTATTTATTTGCTAGTTGTGAATCGCTCACGTGCATTGTGCAGACTGTTTGGACTCTGGACAAAGCTAGTGAGTGGTTCATTATCTACAGCGACCAAATCTTTCGCGGACCGGTAGAAAATCTCATGACCCTGGGTTGGGTAACACTGGTCTACACATACTATAATTGGCACAAGTAAGCATGTACGTTAACGTATTTAAACGAATTACTTGTTTTTTTTTTCGCAATCAGTTTGCACAAATTTCACACAAACTAATTGGGCATTCAAGTCGCTGCGTGGACCTTCAGTTGGACCTTTACTCTCATAATGCTCAAGTTATAACGCATTACACTAGAGCTCCTGTCCGGCAAACAGAGGGGTGCGGGTTCGAGTCCCGTCGGCGACATGTATCTTTTCTCGGGAGAGTTTTTCAATATTGATGAGTGGTTCAGGCTATTAATTATTGCTTATAACAATCACTACACTAGTAATTAATTTCGAAAAAAACTCTAATAAAGGTACTTTTGTGTTGACGAATAAATTTTCAATAACGATTTAAAATGTGCCATTTTCGATTTGCCGCCGTCAAACCGGGGAAAGCTGCTGACAGATCGCTTGCTGAGGGTTGGTTTGTACTATGTCCACAAAAACTCGTATTGAGAACACGAGGTTTGAAGTTTAAAAAAAATCTTTTTTTGTTTCCTTTACTTCAAACTAATTGTTATAAATAATAATATAAAATACAAGGGTTTATCTACCTATAAGTAAAATAACAACATCATTGGTTGAATATTTATTTGAATAAAAGCATAATCAAGAACGTAAAAGGACACTTTTTTTAAACAAAATAGCAAAAAAATAATGTTGGTTTATACTATATCCATACCATGAGCGAAGATAGACCAAACCAACAGTAATTTCATCCTATGGCAAATCAAACAATAATAATTTAACATTCACATACATTATAAATTCCAGTGAATAGATTTAACGGTTAAACCTGAGGCGTGTCAGTTTTCGGGCTTCTACACTAGGTAGGTACGTAACGCGTTTATTTTTTTCCTTATTTTTTGTCTATTTTTTCGCATTGCCAACCTCTAAAATCTTTACACTCCATACATTAGGAAGGTTACAAAGCTGTTTTCGTATGACAGTGGCCACAATTTGTCAGTGGTTCGCCGCCACAGTCAACACAGACGTGCCCCGCAATTTTCTCACGCGAGCCATCTTAGGCGCTTCAAAGGTTTTTGTGCCACCTTCATTGAAACCCGGAATAACTTTGTTTGGAAATTTTATTTTGCAAATGGGCTCACATTCGTATTTTTTTACGAATGAAATATAACAGCTAACCTAACTTTATATGTATATGTATCTTTGTTGCGTTGCATGTTTTCTGCTATTCCTAATAGAAGGCAGCAGCTTTCAACTTGTATAAATTTTTCCGTCTTAGTTGTGATTGGTTGTAGTTCTACAAATGACATTATTTATTACTTAGATACATTGTTTTTTTTTGTATAAACATTTTTGCGTGTTATTAACTGAAGGTATAATTTTTATCGCACTGAATTCTCTAACTTCTACAATTTTTAATTTATTTATTAGCTTACTAACAGAATACATCACATAATTATTAGCTACAGTAATGAAATACATTTTCAACACGGTTAGAGCGTTGATTCAAATAATTATAGCTGAGCAAACTATTCATTACAATATACTTTTGCCGCGATAACTTGAAATTACAAGTCCATAAAACACCTACCGTACAAAAATTACAGAGTGAACGGTTTCAGTTATAATTCTTCTTCTACTTCCCCTTGTCATATTCGGGTCGGGGACCCACTGCATCGACAAGGCTTCTACATACGTTCCTGTCTTGCGCTGATTGTTCGGCCTCCGTCTATGGCAGACCCATCCTTTCCTCGCACAGTTTCTGGAGTTGCCCTGCCCAACTGTGTCTGGGGCGGCCCACTGGACGTCTACCCTCTGGAATCGCACCCATTATTTTCCTTGGAATTCGGTCATCAGACATTCTTAGTACATGCCCAAGCCACCTCAGTTGCGATTTTTCTATGAAGAGTAGCAGTGGTTCCATGCTTAGATCATCTCGGATCGTAGAGTTTCTTAAATGATCCCATTTCGTAACCCCTGCCACTCCTCTAAATTATAATTCAATTTGGAAATTTGGAAAGATGTAAAAGGATCTAATGAAACAAAAAAGTTGTGAGTTGAGTTAATATTATGTGTGTTGACATTACAAATTTCAATGTTGATAAAATCGTTTCACGTCATAGGTAAATCAGGAATAGGTCCGTGCAAGTGGTACTTTGTCTTAAAGCTATTGCTACATAACAACACGTTGGTACTGCCGGCTCTTCGAAAGCCAACGGATGTACCTAATACACCAGTCTCATAGTGAGTTGATTTTCATGAATTATTTTGATGTTCAACACAGATGTCTTAAATATAAATAATTAATGTGAGTACGTAATCTCTTAACGTAACAAATACAATGCAGAGTGAATTCAGCAGGCATGCCATAAGTTCAGACTAGCCAAGAGTGGCGGAAGAATACTTAAGCGAAAATGTTCCACCTTGCAAGTGAAGCTTCATAAATGATGCAGGCGCGTGTGGCGTTCAAATAAACTCCCGCATTAAGACACTGAGCTGTAAACGTGTAAACCAAGCGAAATGCTCCTGGCCTGTGTTCATGCGAATTGTGTACTTATAATAAATAATCTATTCGTTAGCCGCTGAGGCCCCAGCTATAAAACAACGTCTGACTGCATCTAACGTGCACCACTGTTCTGAAACAGAAAATCTGAAATTTTAAGACTAGCTGTTAGCACTAACGAGTGTGCTCTTTGCTACAGCGATCGTATTTTTCTCATTTCTCGCCTATCGCCACTGATTTACTTCATATAGTTTTCTTAAATATTCATTCTTGGCAAATTCCCTCGAAGCAATTTCAAAATAATATTTCTCTTTCTATTTCATTCCTACCTTAAATCCCTTGCGAATAGTTACGTTTATAGGTTTTCGTATTTCTTCCAGCTAAAATGGAAAATCTTTAAATGTAAATACAGGCCGAATAAAATAAATAAAACATCATCTAATAAAAGTACACGATTTAACCACAAAATAAAAAATACACCTGTTAATCTTGAGTTATATTTCTTTAGTAAGAATGTTTTGAATAGTGTTTTAATTTGAATTGTATAGTTCGTAATATCTGTAAATATATATTTTTTATTTGTACGGATTTCTTTTTTAGTTAATAATGCATTATAAATTAGTAGATTCTCAAGTGGGATGCATAGAATGTGTTTCACATGATTTTTTCATATGAGTTTCATTTTCTCCTGTTTAACATGAGTCTCTCACGATTCCAAGTACAATTTATGAACTATAGTTTTTTTGTTATTTGCTTAAATTTATAATGTTTAAAAATCGCAAAAAAAATTATTAAGAATCTGAAAAATAACCAGTTAAAGCTCCCTTAAAAGCGTTCAAAAAGAAAAAGAAGATTACTGAAGATGGTTTGAAAGGGAGATATTATGTAAATACGGATAGTAAAGGTAAGTCGCTATTATATTAAACGATTATAAGCAATAGACGAAAGCAACTGTTGTGAAAATATTAATTAAACACGACTAATAAATAATAAAGAAAATACGGCAAAAATCTCTTTACATCAGAGTTAAGTAGCATTTAAAGAAACGTTGAATTTTTTCATGGTTTTTTAAATTTTGGAGCCTAATTTGCGATTTTTTTCTATCGAGGGAATTTCGTATAATTGCTTTTTCCACTCGGCAACTGAATTTATCTTTAAAAAATAACTTTTTTAAGAGCTTAAAAACGTGAAGTAATTCGATATGTCGGTAGAAGTGTAGAATGCGGGGTCTTAAGAGGGTATTTATTACCAGAGAATACCTGAAATTAGTCCTTTTTAAATCAAATTCTAAAGGTATTGACTCTTTTTTACAACAAAACATAAATTGATTTTGAAAGATTGTTATTTTATCTGATAAACGCATTTTTTAAATTTTGAAACATTTATTTTTAATATGAATATTAATTTTAATATTAATATGAATGAGAAAATGAAAATGAATGAAGAAAGGAGTGTAAAGAGAATTTATGACGCGAATGTGAACGGTATAAGAAGCCGAGGACGCCCAAGGAAGACGTGGCACGATCAAGTAAATCAGATACTTGAGTCGGGCCATGTCAAGAGTCAGAATAATAGAAGAGTATGTATGAGAAGATGTATGAATGTGAATGAGGCAAGGAGCGTGTGCCAAGACCGAGTTGTTTGGCGGTCCGTCCTCTCTGCCTACCCCTGCGAGGAAACGGCGTGATGGTTAGTTAGTTAGTTAGTTATTTTTAATATATTAAGGTTATATCGTTGGTCGTTGGCAGATTTGTTCAAACGAAGTAGTATTATACAACACAAATTTCAAATCATATAATCATACAACAAAATAAATCAAAACCTAATCTAGTAAACACATTTTTCAGAATATTTATTTTAGTTAATTAAAATCATTGAAAATTAAATCCGAGAACGTGTTTTGTGACGAAAATATCTCAGTTTTTCTATTTATTTAAGGTCTTACAAACTAAAATATTTCAAATTCTTTTTTACACACTTATTTTGTTTATTATTGAAAAATCATAAATATTGAAAAATATTAAATACTTATGATCAAAAAATACTTACAAGAAGTACACGATACTTAATAATTTATATTTTTGAGTTTTGACCAATTTTATTGCTTACTTGAATGTAAGAATATATTAAAGCAAGTTTTGAATGAAATAAATCGATATTAAATTTTTTATTTAATAAATTTAATATGGCGAATAATTGATCTTTATCATCGGAAACTCCCTGTACAGTTGCAAACATTTCAAAACTTTTATTCTCAGCCGCTAGTCAATGGCTTTTAAGATATTTTCCACCTAAAACGTAAGAATTAAAAAAAAGAAATGGGTTAAAAAAATTATTTAATATAAAAAACCCTCTACAAGTAATTACAAGTATTATTATTATCATACAAGGAGCTTTTTGTAACGCCATTCGATCGGTATCTTACTGATTGGGCACAAACTCATTTACACGAGGTGAACTGTTATCAATCGATATTCTTTCATATGTAAGTAACGTAGTTTTTAGCTAGTATTCAACAGGTAATTTTTTTATAGAGTATCAATATTTACCACATTAGGTATCGTAATTAGCGCCCTTGAGGCATGGATTAAAAGGTCATAGGTCATAGGTATTCTAATTGCGTACGGAAAAATAATATTTTGTTTGTGTTGACAATATGATTGATGGTAAAAATTCATGGAATAGTATCCGCTGATTCGTATTTTATAAACCATAGTTGACCTCGACACGCGTTGCTGTAGCTAACGAAACACAACGCCATCTACTGGATGGTTACCTAACCTAGATAACCAAGTATTGTGTCATAATTCACACTTGTCATATAACAAACAATTAATGAACATTTAATTTTAAAAAAAAAAAAGTACTTTCGGAGTTTATTTCGAACAAACATCGTGACGCGAGATTTTTTATCTTCTTATTCACCAACGCAACCAGAATCATCGTAAATTTAATCTTTACGTAGATATGTGTAATGTATTATTTTTAGGCGGTAACTAAACACCGTCAATAGTTAAATTATTTTAAAAACACAATTAAATGTTTTGTTTCGCTTTTATCACAGTCAATCATAATATACACGATTCACACCGTTCGAAAATTCTCGGGAATATAAACTTGATTATTTTTTTTCTTCAATTTAATCGCCAAAGCTTTTACTGATTTCCGAGAGCATGTGTTATTCTTATGAGGGTTAACGATTTGTTTATCAAAGCAACCGCTGTCTGTAAAATGAATCACCGAATGAATCACATTATTGATGGAAGATTTGGTTAAAGAAAACGCTGCATCTCATTGCTTCAAAACCTGCTGAGTTGCTGTTTTGGACTACAGTCTGATGGGTGAATATTGGACCTGGTGATGGCCACCCTTCGATATTTACATTAGCTCCACACAGGAGGCTCCGAGGAAAAAAAATCCCTCAGGGCCTGTGTCGTCTTTGGGGATGCTATTTGGAGGGTCTTTTTTACGGACAAGGGTATGAGGGATGGGTAGGAATCTGCGGGTCGATATGTCCAGGCCGCCTAGCACGCTCGATCGATAACGATTAATATGATAACTTCTCATCGTTCCCTAGCATGACTGGCAGATCGCTAACGAATAAGTGACAGTTCACAATGACTAAGTATCCTTAATATATATGACATCTATTGATGTTTGTACATTAGCGATCTGCAGTTGTCCTAGGGAACGATGAGAAGTTACCGAAAGTTATCGATACAATACTTATCGATCGAGTGTGCTAAGGGGCCAGGAGTGACGGACATAAGGATCCAATCCTGCCATCGTGGTGCAAGACGATGGGTCGAGAGAGTCCGACTGGAGAGTAAGAGACAGATGGTGAGTAAACGCATTCAACGCAAAGACCCAGACAAACGTCTTAAGATTTAGTTCACCTAGTTCACCCCGTAAAACCTCTGCTATGAAAGTAGGCGGCTACCATTGTCTCTTACATCTACCAAAATGAATGATAATGTTTGGATTATTATCATTTTAACTAAACGTAAAAATAAATTAAAAACACAATATACACAAGTGAAAGTGTTAAATATTAAGGCGGAGGCCTCCGTGTGAAAAAAAAAACCGTGAAACCCCGGCGTGCGCAAGTACATTTTATTTTAATTGAAACATTGTTTGAAATAGGTTTAGCTCCCCACTTACCTTCATCCTCAGAAATTCCTCCAATTGTGGATGCCATAGCTCCGCTGGTTCCAGGAGGTTGGGAGCAGTTGGGTACTTGTTTGCATCACGTAAAGAAAAAAATACAATTATAATATAATTAAATAAAAAAAAAAAAAAAATTTGAGTTCTACAAATAATTTAATTTAAAGCCCATATGCAGCGGCTGAGAATTCAAATTTCAACTTGCGATCGTGCCCTTGCAACTATACAGGGCGGTTCCGATGAGAAAGATTGTTTATTCTCCGTACCCAAAAGTTTACCTAATAACGCAATATCGACTTTATTTCATTTAAAAATTGCTTTAATATATATCTACATTCAAGTAACCTATAAAAATGCTTAAACGCGTGATTATACATTTGTTCATATCGTGTACTTCTTGTAAGTATTTTTTGATCATTACTATTTAGATTTTTCAATAATGTCTAAACAAAATTTAAATAAATATATAATACAAAAATAAATAGACAAACTGGGGTATTTTGTCACAAATCCCATTCTCGGGTTTATTTTTTAATGATTTTAATTGAACTAAAATTTAAATTCTGAAATGATTATGTATCGATTTATTTTACTGTATGATTATATGATTTGATATGTGTGTTGTATAATACAATGTTTCGTTTGAAAATTGAACAAATCTGCCAGCGACCAACGGTATAACATTACCATATTAAAAATAAACTTGCTTTTCCAAAATTTAAAATATAATTTTACCAGATAAAATAACATTCTTTCGAAACCATTTTATGTTTTTTGTAAAAAAAAGCCAATACGTCAAGAATTTGATTTTGAAAAGACAAATTTCCGGTATTCTCTGCCGTCTTAAAAACAATAAATTTTATGATTTTATTAGCTACCTATCACTAAGAAATTTGCTCAGAATAAGGTGGTTGGTGCGGCGTTGGGCCAATGCTCAACCTATAAGTGAACACCGGCAGCAGACTGTAATGTGTTGCACCTTTATGTATAATTTTTACTTACCCGATAGACGTCAGGGCACCCACCAATTCACTGATTTTAACACCGGAAGGTTTTGTTAGTAATTGGACATGGTTGGGAAAGGGAATGGTGATATTATCGTATTTTTTTTGGTGCGATAGTCGCGGCGTAATTCAATTGCGGTATTTTTAAACTGTAGCGAATTCAAACTCAACTTATGCGAATAGCGGTGGAGCAACTGCTCATTGCGGCGGATTAAACTCAACTTATGCGATAGCGGATAGCGGTGGAGCAACTGCTCTTTGCGGTGACTTATACTCAACTGATTGATGTAAAGGCAGAAGGCACAATCGATAGTTGACAAAACATAAAATTGCAACAATAACAATTTGCGCGAGCATGCCCCCCCGCCTTGACCAAGTGGTCAAAGTAATTAATACAACAAAAGAAACACAATATGAAAGGATTCAATGAACAATACTGAACCTGCGGTAGATCTAAACTAACTTACTAAATCTAAGATAACGTTAAAGTTATTGTGAAGGCAGGGGACAGAGTTTAACGACTGCCCTGCGATACGTTCCGGAGTTAGTCTTAACGTCCGCAACGCGGATCACCCCATCTACGCCAGGGTGGACGTTTACCACTACGCCAATAGGCCATTGAAGTGGTGCGATATTGTCACTCTTAATTATTACCACTGTGCCTTTCGTTATAGGATTTGCATTGGTATTCCATTTCTGACGCGATTGCAACGTGTTCAGATACTCCATTCGCCATCGGTTCCAGAAAGTCTGGACGAGATGATCGACAAGATGCTTTCGTTGCAGCAAATTTACCGGCGCGTCTGACAACTCAACGGCGGGTAAAGATTTTAACGGTGTAAGTGTTAAAAAGTGTGCAGGAGTAAGAGGCAACGGAGCTGAAACATCGGTAACGCTGAGCACTGATAATGGGCGTGAGTTTAGAATGGCTTCAATTTGGGAAAGAACCGTTTGCATCTCTTCGTATGTGAGAAGAGAGGTACCCACAATTTTATTTAGGTAGCATTTTATGCATTTTATGTTGCTCTCCCAGATCCCACCGAAGTGGGGGGCTAGTGGAGGATTCATCTTCCACTCAATACGGTTCTCCAACAAATTGTCTGAGAGCTCCTTCTTGTAGTCAGATGAGTCTATAAGTTCGTATAAAGCCTTTAAATGCGACTTAGCTCCTACGAAGTTCGTCCCATTATCAGAATACATTACACTTACAGGACCTCGACGAGACAGAAAACGTTTGAATGAATTGAGAAAGACTTCGGTCGAGAGGTCTGAAGCGAGTTCAATGTGAACTGCGCGGGTTACCAGACAGATAAATAAGCAAATATACGCCTTTTGGCTTCGAATACCCCGACGTCTATGAGGGATTATTTGAAGCGGCCCAGCGTAGTCAACCCCAGTGTGCAAAAAGGCCTTAGCTTCGCGGACCCGGCATGTGGGTAAATCTCCCATTTTTGGGAATTGCGGTTTGGGATTGACTCTAAAGCACGTATTGCACTGATGCACGCGTTTCCGAATCAAATTGCGCGAAGAAAGTATCCAAAACCTTTGCCTCAACAGAGACATAAGTAAGGTAGGACCCGTATGTAGGTTCTTAATGTGGTAATAATCTACTATTAAATCAACTATATGATCATGAGCGGGTAGTAAAATAGGATAACGACTATCAAATTCGAGTTCGGCGTTTCTCAATCTGCCTCCTACTCTTAGGAGACCGTCCTGAAGAAATGGATTTAATTTAGCAAGAACTTGCCGTACTTTCTTACCGTCGTTCACTGACTTGATATCATCAGCGAAATGTACTTGCTGTACTGCTTTTATAATAGCGATTTCTGCAATGTCAATATGGCTTAACTCAAATTTACGCGGCAATTTCCTAATGAAACGAAAAACGTACATGACAATTCGAATCAATTTTGGCCAAGAATGAATGCGAGTAGCCAGTGTGCATAATAAAGGTGTCACGATTGTGTTTTGGCGGTTATCGGGTTTAGTTTTCATTTCGGGTGGATCAGCTACGCGAGAGCACAAGCCAAAAGTTATTGGCTGTTCATACTGATTCGGTTTCATTTCTGGTAACTGTTCTGAATTTGCGTGCTTAAATGGCGCAATAGGCCATTCGGAATGCGGCTGGCAAAGCCATTTTGGACCATTCCACCAAATTTCATTTGCCATCAATTGTGATGGTAGCATACCTCTTGACAGACAGTCACTAGGGTTATCAACACCTGCGACATGATAAAAATGACTACTGTCCAAATGTTCGTGTATTTTTGCTACACGATTGGCAACAAAGGTTTGCCAGCGGTGAGGTGATGAATGAATCCAACTTAAAGTTACAGTAGAATCAGAAAAGGCAAATATTGAATGAATACTAAACCTAGCGGAGTAATTATCAATTACCTTTTTTAACAGTTGCGATAATAACAATGCTGCGCATAGTTCTAAGCGTGCTAAGGAGACGACCTTTAACGGTGCTACCTTTGATTTTGCGCAAACTAATTGAACACTAATTTGGTTATCAGGAGTGGTCACGTGAGCGTATACCACTCCGCCATATGCTTTTTCGCTGGCATCCGCAAATCCAACAAGTATTAATGTGCATCCTTCAGTGACTCCTATATGACGTGGAATACGAATTGACGAAATTGACGGCAATTCTGCGTTGAACTGTTGCCACTGTCGTGATATACTTGTAGGTGGGATTTCATCCCAATCGATTTTTAAATTCCACATCTCCTTTATTAGAAGCTTGGCTTGTACAATTATAGGCGCTACAAGACCCATCACGTCAAAGAGTCTAGCGACAGATGATAAAATATTGCGTTTTGTACAAGTTCGATTGTCTGGAGTGACTTCAAATGCGAAAATGTCGTCCATAGGATGCCATCGTAGCCCAAGGATTTTTAGCGATGCATCACTATTGAAAGTTACACTTTGCGACAAGCGAAGTTCCAATGGAACGGTTTCTAATACCATGCTGGAATTGGATGCCCACTTAGCGAGTTGGAATCCTCCAGATTGAAAGAGCTCAATTAACTCTTCAGTCGCGTGGATAGCTTCTTGCTCATTTAAAGCAGAGCTAGCGATGTCATCTACATAAACATCACGATTGATAATATCCCTTGCCAGAGGGAAGCGAGCGCCTTCATCTAACGTTAACTGTTTGATTGCTCGAAGGGCTAAAAACGGACTACACTTAAGACCGAATGCTACGCGATTGTATTGGTAAGCCTGAAGCGGCTTTTGCGGGTCGAATCTATATAAAATTCGTTGATAACGACGATCTTCTTCGCGAACATTTATACATAAATACATTTGACGAACGTCGGCGGAAATTGCGATAGGAAAAAGGCGTAAATTCAGAAGGATGCAAAATAAATCATTCTGTAGGCTTGGTCCCGTGTGTAAAATGTCATTCAAAGATAAACCATTTTTTGTTTTTGCGCTTGCGTCCAGAACCACTCTCACTTTCGTTGTAATTTTATCTTCACGCCTAACTGCGTGATGCGGAATGTAGTACGCGTTTTCTGACGGTGAAGCTTCCACCTGGGACAAATAACCCTTGTGAATATGTTCTGTGATCACTTCATCGTAAAGTGGTTTTAATTCTGGCAGAAGCTTAAATTTTCTCTCTAGTGCATAAAACCGATTTTGCGCAGCTTGCAATGAATCACCTAAGTTACATGGGTTGCCTTTGAACGGCAGAGCCACTTCATAAGAACCGTCCCCGAGGCGAGTTGTGGTGCTTTGAAAAATATTCTCAGCTTCTTTTTCTTCAAGGCTATGAACTGGTTCCGAACCGATATCTTCGATTTCCCAGAATTTTTGAATTAAATTCTCAATTTCGTGCGTAGCGCAGAAAGTTAAAGTTGTGTTTGATTGAGAATTTACTGGAGCGTCACCCATGAAGACATACCCTAATGTGGTTTGAATCGCGACTGGAAAACCGGGGGTGATAATCTTATGTGGTAGCAACAGTTGAGAGAACAGACTTACGCCAATTAGCAAATCGATTGGACCTGGCATTGCCCAGGTGTCGTCTGCCAGCGGAATATTTATGAATTTGTATGACGTCAAGTCCACTTTACACGTAGGTAAATGAGCGGTAATTTTATCTAAAACTAGAGCGGTTATGGAGTATTTGAAGTAGGGATCAATCCTAGATTGAATTGTCAAAGTGACACTTCCTCTTATTGATTGCGTTTTGCCACCTAAACCCTGGACTGCGAAGCGCGTTCCTGGACTGACTGCCAGGCCTAATTTTTCACAACATTGTGATGTTATATAATGCTTCTGTGAGCCTGGGTCTAAAAGACAGCGAACGGTATTTTCTCCACCGTATTGATCAACCGTGTGAACCTTGGCGGTAGCAAGGACTTCAGTAGTTGCCCCTTGTCGCGTGGTTGCTGACATGGTGCATACCGACGGTTCTGATTCGTTAGGTTGAGTTTCTGCACTGGATGTGGAGGCATTTGCGTGACTAGTTTTCTCAAAATGAAGAAACGTATGGTGTTTGCCATGACACTTATGACAAGTGCCTTTTGACTTACATCTTGTAGATGTATGTTGCGGGCTCAAGCAATTGAAACACAAAGATTTTTCCTTTGCGAAGGAAAACCTTTCCTTTGGTGATAATTTCAAAAATTGTGTACAAGTGTACAGTTGCGTATGGCTCTCATTTTGACAAAAAGGGCATTTTAGTTGCGTACTTGTGTAAGTATGATGTGTGCGGGTTTGAGTTGTGCGTATGGTTCCACCGGAACTGGTTGTATTTATGTTGGCAGTGTTAGGTCCACGAGTGGAAGTTCGTTGCAGAATTTTGACCTGATCTTGCACAAACGACACCAATTGCTTGCAGGTTGGAATCTCAATTTCTCGAACTGAGAGCTCAAATGCTTGTGCGGTTTGCGATTCTAGCTTTTGCAAGGCGCATTGCAGTAGTATAAAATCTGAAAGATCCTCAATTCCCAATTGTTTTAGCGCGGCGATAGATGCTGAATATTTTTCTATAAAAACTGTTAAATTGTTTGCGTTGTGCGCTACGGTTTTTGAATGAAATATGTTATTCAGGTAGTAAGTGGCAAGAGATCTTTTATCTTGATATTTATTAACAAGCGTATCCCAGATTATTTTGTATGTGTCTCCAGTTGGCACTAAACCTGAAGTAACATTTTTTGCGGTTCCAGATAATTTTCCAATTAAATATTGTACGCGTTGCGAATCAGATAGTTGTGGATTTAAATGAACATTTGTTTTAAATGTTTCATAAAATAGGTGCCAATTTTCCATACGCCCGTCAAATGTAGGTAATTCTATCGCGGGTAATTTAATAAAATTGTTGTTATTAACAGCACTCGTACTTGTAGACGCTTTCGACTCCGTAGCTAAATTTGCTTTTATATTGTTTCGGGTGCGTATTATGCGCGTGTAGAAATCTTCAAATTGTTCCCAGCTTGAATAATCTGGTTCAGAATTCGGGTTTGACGTAACAATATTCTCGTTAATTTGATCAATAATTAATTCAAATTTATTTTTAATTTCTACTATGCTTTCAGACTCCGTCATAAAAGCTTCAATCGAGCGCGATGATTCGTAGGTAATGGGTAAATTTTTTGCAAGCGAAACTAAATTTTGAACTCTTTTTAGAATAATGTCTCTTTTACTTTTTAGTAAAACTAATTGTCTTTTTAATTTGTCTTCCATTTTTACAAGTATTCGCCAACAAAAAGTTTTTAATTATTTATAAAATAATGCACAATAATCAAAAGTGCACTAGACAATTTTATGTTCCGATAAATTACAGTGGACAAGTTATTTAATCATATAATTAAATTTCGAGCGATATGCGGCGATCTATGTTCAAGTACGTACCTACGTTGACATTGATTATATGTGTATTACACTGGTACAACAATAACTTCTATGAATAAATTTGATTAAGTACCCGAAATATCAAAGAGTAACTATGTATACCTAAGTAAGTATGTAATTTCAAATAGCGGATAGTATTGTTCACTAAATTTCTTTGCATATAAAATGTATGTGAATGAATATGGCTAAATGCTGGTTCATAGTCAAATAAAATGCGGCGTGAAATACCAAATGGATCCGGCTCGCAAGTGACCAAATGGATCCGGCTCAAAAAGGACCAATGGTGCGGCGTTGGGCCAATGCTCAACCTATAAGTGAACACCGGCAGCAGACTGTAATGTGTTGCACCTTTATGTATAATTTTTACTTACCCGATAGACGTCAGGGCACCCACCAATTCACTGATTTTAACACCGGAAGGTTTTGTTAGTAATTGGACATGGTTGGGAAAGGGAATGGTGATATTATCGTATTTTTTTTGGTGCGATAGTCGCGGCGTAATTCAATTGCGGTATTTTTAAACTGTAGCGAATTCAAACTCAACTTATGCGAATAGCGGTGGAGCAACTGCTCATTGCGGCGGATTAAACTCAACTTATGCGATAGCGGATAGCGGTGGAGCAACTGCTCTTTGCGGTGACTTATACTCAACTGATTGATGTAAAGGCAGAAGGCACAATCGATAGTTGACAAAACATAAAATTGCAACAATAACAATTTGCGCGAGCAGTGGTTGCTTGTTGTTTTACATCTTAGGTACATTCTGAGAAACCAACCTACTTAAAAAAAGGGAAATTGAAAAATTAAAATGGAAATTACATTTTTTTATCGAATTTTCTTATTTTCAGCTGTTGACAACGAAAATGCCATCGACTTGTGGTCTACTTTATTTTTCATTTTTCAAAGCGGCAAATTAGCTTTTAGATTGCTATAATGTGAAAGAGCTTTTAATGATTTATTTTAATATTTTCATATTTAAGATTTTATGCAGCACTTCATTATCAAACTGATGTCGGTTCTGGGTGCATGAGTAGGTATTGTGAAGTATTTCTGTGTAATACGTAACATTATTGGAACTTTTATCATATCAGACAAGCGATAAAGTTGGTATAAAAAATAATTTATAAATTAATGATTATTTTATTAGAAATGTTTTTTTTCATTAACTCCACACAGGAGGCCTGAGAAAAATAATTCCCCCAAGGTTTATATTGTTTTTGGGGTTGCTTTAAAATATGATGCTAAGGTAAAAGCTATTAGGGGATGGGAAGGAATCTGGGGTCAGTGTATATCGGAGTGACGGATGTAAAAATCTAAACCTCCCACTTCGTTGCAAGGCGATGTTCCGAGAGAGTCTTACTGAAGAGTTAAAAAGCCCTACCGTAACTAGTCTTTCCCTATCTTTTCTGCCACGCAGTTGGTTGGGCGACACATCAGCTGCCATGGCTCGGACAAACCTCATCCCATGATCCTGGCCACCAGTGGCGGTCCGTGAGTTTTCAGTGAGCTAGAGTGCTAAGATTGAAAAAAAAAACGACGTTATTGAGGTTGATGTTGGTGTAGCTAAAAATGTTTTTTTTTTTCAAAATTTCAACTTCTTGTATGAAGATCTTTCAGTATGTGGATGCGACGCATCCCCAAACTGAAAGAATCTTGAAGATTTTCATACAAAAAGTTGAAATTGTAAAAAAAATAAATGTTCTTTTTCAGCTACAACAACATCAATAACGTCGTTTTTTTCAATCTTAGCAATTTAGCTCACTGAAAACTCACGGACCGCCACTCTGGGCACCCCTGCTAAGTCGCCAAACGTAGAGAACCAATTTGGGTGACCTTTGGCAGAGGTGTTGGTTATCTTTTAAATTGTTCCCGGGTCGGCGGTACCCGTACCCACCTCCCAAATTAATTTTTATTTAATATTTGTTTAGTTCAAATGTTTGACAAATGCAATTGAAAGATGTCGTAATTTATCAAGATTACTAACATACGGTAGGTTGTTTTCTTCTTTTGAACGTAAATACTTTCAGCATCAACAATCCTACATTATCATATCCCGTGATTTTTCACGGGTCTGCCCTTATATAATTCATGATCAAGATTAAATCAGCATCTGTGGAAATGGATTCAAATATATATTTTTCCAGACATTTTGTTTTGAAGAGTTTTTATTTTCAATGTACTATCGTTACTTAAATTTTAATTTTTCTGCTACCAGTTTCGACACATCCGTGTCATTCACTAGCAAACTTAAAACTAAACTTAAAATTTAAAACAAGTACAGAAATGAATTAGATGTTATTAGGTGGGGGTGGTGGGGGGGGTGATTTTGGGGGAAGGGGAGAACAGTGGGCGGGGTCAATATCACACGGGAACATAGTCAGAAGGGGAGATTTGCAGGGTGCTATTATTTTGTTAACTAAATTAATTTTTGATTAGTTAATGCCCAAGAAATACAAAAAATATATTTTTCCAATTAACAAAAAACTACCAAATGCAACAAATACTTAGTTTTAAACCACTTTATCATAAAGTGGTTTAAAACTAAGTATTTGTTTCATTTGATATAATGTCAAGCCACAAAGTGTTTGCTTTCTTCGATAATTTAACAAAAAACTGTTTTAGTCGCCCGTGCCCAAGGCTACATCATTAACTTTAGTCCCGGAAGCCCGCGCGGTAAGCTATGGAAATTAAAGAAATTCAAAATTTGGTTCTCTGACTCAAATAGATTGCTCTCGTTGATTAATTTGATGAATTATAGCGATTATTGGGTTGCAGATACCAAAATACTTGATGTAATGATGTGTCTACTACGTCCTTTGCCCCCTTTATCCCTCCTTGCGGCCCCATGTTTTCCAACGCCCCCCCCCCCCACCTTCCGCCGCCCATGCCTTACAGCGGCGCCTTTGAGTCTCCCAGCGTTCCCGAGGGGCGGTAGCGACCGTTTTGGGAATCTCTGACCCAATGGATATTTATTACGTTATATGTGAGCAAAATAATGGTTTCACCCTATTATGCGAGTTGCAAGTACCTACATCTCGTCATTTACAACATATTCAGCTAAGACGCACATCCTCACTTCTTAACAGGCATACTTATCCACTGGAGCGACAGAGCATTTAAAACGTTTTTTTCGGATTGCTAGAGGAAATTTTTCCGCCTACATTAAAAAAAATTATACCTCCGAATTTTAATATGGGGACATACAAACTGATAATAGTTATATATAGCCAATGAATTCACCCATCTTTTGTCTTTATCACAAATTCCTAGGATTTATAAAAAAAAAATAAAAAAAAATCGTTACCTTTAAAACATTTTAAAGAATCTAGAGGCCACATTGTGGCAGCAAAGCAATCCGAGGGTTTGGAAATAGTGCCATAATGTGGCAAAAAGCGTTCGAGTGGTAAAACCAATTTTTTTTTATCTTTTAGGAACTGCCAACATTTGTTGTGATAATTTTTGTGGAAAAAATTTATGGAAAAAAAAGAAGATAATATATAGTTAATTCTAGAATTTGAAACATGAGATTGACAAATATGACTTTAAATAAGTTGGAATGGCGTTTATCTCGGTAAGACGAGAGGTTCTGGGTTCAAGTCCCAGTTTCGACCACTATCTTTTATTTTCTGTGTCTTGTTCGTTTTCATATTTTCCTTTAGGTTATTAGTGTTATCTTCTTCTTCAATGATAAATTACATTGACGGGAATAACCTTTAAAATTTATAAAAAGAGAGTTGTTCTAATAGAAATTTAATATATTTGTGTTTTTGAAAGAAAATCTTTTTCTAGTGTTTTGACTTCCCGTTTGATAGATTAGCACGGATGTCTGGTGGAAATGCTGTTCTAAGAGAATTTCAATGGAAGAAACTAGCATTATTGATCCCTACGGCACTTCTGAACAGTCGGGAAACACACAAAACACAAAACCAACATTTGCACAGGTTGACATTTATCACATAAGAAAGGGTCGCTTCGACGACTTGTTATTATGTTCAACAACTCGCCCGTGGAATGGCTTGTCGGCTTCTGCGTTTCACCCCTTCAAGCCCCTGGGTCACTCCTTCGTGTCCTCAAAAAGCCCTCCAACAGCATTTCCAAAGATGGCAAAAAAATCTCTGCTCACAATAATAAACATATTCATTTTTTGCCTTCATTGTCAACAATACGCCGTAAAAAACACTTTGTTGTTTGTGAAAATAAAATACTTGGCTGTCGTAAAATCATACTTCGTTCGTGAATCATCTCGGTGGGCTAATTTAAAATACCTTAATAAAGAAAAATGTGCTTAAATGTCTACTTTTTACCGCTTAGACCTTTTTTATTTGCTCTCCCGACCCGACCTGAAAAACCCCGCGTGTCGGATTATTCGAAACACTTTACGTTTAATTTTGTTTTAATTGCCTCTCGACTTTATCAAATATGATTAATACTTTGATGAGCACTTGAATTAATTTACCTTAGTTCAAAAAGGTTTTTGTAATATTATATTTTCAACACATTATTAGCAAGTAATTTACTAGATGAAGTTTTAATGTAATTAAAATTATTTATTGGGAGAAAATATAATATAAATTGTTGTTTACAAAATAATTTATCTTAATTTATTTTTTTTCTTCATATAAATATACTTATATATATGAAAACTAGTCAACTTAGCTCGGGATTTTGATTCTTGTGTATAACATTGTGTAAAATAATTCTTTAAAATTATAAACAAACGGTCAAACAATTACTTTATCTCTCATTAGATTTCTGCACTCTTCGTCGAACAAAAAGAAATATCCTAAACAATATATTTTCATTCAATAGTTTATATTGGAATAACTTATGGAGTAAAACCTCACGTTGTAATATTTAATCAATGAAGACAATATTAAGATGAACCCCGGTGGTGGAGGAATTTGAAAAATAGATTTTACTAAATTGTTGCTATCACTCCACCGAATATTGAGCGAAAGAGACAATGCACCTCGGGCTACTAATACCTAACTAAAATCAAAATTTTGTATTCCCCACTTTTCTCCTCCAAAAGTGGGCTGATTTTAAAATTTTTTTTATCAACTACATAAGAAAAAACTATTCTATGTCTGTACGTTTTGCCTTTTTTTAAAAAAAACATTGTCTAGTTTGTATACTGAACGTCTTTTGACGGCGTTTAAACCAGTCAATTTTATTGATTTTTGGAAGGTCATAACTTCTATAAAAAGTAACAAAAAGTACCGACACGCTAGTAGTTGATATCTATTTTATGTAAAAACAACATTTTCTCTAGGGTTAAAATCCAGATGGATAAATAGGGAATACGTTTGTATGGAAAAATCACCGCCGGGTATCCCCTTAACGATTCTTATACGAAAAATATGAAAGCTCAGTGGTCAGAGCACTTCCCCGACAAGGAGAGTTCCTAGGTTCAATTCCCAGATGTGACCAAATCGTATTCAGTCTATTTATTCTCTTTAACATATTCCCTTTGAGTGTCGTTAATATTGTCTTTGTTGATTAAATACATTTTTATTTATCTTAATTCATGGCAATTGCTTTTTACAGTTAAAGTCAGGCAAGTAAAACAGTTTAGGTATGGTATGTATGTGGCTTGTCCTGTCTTGAATTTTGACAGTTAATATGTCATAACGAAAGTGTTTGCTACCTTATACAAATATATAGATGTCGGTACCTAAAGTATATTAAATATTGTTAATAGTGTGGCTTTTTCTGTCTTTGAATTTTGACAGTTAAATGAATATGTCGTCACGAAAGTGTTTGCTACCTTATACAAATATATGGATGTCGGTACCTAAAGTATATTAAATAGTGTTAATAGTGTGGCTTGTCCTGTCTTTGAATTTTGACAGTTAAATGAATATGTCATAACGAAAGTGTTTGCTACCTTATACAAATATATGGATGTCGGTACCTAAAGTATATTAAATAGTGTTAATAGTGTGGCTTGTCCTGTCTTTGAATTTTGACAGTTGAATGAATTTGTCATAACAAAAGTGTTTGCTACCTTATACAAATATATATATGTCGGTACCTAAAGTATATTAAATATTGTTAATAGTGTGGCTTGTCCTGTCTTTGAATTTTGACAGTTGAATGAATATGTCAAAGTGTTTGCTACCTTATACAAATATATAGATGTCGGTCCCTAAAGTATATTAAATATTGTTAATAGTGTGGCTTGTCCTGTCTTTGAATTTTGACAGTTGAATGAATATGTCATAACAAAAGTGTTTGCTACCTTATACAAATATATAGATGTCGGTACCTAAAGTATATTAAATAGTGTTAATAGTGTGGCTTGTCCTGTCTTTGAATTTTGACAGTTGAATGAATTTTTCATAACAAAAGTGTTTGCTACCTTATACAAATATATATATGTCGGTACCTAAAGTATATTAAATATTGTTAATAGTGTGGCTTGTCCTGTCTTTGAATTTTGACAGTTGAATGAATATGTCAAAGTGTTTGCTACCTTATACAAATATATAGATGTCGGTCCCTAAAGTATATTAAATATTGTTAATAGTGTGGCTTGTCCTGTCTTTGAATTTTGACATTTGAATGAATATGTCATAACAAAAGTGTTTGCTACCTTATACAAATATATAGATGTCGGTACCTAAAGTGTATTAAATATTGTTAATAGTGTGGCTTGTCCTGTCTTTGAATTTTGATAGTTGAATGAATATGTCATAACAAAAATGTTTGCTACCTTATACAAATATATAGATGTCGGTCCCTAAAGTATATTAAATATTGTTAATAGTGTGGCTTGTCCTGTCTTTGAATTTTGACAGTTGAATGAATATGTCATAACAAAAGTGTTTGCTACCTTATACAAATATATAGATGTCGGTCCCTAAAGTATATTAAATATTGTTAATAGTGTGGCTTGTCCTGTCTTTGAATTTTGACAGTTGAATGAATATGTCATAACAAAAGTGTTTGCTACCTTATACAGATATATAGATGTCGGTACCTAAAGTATATTAAATATTATTAATAGTGTGGCTTGTCCTGTCTTTGAATTTTTACAGTTAAATGAATATGTCATAACGAAAGTGTTTGCTACCTTATACAAATATATATATATATGTCGGTACCTAAAGTATATTAAATATTGTTAACAGTTTTCCTATAATATTTTCCTGTTAGATCAAACATTGCTTTGATGATAAACTAATTAAAATACAAAGTCGAATTTAATTTTTTTTAATGATGTTTATCAATGATATCATTTAGAGATAACATACAAACTGATTTATTTTTATCGAAGATATTATCGTATGCCTAACAAAGTGTTATCCAATTAAACATTGTCAATCACCGCTTCTGTTATTGGAGCAAATGAAAACTTACCTCTGGTCTGAATTTTAGCCATTTGTATTTTTATTTGACTGACTACACATGCGATTTAGTTAGCGCATTGATTTATTTGGGTAATGTTTGTTTTATCTGCACAATTCTTTGTTCCCTTTCACGACGTACCTACCTAATTATTTTGCTATTTTTTTTTTTAGATAATTATTAACAATCACATTTAAGAGGAACGTTTGCGCGGTTCGCGTTTCGCGGAGATCATAATACTAAACCAAACTGAATTTTCTTTTCGGACTGAAGTTCTTACGAACAAATAACAGTGTTTCAATGTTTATTGGCGGAAAAATGTAAGAATAAACATTGAAACACTGTTAATTTGTTCGTAAGAACTTCCGTCTCGTTTTTAACCGTTTTTACGAGTAAATTGATCGTATTTTAGAATAACATTTTTCTCCGTGTGCGTTTAAAAGCTAGTTAATAATAAAAATAGAAGTAATGATGTACAATTCTTTGAGTAAGTATATTGTATTAAAAAAGGTTCTCCCATTTCATTATACGGACATAGAACAGACATTCAGTGTTTCTAAAGTTTTTTTTATTCGGATTTACAATTGAGGGGATTTGTATGATAGGTTTTTTCGAGATAGTAACCGTTCTAAGATAGGGTACTTCCACGGCCCCTATACAATTTATCTCCGATATAAAAAAAGTGGTTATAAGAGAGACTCACAAAAAGTCACGTAGTTTTTAATTCTGCCTTTCGTAGCGCTGTAGCGGCTGTTGATTTTTTCGCACTGGAAATTGAGATTGTAAAAAAATTTTGCTAAACAATTGTTGGAGTTTTGTATGAAGATTTACGTTTCTGCTGGACGCTTTATCGGATTTTTATCGCTTTGAAGAATTATTGTTCACGATGTACTTAACTATACAAAGCAAAAACTTTCATTTTACTCATAACTTCTTGCAAGCGTATCGGGACCAGAGTTGTCGGATTTGTGAAGTTACGCTGTGAAGTTGTGAAGCATATTGCATTTCAAAAGACGACCATAAATTTATCTCTCAAATGAACACCGTTAGTAAACTTGAAAAATTACAGCATTTGTCAATAATTGTAAGAAAAGAAATTCACATTTCAAATATAAAATATTATTATCTGATTAAATAACATAATAAAAAATGGTATATATTTTATCGCTTACTGGATCGATCATTTCTTGTTATGAAAATCAAAGCAAATTCCGATTATAGATAAATAGCTTCTGCCTGCGACTTCGTCTGCGCAGGATTTCAGGAACAGTAGCCTATTTTCTTTTCCTAGATCCTATCTATGTTTATACCAAAATTCTTAACCTATTGATTTAAAATATCTGTAATTCTTGATTCGATTCAAAGTATAAGGTGAGTACTTCAAATAAATTCACTGATTTAAATATTTTCTAAAATAGAATTTTGATTTAACAATCATTGTTTTTCATGTCATTTTGAAATTTTCTATTAAACAATATTTCTTATTTGTAACATATGGAAAATAGCTAGCTTTATAAATTATACCCTATATTTTATTCTGATGTATGAGCTATATTATTGTAAAGTTTCATTAAAATCCATTTAGAAGTTTCTGCATGAAAGAGTAACAAACATACATACATCCATACAAACTTTCGCGTTTATAATATTAGTAAGATATACAGTTACACAGAAACACGGAGAATTACCACCGAAATTATTATTTTTAAAATTATCGTAGGCTTGATGTTTCTTTCTCATTAAACACGATAACAAGACATAGGGCTGTATCTCCGTGACATTTGACGAGGACATCACGGAATTGAATCCAAATGCAGCAAACACAGTGTATATTTTGCCCGACTATCACGATTTTGTGATTCTATTCAGCTACAAATACTCTCATCCATGTATCACAGTGTATATTTTGCCCGACTATCACGATTTTGTGATTCTATTCAGCTACAAATACTCTCATCCATGTATCACAGTGTATATTTTGCCCGACTATCACGATTTTGTGATTCTATTCAGCTACAAATACTCTCATCCATGTATCACAGTGTATATTTTGCCCGACTATCACGATTTTGTGATTCTATTCAGCTACAAATACTCTCATCCATGTATCACAGTGTATATTTTGCCCGACTATCACGATTTTGTGATTCTATTCAGCTACAAATACTCTCATCCATGTATCACAGTGTATATTTTGCCCGACTATCACGATTTTGTGATTCTATTCAGCTACAAATACTCACATCCATGTATCACAGTGTATATTTTGCCCGACTATCACGATTTTGTGATTCTATTCAGCTACAAATACTCTCATCCATGTATCACAGTGTATATTTTGCCCGACTAGCACGATTTTGTGATTCTATTCAGCTACAAATACTCTCATCCATGTATCACAGTGTATATTTTGCCCGACTATCACGATTTTGTGATTCTATTCAGCTACAAATACTCTCATCCATGTATCACAGTGTATATTTTGCCCGACTATCACGATTTTGTGATTCTATTCAGCTACAAATACTCTCATCCATGTATCACAGTGTATATTTTGCCCGACTATCACGATTTTGTGATTCTATTCAGCTACAAATACTCACATCCATGTATCACAGTGTATATTTTGCCCGACTATCACGATTTTGTGATTCTATTCAGCTACAAATACTCTCATCCATGTATCACAGTGTATATTTTGCCCGACTAGCACGATTTTGTGATTCTATTCAGCTACAAATACTCTCATCCATGTATCACAGTGTATATTTTGCCCGACTATCACGATTTTGTGATTCTATTCAGCTACAAATACTCTCATCCATGTATCACAGTGTATATTTTGCCCGACTATCACGATTTTGTGATTCTATTCAGCTACAAATACTCTCATCCATGTATTGATGAGAGTATAATATGTTAACATGACTATCTAGTCTCCTTCAATGGTACCAATCTTCCGAACAGGCCCTCCAGTCATATGCTCGGTGTAATTCCTCTGGGGGCTCCATCGAAGCCAGAGTTAAGTTAGCCTCTCAGAAACTGGGCGTACTATACAGGGCCCGCAGAGACTTTAATATTACACAACTGCTAACCTTGTACAAATGCGCCCCACGGTTAAATTTGGCAGCCACCTCTAGTCTGGAGCCCCAAAGTACTTGAAAAAAAACCATCGTCTTAACATGAAGCTATACGCGAAATTACTATTTAGATTTATCTTTGCTACAAATCGGTTTACATTATGAATATGAAAAAATATGCTATGGATACATTGAAGCTTTTCCTATCTTCTCTATTTATTGGAATTAAAAAAATATTAATTACGTCACAAAAAATATAAGCGTAAACTAGGTACTAAATAATTACATAATTAAGTTGTATAAAAAACAACTTAAAAAAAATACCACTTTATGGCTAAGATTATTTTTGACTATTTCCATTGACTAATTTTTTTCAATTTTGTAAAATTAATATTTAAAAAAATAAAAACAACCGTGGCGCTACTTTCCTCGTGCAGATAATACCAAAAACACAGGGAGTGCTAAAGGGGTAAGAAGTCAAATATTTCTGGCGTGTATATGCCTCTTAACAAACGGATTGCAATCTTTAGAGCACAGGCGTCGGGTGGGAATGCTATCCTTGTTCTACTGGTATTTCAATGGAAGATACTCCGAGGAACTTGCGTCATTGATCCCCTCGGCACCGGTGCATAGTCGGGAACCACGCCAAACGCGCGCCCAACATACGTACATGGTTGAAATTTGTCACATGCGAACGGGTTGCTTCTACGACTTGAGTTCAATAGCTCGGCTTTGGAACGACTTGCCGGTTCTTGGTCTTTTCAAGACCCATGTTCACTCCTTCCCCTCCTCAAAAAGACCCTCCACACAGCATCTTCAAAGATGACTTGGGCCCTGAGGGAAATTATTTTTCTGAGTGCCTCCTGTGTGGAGTTAATGTAAAAAAAGAATTGTAATTTGTCCCATGTGACTGTAGATAATTATTGGTAAAAAAGACTAAAAGAAAAGCTCTTCATTTCCGAAACTTGTATTTTGCAGATAGCGCGGGAGCGTGGAAATAATATAAAGGAGAAGTCCCGTTTCAAGGTTCGTCGTAAAAATGCAAATCATCACCTCTGCTTGAAGGGTGGGGGGGGGGGGGGTGGTCGGGCTGAAGGGACGGAAGGGAGGAGGGACGGTTAGGCGAAACTTTTCGACGGCCAAATTAATTTAATTCCTGGATTTCCCGTTGTCAGAAAAAAAGGCGAATACTGCTAACCCATGCATTGGACGTTTAAGTAATTTATTGGGCGAGTTAATAAAAAATGGAAAACACGAATTCCACCACCGAATCATTTTTTTTCTATATTCATTTGATCGTAGGCATTGTTGAAAAATATTATACATACAGAATGTGCTATTAACACCCTTATTGCTTATTCCGTTTCTATTTTACATTTTCCGCAATATTTTTTGTTTATTTATGTTGTTTGTATGTATAGAAGGCTACTTAAAAAAATAAGAGTTCCTATTTTTTATCGGAGCATCCTCGTAAATGCTTTCAATAGTAAAAAACATTTACATATATTTTTTTATATTTCATTTAAATAAATTTTAGGGGTCGCTACCATTGATCGAAGGGTCGAAAATACGCGACATTTCAATAAACCTCAGATAGTTTAAACAAACCCCTCTTCCGATTCCCGCAGTGTTGTAAACAATAGGAATCGTGTTTAAACGTGTTAGCAACGCAATTAGAGCCTTTGAGTAATAACGTATTTTTTGTTCTTATGCTGAATTTACAATCATAAATTGAGAGACAAATAAATTGGCTCCTATAAACGTATAAATAATTCATCATTGAAGATGATAATATATTTTTTTTAATATGAAAAAAATAATGGTTGCAGCTGAAAACAAAAAAACATTAGTCGAAGATAATATTGTTAATTCTGAAATTTGAAATATTTATTTGACAAATACGACAGTCTCATAATAGGGTGCAATGGTAAAATTCGTTAATGCGTATGTCCCGGTTAGACGTTATACCATTATATTATATTTTATTATTTTTCTGTCTTGTTCGTTTTCATATTTAAAAAAAAAAGATTTTTATTGTTATCTTTTTTTTCAATGATATATTACATTGTTGGAAATAACCTTCAAAAGTTAAATAAGAGAGTTTTTCTAATAAAAAAGTGTATAATAATTCCACTCTGAAATTCGCTTAAAATAAATACTTAGTTTAAATACCAATATTTTATACTTTCTGATTAAACTCCTAAATTTCACAGCTGGTAGCGAAAATGTGAAAAAAAAACCTTGTAAGTTTTTAGACATTTGGAAACATATACAAGAGGGTGGCCATGTAAAATTCGAAAAAAAAATCATTCATTTTTGACGGAACTTTTCTTGTAGGTATGTTCATAATGTATTGTGAAGGTATTTATTTTATTTTATTTATTTGCGTTATAAACAGTCTATACATTTATATATGACAGTGAATAATATGTTTATGTCATTGACCAATAAAATAACGACATTTAAATATAGGACCATAATAAAAAAAATATGCAACAATATACCTAATACAAACAATTCTGATGCATCTTCAATTTACAAAGTGTTTTATGATATAGATATTTCTAAGGTTTACACTTAAATTTTAAAGGATATCAATAATATCTTTGAGGAAAAGATTTCGTTAAAATACAAACTACTAAAAAAGTAAAAGAGAAAATGTGACGAATTAATAAAAAAAAAAGAATTCAATGAAATTAAGTTTTTGGTTAAACATATGGCATTCGATGGAATGTCATTTTTTTATGAATGTTTTGAATTTAGCAAGGTTCGTGTTAAACACATCGATGTTTGGGCATAATCTATTAAATGTGCTACAGCTTCTTCTTATAAATACATTTTCAAGGTAATTCGTTTTGCTCTTAGGAATATAAAAGGTATCCATAGATCGAGTAACTCTTTTTGGACATCTAAAATGAATATTTTGTAGTAAGTATGGGCTGTCAATATAGTTATGAATTATCTTATAGAGCATTAATAGGTCTCTGGTGTCTCGGCGTTGATCAAGAGATTTAAGGTTTACGGGGACATAGTTTACATAATTTCGTACGCGAAAAGAGACATATTTGATAAACTTTTTCTGAACTCTTTCTAGATTTGCTTTATACGTAGAACAATGGGGGTTCCACACAGTTGAAGCGTACTCTAGGTGGCTTCTGTCATAGGATATGTAGAGAATTTTAAATGTTTGTGGATTTTTGAAAGCTGAACTTACTCTAAGTATAAATCCCAACATTTTCAAAGCCTTCGACGTGATATGCTCGACGTGAGATTGAAAAAGAAGCTTACTGTCTAATAGAACTCCAAGATCCCTTACTACATTTACCCTGTTTAAAATATTGTTCTTAATTGTGTATGGATACAATACTGTGTGTTTCTTTCGAGAATAAGATATGACGCTACATTTATCTGCATTCAAAAGGAGGCGATTTTCTAGACAATACACATTAACCAGAGAGTCCAGGTCATTCTGGAGCTCTATACAATCCATCTCAGACTTAATGATTTTGACAATCTTTTTGTCGTCCGCATATAGGTACAACTGAGAGTTGCGGATAATTTTGTTAACGTCATTCATAAAAATATTAAATAAGAGGGGACCAAGGTGAGATCCTTGGGGAACTCCTGAGGTTACGGGGACGAAACTAGAGCAGAACCCTTGTACAGTTACAGCTTGCGTACGATTGTTGAGATAAGAGGCTAACCAACGAAGGAGGTCACCGTGTATACCCATTGCTTCGACTTTCTCTATCAAGATGCTGTGCGGGATTTTATCAAAGGCTTTGGAGTAGTCTGTGTAGACTACATCGACTTGATATCCATTATCCATAGCAACAAGGACTGTATCAACAAACTCACATAGATTGGTTTCTGTTGATTTTTTGGTGACAAAGCCGTGTTGATTTGAAATGATGTGTGGTCGTATACATGGAAAAATGATATCAAAAACAATTTTTTCAAAAAGTTTACCCATTACATTTAACTTAGAGATCGGTCTGTAATTTTCAATATTATGCTTGTCTCCTTTTTTGAATATTGGTACAATATATGAACTTTTCCATTTCCGTATACGAGTATAAATGTGAGTGAAGCAAGGAAGTGATCCTTAACCGAGTTGTTTGGCCGTTCATCCTCTCTGCCTACCCTTGCTGAGAAAAGGCGTGATGATTAGTTCGTTAATTAGTTTATTTTGTGTATATTTTATCAATGCCTATTATTGCATATCTAAATAAATTGTCTTTCTACTTCCTTCCAAAAAATAGATATATAGGTGAATTTAACTTTTATATTAATATTATCTTGTAATATTAGCAAATGAGTGGTCACTCTCGGTATCGCCCTGGTAAAAGACCACCATTCAGAAATCAAAACGTTTCTTAAAATGTTTGGAATAGACAGATATTTCCCCGTGTTCCCTTTTCATATAATTCCCTATCTTCTCCGCAGGCCTTTCAGCCTCAAAAAATATCTTGCTCGGGAGGGAACAGTTGGGACTCTTGTGTGGTATTCACGTAAACAAAACTTGATAGATAGAGTTGACCAGAAACAGTGATTCTTTATAACTTTCGTACGGCTAATGGCTACCCGCATTATGTGTGGCCATGTGTAAATAATAAATTATCCGCGCTTTTACTGGTCGCTACGAACCCGTAAAATGTTCTCGGGGTCGTTAAGTCCAAATATTGTTATACGATTCTTCCTTCAGCCGCATATTATTATGTAATAATCATTTTCATAACCTTCCTCGTACGGATATTAAATTTAATATTTTGGGTGTACTTACTACCTATTTAGATTTAGTATTGGATTCGTCATTCAATCATTTTGCAAATAAAACAACTGTTATCATATATTATAAGCAATAATTATTAGCCCGAAACACTCATCCATATTAAAAAAAAATTCCCGAAAAAAATATATGTCGCCGACGAGACTCGAACCCGCACCCCTCTGATTGCCGGTCAAGCGCGCTCCTTACCGGCAATCAGAGGGGTGCTGTTTCGAGTCCCGCCGGCGTCATGTATCTTTTCTCGGGAGATTTTTCAATATGGATGAGTGTTTCAGGCTAATAATTATTATTGCTTATAATATTTGTTACCCTTTGTGCTATGCTATGCATAAAAAATCTTGTCTTAAACATTAGTTTATCAATTAAAAAATAACTGTTATCATTATAACGTCAGGAACGGATTCTGGTTTATGTATTGTTTGTTGGTGAACAGCAAGCGATGCCTGCGAGCCAATGAATGTTGTTTGTTTTCCGTGAATTTTCTTTTATAATCTGAATTTCCGAACCGACATTAACATATTGAATATTTTTCCGTTCCGTTAGCGCTGTAAAATGCTCAGTCGTGATGTGTTTTATTTTAGCACGCCGATAGCTTGTGAGATAGTATTGTTTACGTGGTGTGAATTCATCAAAGTGTTAAAATATTTCCCAAGATTTTAAAATCATTCTGACGTTTGAGGTATTTCCCTTTTTGCGAGTTTGTAGCGTAATTTGGGTTCTGCTGATTTGCTATCTGGATGTTAAGTTTAGCAGTAGGAATTATACCTTAAATTTACGACTTTCTTCCATATGCTTAAACACCCGACAGTTATCTCATGATATTAAGGCGCTTTGGAAAGTGGGTGGGTCGGGTGGATAAACGAGGAGCGGTTTATACAGAATTCGCGTGTGGAAATAAACGTAACCGAGAAGTGTCGATTTTTCTTACACTAACTGTGAATAAGTTCTTATTCTTCAGAGCACGAAATATTTAAATGTAATGTTATTGCTTGTTGAGTACGCATCCTCAAGTTTAGTCGCATAACTTTACTGTCTCTTATCTACGAGCGATGCTTTCAAATTATACAATTTACTTTGTTTGAGATAATAAATGTAACAGAAAGCTACAGAAATAAAAGAATATAGCACAACCCGTAGAAAAGTGTCTTAAGTCAAAAAAGTTAATATATCATTGAAGAAGAAGATAACAATAATAATCTAATTTTTAAAAATATGAAAATGAACAAGACACAGAAAAATAATAAAAGATAATGGTTACGACAGTCTCATAATAGTTCACAATGGCTGAATTGGATAAAGCGTATGTCCCGGTTAGACGGTGAGGTTCTGAGTCCGAGTCCATGTTGCGACCATTATCTTTTATTATTTTTCTGTTTCTTGTTCTTATCTCCTTCTTCAATGATAATTACATTGATAGGTATAACCTTCAAAAGTTAAAAAGAGAGTTTTTCTTATAAAAAAACAAAAAAGTTAATGTTACAGGAGAGATCAAACAAATTAATGCGGCGAAAACAGATACTAGCGTCATCTTGCGGTGATGGAGTGATCTAACTTACATACGGTTTTTGTAGGGCACAGATAATCACAATCTCTTTGACAAAATTTTGACTTACGACACTTTTCTACGGGACGTGTGTGTTTTGACTTCTCAATTTCGCATTTTTTTGCAAAACATTTAATTGAGTTACTTTTAATCAATACCTGTCTATAGAAGTCCACCGTCTAAAATTCTAAAAATCTAAACCACGTCAGATGATGTTTTTTATTTATTTTTTTGTTCTGGAGTTGCCCAGGACAATCTTCTTCCTGCAGCCCGAAAAAAATACCGTAGAATTCCACTAGTACGGTTTTGTAGAGTAGTTTTACATCGGAACTAAAGAGTAGTTTTGTTTCCATAGTGGAAGATACTCTCAGTATCGCCCTGGTGTAAGACCACCGTTCAGAATTGAAACGTTGCTTGAAATGGCTTTTGCCGTGTTTAGTGACTAGATCTGAATAGTTACTTGGTATTTCCCCACCTTCCTCTTCCCCATCTCCTTCTTTTCCCCACTTACCTTCTGCCTTATAACATACCCCAATTGGGGATGTCATAGTCTCACTGGCTCCAGACGGGAGCAGTTGGGACTCTTGTGAGGTATTCACTATAAAAAAAATCATTGTGCTATTTGCACCCACCGACTTGTGCTATTTGATATCATCGAAATGTCAAAAAATATTTGCCTATGCAATGATATCGGTTTCCTAAATTTTGTTTTCATACATTTCTTCCCTCTTTTATCAAAAATACTAATATTAGTTTATGTGCGTTAATGTTGCATGAAAACTGGTTAAATGATCTCAAATTGGCTTTGAATTTAAGTATCATTTTAAAATTAGAACTGATTATCTGAATAATTTTGATATACCTATGATTGGCGATCCGTGCACGGAGAAAAATGTTATTCTAAAATATGATTATTTTATTCGTAAAAACGGTTAAAAATGGGACTGAAGTTCTTACGAACAAATGAACAGTGTTTCAATGTTTATTGGCGGGAAAATGTAAGAATAAGTTGTTGGTATACGTACGAAATTACGTAGACTAACAAATCATTCTTACATTTTTCGCCGTGTGACTTTTCAGTGAGCTCCAGTGCTAAGATTAAAAAATTCGACATTATGATGTTGCTGTAGCTGAAAACGAACTTTTTTCAAAATTTCAATTTTTTTATGACGATGTTCAGGGTTCTTTTGGTTTGGAGATGCGCAGCATCCACAAACTGAAAAATCTTCACACAACAAAATTGAAATATAAAGAAAAATCGTTTTCGGACTCGACAACACCAATAATGTAGTATTTTTCAATCTTAGCACTCTAGCTCTCTGAAGTCCCTGCTACCTACGTTTTTACGGATATGCGCTATTAGTATCATAACATTATAAATGTTTAAACTCTCACAAACTTTGTTTAACGTTTTAATTCTTCTAGATTTTCCTTACAAAATGAATAAATGGAGGGCGTCTTTGTGTACATCTCAAAACTTGATTTTTGTTACTCAGCTTTTCCGTTCTCACACAAAACATAATATAAAATATATCGATTCAATTTTCCAGCTTAAATACATGAATCACCGAAAGTACCTACTAAATTTCCAATACTAAACTGTAGACATGTGACGTACGTATAGGAATATATCCGCACTTCCCCCGGCTATATATTTCAGCAAGTCGAGTTTGAGTTGAAGGTTGTTTGAACGTTTTTTATAAGAAATACACCCTACTGTTTGCGAAATCATTATACGAACCCTCCCCTTCCGGCCAAACCTTAGATTTCTTAGACTACAGGCGTGTTACGTCATTGGTTTATTATTCAAAGCACTCTACTACCTGTTAAATTACAATATTTTTCTTTGCTAATACATTTTTAGAGGCATATTGTACTAAATAGTTATAATATTTAATTTAATTTTAAAAAATTTTTTTTTTTATAAGTAATCATATCAACTCATAAATATGATATATGTAGATACTTCATTGTTGAATTCTTATTGACTGAGCGTAACGATGTCCTGTTTTAACTATTCCGTTTCGCATTTCGTCTGTAAATTTTGTTGTACGTTTCGTTTCCGGTTCACAATGGTCGCCGGTTTATTGGTTCATTAAAGATTTTTTTTAGATTTAAATTGTCGTTTTGTTTTGGACTTTATTTTCATATTTTTCTTCAATATACCTTTTTCTCATGGTACCTGTCTGAAGAAAGATCGAAACGTGGATGGATTCATGAGAAAATATCCCTCCATTGTAGCTTTTTTGTTAAAACAAAGATACTTTAGAATGCAGCTATAACTTTGTGGTTAGAATTATGACTGGACACCCAGGTGGAAGGAGATAAGTGGGAAAACCCAGACTGAGATGGGAAGACGAGATAAGGGGAGATGCAGCACAGCTTCTCCAGATAACAAACTGGAAGTCAGCCGCTGAGGACAGGAGGAGTTGGAGGCGAAAGTTGCAGGAGGCCAAAGCTCGATATGGGCTATAGCGCAATCGGGGAGAGAGATAACTTTGTGGTTATCCATTATAAATAAATAAAACAATATTACTTTGTTCGAACCACCTTCTTTCATTTAAAAAAGAGTTTATGCATATCGTGTTCCACGCTTAGACCGAGAAACTTTGATGGTTAATTATTCATGGAAAACTTTTTTCTTTGGTGCCCAATTACCTATTTTATTTTTCTAATATTTTTAATATTTCAGTTATCAAAACTCTTCTATTTTACCCCTGACTTATCTCTACTGCATTATCGCAACGAATGGCATTTCGCAATGTCATTACCGTACTTGACATAATTATACCACCAATCTTGCTGTAGGGGTTGGATTACGAAGGAGATAAGGTAGAGAGAGAGAGAGAGACTGAAGGATTAAATCTGTACTTAAAAAGTCCTATAAAGTTACCTTGGGCAATTCTTTTGGAACATTTTCCCGCTCACCTTTATCCTTGGTTAATTCTGTCCGAGTTCATCCGTCTCTGAGGCGTTTCGGTGAGATTACACAGCCATCTTCACGCTCCATTGTTCCATTCTTCTCCGGTTGTAATAAATAATAACTCCCGCTTGTATTCGCAGATTTATTGCCCGTTTTAACCCTTTTCAAAACGACATCCAACATGCTCCTTGATAATTTCGTAATCAAATTATATAAAACGAATTAAAACGGGTATCCTTTATGTCCTAAACTTTGGGCACAGTAGAATATTTGAGGGAAACAATGTTTCCCTAGGAAGGGAGAATACACCAACGTTATCAGATTATAATTCCCAGATTTTAACTGAATTCATAGTATGCTTTGACAAAGTATAATCATTGTATGTTTAGAAAAAAAAAATAACTATTAATAGTTATAAGTATTTTCTATTATTTGAAAATAACCAACTTTGTTTGCAGATCTTTTTTTAATAAAATTGTCAACATGCTTAAAAAAAATGTTTATCGGGATATAAAGTTGCAGTGTTCGCCTTATCTACAGGCCGACACTGTGTTGCGCTTCTTCAATAATAATTATAAGGTCCTTGGACGATACTTAATGGTAGAGCTCTCGACCGGCAATCGAAGGGGTGCGGGTTCGAGTCCCGTCGGCGACATGTATCTTTTCTCGGGAGGTTTTTTTTAAATATGGATGAGTGTTTCAGGCTAATAATTATTGCTTATAATAATTGATACTGGTGTATTTACAATAGTTATAAGCTTCTGGGTATTGTGACCGGCTACCACTTTCTAGGAATAGAATCTGAGCTGTAGGGCTCTCTTTGATCGGCTATACTCTCCGGGTAAACTACTGTAACTCCCCCACAAAAGGCGTAATCTCTAAGCCTACCGACATCTATTAAGATCCACTGAAACTATGTGTCATTCAAGGACACTACACAAGTATACCGAAAATTAAGACATAAAAATAGACAAATAAGCATAGACATATACAGGTTGTTAAGGGGCGTAGATTCTTGGCGTACTTTAACCAGTTATTTCTGACATTATTTGGAGTAAAAAATGTAAATGAAATTTTGGTCTCCGGTCACTTTTTGATGTTTTTAAAAAAATTCCTTTAAAATCAAACAAAAAACCTACTACATGTAACTGGTCACTCAGCCGAGTAATCACTCAACCCCCCACCCCGCTCGTAACTGTGCTGTAAAAAAAAAATTAAAAATCTCACCGAATTAAAATTTTTTACGTAACATTTTCATTAACATTTTTTACTCAAAAACATGTCAGGAATCACTGGTTAAAGTAAGTCAAGTTCGTTATTTAACATCCTGTATAGCTATACACAAAAATTAAACAATAAACTGTGGGAGAAGGTGATTCTTTTTTTTAATTTTTGTATTATTTTATTACTTTATTTTATCTCTGTTTTACAATAAGAATAAGAGATTGTTTTTAGAATTTTGGTAATGTTTTTTCCGCTATATAATGATATGCAAAATAAAATAAAAAAATATGTACGAAAAAAAGGGTTTTTTTGGTCGAAAATTCAAATCACAAACAACAACTTTGAGTTCAGTGCTACAATGTTTAAATAAATCATGAAATTTGTGTCAGGCGATCCTTGAATGCATCCAAGAAGAAATTAACAGCAAACTACGTAATGCGAATGGTATTGTTTAACGAGTTTGCAGTCATGTAGTTGGTGAACTGCTTCTTCCTGTCCTAATTCCACTTGGATTTCCACCAGACTAGTTCGGCTCCGTAACCGCGGCATTTACTGCCTTCCCCCTTTGCTGTTGGAGATTATTCACTGCACACTGTTCCACTGCAGAACTATTAATAGACTACTGGAACTAACTCACTTCTTGCACTTAATTTAAATTTGTTGGAGCATTCTGCACCCCCTCACCTCCTGCTAAAAAAATGTCTCTCTTTTATAAAAAAAACTATGTATAATTTGATGGTTAAAGATAAATAATTTTTTTATTAGCGACATTCAATCTAAATCTGAAATAGAAAAATCAGAAAAAGATGGGGGCTGAGACTCGAACACAGGACCTTCGACTTTCCGGGTAGGTGCTCTAACCACTGAGCTAATGTGTCCCTATCCGATTCGGTCATATTTAAGAGGCTAGACTTTGAACCACACGCGGAACACCCGCGTCTGTCATTCTGTCCCGCTCACAATAAGCTCACGCACACTTACAATACGTGCGAATGCGAAATGTGCGAATGAGACAACGCTCAAATTTACCTACAGAAATCGCTCGAAAAGGGGTTTATGGAGAATACACTTTTCTACACCAAAACTTTCACGAAATTGAAAATTTAAAAAATATATATTTTTTAGAAAGAAGAAGCTACGTCGGTAGCTTTTTATAATTTTATAATTCTTTATGAGAGTTGAGTTAGCAGCACTTTTTCCTTAAATTATATTTTTTGATATATCGTACGTGTTTGACAGTGAATGTTTACGTTAATACGAAATTTCGAAAACATACCGACATAGTTTTCACCCTCTAGAAGGCAGTATAAAAAAATATATATTCAATTTGTGCAATTTTCGATGTAGAAAAGTGTTTTTTTCCCGGGCGTCCTTTTTGTATGGGCCGAAAAGCAAAGTTTATCATCTTAAGGTTCAAATTTAGATTGAGCTTCGCTAATTCCGTCTTAATCTCTTCATTAATTAAAATGTTATAATTTGAGGTTTTACCTATTAAGTTAAAAATAAAAATAAATATTCATCCTGCTGTCGCGTAATAAAGAAAATGGATAATTTATCCTAACAGTATCTAGATGATATTTAGTTCGAGTTGAATCTTGCCATCAAACATAAAGATAGCAGCCAATAAAATATGCGTTTAGAAAATGAAGATAATGATGGTAGTTCTCACTCGAAGTGATACAGTTAAATACGACTGAATCGGATTGGGACGCATTAGCTCAGTGGTTAGAGCATCTGCCCGGAAAGCCGAAGGTCCTGGGTTCGAGTCCAAGATGTGCCCCATCTTTTTCTGATTTATCTGTTTCAGATTTATATTGAGTTTCGCTACTATTGTCTTCATTAATTAAAATGTTATATTTTTAAGGTTTTACCTATGAAGTTAAAAATAAAAATAGTTAAATAATATTTCTTCAAACTTCGCAAAATCACTTTGTGGCGTCATTTTCAAATAAATTAAAACAAATAACTTTGTTTAAACCACTATTATAATCACAATTACCTATTATTATTAGAGTTAAGGAATATCTAAGGTGTTTGAATAATAATAATTATTCTGAATTTGCCAACCACATTTTAGAAACCAATCATTTTGATATAAATAAAGGGTTAAAAATTTTACACACAAACTCAACAGATTTACAATTAGCAAATTTTAGAAATTAGAAAAAGTGTTAATAGTAAATTAAATATTATTAATAACCAAATATTTTTTAAAAATTGCCATCTCTTAAATTTATTTTCTTATTAATTATTATATTTAAAATAATTTATTTTTGTTGTTTAAACATCTTTATTATGTTTTGATAATTTATATAATGTAATTTTTCATATTTTAAAATAATTTTTATATTTAATTTTAAATAATTGTTTTTTTTTTTATACGATATATTTTTAATTAATTAATCACCTCTCTCTATAATATTTTTGTCCATAGTTCTTTTTACTCTGTTCTTTTTAGTCTATACTTGTTTGTTTATTTTGTTATTAATGTCATTACTACCCTGACGAAGAAACCATCGGTTTTGAAACATGTAGGTAATTGTGATTATAATAGTGGTTTAAACAAAGTTATTTGTTTTAATTTAGTTAAATAATATTTTACTTTTGAATTTAGTTATAACTTTGTTGTTATCCATTACAAATAAATTAAACAATATTTTTTTGTAAGTACCACTTATATATTTTATTTACGCCGACCGGTTTCACAACGACCGTTGCTTCCTCACGGCAATATTTACATATATACATGATAGCCAACATCCCCCAAAAGAAGAATATACATTAAAGGTCCTTCCCACTGGACGACGGATTTGTTCATGTTTGTAGTTTCATCTCGGTCATTAGTAATATCAGAGCTACACCCTCCCTAGTATATCCTGTACAGTATACAGGGTGTTAAGGAATGTAATTGACTTACTTTAAACAGTGATTCCATTATATGGAGTAAAAAATGTAAATGAAATTTTGGTCTCCGATGTCTTTTTAGAAGTTTTTATTTTCTCTAAAAAAATATAAAAAACCAATAGGTATTGGGGCAGTAAGGGACGGGTGAGAAATTGGTGGGTTACTCGGCTATTTGATCAGTGATCAGTGACGACACGTAAAAGAAAAATTGTTTGATTTTGAAGAGAAAAAATTGAAAAAAAGAAGACATCCAAAAAGTCACCAGAGACTATTTCATTTACATTTTTTACGCCAAATAATGTCACGAATCACAGGTTAACGTTAGTTACAATTTGGGAGGCAAGTATGGGTACAGCCGCCCGAGAACCATTTATTGGACGACCAACACCTCTGCTACAGGTCACCCCAAGTGGTTCGCTACGTTTGGTGACTTAGCAGGGTTGCTTGGGTTCATGTGGTTAGGTTTATCCAGGACTTTGGGGCGGATGCGACTGCCGAACATCTGCGTGGCAGGCCGGATCGAGAGAGACTGGTTGAGCGAGACCTTTTGATCTCTCCAGCCGGATCCACACGTCCATCACTCCTGGACAAATTTATCCCCAGATTTCTACCCACACCTCAAACCTTTTTCTTTCCCAGAACTTCCTCTCCTTCCTTTCCCCTAAAAACCCTCCACACAGCATCTTCAAAGATGACATAGGCCCTGAGGGAATTTTTCCCTCAGGGCCTCCTGTGAGGAGCTAATGTAAAAAAAAGTCGGTAAGTCCCTTAACAGCCTGTATAGAGCAGTGTGTTTCAAATGTCATTGCCAAGTTTCCACAAGTCGTAATAAAGTTTTATGGGGCATATTTGCCCGTCCCTTCTCACTCGTGACTGCCCATACGTGCTATGTGCTCTCCGAATGCCCTGTTTTTCTGACTTTTTCTTCGGAGATGCCTTTTATACTAGCCACTAGTCATATAATACTTTTAAACATCAATATAAATATATAATATTACACTTGTGACAGACACAGCTATTAAAGCGCTAGCGTTATTTGGCTTGGCCTATTTCGGCAAATCGCTCGCCGTACAATTCCCAACGAGAATGTATGGCGAGCGATATGCTGAAATAGGCCAAGCCAAATGACGCTAGCGTTTTTATAGCTGTGTCTGTCGGCCCTATTAATGTCATGTAGGCGTCTAGCATATACACGGTGTCCGAAACTTTGTGATACAGCAGAAAAATGTCATCATCTACGTACACCAGACAGAAAACCTAAACTTTTATGTGTATTTTTTTCGAATTGAGCATGTTGCTTACGTTTTAGGCTCCGTAGTAACGTTCAAAAAGAAGAAGAAGATATTTTAAAATAGAGATATGTAGAGAGCGCGATAATAAATAAAAAATATTATTTTGAATAGGCGTAGGTACGTACCTAAGCGAAAATATTTAATATCTACAGAATGTCCGGAGGTAAAGTGCACAACTTCGGGAGTTAGATGAACTACATAATAGTAGAAGTAAAAATAATAAATAACTCTTTTTTCGATATAATTTTTTTTTTCATACAAAAATATTTATTTTTTTGAAGAATTTTATATTTTCCATACAAATAATCAACTTTTTTACCATAAAACTACTTTAAAATGTTGGTATTTCGAAAAAATGATTTTTCTTTTTTACTTAAGCTTTCTTATTTATTTTGTTTTGAAGAGTTTTAATTTTCAATGTACTTTCGTTACTTTAATTTTTGTGCTTTCTTATTTATTAAGCATTTTACTCCTGGTGTGCTAGCACGGTCGCTCGATATGAAGTTACCGACCGATTGTCGGTAACTTCTCATCGTTCCCTAGGACAACTGCAGATCGCAAACGAATAGGTGACAGTTCACAATGACTAAGTGTCCTTAACATATTCGACATCAACTGTTGTTTGTACGTTAGCGATGTGCAGTTGTCCTAGGGAACGATGAGAAGTTACCGATAGTTATCCTATCGATCGTTATCGAGCGAGTGTGTTAGGGCCTTTGGTGGGCGGTTTTACCTACCTACTTATCTTTTTTTTAAAACTTATATATTATAATAGGAAATAAATAAAACTAAACACAGTTCCACAGTAAGCACAATCTTATAGCATTGATTCCAGGGTAAGTATTCTAAAACGATTGTAGCTCCCTAGATACCATTATTTCAAAGCGATGTCATTTTTCGCACAATGGGTAGTTCGTATAAATGTTCGATAGTTATCCTATCGATCGTTATAGAGCGAGCGTGCTAGGGCCTCTGGACATCTTGTAAAGCACGATTTATATAAAAAGAACAAAATCTCTCAAAAAGCATTTATAAGAAACACAGAATTTAGTCGTACGTTTTGAATAACAGAACCAGGGGTGCTAGCATGGTCGATCGATATGAAGTAACCGATCGATTGTCGGTAAATTCTCATCGTTCCCTAGGACAACTGCAGATCGCTAACGTACAAACGACAGTTGATATCGAATATATTAAGGACACCTAGTCATTGTGAACTGTCACCTATTATTTTCGTTGTTTGTTTTTGGGGTGTTATGCCGTGTTGTGCTACCTCCTTCTTTAGCCGACGTTTCGGACAGCGTTGCAGTGTCCATCATCAGGGCAGATCCGGCAGATACATCGACGGATCTGCCCTGATGATGGACACTGCAACGCAGTCCGAAACGTCGGCTAAAGAAGGAGGTAGCACAACACGGCATAACACCCCAAAAACAAACAACGAAAATGCTTTTGGCCGTGAAAATCTAAAAACGTATCTGTCACCTATTAGTTTGCGATCTGCAGTCGTCCTGAGGAACGATGAGAAGTTACCGAAAATCGGTCGGTAACTTCATATCGATGGACCATGCTAGCACGCCAGACGTGTTTTTTTATAATTTTCGTAACATACTTTGCGACTTTTCCACCAAGGAAAATTCTTATAATTTTGTTTTCAACTCAATATATAGAGATTATCTTCGAAAATAATATTTTTTTAAGAACTAAATAAATTGAAATGTTCAGTAGGAGTAAGTATGTATGTTATATTTCGGTGGAAATTTGGAATGCGGGGTCTTAAGATACAACTATCGGTAACGGGTCTACGCTTGGAAACATTTAAAAATATTAAATAGCTAGCCAGGTACTTCCCCACCTTCCTCTTTCCCATCTCAGTTTTTACTATTTAGTTGAATATTGCAGATTTATTAATCAAATTATTTGATCTTACTTCTGACTTACAAAATAATTGATTTGGAATAAATATTATTTATCAAATCATACGTATTAGGAAAGTACATAAGGTGATTATTATGTAATTTGGAATTGTGACAATGATTTGAAACCGAAGGAGCGACTGCTCTAACCGGTGATTTATCGCGGCAACCATTTCTAGCGATAAAAGATATACCTATCAAACATACTCATTTCGGTTGTCTGTGGGGTAGTCCTGCGTGAAATTTGGTTCAATGAACACAAATTTGCTTTGAATTTTAGTGTAATTTTCAAAAATTGGAACACAAATTTGCTTTGAATTTTAGTGTAATTTTTAAAATTGGAACACAAATTTGCTTTGAATTTTAGTGTAATTTTTAAAATTGGAACACAAATTTGCTTTGAATTTTAGTGTAATTTTCAAAATTGGAACGATTGTTTTTAGAATTCTGATTATATTTTATTGCCATTTTTAAATTTGGAACTGATTTGTCGAACTGAATTCAGACCATCCTTGTCCGGTTTCTCACGGGTCTGCTCTGGTTGTAATAATTATAACAATTAATTCATGTAGCGCAGTTTTGTGAAAGTTAACCTTAAGTGGAGACGTGATCGTAAAGGTTAGTTACCTATTATTGAGCAGTATCTATTTTAAATTGATATTAGTATCATGACTGCTCTACAGCCGCCTGGCCGTTTTCCAATCAGTGTTTCCGAATTTCCACGTAAATTGGAACAAAACCACTTCTCTCCCAATTCCATACCGTTCGAAACTTTCCATGGACACACATAGTTTCTATAAGCCAGCACTGAACTAATTATTCTAACAATTGTGATCTATATTAATTTAAAAAGTATATATTTCTAATTTATATGGCAATTCGACTGCTAGGCCCCATATATGCCATTGAAATTTTTTCTCAGTACAATATATTTTTTTTTGTATTTACTTGAAAATTATCAATTTCAGCAAGTAAGGAAAATTTGAGCTTATTTCGGGCACACGAACAGGTCCACGACCATTTAACAGATAATCTCTGGAAGATCATGGATCTACACCGATTTGAAAGAAAACGCCTGTTGCCAATTTACCATTTTTTATATTTAATACCATTCGATTCATAGACCTCAGTTAGATGAATGAACATTTTGAGTGCTTAATGTCAAAAAAGGTTAACTTTTATTTTTAATTAATGACTATATAAAAAATACAAAGTAAAGAAGTTTATTTATATTCGTCGTCACTAGGAATTCGAATTTTCAAAAAAAAAAAAACAAACATTCAAAAAATTCTAGGGTTTAAAGCAACCAATGAGAATGAACATTTCGAGGGCTTCATATCAAAAAAGAATATCTTTTTGATATTTTTTATTTTATTGATGACTATTTAAAAAATACATTAATTAACAGTCCTCCTCACTAGGAATTCCTGTTCCGAGCCGGACTGTAGGGAATTAATTGTATTGGTGTTTCATCCTGATTTCCTTATCTTCATGTTTGTTGACTACACGGAGAAAAATGTTATTCTAAAACACGATCATTTTATTCGTAAAAACAGTTAAAAACAGGACTGAAGTTCTTACGAACAAATTAACAGGGTTTCGATGTTTATTGGCGGGAAGATGTACACATAATTTGTTGGTAAACGTAATTTCGTACATATACCAACAAATTATTCTTACATTTCCCGCCAATAAACATTGAAACCCTGTTAATTGGTTCGTAAGAACTTCAGTCCCGTTTGTAACCGTTTTTACGAAAAAAAAGATCGTATTTTAGAATAACATTTTGCTCCGTGTATGTCTACAAAAAAAGCATTCAAACAATTCGAGGGCTAAAAGTCAAACACCGTTGTCGATAAAACTATCATTTATTATTATCTATTATTGGTATGTTTTTTGTAGATAACTTTCTTAGACTTTAAGCCCTAGAATTATTTTTTTATTTATAGTAGATACATTTTATCAATAACAATTTCATCAGAGGTCATCTTATTCCAGGCAAACGAATATACCAACATCACAATTGTATCGATGGGTGCAATTGAACTATAAGACTTCGCGTCCTCCGCAAAGTGTAGAGAACTTGATTATTTCTTCAGCTTCCTCGATGACAGTTTGGCGCGGGGCCCCTCACACCTTTTCTGATATCTCCCCTCGAGCCACTCCATCAAGGACAACGCTGACAACGACAAGCAGCTCAGCGGGATGGATTATGCTTTGAAAATTGACCCTCATTTGGGCTTCTTTGATTTTGTTACATTTTTTTAGTTTTTCTTTACAGACAGAAACTAAGTTATGTCACATAATATTTTATTTTGATTTATTTATAAAATCGTTAAATATAATTAAAAATTATTATTGCACGTTTTCAATCATTTTTAGGGTTCCGATTTAAGGTTTATCGAAGGGCTTTATGACGCCAAATTTATTAATGTTTTATGCTTTGGCATTAAATAGTTTAAATAAAAATTAATCCTTCAAATTAAAATTTTCGTAGTTCAATTAGAAGGACGTTGGAAAATAATGCAACAAAAGGTGGTACATCAAACAGGTAGAAATATTTTTTTAACCAAAAAATTAATGTCTAATATATAAAAATTAATGTTTGTTTTTTTGTTTGTGTATTCGTATGTAATGCGCGGCCATACCGTTCATCCGATTGCGATGAAACTTTGAAAATATGATGTGCGCGTAGGCGGGATGGTTATAGGATAGATTATGAAATTATTTCCTATACTATTCATACGATTGCAATTAAAATTTCGTCCGATGGCTATTAATTTTTTTTTCAATTGTTGCGAACATGCCCTTGAATATTTCTATATATATACTGGTATGACCTGGCACTATGAAATTTGCATTAAAAAATGAAATAGGTCACGCGAGTTGTTGGAAAAATGGATGTATTTTATGAAGTTAAGCGACAGGGAAAAAAGGCTGGGTGGAGGGGTATGTGGGAGGGTCGGAAGGTGGAAGCGGAATGCGTGAGGTGGGAGGGGGGTCGCGAAAAAAAGGGGAGAGCGGGAAAAGGGAACGCGAGAGGGGAAGATGAAGAGGACGCGAAAGGGTAACGGGGACGAATGGGAAATGATACGAAAGGAGAAATAATTTATTTATTTATGTAGCATTTCACGCATGTCGGGTACCAGTTTTTAATAAATTACAAATCAATACTGCACACATTTTGACTAAATAAACGTCATTAATTCAAATTACACTTTATTTATTTTATAGAAACAAACAGTACATTGATTACAGTGTGATGACAGAGTTTACAGATATTAAGTAATATTTCATGGTGGGTACCTTTGATATGTTTCTTTGTAATGTCTTGAGTGGAATGTATAATTAGTAACATTAGTTAACATTAGTTTTTTTTATTTTTATTTTTATTTTATTTTTTATTTTTTATTTTTTATTTTTTTATATATTTAAATCATTTTATTTAGTTTGTTATGTAGGATAGCTGAATTTCTAGCAAGCGACATTAATTTTCTGTATCTGTTTTCAGTTGAGAGTTTTTTTGTCATTAAGAGGCTAGACTTTGAAACACACGCGGAACACCCTCGACTGTCATTCTGTCCCGCTCACAATAAGCTCACGCACACTTACAATACATGCGAATGCGAAATGTGCGAATGAGACAACGCTCAAATTTACCCACAGAAATCGCTCGAAAAGGGGTTTATGGAGAATACACACTTCTACACCGAAACTTTCACGAAATTGAAATTTAAAAAAATATATATTTTTTAGAAAGAAGAAGCCACGTCGGTAGCTTTTTATAATTTTATAATTCTTTATGAGAGTTGAGTTAGCAGCACTTTTTCCTTAAATTATATTTTTTGATAAATCGTACATGTTTGACAGTGAATGTTTACGTTAATACGAAACGCATCGAAAATTCGAAAACATACCGACATAGTTTTCACCCTGTAGAAGGCAATATAAAAAAAATATATTCATTTTGTGCAATTTTCGATGTAGAAAAGTGTTTTTTCCCGGGCGTCCTTTTTGTATGGGCCGAAAAGCGAAGTCTATCATCTTAAATTCTTTTTTCCCCTAACAAACTATCTTAGAAAGTTTTCGGGAGATTGAAATGTATTGAAATATGTGAAATTTATTTTTTTAACCTAAATGCAGTGATAATTAAGAGTTGTTCCATGGTTCATTTTAATGCGAAATTTAAAAAAAAAACCCTTTTAGCGATACTATATTAAATTTCACATTGATCACAATCATTTCGTTAATAAGTAAGTGCTTTTAATTTCCATTTAACCAGCGAACCTTCGACGTGCGTAGTTAATTTAATAATAAACATTACGGCTGGTTTGGAAAATTCATGGCATGATATCGGGCAGTTTGGTCGGAACGTGAAAACAAATTCAATTATGTATTTGATCGTTTTAATTAGAACTGTTCATTTAACGTAGTTGGCTAGTTTTTTTTTGTCATAATTAGAGCCGTTTAACGAGCCAAATATATATTGGCGGACTTAATGAAGGGTTTTATAATGTTTTGCTCTCAAAACATCAGTTTGGTTAAATTGGCCAAACTAATTTGCGGGCATTTAAAAAATATTCATCAATATAATGTTTGTATATTGAAGATAAAAAATACGAAAAATTTTATTAACATTTTTTACTCCAAATAATGTCAGAAATACTGCTTAAAGTAAGACGAGTACGTCCCTTATAAGGATTGTATTAGGACGCAGGTAACTATGAACCAATTTAAAAAATATAAATTTACTAGCAGAGCCGCCCACGTGTTGCTGTGGCTAATAAAATACAACGCCATCTACTGGATGGTTACACGGAGAAAAATTTTATTCGAAAAAACAATAATTTTAATAGTAAAAACGGTTAAAAACGGGACTGAAGTTCTTACTTAACAGTGTTTCAATGTTTATTGGCAAGAAAATGTAAGAATAATTTTTTGATGTACGTACGAAATTACGTTGTTAACCCTGTTAATTTGTTCGTAAGAACTTCAGTCCCCTTTTGAACCGTTTTTACTATTAAAATTATCGTTTTTTCGAATAACATTTTTTTCCGTGTACCTAACCTAGATAACCAAGTGTTGTGTCAATAAATTAACTCACACCGCCATCTGTCAGAAACTTATGGAACTTACAAATAATTTCAAATCATTGTCCCATAACAAACATTTAATTCGCAATTATAAATATTTGGGTCAGTAATCGAGATAAAATCTATCCTATCTCTTAAGTTAGACCAAATTACACACAGTAAGCCAAATTTCATCAAAATCGAAGTATTTTCGGAGTTTATCTTGGACCAACATTGTGACGCGAAATTTTTATATATAAAGATATTAGAACTTCAGATCAGTCCTTATTTTCAATTTCTATAATAGTATAAACTTTTATTTTTGCACTGTTGTAAAAATTGTTTTGTTTCAATTCTTGATAGTGTATCTCCATAAATCATTATATTATATATTTTTTTCTTTCTTCAAAAAATTTATTTTGTGATAAAAAAGTTTTTAGTTGCCTATATAGCATCTATATTTGACGGTAATTCCATTATTTTGGCGTGGAATTTCTTTTAGCATAATATAATGTTAATGAGATATAATATTAGTGCTCATGAAAATATTTTACATGTTTATATCTTTGGAACGGTAGGTTTGGAAAATTGAGTATTTATACCCATAATACTTAAATAGGCGTCTTTAGTACACTCATTTTCGACCTAAATCATAGATACAATATTTAAACTGAAGTCATTCCTTTTTCAATTTTCGCTTACTTGATATAGCCTCATTAAATCAATGTAATAGAATGCCATTTTTGAAGCAACTACCACCAATTGCGTGGCAGGCTAGATCGGGAGAGACTGGTTGAGGGAGACCTTTTAACTTCTCCAGCAGGACTCTCTCGGAACATCACCTTGCACCGCAGTGGGAGGGATTTTATTTATTTATTTATTTATTATTAATTTTCAACTTCCTGATGGGCTTTTACATAATAAGTATATATATGTAATACAGTGATATATATGTAATACAATGTTTAAATAAGAAATAAAAACTTATAGCAATGAACATTATAAAAATGGTAGATATAAAAGTAAGTAAAAAATATTATATTATAATAAAAGAGAAAAAGTAAAAATAAATTAAACTGAAACCAGTTGGAATCATTCGTCCGTCACTCCTGGATATACTGATCCCCAGATTCCTACACACCCCTCATATATTTTGCCTTCCCAACCTCTCCTTCCTTTCCTAAAAATAATCATCCAAACAGCATCCTCAAAGATGACATAGGCTCTGAGGGGAATCGTTTTCTTCAGGGCCTCCTGTGCGGACCGGAACAATTGTAAAAAATAACCTACCTAATAATTTACCCAAGTATTTGTCTCAATATGGCAGTGTGTGGCCAATATACCTATCATTTACAACAATACATTTATGAAACAATCAGTCTATTAATGAAGCCTGTGCAATGAATAACATTGTGATCTCTCGTGCAATTTAATATCGATTATCAAGAAATCTGAGCAGTGACACTACCTGGTACTCCCTCGGTGTGTATTATTTCAAATTTCGTATGTGCTATTGTGCAGTGAGTTACCACCAGTATCCCTCATAGCCAAAAGCACGATTTTTATCAACGTGAGCAATACTCAATTTATGCCTCAGCGCGCTTTATTCGGATCTGTTATGTGATTGTGCCGTGATAACCGCCAGCTCTGTCCCTTAAGATCAATTCAGTATCAGTAGACAAGGGGTAAGTCAACGTACAAGTAATGCAACGCAGCAGTCAACGTGCGTTTGTTGATTTGCTTCACTCAATTCGTGAGGTACCCACCTTTCAAGCTTTTTCACCTTCCCAATTTGCTTCAAGTGGATTAAAACAGTTTTATCACTAACACCGCAGCCTGCAGCTAACTCGGACGTGGTTTGCGATGGATCCGCTTCCACAATAGCCTTCAATTCTTCATTATCAAATTTGGTCTCCGGCCGTCCTCGGGGCTTGTTCTGCAGGTCGAAATTTCCAGAACGAAAACGTTGGAACCAAAAACGCACTGTGTTTTCTTTTGCGGCACCGTCGCCATACACATCATTAATCCTTCGAGCCGTTTCTGCAGCACTGGTGCCACGGTGGAACTCGTACTCGTAAATAACGCGATATTTCAAGTTTTCCATTTTGTAAACTAAGTGACGCAAAGAAAAAAAAAACAATTAAGGAAAAAACAAATGAATTATAATTTTGGAAACACAAATACATGAGTAAATAGCTGTATAAATTTGAATTTGGAATTCACAACCAAAGAGAAGATATTTGAGATCAAAGTTGCCGGTACAGAAAGACGCCAATTTCATACGTAAGGACCTAATATTTATCAACTCCTACATAGTTATGTCAAATTGAATCCACAAATTGATTCGCATTGATTATATACGACTACAGCCATTATTAAGATATTTTTTGTATAGTTTTAAACATTTTTTCAAACTTTGAAAAACGCCCTTGAGCGTATACACATATATAACAAAATTGGCGCACCTTCAAGTATTATTATTAGCAGGTGGTAAAATTAATCTATTAATGGGTTGTGGGCACCAGTATTATGTCGTGGCTGAAGGCCGGTCGTTGAAAACAGCCGTGATTAAATAACCATTGACGCTTCTCGCCCTTAATGCCGTGGAATAATCATTTCGGGTTTTATACAGCTTTTTGCCCAACCTTTCTCTTATAATGTTTATTGGTCGTAATTACGGTTAGATACGGTATTAATGCGAAGATAATCAGAAAAAAAACCACTACATATGGCGTGCCGTGACTTTACTTACGTTTAAGATTTTACAAAACGCAACAAAAATATATTTTTATAATTTTTGTTGTTGTTTATTTACCTACTCTGTTATAGGCCCATGGATCTAGAAGTTAGTGATGAACAAAAGATTGCAAAAATAATTTCTTTCATTACAATGGTTTACAATAGGATAAAATTTAAAAGAAGAAAAAAGAAACTGAAATTAAAAGAAATAATATCTTAACATAGAACTATGTTCTAAACGTCGTAATTGTTACATTAAACATGTTGATATCATTTGTATTTTTGTTTGCTAAACTACGTAAGCGAGGAGTATGCTACATAATTTGTTTGTGAATGGTGACATTAAAATTGGTACTTATAGTTTATGAATATGAAAATGTATTTCTGATAAGTTTTTTTTTTTTTTAATTTCTCATTTAATATTTCCATTACCCACTTAGAATTCGATCCTATCCCCTTCTGTCACATTTAAAATGTATCCTTCGACTAAGAACTAGGTACTAAAATTATCTTTATTAACGCATATTTTTATGGGTTGCTTTCTTTATACATGATTGCATGAAAGCAGAGCCCCGGCAAGACTAAGATCCAATTCAATTCAATTCCAAAATGCGACTATATCATTTTCTAACTTTTCGGGTTTCTTATTTTCGTTAGAGAGTCGCTAACACTGTCTTCAATGATTTAATATATCATCTTTTAGGTTTTACTCATTAAAATATTAAAAACAAAACAAAAAATTATCAAAGTGCAGCCGTAGTCATTTTATCGCCTTTGTTCGCAATTAGTACACTCAATGTCAGTGTAATTATAATGGCTATTGACCGAGCTGACTGGACGTGAATTTATTGTGGGAAAAGCGATCTCACCGTGTTTTATGTTTTATGCCACCCAATAACGTGACTTTTCAGTATTATTAATGGCAACAATCAATTTTAACGGTGTTTAAGCAATCACCATTATAAATATTGTTCCCCAGATGAGCGTTTCAATACAGGGTGTTAAGGAACGCACACGGAGAAAAATGTTATTCGAAAAAACGATCATTTTAATTGTAAAAACGGGACCGAAGTTCTTACGAACAAATTAACAGGGTTTCAATGTTTATTGGCGGGAAAATGTAAGAATAATTTGTTGGTGTACGTACGAAATTACGTATACCAAGAAATTATTCTTACAAATAAACATTGAAACCCTGTTAATTTGTTCGTAAGAACTTCAGTCCCGTTTTTAACCGTTTTTACTATTAAAATGATCGTTTTTTCGAATAACATTTTTCTCCGTATACTTGACTTACTTTAACCAGTGATTCCTGACATTATTTGGAATAAAAAATGTTAATAAAATTTTGGACTCCGGTGACATTTTTGCTGTTTTTTTGTTGTTTTTTTTTTTCTGCAAAAACATAAATAATAGTAGGAGTTGGACAGCTAGAGGCGGGTAAGGGGTTGGTTAGTTACTCGGCTGAGGACCAGCGACCACCTGCGGTTTTTTTTTTGTTTGATTTGAACAAAAGTCATCGGAGAAGTCACCGGATACCAAAATTTCATTTACATTTTTTACTCCAAATAATGTCAGGAATCACTGGTTAAAGTAAGTCAAGTACGTACCTTAACACCCTGTATGAACGATTCATTCACTATCATTGCAACATTTTTTGTCTGTAGGAAGTTATTCGTATATTTATTAACTAACTAACCATCACGTTTTTTCCCCGCAGGGGTAGGCAGAGAGAAAAGAACGCCAAACCAGTCGGTCTTAGCACACACTCCTTGCCTCATTCACATTCATTGTCTCATACGTACTCTTCTATTATTCTGACTCTTGACATGGCCCGACTCAAGTATCTGATTCACTTGATCGTGCTACGTCTTCTTTGGGCGTCCTCGACTTCTTCTACCATTCACAATCGGGTCATGAATCCTCTTTACACTCCTTTCTTCAAGCGTCCCTTTCTTAATCTTACTGTATTTATTCATTTTCATTATTAGTTTTCCTGAAAAAGAAAGCAAGCTTTCAAAACATGAGATTAATTTTGATATGCTTGGTTTTGAAGGAAGTATTTAAAAATATATCTATATATATATATAGAAGGAGATTAAAAGTAAGCGACTGTCTGCTGTTGCGATTTGGAACATGGAATGATAGGCGTTGGAGAAGATCAGGGCTATCGATTAATTTATGTGTAATTTTAAATAACATTACCGAATCTGCTACATTTCTTCGGCAAGTTAACGTCTGTACATTGAAGAACTTTGCAGAGTCTTCATTACGACATGAGATCGGAAAGAGCAGAAGTTAACGTACCTCAAAAATCTATTTTGAATACTTTCAATTCTATTTTTATGTATTGCATAGCCTGGGTTCCACACTTGTGATGCGTATTCGAGGATACTACGAGGGGCGTATTATGTGAGGGGTGGCAGCATAGAATGGCATTTATGATTTTTTTTATTGAAGATTCAGAATCGAAATGTTTGTTCGACACGAGAATGATGATCTGTGATTTCTACGGTTTTATCGAAATAGCCAAAAAATAAAATTTAGTTTTGGTTTTTAAAATGGCTTAATCAGCAAAAATGACTTTACCATGTTGTACCATTCCGAAAAAGGGTGTCTTGATGGTTTTGCCTATTTACAGTTAATATCAGTTCAATCCACATTCACAAGTAAATTGAGGACCACTATTATTAATCAGTAAATGCATTTAAGACGACACAATACCCTAAAATATATTCAGAATCTTAACGAAGTAAGCGAAGGAGGTGTTTACACAAATATGCGATTGCGACCCCGGTGTACTGGACGGACCTACTGTCGAATTTGTCCTAACAAATAATGTGGGAATCTTAACGACGTAAGTGAAGAAGGCGTGTACACAAATATGTCCAGCGTAATAGACGTACCTACGGTCGAATTCGCCTTAGCAGGCCTGGGAATTTGATATTTCCGCGGGGTTTATTTGAATTAATTCCGAGGAATGTATTACTAAAATCTCAGATGTTTCTAAACAAATTCCTCCGAGAGTTAAAATCTGGTGCTCACCGCTAAATTTATAATTGAAAAACGGGTTATAAAAATTTCAAACGTTTTATGTAAAATATTTTACGGTACTGTTTTTATTAATCTTAAATATAAATAACTTACATCCGTGGGTATCGGTTTGGAAAAAAAAATTACTATAGTTACGAATTGGTCAGAACTAATTAAAATCTGAGCCTTGAGCAAACTCCCATTATTATGGTATTGTGCCGCCTTAATGAAATCATAATATCTTGCATGCCGGCAAAATTTGTGTAAAGTTCTGTATCTTTTATTCAAGGTTTAACACATTGTTTTTAGAAATAATATACTTCCGGACAAAGTCGCCAACATGAATCAAGAATTATAACTTAAAATCACGTGAAAACACGCAAGTAATTTCATGTAATTAATATTCAACTTTTATTTTTTAATCATTGAAGACAATTTTAGCGACTCTCAAACGAAAATTTGAAACAGAAAAATCAGAAAAAGATAGGTCGTATTTAGGAATTGAACCCAGGACCTTAGCCTTACCGGGACTATAACCTTTGAACTAATTCGAACCTCTCCCCTTCGGTCGTATTTAACTGTATCATACTTCGACTTAAGGCATATTTTTTTAGTTTTTTTTTAAATTACTTTATGTATGATTTTAACGATTTTAATCAAACTAAATGCAAATAAATAATCATTGATTAATATATCCATTATTAGTTTAATGTGCGACATCTAAATTTTATATTTAATTTCACAAGAGTTTTGTCTGCCTTGATCCAGTGTGGTGACCATGTTCGTACAATGTTTTGACGCTGAAGAGGAAATGAAGATAGGAAAGATGAAGGTTGGGATCTCCCTGGCATTTAAGTTTGGTCACAATACATAGCTAACGCCATTTAAAGTTACGATTTGATTCTAATTGGTGTTCTATCACTATAATTTTAACTAGTACTCTGGAAATAATCAATACTTTAATTTAGTGATTGATTTTAAATATTGTGGAACAGAAAGATGACGTCAATAGTCGCAAAAAATCTCATTAATTCAGGCCATAATCCACCCGTTCTTAATTTTAACATAAAAGTTCTTGGACGGGACGAATATGGTTTATTTTTAATGTCTGGTATTTTCTTGACTCCTTGCGGTGATCTGAGATTAATTTGGACCGGTTGGGTAGATTTCCTCACGCGTAAATAACGTGGAAGTGCCAGCCACTGTTAGTGAGTCGCAGCTTATTTCTTCTTTTATCTCATTTCCTCCCTTTTCCCAAGCTTACCGAACCGAATAAGCCTTATTGTCAATTTTTTTCCACGCACGAATTAAGTTAAGTCAATGTTCTCGTCAGATTATTTATATGCCATAGTTTAGATAAAACAATGTTTTAGCTAGAGTTCATTTATTTCGCTTGTCGTGTTTTATTTAAATGTTTTAGCCGGGCCTAATATTTCCTTCAGCAATTTAGGTTAATTTGTCGCTCTCCTGCTGTTTATTAATGATGTTGCTTGGTTGAATGTTTGACGAACTAGATATACGTCAATTGTACACAAAACATACTACTAAACTACGTTTTTGACAAAAAAAATCAACAAACATAAACTATTATTAATTGACCAGATAGCGTACAAAAATCGTGTAAAATTTCGACGGTAAACACACGATTTGGACAAAGACTCCACAAATACCAAATACCAAAAAAAATCAGATACAAAATTAAAAGATGGATTTAAGAACAAAAAAGGCAATATTACAAAAAAATTATAACGTTAAAGAATAAAACATAAACACGACAATATACATTATAATGTTTTCAACCATACCTTATAATATTTTTAAATTTGAGTGTTGTTTTTCCTTACCGTCTTTATTATTTTATTTTATTTCATCTTAGTTTTATTTCAATGTATTATTTCATTTTATTTTATGGTATCTGTTTACTTAATTTTATTAAATTGTAAAATAGGGGTCTCCGCTTGGGTAAAGCACCCCGTGAAGCCCACATAATCAAATAATGTTATAAATGTGTACATTTATTAAATCAATTAAAAACAAGAACAAAAAGGTCAATGCTCTAGCTAAGTTATTTAATTGCTCTAGACAGGTTATGTTCATGCCCTAGCTAAGTTAGTTCAATGCTTGTGCTAGGTTAATTCAAAGCTCTAGCTTGGTTATTTAATTGCTCTAGCCAGATTATGTTCGTGCTCTAGCTAAGTTAATTCAATGATCTAGCTAAGTTATTTCATTGCTTCAGCTTTTTTTAAAAATTATTTGTTCTTGCTCGGCTAATGCAACGTTTAAGCTGTAGTGTTATTTAACTTTAAACACTGAAGAGCCTTCCAATTTCGACGTGTTCTTACGGATGCGAATAAATCAACAAACTAGTTGTATTTCGCTTATTCGGTCAACTAGAGTTAAATTTTTATTCCGATTTGGAATAATAAAAAAGAGTGTCGATTATTTTAGTTTTCAATTGAGGCCAGTCTTCCCTGTCCCGCATAAATTGCTAGAATCGTCTGTGGGCAATCTCTTATTTGGTTTTTCCAGCCATAAATACAATATGATGATATTTAAATTCAAATTGTCATCTAATCATTCCACGTTTTCTCGGTTGGTGTTGCATATTCTGATATTATTGTCAGAAATGAAATCTGTTTATAATTTTGTTCTGTGAACATGTTATGTATGTGAGACGCCAACAAAATATGACAGGCTCTTGTCGCATTGAAAGTGTTCTTGTGGAATAACGAGGTTTAGATCTGCATTTGATCCATAATGCATGAGCACCTTGTCTCAGGCAGCCTGTTCTTCTTATTATTGTAATATCTTGTCGCAACCACGTACCTATCAACATATTTCGCCCGAAGGGGTGTTTTTAGATTGTCTCCCGTTATGTTGTATTTATAATCCTTACAATACACAATACATTAAATAATTGCGGATGACATTGTGGTAATGTGTACATGAGATGGAAAGGTGCGTGCCTAATAAAATACGTTTACTTTAATTGCACTCATGTTTATTGAGGGTTCTGATCAGTGGCGGTTTTCTCTAAAGTGCGTTTGTGCGGCGAACCCCCAATAAAAAGATGAGAAAATAAAACAAACTTGTTGTATAATAATATAAGCACATTATAGATAGCTCGACATTAGAATTCCGCCTTTAAAACTCGCGTCATTGAAAAATACGATACCTATTCCCAATTTGTGCGCGTAACAATCCGCACATAATCATCCATACTAAAAAATCATAGCCGATTCAAATCCCTGTGACGGTGAAACGAACAAAACTAAGCAATATTAACCCAGCTCGGTGCGGCGCTCGCAGATGTCATGTGACCTCCGTACATTGTCGAGTCCCGCCGATACGATGCCCGAGATTATCGCAGGATGACCGGCTAACGGTTGACCTTTGCACTTTGCACCATAATATGGATACAAGTTATATGTTATGGTATTTAACTTTGTAGTCATTTTAGTACATTTTTTATTTTCTTGTTTCTGCATTTCTCCAACCTTTTGCTAATGGCATTTGTAAATCTACTATTGAAGTAGACCGATTTTGACTTCTGTTTTCGTATTATTTTTTTTTAGATAAGTTTTTATATCCCTTACTTACGAGTACATTTACTAAAGTTTCGGTAAACGTCGCTAGTTATGCAATTTTGTGTTGAGCTTTCTCCAGTATTGTTTCGGCTTTCAAATTGTTTATCGATTGTCGCGAATATTCTGTCGCAATTTTTTTTTCACAATGGCGGAATACAAAAGTCCAAAATTTTTACTCAACTTCCCTATTCACGTGGCATCAAGTGCAGCGTTTTCCTCTGCTACGCTTCCTGTCATTCTTCCCCTGCTTTGTCAATTGAGTTATCTCTTGTGTTTAGGCAAATTTCGTCTGTTGGTTCATTTGTTAAAATTTTGACATCTGTAGTGATAAATTGACTTTGTGCATGTAAAATAGATCAAGGTTGGTATTAAAATGATTGTATACCTACTTTTGTTCCAATTATTATAAGCAATAATTATTAGCTTAAATACTCATCCATATTGAAAAAATCTCCCGAAAAAAGATACATGTCGCTGACGGGACTCGAACCCGCACCCCTCTGATTGCCAGTCAGGAGCTCTACAATTAAGCTACGGCGGGTTATCTCCTACCCGCCAAATGATTCAATATATCTACCTAGTGTTTCATTCAACAATTACCGCTTATTACACGTTCAACAA